>CM062289.1:175214044-176414044 GCA_031216915.1 Pictodentalium vernedei | reverse complement strand
ATATATATAATGAAGAGAAAAAAGTTACAGAACATCAAAAGATGGTGAAAGCGCTGTTTTCTCATTTTCAAATGTGTTTAAACAGAGAATAATAGTCAAATGTTCAAACTGATTGGGAAAAAATGTAAAAGCCAACTTCTGTATTTTTTATGCTACTTTGCAGGAAAATGACTGGAGTGTGTGAAATAATGTTCACATCGATGATACAATTTCGCTATGTGAAATTCCCACACTCTTGGTGTTAAATTTACTGACAACTTTAGAAAATTAAGGGGAGCAAACATTCCTGTAAATCTTTTTCAATGACGAAAATTGTCAGCCATGGACAATCAAAGTGCACCAATCACACAAGCGATGAAATTATGCCGACTTTCGCCGATATTTATTAGATGAATCGTTCAATTTAACCGAAAATTCGTTTGTGGTGCTCCTTTTTATTTTAAAAACCTCGATCTATTTAAAAATGCTGCGGTCAAAATATTAAGGAATCTATATGTTTCTGTGGTGCATCAATAAACAATGTGTGGGAACGGTTAAGCAACGACCGATGATGTGTGCTTTGAAAGATTGACTGGTGGCTCTGTCGAAAATATTGAAATATTTTCCAAAACACAAATGTCGTGTATAAAGAGAATCTGGTAATTGTGTGGATAAGGCAAGTATCTCATTCACGATCTCAAGGTATTCTGTTTCCACCGGAAGCAAAGTCCCGAGAGGTTATTTATCATACCTCGTGCACACTCGTTGGTAAATCGTCGGTATCCACGCAAAAACCTATATGCACCGTTTGTTGATTTATTGCATACATTCTACAAAAAATGTTTCGGGATGGCACTGTGCATTTCATAATTATACATTGGAAATTGTTAGGCAATCACGATCCAAGGAGAGGTTACATACCCCCATTTTTCAGTAGATTTAGGTAGGAGTTAAGTTTACACGCGAAAAGTCCGAAAGGTTGACAGGCAGTCTCACGACCCAAGGACAGGTTACATCCCCCACGTTTCCATAGATTTAGCCAGAAGTTGATTTTATACCTAAAAACCCGAAGCGCAACCTAAACTTAGACCAGTTTGTGTTTTCGGTTTCTCGTCATGAAAATCGAAAGTTGATAAAAGTATCTCTCTTGAAATTATTAGACTGGTGAGGAATATTCAATTAAGAAGCAAGTATTTGTTGAGAAAACACCTATGGCATCAGTGGAGAATAAAGTCAAGTTTACTTTTGTTACTTTTAATAAACGAAAACAAAAGACAATTCAAGGAACGTTCAGTTATTTTCATTTATTATATGCTTGCCTGCGAATTATCACAAATTATCTAAAAGATATTTCTCGACATCCATCGACTCGATGGATATCGAGGAATATCCCGCATCACGTTGCCTCGAAGGAACGAACAGCTGATTTGTTAATGTTTTGAAACATACGCATTTGGGGTCGAATTGGGTTGAAAATTGTGCAATAAAATGTCTCGTAGCATATATAATAAAAAAAAGAAAATTGATGAGTGAACACCTGGAAGTTTTATTTTTCACGAGCGCTTGAGAGAGTAAAAAATAATATTTTCAGTTCCACAAGATGATTTTTTTTCAGTAGCTTCCTAAATGACGTTACACTTCGGCGCATGACGTCGCCTTGACCGCCGCCTTGAATGAAAGATCAGCTGATCTTTGTTATTGTTTTGAAACGTACATGTTTGCAGGGAAATTGAGCTGAATATTGCGCAGTAAAATATCACGTAGCATATAATAAAAAGAAAATCTACACCATTTCAGGAAGAAAAGTCGAGTTTCCTTTTCTAACTTTTAATAAATAGAGGATATCTACGCCGTTTTAGTGAATATCAAGAATTATCTCATGAGTGTGGACCTGAAAGTTTTATTTTTCACATACTTCCAGGTCCACACGAATGAGATAATTCCCATTGTCCCTGTATCACTATGTATCGCGTCTTCTGATTGGTCAACGTGACCGAAACAATTGGCTATGGTATCGGCTATCTTCAAACGCGGGTGATAAGAGCGCGCGCCGTTGTTCCCCGTTTGTCACTCGAGAAACATCCAGGTGATAAAAATAACCTTTGACCCCGACTGGGTCACATCGATTGCAGAAACTGAAACTCCTATTAGAACTGTTAAGTTATATCCAACTTATTGTCGTATTGTAGTGAATACTAATACAAAATAAAAAATATCGTTGCAGCCCTATGAGTAGAAGCACTTGTTGGCTGTCGTATTCGATGAGAACTGAACAGATTGAATAGGGTTCGCAAATATATTTTTGCGCTTTGCGGGGGTGAGAACATCAAGGGGAGCAACTCATCTGTTCATCTTCGATAAAGCAGAATACAAAATGTCAATCTCTCGCTTCGCTTGTCGGGGTAAATCCCGGCCATAAAGTATTTTTTCAATGAGGGGTCACAATTTCAGTGAGGGTTTTGGAGCCAAATTGAGGTAAAAGTAGGAAATCCACGGAGGGCAAAAATACGGCACAGTCACTCGGTCAGTGTAACTGTAAGACTTGGTAAAGTTGGTGTCAACAACAAATTTACATTAGGAACCACTGCCACCAGGGTATTAAAATTTAAATCTCGGCGCACTTCAAAATTTATTTTGCGGTTTCCGATGGTCAGCGTAGAAATGTATGCTATTAATTCCACCTACCTTTTACAAAATTCAATGACTGTGGCTCAATTCAAAATCTTCAAGTTTAAACCCAAGTGGAGTCTGAAATTGTGAGACATCGTTCCCGAAATTCAAAATGTCACCTTCCATGTTCCATGTCCAGCGTCGTTTTAAGTGAATATATAAGCTATTCTTCTAAAGACATGAATAAAACACACAACACAACACATACCGAAGCTTTTTCCACGGAAAAACAATACACTCTGGAAGCCTGAATTTACACGGTTTTAAAACTTTTTCAACGAATTCAAATTCACCAAACAGAAAAACTTCTCTATGTGTGACCTGGTTTATAAACAACGATTCGGAAATAGACTCGGCCTATTTATACTAGTTTTGCTGTGACGTTTGTTTTTCGCTGTATGGTTCAAGACCTGAGGCTCAGTGTGGGGTTTGAACTTCGTCGCCTGAGTCTTAATGTGTGATCATATTTCACATCTCGGCATTATTTCTGTGTTACGAGGTGGGACAAAATCGTTATCTCGGGCTTGCGCCTCATGGTTGAAAACCGACATCCAGGTATTAAATCTCCATGTACCCTGGATGTTGCCCGAGATAACCTATTCACTAAAACAACGTACATGTAGATATCCTCTATTTCATCGGCTTTTTCATGGCAAACTAATTAGAAGCAACTAGCCGTAGATAATCCATCATTACGCATATCCACCAGTATCACACCTACCAACTCAAAAAGCCCACTTTGGATCTTTGTTTAGCGAATGTAGTTTCACTGTAATTTGCACGTTTTTATTCTTCCAACAGGTTTCACAGGAAGACAAATCAGCAATATACATATACACTTTTATATTGATGGAAAGGACAGTGTCTGTATTTTATTAAACGCCTGTTCTATGTTATCCCCATCTACAGCAACATTAAACCATGCGGAAAATGAAAATCTGTTCCGCACATATGTGCGGAACGGAAATCGTTGATGGACAATTTTTAAATGGAAGCGCAATTTCACTGGACTTTTGTACAACTTTATGATCGTCCAATACAATTACAATTTGAATCTCTAGCGATAGCTGCTCGGTTCGAATCCCACCTGCGGCAACCGCGTTGTGTCCTTGGGCAAGACACTTCATCTCCATTGCCCGCATGGGGGCACGATGACGCCGTGTACTAAGGCGTACTGCACGTCGATGGTACGCATGTCTTCAACCAATCTAACCCTGCCTGTGCTGCAGTGCGGAGTTACGATGTTGGGGAGCTGGCAGCTGCTCGTCGTTGCTCGGTGGTTCTCTCCGGGTTCTCCGGCTTCCTCCACCCGTAATACTGTCACGGTCATGATTAGCTATTGTGCATAAATATGTGACCTTAAACATCAATAAATAAATAAATAAATAGCGATAGATGGAAATCGTCCCCCGCGTTCCAATGTAACACATTGGAACTCAGGGGATAAATTAGTAATACGGGTTCCCCTAGCAATTTTTATTGGCAATAAAATGTGTTGATAGTTGTCAAATGAATTTCTGAGTGTAGTTCTAATAACTGTTTTTATAGACGTGGAGGCGTGTAATAAACATAGAACGACACGCGTATGAATTGGAAATCGATATGGCACTTGTGCTGACGCTGAAGGATAAAATATTTTTTCATTCCGCGCTGGCACTCGTGCCATATCGATTAACCCTTTCACATGGTGTGTCGTTCTATGTATATATGTAACGATGCGCACACTGTTGATATAATTAACAGAAAAAAGTTACAGAATGTCAAATACAGAGCAAACACCGATTTCTTATTTTAAATGGGTTTCTACAGAGAATAATAGTGAAACGTCCAAACTGCTTTGAAAAAAATTGTAAAAAGCCAGCTCTTCTCTATTCTTATTCTGTCCTACAGGGAAATGACTGAAGTTTGTAAAATGATACACACATCGATGACACCAAGTCGCTAACATTTCAAAATTTTAATTTTTATATGCAATTCCTATACCCTTTGCGTTAAATTTACAAGAAATTAACGGGAGTTAGTTTTAATTCTCTTCCAATAAAGAAAATTGTCAGCCATGGGTATTATTATCATTTATTACTTTCAAAAGTGTGATTTACTGGGATTTCCGGGTTTGATTATAAATGGTAACTTCACAAGTGAATTATGCAATCAACAATTGTGTCATGTATCCGTGCTCGCAAACGAAGACGCTTTGCCGTGGGTGTACGGTGGACTTCATTGTTTTTGTTTCTTTTAACCCTTTACCTAATATGAAAAGCAGACGACACTTGCCAAAAAAAAATTTTGAATAGCTATTATTTTCATTTTTTGTCTCAAAAACATTGGTTATGACCCCTCATTGAAACGAGCTCGACGAGCTCGTTCCAATGAGGGGTCATAACGTTTTAGAGACAGAAAATTAAAAAATAATGAAAATTAATTGGCGATTTTTGAGAATAGCTCTGGCCGTTACGTTAGGTAAAGGGTTAAATAATATAATTATCGTTAATAATGAAAAGTAATAAACAGAGTAATCGCTTGACTGGACTGGTTACGTGAAATAATTCATTCGAGGCGAGGGACTATATTGTAAAACACTAGCGCGCACTCGCGTTTGTACAACGTCCGTCACCTCTCATGAATTCCAGTCCAGTCAAGCGATTACTCTCCATTTTATTTTGCAATTTCGAGATATTTTACCGTAAACATTGTTTTAATGTGACATTGTTCTCAATAGATGATTATGTAAATTTACCTGTTTTGTTTTATGAGTGGTTTCTATTATTTGTTTAGTTTTACTCGCGATCACAAAACTCTATTAGCATATAAAGTATAGACATGTAACTAAACTACACACGTTATGTCTTGTCAGCAAGCATTTGTGATTTGTTTCAAACTGAATGCTGCGAAAAGCTCTTTTTTATAAAAAGGAACAAGGTGTGTACCATGAATAGAGTTTTAACCTTTCGAAGGTGTTGAAAATGTGCTCTCAACTTATCCTGTCTGTGTCACCTTATAAAAATATAACTCATTTCTCAGGTCAGATAACAATTTTTTTTTTTGTGAACCGAAAAATTTCATTTCATGTAACCGCTTGTCTGAAATTATTTTACGAGGAATTGGACACATAGTGCTGTGTACTTAGGCGTACTGCACATCGATGGCGCATTTGCGAACAATCGCTGCTAACTCTGCTTGTGTCGAGTTAGTGAGATGGAGCATGGTAGGTTCTGGACACTTCTTGGCTGAACTGGACGGGCTGAAATTGCAAGCTGCAACTCATTCCAGACATGTTCGATTGGATTGAGGTCAGGGGATCTTGCTGTCCAGTACATGCGCTCGATTTCCTCACTCTGTCGGTACTCCCCGACAGCATGGGCAACATGAGGACGGGCATTATCGTCCATCAGACTGGATCTATCATCGCCCACTGCACCTGCACACAATCTGACGTGTACATCCAGAATCTCATCAATACCGTTGTGCAGTCAATGTACAACGTTCAAGGACACAGAGCTATGTACGTCCATCCCAGCTGATACCGCCCCCAGACCATGATTGATCCACCACCATAGCGGTCATGCTCAGCAATGTTGGCTACATGGAATCGCTCTCCTGGTCCTGGTCTTCTCCATACCCTAGAACGCCTATCTGTGTGGTCTAGGCAGTACCTTGACTCATCTGTAAAAAGGACAGGTCGCCAATCTTCACTGGTCCATCCAACGTGGTCCATGGTCAATTCATATCGTGCCTGGCGGTGGTTCTGGGACAGCGGAATGCGAATATATGGTCTACTCAATCGGAGACCACCTTCGTGCAACCTTGCCCTGGTAGTCTGCGTCGAAACATTTACCCCGGATGCATTCTGAAGGTCACTGCGAAGCTGGGTTGCTGTGGCAAAGCGGTCCCTACGGGCCTGAATGATCAAAAACCGGTCTTCAGCTGCAGATGTTGCCCTGTTTCTGCCACCACCATGCCGTCTTACTGGTGTGCCATACTGCTGAAGTCTTGCCCAGGATCTGGTGATCACCGTATGGTGCACACCAAGGGCTTCACCAACCTGACGATGGGTAGCCCCTTGCTCCACCATCCCTACAGCCGGCCACATTTCTGCTTCAGACAAATGTCTTCTTACTCAGTCATTAAATCACAAGGATTTGTGTTGAAATGAAGATTGAATACCCTACGCATGTCATGTAGAAAGTACACGAAAACATCATGAAAATCAAGGGGTACATGCTTTCCATGACTGTCACGAAAAGTCTGCCTGTCAAGAGAGCTAATGTAAACACTGGGGACCGTCTGAATACATTCCTCAATCATATCCACCAAAAATATCGCTAATATGTCCCCATCAAATTTCACAAATATTTGGTGCTTAGCAAACTTTGAGTAGTATATATTTTTTCCCGTTCACTTTTTCAATGAGATGATATTCTAAGTGGATACATGACAATTTTCCCCAAATGAATTTGATGAGCTTAGGAGACAGGAGAATGCCAACACTGTCGCCAATTCAAATCACTTAGTGTATTGTAACCAAAAAGCGTGCCTAGCGGTTTGCACTCCAAAAGTTAATGGAGGATAAAGATTTACCCAGTTGGTGGAAAATCAACTGCGCTTGCGAGTGTGAATAATATGTTGAAAAAACTTATAACATATTGGAGATAACTATCCTCTGAAAAGTGTGAGAGAATATAAAAATTGGATGAGAGCAGGTAAAAGTATATCTGTTTTATTCAGTGCAGAACTGGACGGTAGAATAGGGATCACCAAATTTAAAGGCAACAGACACATGGCGACCAATATTTTGTTCAGTATATTTTTTCAAAAGGTGATAATCTAAATAGATACAGTACGTGGGGAATGGATTGTAACTAAATCACCCGCGGAGTGGAGTTGTCACCCAAGCTATAACTTTCAAATTGTGTACATATCGACAAAAAACACAAGCAATGTTTCAGCCAATGGACCTCCGGGTTAAACCCGGAGGTCCATTGGCTGAAACTTTGCTTGTGGTGGTTATGCTTTGCAACAAATTTGCAATTATAGCTTGGGCGGAATCTCCACTCTGTGGGTGATTTAGTACTGCACTCTCCACGTACTGTATTGGGTTGTTTTTTGGTCAGATCTGCTTGATGAGGTGGGGAAAGGAGAAAAGTGTTGTACTGTCGTTCATGTAAAAAACTGTGTATTGTAACCATAAATTAATAAATGAACAATGATTCATTGTGTTGGGGGCGCGGTTGCTGAGTAGGTGGTGACGCAGGCTGCAAGCCGAAAGGTCTTCGGTTCGAATTCCACCTGCGCCAACCGCGTTGTGCCCTTGGGCAAGACACCCATCTCCCCTCCATTGCCTACGTGGGAGAAAGGGTGGCGTTGTGTACCAAGGCGCACTGCACGTCAATTGTGCACTTGTCTTCAACCAGTGCTAACCCCGCTTGTGTGGAGTTAGTGTTGGAGATCCTGACAATTGCTCGCCGTTGCTCGATGATTCTCTCCGGGTACCCCGGCTTCTTCCACCCTGTAAAACTGTCCGACACGAGGTGACCCTGACTGTCGAAAGTGTCGTCCAACCCCAATAAATAAATAATTCATTGTGTTTGTCAAGATTAGAGAATCGCAGTTGCTTCCCTTCGATCATATCTTAAATTTTTTGCACAATTTTCATCAACCTCTCCTCTGTGTGTCTCTTTTCGAGAAAGAGTTGTCTCGCTTAGAGTTTTATGCAAAGTGGACGAATATCGGAATACAACTATCATCTTTAGTGTGATGGTACAGTTCAAGCATTGTCTTATGTGGAAACTCTCTACTGATGGCTTTACCTACAAATTTTCCATAATCATTAGTCAAATATGAAGCGCAGTAATTCAGTGTTTAGTGCTCTGGATTTCACATCGAACGATCGTACACTACAGCCGTCATGGACTGGTCACTTTCCACGTGTGGGTAATATTTCCACGAATGCAATATTTGATTCCAAACATTAACCCTTTACCTAACATGAAAAGCAGACGACACTTGCAAAAAAATTCTTGAATAACTAATTTTTTTCATTTTTTGTCTCAAAAACATAGGTTATGACCCCTCGTTGGAACGAGCTCGACGAGCTCGTTCCAACGAGGGGTCATAACCTATGTTTTTGAGACAAAAAATGAAAATATTTTGAAAATTAATTGGCGATTTTTGAGAATAGCGCTGGCCGGTTTTGGTCGTTACGTTGGGTAAAGGGTTAATTGTAGGAATGATCATCAAAAATTTAATTAATGAAGAACCGGGTGCTTCATTAAGTAAAATATTACTGATAGTAGATTTTATTATCCAGTGAACGCATGCGTGGACATCACTGCCCACGTGTGGATTACGACCAATACGCGGCTACTGAACAACTGTTAGTTCGATCCTGACCGCGTCATCGGCGTTGTGCCCTAAGCACCTAATCTCAATTGACCAAGCGGTAGCGTAGTGGCACAGTGTGCTAAAGCACACCACTCATCGATGGTACACAGATCTTCAAATAATACTAACCCTGCTTTTTCTGGGGTAATAAGTTGAAGACGGTCCGACAGCTACTAGTCACTGCTCGGTGATTCTCTGTGGTTTCTCCTGCTTCCTCTACCCGTAACACTGTACGAACCAACATGGCCCTGGTTGTTGAAAGTGTCGTTAAACACCAAATAAATGAATTAATTAATTTCACGTTGTATCTGATGTCTTAGGCCAAACAAAATTAAATAATTGATTCTCAGGCATTTTTTTAAACTAATGAGGAAGGGCGGTTTTTATTTTTTTATTTTTTTTTCCTGGTGGAATGGTTGCCGATGCCGAAAATCCAGTTGTGAGAGCCTAAACTTAAATATTAGAGCATCCACGTTTATTTCACTGATAGTTATTGTTTTGTAACAGTGATCATACAACACAAAATCAATATAGAACAACTAAAATGGAAATAAAAAATAATAAGGAGTTTTTTAACTGGTTGAGTGCTAGAAGCCACAATCAGGCCTTTCAAAATATGAAGGTGTTAGTGCACAAGTTAATATTTTTTTACCCATGCTTCGTATTCAGTCAAACGTAAATAATAGTTTGTTTATATAAATTTGTTCTGTTACAAATTATTGGAGAGTGCCTGTTCGCAGTCTCCAATAATTTGTAATAAAACATTTTATGAACAAATTAAGATCACCCAAAATAATCTAGCCCTCAACCAGTTAAATAAATATCTAATTTGCACACACATATGAGAATCGTGTCGCATTTCGCGAAGAGAATAACAATACTGTATCAATGTATGTTCTGATGTGCTTTGGAAACCCTTTCCAACAATGCTTTATATCACAACACTTCATCACCAAAGTCAAACAACACTAAGACATCATCATTTTTCTATCAAGAACAATCTTATTGAGGTTATCGGAAACACTAAAAGAAAAATATAACATCTCGATCGAAATGAAATGGTTTTGCGCGGCGAAGGCGCGCAGGGACGGTGTGGGGCAAGCCCCTTTCGACCCTTAGTGACTGTATAAGTGTTGTGTCATGTCTGAGCGTGGTAAAGGAAGGAAAGAGAAGGAAGGAAGCAGTTTATCCCCGTTTATGCTTCTTGTGGCTCTTCTTTTTAGGAGGTGGCTGTGATGGTGATATGGATGGCGATATGGATGTTGAGTCCAGCCGTTGATTTGTGTGCAGATGTTTTTTTCTTTTCAATTAAATCTAATGCCCATTTGGTGGTTTCTTTGGAATGTTTCATATGATCTTGTGACTCGGCAATGACTTGGTTGCTTTTCTCTATTTGTTTAATTAAGCTCTCTCTGCTAATAGTGTCTGAGGTCTGCGGTGGCTGTTCCGCTGTGTCTCCCTTGCCCGGGCTATCCGGCAGTGAATGAAGAGGGGAGAGAGGGGTGCAAGGTGGTTAAAAGGCAACTTCCAGTTCTTCCCCAATCTCCACCAGGCGTTCCTCATCCAACTGCACCGGCTCGGGAGCCGGCAATTGGTTGGGTGTACCAGTGGGATTAGGAGGGGAACTGACGGCTTCCTCCGGAACCTCCATCCCCTCACTCACCTCTCTCTTCTTATTCCGGAAGGCCTCCAAGCGCCGGGCGTCCCTACGCTTGGTCGATGGACTCTTCTTTCTTTTCTTTTTATCTCTCTTTTCAGGGCCTCAGTGCCCCCTCGCGTGAGGACCAGCGTGAGAGGGAATCCTCTCACCAAAGGTGCTTCCTCTCCCCGAAGAGGGTGGTATTGTGTTGTTGACATCAACTTGGAATTCCAGCTTCAGGTGAACTCTCATGCCTATTTCCTGGATAGTCCACGAGATAGGGTATGAGACGCCCAGAGCTGAGATGGCTTTCACTAGTCTATCAGGTAGTACCATGTCTGTCCAGGTGTTCACGCTCTGAAGTCAGATGTGTGAATGAAGATGATGATGGATGATGCATGCATGAACATCTTGATCGATATATCCCCTCAAACTATTATTCTAGGTTCATGCACTATAAAAACTAAAGTGTTAAAACTGACACTTTCAAGATGTTAAACCCATTCTAACTCTTAGGGTTTGATTTTAACAGTCAAAGTGCAATGCTTTAAGCACTTTGACATTACAATCGTCAGACATCTGAAACTTGAATGGATGGCACTTCCCATGTGTCTGGCATTGGTGGTTCTTCCAGAATCGTCCATAATTTGATTTGCGCTTGGTGGGTACATAATTAAAAGGACACAACGCAGATGACGCGGATCAGGCTCGAGAGTTCGAGCCTGATCCGCGTCATCTGCGTTGTTTCCTTTTAAGTGTCGCGACATTACACTTGTCAAGTGGTATTATTGTCAACACCTGTCAAGTTCTGTGATATCTACACTTGAACAAAGTGCTAGTTCAGTACTTAGTAAGTGTTAAATACAGCACTTCAAGTGTAGTGTTTAACACTTTAATTATTAGCGTGTGTGACCAAAGTGAAACTCGAATTGACCACGATATTACATATTTATGTTTAATACTTTACAAAATGTTTGTCTATTCATGCAGAGTGAGAAAATGTCACCCAACCTATGAAAGTTTCATTGCACAAGTGAAGCACTATCGCAATGTAGAGTCTATGCCATTAGAAACCCTCAGTCAAAAAAGAATAATCGTGGTCAAACAAAGGTGGGACAAATTATGTAATCTCTTCAATGACGCAGCGTTATGACTACCCCTCATCTCCGACCAATCTGTAATTAAATGAAAACTGTCCCCCGAAAGACTCCTAAGATGTTCTGTCTAAATTTCCAATTTACTATTTTAGCAACTCATACATATGTGTGTATCTATTTCAGAATTGAATGCAATTTTTATAATCTTTATTGGAGTATGAACGTGGGGGAATGGGTACAAATTTGTACCCATTCCCCCACGTTCATACTCCAATAAAGATTATAAAAATTGCATTCAATTCTTATAATTGCATTCCGTAACTGTTTAAACTACTTTTTACCAAACAACAAAGCAGAAAGACGAAATAAAACATGTACGAACGAACGAGGCGAAAAACCACCCTCACACAAAAGACAAAGCGCACAACTCTGATTTTTAATTTTCACAATTTTAGAAATGGAAACGAGTATTTTAGTGACGGGCTTTATTCCACAGTTGGGAAATGTCACCAAAGAAACAGCAGCGGAGTTGAACACTGCGAGAGGCGCTAAAAGTTAACAACCTGCCCAAACACCGCCCGAATTACATTCTGTCAACTGCGCTCTACCGTAAATGCGGGTCAAAGCTCGACCAAATGTATTCATTGGAAAATGAATTACATTTGGTGATGACGTTTTCGTCCAGCTGACCAATGGGAATTGAGTATTTGGACCCAAAACGTATAACTACATTAACGATGTAATTATAAATATATGTACAATGTCTACCTAGCTATTGTGTAATTTTGTATGTTAATTGTCAAAGTTTGCAAGTGTATCTGAAATATAAAAAAGTAAAAAAAAAAAGAAAAAAAGTCATCATCATAAGTCCCCTGTTAGAACTCCGGGAAGTGTAGCAGTGCTTGTTTCTTGCAGTAAACAAGTCTTGCTTTAAGGTAAAAATGGTCCCGGCAACCAATAACTGTGGTGGAAGTCCTTTAAACTAAGCAGCATAGATATATTGAATAAACTTGACTTCCTACCTATGTTGCAGTCATGATGTGCCATAGATGCTGAAAATGACTTAAACTCCAATAATAAATAAATAAATAAATAAAATGAAGTAACTTGGATTCACCTGACAGAGAACACTTCACTACTCACAAAAGCCCGACATAATGAGATGGAAGAGATTCCACATTTTTCTGACTGTACATTTCGAAACTCGAACGCGATTTCTTATGCTGAAAGTCACAGAGGATGAAATAACTTTAACATTTCTATTGGAAACAAATTGACAACAGTGGCATATTCAAGAAACCGTCATTAGCGTCACGTGACAGGGTCAGAACAAGCATGGGTTGTCCCCAAACATTCCTCGCAGCTTTGTCTTCGACAACAGTTGCTAGGTTTCAGACTTCTCAATGTTATGGATTTCGTAACATATGCAAGTGTAAATGTGTAATTAGAGAAGTTGCAAGGGTTGGTATTTTTCTCATAAATACAAAGTGTCTTTTGATTATTTATTTATTTATTTATTTAAGGCCAGTGTCCTTTGATAACTGATAATTTGTTCGAAGTCCTAAATCAATTGGTGTGACATTTTATTAGAATCGGCTCATTGAATTGATTCCAATAATATCTGGCAACAAATGGCGTGTATATTTTACTTAACCCTTTATCCAACGTAACGGCCAAAACCGACCAACGCTATTCACAAAAGTCGTCAATTAATTTTAATTATTTTTTAATTTTTTGTCTCAAAAACATAGGTTATGACTCTCTTTGGAACGAGCTCGACGAGCTCGTTCCAAAGAGGGGTCATAACCTATGCAAGTGTCGTCTGGTTTTCATGTTAGGTAAAGGGATAAACTCCAAATGGGTTTGTTCTGTCTTCTGGGACGAGACGAAAGGCGAGCATGGAAACAAAAATGATTGATATCTGTGAAGGTTTCCACAGAATCTGCATTAGTTAGACCAGTAGGGATCTATGGGCCTTTTTACTGGTTTACCTGTTAAATGCCACTATGCAATCCAACCTTCAGGTTCTTTACAGTTTAGATACACTCCTGGACAAATGTCTATTAAACACGACGCACCAACTACAGAACAATGGTCGCTAAAACGCTATTTTTCTCGACTGGATCGCGATTCACACGCTCTGTTGTGCCTACTCAGTTACACCGACTAATCGGGATTCCATAGAAAGAAATAACGCAAAAGCCTGTCTGAATCAAGGAAAATTGCGAGAATAAATTCTGTGATTCAATGTTTTCGCGTTCCTTTTTTGACAGATGATATTTCACATGAAACCCGACACGGGATTACGACCCGATCGTGACTGAGTCACGATTGGGTCGGAATGCTCTGTCTGCTTTTATAATGACAACACCGTGATTACCAGCTAACAGAATTGAGATGCATCTATAAGTAAAAAGTGAATTTACAAGAGAGGCAAACTTAGAAGGACCGATGCGGTTGGTGAGGACACAACATAAATGCCCGAACAATATACTACAGAAGATAGTATGACTACAATTACAGAGTGCACGAAATGCATCCGTTAAACTTTCCAACTTACATGTATTGACCAGGAACAAGCAGAGGTCGTAGCAGTTAAAGGCAAGTGCACCGTCGAGGCGCAGTACGCCTTAGTACACACAGCCACCGTGGCCTCCACGTGGACAATCGAGATTAAGTTTCTTGCCTAATAACACACCACAGATGGTGTGGGTCACGATTGAACCGTTTACCTTTTCGATTTAAAGTCCAGTGCTCTATCCAATGAGCCACCGAGCTTCCTTGTTTTGTGTGATAAACAAGATCTGTTTAGCGGTAAATCACTACTCGGTAACCATTCCCTGTGGTCGAAGTTAATAGCACATGTATAACTTATTGGCTACATTTGCCTTCATATCTATACTAGCAGGTCGACCGGACTCAGGATAGATGGTCCCAACTCATGCGACGCACCCGGAACTTAAATCGTCATGAAAATCGATAACGTTAACTCCTTTGAAATTACTAGACGAGCGAGGAAGGTCCAATTAAGAAGCACGTAATTGTTGAGAAAAATCTATGACATCAGTAGAAAATAAAGGCAAGTTTCCTTTTGTTATTTATAATAAACTGAAAGAACAGACAGTTCTAGGAGCTGTCTGTTGTTTTCGTTTAGCAAAAGTTACAAGAGGAAACTTGGCTTTTTATGACAAGTCTGCAAGAAGCAATCACTTCACAGATAATGAAACATATAGAATATATGTCAGTATCACACCACACAACACTGTACAGAACGTGCAGAGTGTATTATCACTAAATCACCCGCAGAGTGGAGAGTCCACCCAAGGAATAATTGCAAATTTGTTGCAAAGCATAACCAGCACAAGCAAAGTTTCAGCCAATGAACCTCCGGGTTAAACCCGGAGGTCCATTGGCTGAAACATTACTTGAGTTTTTTGTCGATATGTACACAATTTGAAAGAGTTATAGCTTGGGTGACAACTCCACTCCGCGGGTGATTTAGTTACAATCCGCTCTCCACGTACTGTAAATGTCCACTTAAACTGCAGCCCCCCCCCCCCACACCCCCCCCCCCCCCCCCCCCCATAATTTGCTCATATTTCGTCGTTAGTTTATCCATGATGGGAGCAACCGATGTAATCTGAATAAAACTGGACATTACATTATTTAACTCAGATTAGAACAGTGGCGTAAGAACCGGGGGGGGGGTGGGCGGTGGGGGGGGGGGGGGGGGGGGGGGGGGGGTAAGGGAGATAAAATTAGCTTACTACGTCCCTGGATTAGAATTATGAACGTATCACTGAATGTTTAACATGCACCTGCATATGTTGATGTGCAAACGTTTTGAGCAATTCCTTTGGCAGCTTAGAAGACCACGACAACCGTTGGCGTAGTGATAAAACTAATGAATCCACCATAAGGCCTGACTGCTTTTTAGCATGACGGAATACGGCCACGGCCTGCAGGTGAGCCCGGTGTGAGAACCGTCCCCAAATGTTATGGGGTTCTATTGGGATTTTTGAAACATTTTGTTAAAAAACAACTTTTGCCGTTTAAAAAAATCAAGAGGTTTTTGCTTCAAAAGCTACCAGAATGCTTCCTTTGATTGCCCTTTTCAAAAAATTTTCTGGGGGAGTAACCCCCCCCCCCTCCCCCCTCAAAAAGTTCGCGCCAGATGCCTTCGGCATCTGTATACCCCATACCCATTTAGTATCAGCCAGTTCACCCAAATTAGCAATATCAGCCCCCCAATATAAATTTCGTTCCGACGGGCCTGAGAAATAAAGTTACAGAACATCAAAAGATAGTGAAAATGCTGTTTTCGTATTTTTAAATGGGTTTCAGCAGAGAATAATTACTGTTTAGGAAAAACATTGTAAGAAACCAGCTTCTGTATTTTTATACTTCTCTGTAGGGAAATGCATGAAGTTTGTGAAATGATGCGCAGATCGATGATTCAAATTCGCTAACGTTTCGAAATTTCAATTTTCATTCGAAATTCTCCAACTCTTAGTGTTAAATGTACTTGCTGTTTTAGGGCGCGCGGTGGCCCAATAGGTAGAGATGCAGGTTTCGAGCACATAGGTTCCCGCTTCGAATCCCACCTGCGGCAACCGCGTTGTGTCCTTGGGCAAGACACTTCACCCCAATTACCCACGTGGGGGCACGGTGGCGTAGTGTCCTATTGCGTTCTGCACGTCGATGGTGCACTTGTCTTCAACCAACGCTCACCCTGCTTGTGTGGAGTTAGTATATTGGGGAGTCTGTCAGTTGCTCGCCGTTGCTCGTGGTTCTCTTTGGGCACTCCGGCTTTCTCCACCCGTAAAACTGCCCGACACGAATGGAACCTGGCTGTCGAAAGTGTCGTTAAACTCCAGTAATTAAATTAAATTACATATCCACAAATACATTTCCAAAAGGTCTTGAGATTTTTTGACTATAATCCCGACTGACTAATATTTCGGCTACATCAGCGAGGCATGCGTTGGATGAACATTTGTCATGATGATGTAGCTGAAATATTTTATCAGTCGGTGCTTTAGCCATCATAGTCGGGATAAATTAGGTTCACCCCCACCCCCCACCCCCACCCCCAGTTGATCATATCTGCAAAGCCTCTAAGCCTGACACCCCATAATGCAATGTGTTAGATGACAGAATACATCTTAATGGCAAGACAAAATTATCTTTAAATTCCCGTATTTTCAAAAATGTCAAAATCCACAGCAGTTTACGAAAAAGGTGACCGTATAAGTTTTGAGTATAAAATATATAACAGGGCGTCATGTGAAAAGAGATCAACAATATTGGTGGGAAATTTATGATAGAAAGAAAATAATAATATTTTATTTGTCCTGTTTGTTTAATCTTCTTCGTTTTTATGAAAAATACTTGATTACTGTGAAGAGCCATCATAATCCGACTCATACCCTTATATTTTAAAGTACCTACACTTCTACTCGTACTCGCACGTTTTCAAATCACTCGTACTCGAGTACTTAGGTCCAGTACTAGTCTAGGCAAACATTTAATATTATTAACTCTTTGAAACCGAGCGACCGCTTTTCCGACCAGGACCATGGTACGTCATAATTTCATTAATCGGGGCGCGGTGGCTCAGTAGGTAGAGGTGCAGGCTGCAAACCGAGAGGTCCTAGTTTCAAATCCCACCTACAGCAATCGCGTTGTGTCCTTGGGCAGGACACTTCACCTCCATTGCACTAGGGCGTACTGCACGTCGATGGTGCACCTGTCTTCAACCAATGCTAACCCTGCTTGTGTGGGGTTAGTTTGTTGAAGAGCTGACAGTTGCTCGCCGTTGGTCAGTGGTTCTCTCCGGGTACACCGGCTTCCTCCACCTGTAAATCTGTCGTGGTCATGATAAGCCATTGTGCAGAAATATGTGACCTTAAACTCCAATAAATAAATTTCATTAATCAAGATGACTGTTATGTAAATGTGTGGGGTAGACCAATCAATATTTTCAACGTGCAGCCCCGAGGCTGCACGTTGAAAATATTAATTGGTCTACCCCAAATAATGAGTATAGACTCTTCCATTTGCTGCCTTCGAACTGACATAAAAGTAACCATCATTGTTCAAGGGTTAAAGTAAAACAAGAGAATTACTGTTAATGAACATCTTTATACATCATATTATACTCCATACATCTGATTCATCGATTACCAATTGATCATTTATATTTTAAGCTCTTCAGTACTATAAAATTAATGACCTGGTTCGAAGTGGACATTGTGGATTATCCCCCTGGGGAATACATCGCCTCCAGGGGCGTTGGAGTCAGGAGACAATGGTTCTTCCAAGGGGAGACTATCCACAATGCCCACCTCGGATTGTCTCTCCAAGGAACATATTGTTTCCCGGGACGCTTGCGTCGGGAGACAATGGTTCCAATGGTTCCAAGGCGGGTGTATCCACAATGTCCACCTCGAGCTAGGTCAGCATTATATTTTGAGATGGGGAACATTGCGAAATAACTGGCAACACCCTATGGGAAATAAATAGTGTCTGGGAGAGATGTATAATAAACGTTATTGCATTGTTGCAAAGGTTGTTAATGTTTTGCATTATCACCGAGTAACTCCGAAAACTCACGGACACAGAAACTTGAAACACGTCGCCACCGATCATCGCCGAAGTTGAGACGTGCTTCACCGTTTTATTGTAACTCTTAATTTGTTGGAAATTTTCTTCAGTTTCTCATAAAATCAAGTCATGACTGTTATAGAACAGCCATAACTTGAGTGAAAGTTCCTTTCCTTTAGGGTTGTGTTAGTTAACTATAGCCATGCTTACAACTTATGTTCATAAATTAATTCTTATAAGGGCTTGTGTTCGTTAACTATAGCCATGTTTACAACTTATGTTCATAAATTAATTCTTATAAGGGCTATTCGGTGTAATACAAAAAAACATGCTGACTTTCAAGCTTTCAGGTCACCACTCATTTTTTAAGGAACTCGACGCTGTTACGGATTATTTGTTTACCCACTTTTCTTGGAGTTTGCGCACAGACTACCGCTGATGTAATGTGATGTCCGGTTACTCGAAATAATTTCTATAGATATTCTCTTGAGTTTCTGTTATAGATATTCCAATCAAAGCGTATTTACTTAGCCTGAAAACATCAAGAAATTAACACATTTTGGTGGAACTACTTGGCGTAATCATACACCAACAGTTGTGGTGAGACTTCATCCATAATTATTTGGTAAGCAAACATGGCCAATAGAATTAAAAATGTCGTTAAAGATTCATCCAAACTAAGTCTCCACTGAGAAACATTTCTTGCGATGATTCTAAGAAAACGAATGTTTGTTGTCATTTTTATTCCATCGTCTGCAATATTTTAATTAGTCTGAAACGCGAACCAGCGTTTCGCTTTCCGACCAACTGAAATATTCCAGACGATTGAATCTACGACCACGAAAGATAGTTTCAGCGTGCCGAGGATGTGGGGTTATTCAACCCCTTTCAACCCCAATTTGTTAATGTTGTGACTGAAGTGGACAAAGCAAAGACTAAAATTTGAGGTGATTTGGTTAATTTTTTCTTTGTCTTTCTACGTAGTGGCTTTGGTGGCTGGTGACTTTGTTGGTGTGTTGATTTGTCACACTGGTTTCTTAAGATTTTCGGCTATTTCTCCGACTTTTTATGGTGAGCTCGTCGCAGCTTACATTGCTTCCATCCTCTGGCAGGCGTCCTGGTCATGAGGAAGTGTGAGCATGGGAAGAAGGTTTCGAAATACCAGTTTCTATCTCTGCCGCAGCCTCACTGACAACGTTCCCTTCTTCCAGTTTGACTCCCGAGGGAGAACGGATTAGGGTCTGGATGGGGGTTATATGAGTTTGAGGAGGAAAGATGGTGGTGGACTTCTCGATGGTCCTCCTCGCCTTCTTTTCCTTCTTCCTTTTCAGAACACATCAAAGCGTTGGCCATCTGCATGCTTGGTTGATGAGCTGTTTTTCTTCTTCTGGACAATTGGACTATTGCGAAAGGAAGGCCTCTCACTAAAGATGCCATCCCTTACTAAGGGAGGTGGATTGAATCTAAACATAAGCGGTGGACGAGTTTAGGGCTAGACAGGTTCCCATAACAGCGTCGATTTACTGACAGAATTTGAATGAAAGCTTGAGAGCTTGGCTGATCTTTAATTAGTATGTTATGGTAGATTATGGTCTCGGAATTACAAATAACACTCTTGATTCATTTTTTGTGTGTGATAATTTGACATAACATTTTTAACCCTTTACCCAACGCAGACGATATCAAAATTTATTATTTTAAATATAATTTTTTTGAATTTTTCAAAAATTTTCAACAAAACCATATCATGTGACCCCTCATTGGAACGAGCTCAATGAGCTCGTTCCAATGAGGTGTCACATGATATGGTTTTCTGGAAATATTTTGAAAAATGTAATTTTTTCAACTGCTCAGTTTGCATATTACGCGGGCGGATGCGGGCAATTCGTTAGGTAAAGGGTTAAAACGTCAGTACATTGAGATTTGTTTCCGTGGGAACCCCATGAAGTGGAGCAGTGCTTGATAAACGTAGAAAACAAGTTTTGTTGCATTGACATAATAAAATTTGTAACTATTGTTATAGATTTTTTTTAAATGTCCTTCATTGGTACAAACGATTGACTAAGCATTACTTTGTACTTGTTTTGTATTACGCTGTCGCCATACTTACTTAGAATGCCATTGAGCACAAATTAAAACAAAAAAACAAAATGTAAATGCATTATATAACGAAACAGACAAACTAGCTGCTCTCAAAATTATTAGCCTATTTTTTATTTGTTGGCATCTTGTAAAGAGAACGTTTGTTGCCCTACATATTACAAAACGTGCCTTTCAAAACTGTGCGGACTTTAACAAAAATTACAAGAGTGGATTGGTTGAATTCCTAGTTGCATTATGGGGGAAAATGTGTAGCTTCATATTTCTATTTTTGACATCAGAGTGCAGGAATTTCTTAAATACCCCCTGATTATAACGGAATTTTCTTCGATGTACATGTTTCAAACATTCAAAGATGAAGACAGAACAGAATAAGTGTGAGGTACGGGGGACCTGAATTAAGAGCGCCTGAAAAACTCCACCGAGGGTAGTTGATTCCTGGACTCCGTAGTCTACCGAGTTGTGTTGCGTGTTTATACGAAGATTAAACATGAATTAAATGAACGAAGCTTTTTTTTTTAAAGAACAATATCACCTCCGGCGGTCTGCTTTCTTACTTACTCTTTAACTTTTTTGTCGAAGTATTTCATTCTCGCCAGAGCGTCACTCAGATGCGTACCGTCCCAATCAGATGCGTTCTTACACGGCGTTCTTACGCACAATCTGGATCACACGCGTGGTGTGCGCAGCATATTTTCGAATGTCTGAATTGTATCGCGTAACGCTGAAAACACAGAGCAATCGTGGTATAAAATCCAGAAATAGTCGTACACGAAACGGTTCCCCGGTATCGCGGTTAGTACTTACGAACCGCATTGGCTTGTAGTTTGTCGATAGTATACATAGGTGTACAAGGTATAGGTGATATTGAATGAGTGTTTTGGTTACTTGATATTTATGAAACATGTCGAAGAAGAATTTTCCGTTTGGCTCCACAAAGGCCCAAATCTCGAATTTCATATTCTGTTTATCATATGACACCACAGTTACCAAAAACACATCTGTGTGGAACCAGTCAGTGACATTCTACTATAATTAATAGCAATTTTTCGTACGATGAAGGATTTCTGGACGCTATGTGCGAAATAGAAAACCAAAATTCTGACAACTGGCAATAATAATTTTAATTGTTCAAGGCCAAATATTTCTGACCGATCAGCTGGCTATGTTATAACATCGACTTCAAGTGCAAGCGGTCCTTTCGTTTTCTAATTTGTCACCTGCGTTCGTGGCAGCAACATGTACAGCTACTATCTCAGTTTTCAGCCGAATTATATTAGAATGGAAATAGCTATGTTGTATTTGATTGTTAAATTTAAATTGCTAAATTTACGACAGTACAACCATCGTTTACGGCCCCAAACAATCAAATACAACATAGTTGTCCCCTAAATTTGCTACTTGTTCTAGACCTCAGCACAGGCATAAATCGGTCACATGTAAATGCGAATTACTTGATATGGAAGTGTGACTATCCCCAGAAACCAGACACGGTTTTTACCACACCATTCTGATTGTTGTGTCTTATCTCGGTGATTATAGACTCCTTGTCTGAATAGCTTATCGATATGCAAAGGATCACATGGAATGTGTCCAAAATAACCGTTTGTTAACTTCATGTCATGGTCAGGCAAACATGGGTCACACGTCTCTTATAGGTGAAGATACATTTGTGACAGCCCGTTGTATATATACACTGAGAAAAAGTTTAGCACCCCCAAATATAATGAATGATAACATGCCACTGTTGATTGTTGCTGGTTATATGTATGATTATACTGATGATCCAACAAATGGTGGTGAACGTGTATGATTGAAAGTGTCCTAAACCAGGTCCCGGGAATCACGTGCACAATGCAACCCAAGAATTTTCGAAATACAGTTTGTTCATGACTCAGAATCGAGTATTTATAGCCTATTGTTCAATGTTCAATCACTATCTGTCACCATGACATGGAGAAGGATGGCATATGAACATAGATAGCAAATTATTGGCATGCATTCCATCGGTTCGTCCTGTAAAGCAATCGGTCGTCAACTCGACATCGAGTACACAGTCAACAGTGGTTCGTGAGAAAACACATGCAAACTAATGGAGTGAAGTGCCATCCACGGGAAGAGCGACCCCCTGTGACACCACAACGTTAAAACAGGGTACCTCTTAGGCTGGTGCGACGACAGCTATTCACCTAAAGTACTGTTCTGAAGGGTCTGTGGCTACCAAATCGACGTATCCCCACGATAACGGTCAGGAACGGCCTGAGAAAAGCCATATTGAGGTTCAAAAAGGCCATCAAACGTCCTTTACTAAGAGATCATCTCAAAGAAATACGTTTGGCTTGGTATTTAGCATTTTTCATTCAGAGCATTGCATTGACTATCATTCCTTGATCTACCATGAATCCTGATCTGAATCAACTGGAGCACATTTGAGACATTCAAGGGCGCCAAACACAAGCACACGAACATCCAGTACAAACTCTGCGAGAATTGGAAGCAGATTTGTATCAAGAATGGCGACAGTTACCTCTGTTACGGATACGGCGATTGACTGAAGGATGCGACGCGGGGTAGAAGCTGTTATCCGCGCATATGGCGGATACAGCAAATATTGAACTGTAACACGGGCACACTTTATCTAGAGGTTACAAATGACATTTCTATCCATTTATAGCCAAATAGTGTTGCCTTGTTCACTCTCCATCTCCATACTAAAACAGGTATCGTATTGAGCTCTCGCAGTTACTGCTTTGATTCATCAATGCTGTCATTGAAATGATGATTAATACTATGATATATGTAGAATATACCCATAGTAGCTTGTAGCTTGGTGTATCAAATGTTCACCACGAGGGGTGAAGTGGTGTTAACCGCGAGCATTTAGCTCGCGGTTTACACCACTTCACCTCGAGTGGGGAACATTTGGTACACCAAGCTACTATGGGTATATTTTATTTATACCATGACTGTCAGATTATTAAGAGTCGCTATTATTTTCTTTCGATTTTACTGAGCACCAGACGTACATACGTGCGAATCTGTTTTTGTTTACACGAGCATCGGTGGGCGGTACTTCCGCTTTCAATGTTATCGCCGAAACGAAATGGAAAATGAAACGGGGCCTTGTTCATTTGAATAGCATAATAACATACCATTTCGAGTTATGGATGCTTTATTAACATGAGACAATGCATGTTTGTTATGTTTTGGTGTCTTATGGGGTAAACTCATTTAAAAACGTAACAAATAATTGTCACTTTCATTTCACTCTTCCTAAGGCGACATGCGATAAATTTAGAAAAGTTGCATTCAGGTTGACGTCACCAAAGGTCAGCTTGGGTGTAAATCCACTGTTGGTGTAAATTTTAACTACTGAAATCCCATTGCTGGCGTGTTCACCAAGGTTAGTGTGTAAAGCTAAAATTTATGTCATGGGCTTTTCATATATTGTAGAATAGTTAACCATGGTATAAATGTGTGTTCGATTGGCCTGAGTATGTTCGTTCAAGATAGAATTCAGTTTTTGAAGCTTACTTTGCGAGTAGTTTACTGATATCAAGTAATACATTTGGCATCGTAAAAATCCAGGGGGTGCTTAACCTTTTTCTTTGTGAATATTTGAATAGGGCCAAGCGTTAAACGGTCGCGCATAATGGCGTAGTTTGCAATCTGAAAACGGTTATTTCTTTGTTCAAAACTTTCCGATTGAAATCGCGATATCTTTTCAACATCGGATCTGTTGAGGAAAGGGCTCTTGTATTCGTCGTGGTTTCATTCGATACTTATGAACCTCGTCACGGACACGACAGCCGTTACTTATTCTCAGTTCCTTATTCGACATTCAGTATCAACCGAAAAATTGGTCGATAACGAATGTCGAATAAGGAACTGGAAATAAGTAACGGTTGTCACTTCGCCAACCTCGTCCAATAAATTCTATTGCAGCCTCGGTAAACCTCTGCTCGAATTAAATTTACTAAACTTGGTTCGTAAGTTTTGAAAATATCACGACTCATTTGTGATCTGCTGAGGTGATAGGATGTTCTGTTGCGTGTTGTACTGAGAAAGCTGGAATATAAAAACTGACATCAATAGATTAACCCCTTACCTAACATGAAAGGCAGACGACACTTGAAAACAAAATTCCTGAATAACTAATTTTTTTTTTTGTCCCCAAAACACAGGCTATGACCCCTCTTTGGAACGAGCTCGACGAGCTCGTTCCAACGAGGGGTCATAACCTATGATTTTGAGACAAAAAATGAAAAAAATAATGAAAATTAATTGGCGATGTTTGTGAATTGCGCTGGCCAGTTTTGACGTTACTCTGGGTAAAGGGTTAACAGATTTGGATTAGGTATATGCTGGTCCACCCTTGTCCAAACAGACTATTATGACGTTATCGCGGCCTTCAGACAGCAAATAAGAAATGCGGATGTCCCATAGAATACGGACGTGATTTTACTCGGCTAAATCTTCGGGAGTTTTTAAAATATCTCCACAACGTAAGCACACTCATACCCACTTTACTGTTACTTGAATGGTCCACAGTTGCATAATAATCCGTGTTCCGGAATTCATTACTCGGAACATTTGAACTATTTTGTTGAAAATACAGGCATTTCAACCAATAAAACTTAACTCTTCACATCATTAACGTCCTGTTCATCATAAGCAACTTGCCGTGTTTATGGTCTAAATCCAAGAGAGAACGTTCCACCCCCCTTCCCGTGGAAACCCCGGGATGTAAAGCAGTGTTTGTTTACTGTGATAAACAAGCACTGTTTCACTGGTAAAATAGGATCCAGTCATCAATGGGTAAGGTGAAAGCCCTCTAAAATGGACATGCCTATCCATGATTGACTAAACGTGACTTTATCTCCATGTTCCGGCCACGATTAAACGTTGTGCAGAAATATGTGACCTTAAAATAAATAAATAAATAAATAAATAAATAAATAAATAAATAAATAAATAAATAAATAAATAAATAAATAAATAATTTAAGGGAGAACGTTGCCTTTTATCAATGTCCCAGAGGCAGAACTCTTTTTCGCCAACTATCAGCTTATGTTCAGCGGAGCACTTCCTGAATCAACACCAACACAAATAAAACCACCACCATTAAGACCAACTGATGAGCCTTTGGCTGTTTTTGTTTTGTCTTTCTTTCTTTTTTCCTGGGGTGGTATTGGGTTTTTTTTGGTTTTGTTTTTTTTTTTGGGGGGGGGGGGGTGAGAGCTGCTCGGGATCTACCATTCTTTCATCCTCTGGTGCTATGATTTTCACCAAGCCAAACTCTTCAAAGAGAGCTGATAATAAGAGTGCAAGGCATGGCTGACAATTTTCGTCATTGGAAGAGATTTATGGGAAAGTTAGCTCCTCTTAATTCCCGGAAGCTGTCACTAAATTTAACACTGAGAGTATGGGAACTTCATACAAAGATTTAAATTTCGAAATGTTAGCGAATTTGTATGATGGATGTGCGCTTCATTTCATAAACTTCACAATCAGTTTGAAGTTTGGCCATTACTCTATGTTAAAACCATTTTAAAAATAAGAAAATTGCGTTTTGACTATCTTTTGTTGTTCTTTAACTTTTTTTCTGTTTATTATATCAACAGTTTGCTTCGTAATATATAATACAGACACTGTTCCTTCCATTAATATAAAATTATAGGAGGTGAGATTTGATAATTGTTTTTTTGGAAAGAAAAAAAACTAACAACTTATTATAAAAACATATTCGCTAAACAAAGATCCGAAGTGAACACTTATTGTTTGGAGGTGTGATACTGATATATATTCTTATTTTGACGGATAATCTATGAACTAGCTGTTTCTTTTCATGAAAAGCCAAGTTTCCTTTTGTCACTTTTAATAACCGAAAACTACAGACAGCTCCATGATCTGCCTGATGTTTTCGTTTATTACAGGTAACAAAAGGAAACATCGCTTCATTGTCTACTGTTGTCATAGGTGTTTTCGCAACAATTACTTGCTTATCAGTTGGACTTTCCTTGTGCGTCTGGTAACATAAAGGGAGATAACTTTGACGAAAGTCGATTTTCATAACGATAGTCAAGGATGGGGTGCTAAGTGAGAATATTTGAATACAACGAAAACAGCTCCTCAGTATTGCTGCAGTTTACCCATCACTTCTGAACCGCAAAATAATTTTTTAAAATTCACATTTAAAATGAGACTCAAGCGACAAGGGTCGATTTTCGAGGAGACACTTCTATAAACAAGCTTAATAGCAAAACAGCCAGACTATATCACTTGGTAGATAAATAGTTTCAGGTCTAATGGAGGGGGGGGGGGGTTAACTACTGGTGTACGTTTGGAGATGGGTGCGTTTTTCGGGAGGTGGGGGGGGGGGGGGGGGGCTTTTATCTGTATATCCTAAAAAAATGCATTACTTATCAATTTTCGTGAAGCTACCAACCAGAGTCGTGAGAGAATCTGTGAATTCAGACTTGCTGGTATTTTGAGGTATGACTGCGAGATGGATATTTCCAGTTTAAGTAGTTATGACGTGATCATTTCTCTTTTGTTTACATTCCAGGTATCATGTTTGAATTTAAGTACCAGTATCTAATAATAAAAAGGTTATTACAACAGTCATTCCACGTCTGATGGGCGAGACCTGGTCAGCCAGATCAAACACAACGCCTGCAGCGTCTTATATGTCCTGTTCTCACTAAGTTAAGGGATATGGACAGCCAAGATTAACCAGCTACATACATACATATTATCGCTTCAGTGAAGTGATTTGGGCCGTAGTATCACGTCGAGTTAAAGAGGTCAGGTCGCCGAATCAAACGAGTTTGATTGGCGATCTGACCTCCTCACCGAGAAGTGATGCCACGACCCAGATCACTTCACTGTAGCGATAAAAGGTTTATAGTTCAACATCGCATGCCAATGCTAGCATTAACAATCCCCCCAACCATTTTCTTTAAAATTGGATTGAAGTAAAAAAGAACTATTTTTGTTTACACTTATTTTTGTAACAGGTGCACACTTCTGGGGAATCCCACCCGATTTGCATGAATACGATAAAAAAGGGATCATGAATACGATAAAAAAAACCTTACCGCCGATCGAACGCATCCTTTCCACCTCGGAGTAAAGTACTCTCTGCGACCGGAAAAGCCAATTATGCGAATTCGAACGCACCCGTAAATAGTCCGTCATACTATAGTGATACAGAATCCGATTCCACACTGTGGATTATCCGGGGGCCTGGAAAAGATCGTCAAACCGTAGTGATGTTTAACGGTTAAATTACATAGTCATTTAATAAACATTAATATCGTCATATCAATTCTTGTAACTAGGAATTTGACCAATTCCGTATTGTTTGACAGTGCTCAATGAGCACGGTCAAACAAGATTGAATTGGTTAATTTCCTAGTTGCATTAAGGGAAAATATTTCTGCTTGAAATTACGGTATCATGAGGTCAGTGTGTGGAGGCTTAATCGACTGTTGTGACAATCTTAAATAACACAGAAGCGTTGCCAGTCTCAGCCATTTGCATTAATGAACTATTTTTTCAAAACAACTCCGGTTTGGAACCGAGGCTTGTGGTAAGAAGGAAGGGACATGCTCCTCAGTGCTTCTTACTCCATGAAGAATTACTCCGTCATCAAATTATGTTATGGATTCGGTTATTGCTATTTGTAAGTTAAAATGGTCCTTATTTGATAGTAATCACATTTTGTATCCTTTGCATCTTTTCTTCTATGGTTGACAGTTCTTCAATGTTGCGTTGTTGTCACGCAGTGATCCAGAAAATGACGGACAAATGCCTGCTGCATTTCTCTAGCAGTATGTTTCGTCGCAAATCCCAGTGTTGTTTAACCCTTTACGTAAGGAAACAAATCAATCTGCGAACAGACGTGTAAAAACCGCCCAAAATTGCTTCTCGCGTGTTTCAGCCAAACACAAATCTCTCACAATGACATATTTAGGTACGTTTATTCAAATGGTTCTATGAGCAATATACCTTCGGAAAAGTTTGCACATGTACTTTTGTGCTCCGATTATTTGCAGAAACTGCTGCTCATACAATTCACTTTGACGTTATAGATGCAGCGTCTTTGCCAGTAATCGAAGGGGATTTCCAGCAGCCGAAAGGCAAAATAATATACATGAAATCTTCATCATGAAGTGTTATCAAGAGTTTCAATGTTTCCCCTTTCTCCAAATATGGTGTAAAAATGGTGCATCCTGGATTAAAACCTTAATTTCGTTTTCTCAAAAATCCCTTCTAATAACTAACGATACCTACATACTTCATCAAAGATAGCATTTGAATTCCACTTTCTTGGTGGGTTTGAATTCCTTTACCCCGGTAATGTGATGACATTTCGTGCAATATTTTATCTTCCGTTTCCAAAACAATATTGATCTGAAGAAGCGAGACGAAATACCACTTGAAAGTCCATCAGCATACGAGTGGTTAAAGAGACGCAGTTTGAGTGTGCGTGGGTGGGTGGGTGGGTGGGTGGGTGTTGATGGCAAAGCTTATTCATCTAGTTACCCTTGGTGAGCCAGTGAATATATTCATTTCGTTGGGAAAACAAACGATTAAATTTATTGATGCCTGGATGGGATACTTCACCCCAATCACCAGTCAGAATAGTGTATGAGTGAGGGTGGAGGTGATTGAACACGTTTTGGTGGATGCCTTACAATACGGTATGTGTAACCAATATCCATTACTGGTTGTGTGTTAGAAGCTCATATTTGGGCTTCACATAAAAGTACTGGTGGCTCAATTAACCCGTTAACTATACACATATGATCACATTGATTTTCAAGATTTTATTGAATAAAAATCAATAAAAAATAAATAAAAATAGAAAGCTTCAAATGGAGCTTAATATTTCAAAGTACGTTTTCAAAGTTATGATTAGCCCTTTGAACCCGAGAAGCCGCTTTTCCGGCACATGAACATGATACTTTATAAATTCATTAAGTATAATAGCTGGTAAGTGAATGTGTGGGGAAGACCAATCAATATTTTCAACGTGCAGCCATGAGGCTGCAAGTTGAAAATATTAATTGGTCTGTCCACAAATAATGAATATGGCCTCTTCCAATTGATGCCATTGCATTGATATGGAAGACACCACCATTGTTCTAAGGGTTAAGTAAAAACAAAACAAAATAAATATGCTAAGGTTAGTGTTTTAAATAGAGTGGGTTCAAGAGTTGAGGCGTAGCGAATATAAATTTATATATTTCGCATGAATACACCGCCCCACCACCATTGACACCCCCCACCCCCCGAAAAAAAATATTTTCCATCCTACATCCTTGCGTTACCCAGAAGGGTGTGACTCCCACACACACACACTTTTTTGGAGCTTCCGCTGCCTGTGCCTTCACCTGTAAAACGATCCGACACTATTTGACACAATCTGTTGATGTCGTTAAACCACAATAAGCTAGAGGTCCCGAGTTCGATCCCTGTCCGGGACGACCCGCATTGTGTCCTTGGGCAAGGCACACTATCCCGGTTACCCACATGGGGGAACGATGACGCCGTGTACTAAGGCGTACTGCACGTCGATGGTGCACATGTCTTCAACCGCTGTAACCCTGCTTGAGCGGAGCTTGAACAGAGTTAGAATGTTGTGGAGCTGACAGTTGCTCGTCGATGCTCGGTGGTTCTCTCCGGGTACTCCGACTTCCTCCACCCGTAAAACTGTCACGGTCACGATTAGCCATTGTGCAGAAGTATGTGACCTTAAACACAATAAATAAATAACCACAATAAAGAAAGAAAAAAAATTCCTATTCGTAAGATCTCATTCATATGAACTAACCAACGCGATTCACTTGCTCCAGTAGGTCGAAATTTCATGAAAAATACATTACAAAATCAAGATCGTATCAAGAAAAACAAAGGAAAACATCATAAGAGATTTAACCCGTTAATTAACGTTACGGCCAAAACCGGCCAGCCCTACTCACAAAAATATACCACTCAAATATCATTATTTTTTTATTTTGTCTCAAAAACATAGCTTACGACCCCTGATTGGAACGAGCTCATCGAGCTCGTTCCAATGAAGAGTCATAAACTGTGAATTGAGGCAAAAAAATGAGAAAAATAGTTATTCAAAAATTTTGCTTGCTGTGTCTCCTGCCTTTCGTGTTAGGTAAAGGGTTAATGTTCTTTACTTTCGTTTGGAATAGATGAGATTCTAGATGATAGATGAGATTCTAGTAATGTTGTGGCAGGAAAATGGACACAGAATTGAGATCGGATCGCGATCTTGTCGAAATACTCTGCCCGGGTTTGTAATCATACTGCATTATTCAATTAAAAGCATACACTCGTTTGTTTATAAAGATTATGCGTTTTTAAGAATTAATTGCGAGTGCTTGTCTGAACTTTCCAAAACATGTTTCAGAGTTTTCGATAGACATAGCCTGACTCCCAATCTCTGCCCGGCATTTCGCCAGTTAATAAAAGCACACAATTTTATACATTTAAAAAGATATAAACCATTTTGTTTAATTTAATATTAACTCAAAGTATTGTTGTTTGGCTAAGCAATTTAAACATCTGAAATAAAATTCAAACAATAAAACTTATGTCATAAATGACATTGTGAATTGGATTCGTGTTTGTTTTGTTTTGTTAACATCCAGTTGCCTGAAAATTTTACTAAGGGCTCATTGAAGCTCGTTTGGAATAGAAAGCATATATTCGTTACATAAGATCCATTATAAAGGATATCGAATGCGATGCTACGTTGTATCCAGTGGCGGCGCCAGAGTTACAAAAGTGAGGGGTCACAGTTGGGGATTGTGGAGCGCCGAGCTGGGGTGGGTTTCGGGAGGGGGAGGGGGGTCCTCTCCTCAAGTTGAGAAGATTTTAACTGTTTTGCAACAAAATCATGCGAATATGGATATCATTGGAACCGGCTGAACAAGCCGGTTCCAATGATATTCATATTTGCATGATTTCATTGAGTTATACCTTTGAGAATTTTTCTAACATATTAAATTTGATTTATTTTTTAAAATTGCTGTAGGCTGAATTCGAAACGGATGCCTTGCACACTCTCGATTCTAGCATTCGTCGAATACTCTTAAGCACTATGTTTCAGTCCGTTTAAACGCGGCATGTCTTGTTGCAATTTGGACCCTCGACTCTTTTTTGTTGTTTGCAGCTAGCGTGTGTGTGTGTGTGTGGGGGGGGGGGGGGGGGGGGGGGGGGCAAACATAATTTCAAAACTTCTCTGATTTAGTGCACTTGGGAATATGGGATTAAGCATACCGACCATTACACCGCAACGTTCAATACAACAAAAATTAAAATGATAGTATTGTTTTACTACGCTTGACAAAAAAAGTGGAGGGGTAAGTACCCCCACATACCCCTCCATGGCGCCGCCACTGATTGTATCAGATATTTAACTCCCTGTGGGTATTCCTGCCCAGTACAGGAGATCTCTTACCACTAACATAGGTATAATTTGAGCACTTATAATCAAATTGTCCTCTGTAATTCAATAAGTGCTTTGGCAAGTAATTTCCTGAGTTGAATTTTCATCAATTATTCATCACATCTAGTCATGGCTGCTTTAAAGCAGCCATGGCTAGATTTGATAAAAAATGTTTTCAAAAAATCAGCGGGTTAAGAGTTATGTGCAACTTTCCTCGTGGAAACCTGGAAGTGGAGCAGTTCTTGTTTACAATGGCAAACAGGAACTGTTTTACTGGTGAAAGAGGATACTGTAAGTACCGCCTGGGGCGGAAGTCCTCGAAAGTGGACATTATGGGTATAAAAATTTTGCCAAATGTGACTTCATACTTGAGTTGTCGTCATGATATAGTCATAGATGTTGAAATGTACCTTAAACAATATTGAGTAAATAAATAAATAATCTGAATGATGCCGTGTAAACAATGTTTCTACCGGAGTTTCTTATCTCATTCCGTATATCAGATCCCTCTTTAGTATTTCCCTGTTTGGTGGATTGATTTACAAATTTCGTGTGAAGGGTTATTTATGAAACAATTTGGCTTTCGCCTCGGTGTAGTATCACTTGAAACTGCCGAAAAACGCTCACAAAGATAATGTATCATTTTTTATTCAATTATTATTTTTTGTAGGTTTTGCTTTTTTTTTCTTTTTGTTGTTGTTGTTTGTTTGTTTTCGATTTGGGGGTTTGGGAGTGGGGATGGGAGATGAAAGTCGGGGAAAGTGACGCATATTACTCAAATATCGCAGAATAATTATTGATACCGACATCCAGGGATTATGTGTACCATTGTACCTTGTAGATTGTCGTCTTTGTTGATTCTTGCTTTTGTGTTTTAACTCCAGGTCTCCTTAACAGGTATTTCCTCCTTAAAATTCCCACAAACCCTTTTATTTCCCCGAACAGAATTTTAAAAAAAATAGTCACCTTTGTTGACTGTTGGATAAATTCATTATCACCTTTAACTGCTTGTTTTCATTTTTATTAGAACATACCTTGAATCAATATCACCAGGTGGTTTCGGGGTGTTATGTTGAGGCATTTTAATCGACGAGTCGCCTTGATATTGACTCGAGAGAAGATGCCAAATCTCATACAAATCTCTTAACATGCGCCTGATACTCATGCTTTCTATCGACCCCTTCTACTCCGATGTCAACATTTGAACATTTCAAGCAGAAAATGTTTCCTTTAATGAGTTATAATACCCATGTAATATGTCATGTGTTATAGTTAAAGTATTATAATAAAACAAATATGAATTTTACCAATTCATCTTGCTTGAAAGATCTCAGTGAGCTATGTTAGAGGAGATTTAAAATGGTTTTATCCTCAACTGCATAAAAGCAAAACTTTGCTGCTTCAGTTTCGATATTTCGATGTCGATGTTCTGCCGTGGGTTTATTGCTAATATTTTCTAGCCTGATTGGATTGAATATTTCGTTCTCTCCTAGCCACTGAAGTGAACAAATCCCCCAGCCCGTGTATAATTGAAAAACCTTCATCAGTATTCTTAAATGATTTTTCATGCCTTAGATATAGCGCGTGGTACTAAAATATAACTTATGTGGCATTAAAGATAAGAAATTATTTTGCAAGATCTGAAAGTGAATCCCAAGTCCTGAGAATAATTTTACTTTCATTGAAGGATTGAATTTTTGTAACGGAAAAGTAACTTACCGCATTATTTCTTGTCGGAAAATTTTACTTTGTGACCCTGAGAACACGTTTTAAATGTATACGTATGGACCTCTCTTTACAGTAATATCTTAAATCAGAACAACGGAAATGACGGCTTGGACTGAGAAATTCTCACAAGTCCACAATTTCCTCCATTCGTCATTTGTCATTAGTTCATTATCTTTTTTCATGCTATATTAAATTATGACCACAGATGCCTTTCTGATATTGCGGCAACCTTCGTTCGTAACAAGGGAACATCCCTTCTTAATAGATTATGGTCATTGATTAATTGAAGTAAACCGGGATGCAAAAAGTGCTTTCATTTTAAGGGAAACTCCCGTCCCCAGTAACTTCCTTGCCCAGAAACATTACGTACGTTCGGTGTGTGATAGGATAATTTATGCTTGTCAACTTTCATCACAAGCCTGATCTGACTTCCCACTTGGATTCAGATGGAATCTCGATATACACAAGGGACGAAGTTATTTAAGAGCTCAAAATGCTATCCCATTTTGGTGTTTTGTCAAGTTTTCTCCCCCGTGTATGCTTGGCCTTGGAACAGAGAATGGTGGAAAAACACATTTTATTTTCGACTAGAGTTCGTACATAACTAAAACCTGATTACTAAAGTAGACCTGTAGTTCTGAGGCGGGGGATCGCTCTCCTCCTCTGTGGCCCAACTAATTTGACAATCATTTGAAGAACGGTAAATGTTCACCTAAGCATCCTTGATAAACTAATTAATTCTAACATCCGTGTTCGAACAATTAATCTGATGGAAACGTCCCTAGTCTCTTTAACACGTGAGGGCCTGCATAATTTCCCAGACAATAGACAAGGGTGGCTCCAAAGGAGTAGGAGGGTACAGCTCACCGCCTGTTGGAGATGGTTAGCCCCAAACCCGTCGGGAAACTGACTCCGTTATTGTGTGGTTGTTTGGGGAATACCCTAGCCCCCGCCTCGGGGGTCGCGGGCCCGCAAACTTCTGGCGCCACCCCAACAAAAGGGGAGACAATCTTGATGAAATAAAGCAATATTCATGAACTTTTTACACTTGCAATTTGTGAATATAGAGTCAATAATCGTATTTATATTTATGTATTTCAATAGTGTGCACAATATTTATTCTCTATATCTGTTATAGTGGATTTATAAACCCAAAAAATTAAAAAACAAAACAATCCGGACTTTCTACTCCACCGCAGCATTTAATAATGTCTTGTACCAAAGTGGGGACATGTAACCAAGTCAAATTACTATGGCTCCCGGTGGGAACCCGGAAAGTGAAGCAGTGCCTGTTTTCTGTGGTAAACAATTTCTGTCTTACTGGTAAAATAGGACCCGGTCCCCAATGCTTAGGATAGAAGTCTCCTAAATGATTGGCTGAACTTGACTTTATATCCATGCTGCGATCACGATAAGCCATTGTGTAGAAATATGTTACCTTAAACACCTCTAAATATAATAAAATAAAAAAATACTATGACAGTGGTTTCTCCTTAGATCTTGGCTACCCCTACAGGCAGGTCTCCATAGGCAAACAATGTCTTATTAGAAACCACTGCCAAGTTTCGCTTGCAGGACGTCTTCCCGATCTTATGTTAAAGTACATGTACCTAGTCTGAGATCACACACAAAATGTTCAGGTTGTATTTCGATGTTGAAAGGTTCCCGGTTCCTAAGGGATGGTATAAAAGAACAGTCTATCATACATGATTTCCCATGATAATTACGTGTATGCCTAACTCTATGGACAATCGCTCCCATGAGCCTTATTCTATGAAGGCACCCGACGTCCTCTCGTGATTTCCAAAAATACAGGTCTGCCGTTGAAAGGACACACCGAGTGTAATCAAATAAAAGCAGGCTGTTGAATCTCTCTGGATATAATTTGGAACATGAAAGAATAGAAATATTTTCAACCCTTCGGATGTAGTTCAATTCCATTCAATTCAGCTTTTTTTCACAGTAATACAGCACTATTAAGTGGTACAGATGGCGAAAAAAATATATGCGCTTGAAATTTAGAACGCTACAGTTCTCGTTTTTTCATTTTATTTTTATTTACAGGTCGTCCCCTGAGTTCCAGTGTGTTCTATGTGCCAGTTGGCACATAGAACACATTGGAACTCAGGGGACGAGGTGTCTTCAAGCACAACCAGAGAGGCGCGCAGTTACATTGCGTATCTCCCGTTGTGCTTCAAGTTTTATCTTTAGATATTTCCTTTATAAAGTTCACAAGAAGGGGCATTGTTGGAAAATGCGACCGCAAACACATTTTGTTGGATTCAACATATACATTTGTATACGTAACGATATACTTACTCACACAGTGCTGCGATATTAAAAATTTATTAGGTCGCAATCAGGTCGAGATATCCCTATACATTCATGAATAATATATTTTATTATATGCCAGCCTGTGAATTATCGCAAATTATCTGAAAGATATTTCTCGATATCCATCGACTTGGTGAATAACGAAAAATATCCCTCAGTAGCTTCCTAAATGACGTCACGCGTCGGCGCATTACTGCCTTCAATACCGTTACAAGCGATTCATTGCCGGCTTTACCAGCAGTACCAGAAGTTCATGCTATTCCAAGCAGTTCTGGTGATTCTATTGCTCAAAATTAAATGTATTATAATACTAAAATAATAAATAAAATAGTTAGATGTATAGAAAGTGACTCCGAGAGTGATACTGCCTCGAACTGTGTAACTTCTCCGAAAAACCTTGTTGCAAGTTTTTTTTGTTGTTTTTTTTATGATGTGTCGGCACACTCAATCCCAAATTCCTTGTTGTAAATTGACATTTAAAATGTTCTTAAAATTAAACTTAATGAAAAATATGAGAATATTCTCATATGTAGTGCTCAAACGACTAGTCAGGACCCAAAAGTCAAGTGGACTTCGACTAGTCATTGGTGATAACTTGTCTCCTTATAACAGTGTTGGTGTTCCGGTAGAGTGCTGAAGGTCCAAATTTGGCTTCACTTGGGCATTCATATACAGCAACTTACTGGACCATTATTCTGATAATGTGCTTCTAATTATGCTAAGAGTGAAATTATATAATCTTATTTAATTTGCCTTGTTGTGATTTATGGGAGAGTGCCTATAGTACAGGCACTCTCCCATAAATCGCAACAAGGCAAATTAATAACATATCCTGATAGCCCAAAATAATTCAGCACTCTACTAGTACCAGTTAAAACAAACTACTGCCACTACTATTAGATGGCAGTAGATGGATACATTGATTGCCCAATATTGCTGTTCAAACTGTCTGACAGTGGCACAGAAAGGATACTATTTACCTAAAAGCTTGAACTCCTCCGACTTTTCGACTGCACACTTGAGAGTCGACTACTGGTTTGCCCAGAGTCGACATCGACTAGTCGACTAATCGTTTGAGTACTACTCATATGCAGTATTATAATTATTAAATTTCATCTGTGAGATGAACAATTGGTTGCTTAAATTATCGTGAGAAAGTGGTGCTATTTTTATCTTTCGGTGAATTGTCTACTACAGGCTTAAAAGAAATATCAGCTGATATTTGTTTTTGTTTTGAAACGTACTTATTTGCAGTCGAATTGGGTTGAATATTGCGCAGTGAAATGTCATGTGGAATATACTGAAAAGAAAATTTACGCTATTTTAATGAAAATCGAGAATTATCTTATTCGCGTGGACCGGAAAATATAATTTTTCACTCGAGCAATAGCGTAGATATCCTCTATTTATCTTACAACTAGAGCTGTAGGTTAACCGAAACCGAACAGAGGTTTTTAGGTTTTTTTTTAAAAACCGAAACCGAAACCGTCGACATCCCGTAATCTAAGGTTTTTCGTTTTTTAATTTAAATACTCTCTTGCTGCAGAAGAAATTCACAGAATGTAGCCATCCCAGAGTAGTGAGAGTACCCAGACACTGCCAATGGCAGTGTCTGGGTACTCTCACTAATATAGGATGGCTACATTCTGTGAATTTCCGACATTTCAATTTAGTTATGTTTGCAGCTTGCCTCAAGTTGCGTGTAGGTGTCAGACCTCGAAAAATGGCCAAGCACAATAAAAGTTCTGTATATTTAGGTAATTATTATATTGGCCTTCCTGATTCTTCATGTATTATAGCTTATGTCGGGCATTCATTGAGTTTCACTCAATTTCACTGCCATTCAGTTATGACCCCGGACAAAAGAATGAGTTTTATTGAATTTTATTTGGCCTCATGAACAAACCGAAAACCGAACCGAACAGAGGTTTTACTCCACCTGAAAAACCAAAACCGAAACCGAACAAGAAATTTAAAAACCTACAGCTCCACTTACAACAAGAATGTATTCTCCCCAATTCAAGTAAAAAACGTCTTGACAATATACAAATCTATATCGAGAATAGCAACCACCGAACGTGCGATCATTGGATTCAAAAAAAGGATGACGTTAAGCTGCACTCAATTTGCATCGATTACTGCACATGTCGAGGCCATCGTTTTCATGACAGTAATTAAATGATAAATAAATCACCAGCTGAACGAAATAAATTAGACAAGGTCATTTGTGCCATGGTGATATTTTAGGGGCTTACCATGCGATAAACATAAAAAGATGAAATAAAGAAACACGCCGCTAAAACACTACTATAAAATACAGCTGTTCTGGAACAGAAAGAACAATGAGTTGGAATTACGTCAAGCACAGTACAAGAACGCAATACAACGACGGTTCAATCTTTATTCATAAAAAATAATTCCTAATCGCAGAATGATTGTCATTATATATGCGAGCAAGTCAAGAAAGGGAGGAATATTGTAATATAAATTGGTTAATACCATCAAGTGGGTTTCCGAGATGGTGTATTGAAGTGTAGACCTCACCTCTAGGTCGTATATCGACTCGTCCAAACGGACTCGTCGATATATACCCAGGGACGAGGTCTCGACGTCAATGCACCATCTCAGAAACCCACATGGTGGTAATAACCTATATGTGGAATAGTGATTAACCGATAAGGATATGGGACCGTCATCTGCTTGCCGATTAGTTGAGCACATAATATGCCGATTGTGAGTGCCGATGTCAGATAGTAACAACCAAAAGGAGTAGTATGTTTAAGAATGCATAGAACAGGGTTTATTTTACAGTACAGTCAGGTTGATCTGTTTGCTGACCCAAAGAGTATGTCAGTGTGTGTATTAAAATAAAAACTACGACATCAATGGAGATAAGTTAATAGCGAAGCGTCTTTGATCAACGATCAGAGACGCTGCGCTGTTAACTTATCAACGCTGATGTGGCAATTCATGAGTCATCATACAACACGTGGTATGCGTGTGGTGAGAGGTAATCAAGGGGAAGATCAGCCCAATCAATGAGATTAGGCCAAGCTTGATTCCTGCCAATCATTATGGCAACTTATTAAGGTTGTTACTGCTTGTATGGGGTTGTTAATCAAACGTAAATAAAACAAATTTGATCCAGTGGTGTTCCATGTGACCATCGGCATGGACCGATGTTCAAACACCTCTCTACCGATGGTCAACCGATGGCTTAAAATCGTCCGATATCAGATGCGATTGCCGTACATCGGTTAATCACTAATGTGGAACCAAGACCAAATCGCTTAACTCAGACGAAAATCGCGTCCGTTCCACACACCGGATATCCCGACAACTCGGCCTGCCGGAAGATAAGTCTGCCTTTTTCGTAGTTTCGCGCGCGCGTTAGATACATGTTTGTTTAAAAGTTATTTGACGGAGAAAATGGCGGAAGAGAGTGAAGAAAAGGGACGTTCTGAGTCGGTAAGTGTTCATTCTACGTAAATATTTTCATTTTCACCCCTAATTTATTGAGCCAAGGGAATAATCTCCGCGAGAATCTCTGACTGTTCATTTTTTATCCACGAATTTCCGTTTCAACCGGCATATTTGTCCAAAAATAATTAGTAAACCGCCATCAACTAATACCCCCTTCAATGTCTGGCATCTACGGGACACTTCCATGACCACGAAACGTTTAAAATTTCAATCTTGAATCTTCAATTCTGAATTTTTCATAAGGTGGGTATTGAGGAGAAGGATAAGTCGGCCTGGTTGGAAAATCTTAAATTGGATAGATCAGGCCGACCAATCATTCCTCCCCAGGCCGTCTTATCTTTATCAACTGACATATCGTTATGAAAAATGCATATTTAGGGGTATTGCATTCAAACATTGAACGGTTTTCTGGCATGAAAGGGGCGAAAGATGTTAAATATTGGTAGGAACAGCGATAACTGAAGGCGTGATGAATATTTGTAGCAAAATATGCCAGTTGAAATTGAAATTCGGCGATAAAATTTAGAAAATCAAATTTCAAGAAAAGAGTATTCCACTTCAATGACATTTTGCAACGTAAAAAGGAACAGACATGGAAAATAAACACTTACCGACTCAAAACGCCCGTTTCCCTCCTTCTCTTTTGCTATTTTCTCCATGAAATCGCCTTTGAACAGACATGTATCTAAACGCGCGCGAGAATCCGCGTAAAAGCGACTTATCTTCTGACAGGCCGAGTTGTCGGGATATCCTGTGTGTTCCACTGTTCTTGTGTTTACTTTCCGACAAGGGACATCCCACAGAGTTGTGGGGAGAAACGTGGAAAAATAACCTCGACCAGGGGGCCAATACTATAAAACTTTTACAGTTGTATTTCTTAGAATTGTAATTTCTAGTTATGACTTTAAATGGGTTTAAATGAACCATTTGCATTTTTAAAGATGTGGCAATTTGCCAGCTGGCAAATTGCCATATCTTTTAAAATGCTAATGATTCATTTTAGTCAGTTATATTAGTAAATAGAAAATACAATAGTAAAGGTTTTATAGTATAGTCCCAGATCGTGATTACAAGCCTGAAAATAATCAATCTGCCACAAATGCAGAATGAGGTCCCTAGAGGGTGTATTTGCTGATGCTATCCCATACAGTGGGCGAGAATCCCCCAATTTATCCTCTGGGCACCTCTTTCTGTTTAGACCTGATACCTTGATTAAGCTTGTGGTTCACATAGGGTAAATTTATTAATGCTACCCTGCTGTGCCAAATTCACCCTCTGGGGACCTCATTCTGCAGATGACAGTCTGCTTATTTTCAGGCTTGGTCGTGAACTGTTCGCAATCCAATTGAAATCACCTGTCCGTTCTTGTCCTCACAGCGACGTACACACCATCATTACGGCGATCACAAAAGTGGTTTATCAGATCGCGATCGGGTTAAGGCATACTTATACACCCGTAGGTAGAGATTTCATAAATAAAATATGACGAAGAACACACGAATATGACATTTCAGCTTCAATGTTCTCGTCTTTCGTTTCAGACGGGGGAGATTACATACTGACGTGAGCAGAAATGCGAACATAATTTCGAACGGATCCCGACCGAGTCGTGACCCAATCGAAGTTCTCTGCCCGTTTTTGTGATCACGTTATTATATATTTCTTGTAAATGTAGTAAATTACATTTAAGTGAAACAAATCAGACTTTGTTTCTCAACCCGAAATGCCGCTTTTCCGGCCCAGGATCGTGATACGACCTGAATTAATTTAGTTGATAATTGCTTAGAGGATTAGTGTTGTAGACCCATTTTTTCATTCTGTTGATTGATCTTCCCTCAAGTAACTAATATAGACTCTACCAGATGATAACTCTGAATGGACAAGGGATATACCATCAGGGTCCAAAGGGTTAATTTATGTTCTATCGTTTTTTCAATGGATAATCTTTTGTCTGTACCATATATGCCGGTATACAATTCTGAAGCAGTATCTTAGGGTTGGTGGCAATACAATAAGTTTGTAAATGGTGTGGTTACTTTATTGGAGTGTAGATTACTCCTGGCTGAACAAGAGGCAGCGGAGGCTCCAAAAAAAGTGGGGGTCACACCTTTCTGGGTATTGCAAGGGTGTAGGATGGAAAATATTTTTTCTTCGGGGGTGGGGGATGTCAATGGTGGTGGGGCGGTGTATTCATGCAAAATATATAAATTTATATACGCTACCCCTCACCCTTGAACTCACTTTATTTAAGACACTAACCCCAGCGTATATATTTTGTTTTGTTTTTATTTAACCCTTGGAACACTGGTGGTATCTTCCATATCGATTCAATGGCAGCAATTAGAAGAGGCCATATTCATTATTTGTGGGTAGACCAATTAATATTTTCAACGTGTAGCCTCAGGGCTGCACGTTGAAAATATTGATTGGTCTTCCCCCACACATTCACATGCCAGCTATCATACTTAATGAAAATAAAGTATTATGTACATGGGCCGGAAAAGCGGCCTCTCGGGTTCAAAGGGCTAATCATAACTTTGAAACAGTCCTTTGAAATATTACGCTCCATTTGGCCCTTTCTATTTTCATTCAATAAAATCTTGAAAATCAGTGTGGTCATATATGTATAGGTGATGTGCAGTGACCATCGGGGTCGTGTATGTTATGTCGGAAAATGCCGTTCGGGTACCTATAATTGGTGAAAAAAGTGTGTGTGTGGGGGGGGGGGGGGGCACGTCGTGCCCCGTGTGCTCTCCCCCGGCACCGCCGCCCCTGGGCTGAACAAGATTAGAGAAAATTGGAAGCTGCGGAATACCGGGGAATGATCCATCATCCACGCGAATTCTGATAGCTTCATGATGTAAAACCCGCTACTGATCCAGGTACACAAAGACGATCTCCAATGAATCACATGCAGAGGCGGCGGAACCAGGTGGTCACAGGGGACACGTGGCCTCCACTTTTTTCCCACAGATATGTTGCTCGGTTACACAATGATTTAAAATGGGCGCTCGCAAACGTGTCATTATACAGGCATCCCCGTAATATATTATTTGCAAATCCAAGCAACATTTGGTACAAGAATCCCACCTTCTGTAGCTTCGGTCCGTTTCTTCAACTTCACCGGGTCACCCATCTTCCAACCTGAAGGCTAGCCTTCGGGTTGAAAGATGATTGAAGTAGAAGAAATGGACAGGACAGTGACCACATCGTGGCATGCTCATCCAAACGAGAAACTATAGTATGTCACTGTACATTTATCGATATCTGATTGTAACTTTTCTCCCACTGGGCCGAACTATGGTAGCCTTGAAAAGTTGTGCCCCTCTACTTTTATTGAGCTTCTGCTGGTGTCTTCCCACTAGACCAATTCCCTTTAGACCAATTCTCTTTAGGCCAATTCCCAAAAGACCAATTCCCAAAAGACCAACTACATACTGTTATTGATTAAGGGTTGATTAAGAATAATTGAGAAAACATTTATTGACTGATAAGCACTTTATTTGATAAAAAAAATATTTGTATGCATAACATACAAAAAAATATAGGTTGATAACATTTCAGCATAGCTCATTACATCTAACATTTTGCAAAACATGAGGTTCCCAGAGGGTGAATTTGGTGATGCTACCCAGGGTAGCATCACTAAATTTACCCTCTGTGAACCTCAACCTTAATCAAGGTCTCAAGCATAAACAGAAAGAGGTACCCAGAGGATAAACTGGCCCACTGTATGGGATAGCATCAGCATATTCACCCTCCGGGGACCTCATTCTGCATTTGACAGACTGCTTGTTTTCGGGCTTGAATATCAATAACATTAAATACATTTATAAATATTTATAAATATATCAAATTATTGATATAGAATTGTTTTAAAAGTAGAACACATCAGTTGGTCTAAGGGGAATTGGTCTTTTATGAATTGACCTCGTGGGAATTGGTCTAAAGGGAATTGGTCTAGTTGGAATGGACCCTTCTGCTGCCTCTGGCCTCATGAAATTGCTGAACCGAGTTCAATAAAATCCATCTGAGACGACGTTTACCAAGGCTCAGATCGATTTTAGTGAACGGGGTTCAGAAATTTCATTTCAAACCGTGATGAATTTCCGATTGTTTTTATCACATAAAGTGTAATTAACCTTTTGGCTAACGTAACGACTAAAACTGACCCCCGTTGTTCACAAAAATCGCCAACAAAACTTTATTTTTTCAAATTTTTCCCCCAAAACATAGTTTATGACGCTTCATTGAAACGAGCTTTTCAGATAAAAATTAAAATATTTAGTCATTTAGGACATGTTTTCTGCACATGTCGTCTCCTATTTGTATTAGATAGACAGTTAATGAAAAATAAGGCCTCATAAAGTAGATTTTGTGTTTCTCAGGCCATATTTTGTAAAATTACATGCGGGTGGACGGGATTTTATTATACTTTTTATTTTTTGGAATTATTTCTTTGCCATGAAATGTTATTGTTCGTCGTTTGTTTTATGTTTTAGTCCTCATAATCTACAGAATTGCATGGGTGGTGGTGGTGCATTTCGTTCCTTGATTGCAAGAAGGTTTGCAATGCTTAAAGCATTGCAAAGCCTTGTTGCACTCAAGGGACGCATTTATCAGTTATTAACTTGGGTAAAATAGACATAAACCATTTAATTTTTATTTTTTTAAGTTTGTATTGGTAAAAACAAGAGAGCATACGTTAGCCAAAAGGACCACATGGGAGAGCATGAGAAACAGATTTTTAACTTTTTTTAGGCCTAAGAGAAGATTAATTCAATTCCACTTCCGAAACCAACTCACTCTCAACACTACCACGTCGACGTTGATTTCTGACGACATTTGCTTATTTGACATGCTGTGAACGATTTTTTTCCGTAATAAGCTGTTTAATGATGATTATGTGATAAATAACCATCTTGACTTATCATTTGCTGGGTTCCTAATTAGATCTGAATATATTATTAACTTATTCGGCAGGCCTTTAGAAATCTAATACTACAGTCCTATCCTGTACCAACCATTGTTTAAAGAGCATGGCAGCTTAACTTGTGCAAAGAGCGCCTCAAAGGTACAGGTCTTTCACTGGTGATAGCAAGTTTGGACATATGTTAGGTGGGATATGCCATCGAAATTAGTCAAGGCAATCGCCTCTGCGGTGGTTGATCCCGTCGCAGACTTCTAAGACTTTTATCGCGATATTGTCTTGTCGCGTGGCTGATTTCTGTGATCGTAGACTTTTTGTGTGAATAACACGCAGAATAGTATCGATATGTGCAACGACGAACCTTCTTACAAATTCATGTCATGCTCTGTCGACTCCGTCATCACCTCGCCCTCTCTGCTCTCATAATTTCTCAAGACAGTTAAGGGCCTTTTGCATGCTGCTTCAGAAGCATGAGGCGCAATTTGGTTTTTCGATAAGTTTCGGCGAATAAGACTATTTTGTAACAATTTTTTTGTTATAATGTTTTCAGTTATGTTTTTTTGAAATTATGCGTGTGCTGATTCACACATTTTAACCCTTTACCTAACAAATCGGCCGCATCTCCCTCCATCCCTAAACCCCCATAATGAGCAGTGGGAAAATTTTCTTTTTTTAAATGTCATCAAAAGCATATCGTGTGATGATCCCTCATTAGAACGTGCTGGTCGAGTTCGCCCTAATGAGGGTCACATGATATGGTTTTGTTGAATTATTTTGAAAAATTTGAAAGGAAATAATATTTAATATAATAAATTTTGATATGGTGTGTGTTGGTAAAGGGTTAAACTTTTTGAAACATACTTTAGTTGGCCACATGGGCAATGAACCTTTTGAGGCTGTAATTATTCTGACGTTCAAACGTCACTGGGAATTCAGTTTCTTCAACGTTTTTCAAAATGCGACGTCAAACGTCGGAAAGTACAAATAACAATATATTGTTCACATTAGTGATTATCTGGTTGAGGGCTAGATTATTTTTGGTGGTCTGAATTTGTTATTCAAAACTTGTTTTATTAGAAAATATTGGAGAGTGCCCACGGGCACTCTCCAATAATTTGTAATAAAACAAATTTATATAAACAAAATATTATTTGTGTTTGATTGAATATGAAATATAAGCAAGGGAAGTGTTGGCTTTTGCTCTGGTATCCCCATTATTGAAAAGCCCTGTTAGTGGCTTTTATCCCTTAACCAGTTCATAAGTCTTGACAGCAGGATTATATTACTATTTTAAGCTGCGATAACGTTTCGCTCAACAGTTGTCATTGAGCACTATTCGGGAGAAAATAGGAATTGAGGTTAAAACTTTAAAAAATCGAAAAATAATAACAAAACAAATGACCACAAAGTATCAATGTGCTGTTTGATTTCATTCGTCATAAGGCGTACACAAGTATCAAAGGGTTAAACATCCCTGAATTGACGTTTATATATGGCAACATGAGTACACATCATATATATGTCACAACTTCGTGCATTTGTAAAGGGTACGTATACAATTTATAGCTGAGGTGGTATCTGAGAGCACCTTTTTGAAGAAGAAAAGAAAAAAATCCTTTCAAAAAATGTTAAGAAGGAATTTGAAAGCTCCGGTTATGATATTTGCACAGCAATAATGCATTGCACCAAACATCGTATTGCAATCGCGGACAGGCACACGGGGATATTTCGCATTCATTGCCGTTGGGGTAAATGGAGTGAGTCTCTTAAGGTATGATTTCCCTTTGATTTCCTGAAGCCAATGAACATTTGTCGTTTTGGCAAACACCGTGCTTTTCCCACGAAAAATCCCGAACCTGATTAGCTTTGATGAAGACAATTACACTCACATTAATAGGTAGGGTTAAAGGAAAAAAAAGGTCATCAATGCAGAGGTTCTTAAATTTATTCTCCAATTTAACCCTTTAACCAAAGCAGACGATATATTTATTATTTTAATTACTATTTTTTTAAATTTAAAACAAAAATTCCACAAAACCATATCATGTGACCCCTCATTGGAACGAGCTCGAGAGCTCGTTCCAATGAGGGGTCACATGACATGGTTTTGTTGAAATATTTTGAAAAATTTATTTTTTTCAACAACTACTGAATTTGCAAATTACGCGGGCGGATGCTGGCGATTCGTTAGGTAAAGGGTTAAACTATGCTAAAACACCAAGTTACTTAGTTCCTAAACAAAGTCAAAGAAAACTTAATGGAAACGTGTTGGAGGAGGGGGCGGGGGGCACAAGTGTCAAATCTACCAGTGTTCGGCTTAGTGAAATAAATAGACAATAGTTCATTGCGAGTTCGATTTTTATTTTCAAGTGAGGAGCGCGTGGGATCATTTTACGAGGCGTTAGCCGAGTGAAATAATCCACGCGGCCTACCCGAGGATAAAATGGTACCCGAATCCGAGTTGGAAACTTTTATATTTATTTTATTTTCTCCTTATTTGTTTTCCAAAAAACAACCCTTTATAATTCAATCAACTCAATCGATTTGTAATCAATAAAAAAAAATCTGTCAGCGTTGAGAGTGGAATACGATGCTGGGAGTGGAATACCATTTTCGGCGTGTAGGAATAGGAATACTGTTTGTTTTGGGGGAAGAAAAACGAATGCAAATAAAATAAAATTTGGAAGATCGATTCACAGAAACGGCATTTCCTTGATTCTTTGATTTTGTTTACATTTACAAAACTTTGTTATTGGAATGGCTGCATAATTTATACATTTGCGCAATCTCAAGATTTTAATTAAATTGTGCATTTTGGAAAGAAGTTCCCCACTCACCGCATTGCACCGCCTCTGCCTTAACCAACGTATCAAAACTCGGGTAAGTGACCTGACGTGGCTAACTAACTATTTTCGGGTACACAGCGCATTGGACTTGTGATCGAAAAGTCGTAGTTCCGATCTTGACCCACGCCATCTGAGTCGTATTGCTGGAGAGTTCGACTGTTACTCGCCACTGACCGGTACTGTTCTCTAGTCGTGCTCTAGCTTCCTTCATCCGTAAAAAGCACCCGACAAGATATAACCATGTCTGTTGACATTGTTGTTAAGTCAATGTAAAAAATGAAGAAATAATTAAATAGAAGCTCTCGCCACATCTCGACAATAAGTTGGAACATTTTCTGATCTGTTTTCTTCGGGTGGTCACGAATTTAACACTGAATCCCTATGGAGACGTACACGGAAACCCATTTGCGGATTCTACATCAGAAAATCGACTTATGTACGGTACATGGAAAAGAGGTGATACCGAACCCGCAAACCCACTGCCACGTTTCTCGAGGAAATAAAAAAGTGATTGGTATATAGGAGAGAAAAAAAATATAAATAAAATAGTTGTTTAAAAATAAATATATCAAATCGAATAGATAATAAAATTACGTAAATCATGAGCGCTTCCCACATTATTACAGCAAGTGTTCTTTTAAAAATGCTGATGAGAGCCTACGCATTCTGCGTGAACGAACAAATAGGTCGCCTCTTGTTAGAACGATGCGTCGGATGTCGGGATCACCTAGACTTCGATCACGAGACTCATTCGTGGAAAGGGAAGATATGGTCGTCAAGTATTTCGAACCGGCGTTCGAACGCGTTCGAATCGATGAAGTGATCGTGTTTTGGAAGAGATTACTCTTCTGTAAGGATCGAAGCAAGCCCACAGTTTCGGAAGAACTGAAATTGGCGCGCAGTAGAAGTCTGACTTTAGAAGACAAGGGATGCATCATGAAATTATTGTTCAATGAAGCATACGTCTAAGTTTTCTCGTTGATATAAAAATAAGGGAGAATAGAAAATAAAAATAAATGCACACATAAATTTTTTATCTAATATTAGAAAGAAATAAAACACAAAAATGAGAACCAGAAATAAATTGTATCCGACGTTAGATGACGACGAGGACGAGAAGCCGAACGGCGTTTTGCCGACGGCATCGTCGCTAGAAGAAAAAGAAAGAGGAGAGAGGTATCGCATCGATCAAATCAGTAAAATCCAAGCGTATCCAACTCGAGAGAGAGATTCTCGTCATTCTCTCAAGAAGAAGTATTCGCGTTTCGTGAAATTCGTCAACGCAATCGACAAGACACTCATAACGATTTCCATGGGTTACACGCGGACGGCATCGGATTGTTGTCGACCGCGGTCGGCATTTCGATCGTGTTGACCGTAGAAGGAGTGGCTCTCGCCGCCGGATTGTTTAGCACGCTCGGAAACTTTTTGAGTAGGAAATTATATCTGAAGGCGAGGAAACACGACAAGATTCGCGTCTTGGCCGACTCCAAGATCGACACGATATCCGAAATGATCTCGATGGCGTTGAAATGACGGTAGGATATCGGACGGAGAATACTTTGCAATATTGGACGAGAAAACGAAATACGAAGCCATGAAAGAAGCCGTGAGAATCAAGACTCGTCAGATCATCAAGGAAGAGATGAAGGATTCTCTCGTGGAAAAGGGGAGGAAAGAGGCCAGGGAGGAATTCAGTAAGATGATAGAACTCAAGAGCAGCGACTGAACAAAAAAAATATATATATATATGATAAGAACAGAATTGAGAGGCATATCGAATCCAACCAGGAGAGAGAAGATAGAACGTTCGCTGGTCGGCAATCTGATCGGTGTGAAACGTCGATTCGGATGGGGACATTCAAAAAAAAAGTGCATCTGAAAAGAAGAAGATATGATTATTGACGAGCGAATTGGCCGAGGAGTTACACAAACCCATCGTGCGTAAATTTCGAAAGAGAAGGGTGTTCGTGAAGGGTTTGGATGATATTTGGTCTGCCGACTTGGTCGACATGAGATCGTTCTCGAGGTGGAACGAGGGTGTCAAATATCTATTGATGGTCATCGACGTGTTTTCCAAATACGGTTCGATCAGAGTTTTGAAGAATAAATCGGGACCTTGCGTCGCCGAGGCTCTGAAGAGCGTGTTCGACTCGTCTTCTCGAAAACCGAGTAAATTGTGGGTGGATAAAGGAAAGGAATTCTACAGCAAGCACGTTCATCGACTGGTCGACCTCTACTCGATCGAAAACAAAAAGAAAGCCAGCGTGGTGGAATGTTGGAATCAAACGATGAAGGAAAAGATGCACAGATACTTCATGGCGAATTCGACCAAGAAATACATATACGCTCTGAACGGTCTGGTTAAAGATTACAACAACACGCGACACAGATCGATCAAGATGACTCCCGTGGAAGCTAGCGATCCTCGAAATGAAAAACGGGTCTACGCGAATCTATATCCTGAAAGATCTAAGATTAGGAAGAAGTCTAAAACACCGACATTTGCGGTCGGTGATCGAGTGAGAATCTACGTTTATAAGAAGCACTTCGAAAAGGGTTATACTCCTCAATGGACCTCAGAAATCTTCGTGATAATCAAAATATTTCACACCGATCTGGTGACTTACGAAGTCGAAGCTTTGGATGGAGAAGAGATCATTGGAAAGTTTTATGAACAACAAATACAGAAGACAAAGTTTTGATAAAGAAAACAAATTTCTTTTATTTACTCTCTTTAACATTTTCTTGTTTACACACACATATATATATATATATAGGAGAGAAAAATAATAATAAAAAAATAATTAAAACTATTTTTAGATAAAAAAAAGCAAGCTAATTAATAAACAAAAAAAACAAAAATCCTTTAAAAATGACAAATATACTAGATATAGCACAAAGCATAGTGAAAGATGAAAGTATTCAAGAATATGAGGTTCACGAATACGAACCGGTAACCAGAATGAGTTTGAACAATGCAGGAGAGATAAGAATCAACATCGAAACTCAAGATCTATTCATACATCCTAGCGAGAGTTACATAGTGGTGCAGGGACGTCTCACCAAGGAAGATGGGAGCGACTACGCCGACGACGACACAGTTACTCTAGCCAATAATGGCGTCATGCATCTATTCAGTAATATAAAATACATGCTATCCAGACAAGAGATAGAATCTGTGTTTCATCCCGGTCAGGCCACCACGATGTTCGGACTCTTGACGTATTCTGATTATTTTTCGAAATCCAGAGGACTTAATCAGTTGTGGGTGAAAGACACCGTTGGCCCAGCTAGCGCCGGCGCCGCCGCGATGTTCGACTATGTTGTCAAGACATCCAGACTTAAAGGAACGTTTTCGTTCAGGATACCTTTGAAACACATCTTCGGATTTGCGGACGATTATAACAAGATCATGTACGGATTCAAACACAATCTGACGGTGATTCGAAAAGGAAATGACGATGCAATAGTGAGACTCACTGTGACCGAAGTGGGTAAGATAACTCTACACAAGATATCGTGGTTCGTTCCACACGTGGAGCCTTCGATCGTGGAAAAAGCGCGTCTCTACAAGATCATAGAATCCAAGAGTAAATTACCCGTGGGATTTAGAATGAGACAGTGCCACACGGCTAGCATTCCACTCTCCACGAATCACTTCGATTGGAGATTGATGGTGAAATCCACTTCCGAGAGACTGCGTTTCATCGTGGTTGTGTTTCAGACCGATAGGGACGGGTCTCAGGAAACGAATGCGTCGCTGTTCGATCACTGCCATTTGAGAAACATGCAAGTGTTTCTGAACGCCATGAGATATCCAGCAATCAATTACAATGCGTCGTTCGACAAGAAAGATTTCTGCAGACTGTATGGCGACGCCGCTGATTTTAGAAAGAAGTATCACGGTCTAGACGAATTGATGAGCAACCCTAACATATCTCCCGGCGAATACAAGTCGATGTATCCCATGTTCGTATTCGACGTCAGTAAACAGAGTGAACGACTCAAGAGTAGCGTCTTAGATATTCAGATCAAGCTGCAATTCGATAGGAACGTGCCAAGAAAAACCGAAGCCTTCACCCTGGTCCTGTCAGACAGAGAATTACAATTCGAATTGGATGGAAATAAGATGTCAATCATTCGATGAGAGAAGTGTGTGAAAAAAAAAATAAAACAAAAATAAAAAAAAGTAATGAGTAATTATTAAAAAAAACAAAAAAAAAAAAAATAAAAGTAAGGAGATCTAGAGAGATTGAACATCTTTCTAAATCTCATTACTTTTTTTTTGTTTTTAATAATCACACATTATTTTTTTTTAAATTATTTTCCACGCGTTCACTGTTTGTTCAAAAGAACTAGTTCGATCAGTAGACTCACCACGGAAGTGGCGGCTTCGGGATTATTGGTTTTTGTAACAAAATTAATCCTGTCACCGGCGTTCACTTTGAGAGGCATGCCGAACGTGCTAACATTCGCGTGTTGATTCTCAGTCTTTTCAACGCTGTATCTCTTATCGCTCTCTACTCCATTCACCATGAGATTGACAACCGCTCTGTTATTCAAATCCGAGGAAGCCAGACTCTTTCGAAGGATTTCACCTCCCAATGGCATGGGATACCCCACCTGACCATGTTTCGATCCGCTACCTCCATTTCCGAAAGACCACTCAGTTTTTCCCTCATCTAAGGTGCCGGCCTCCTCAGCCCACACGGTGATCAATTGTCTAGCATATTTGACTTTCTCCACCACCGAAATCAGGATGCAGGCATCCGTCATGTTCACGGGATCCGGTAGATTCGTGAGCGCGTGTCCACTCATGTCTAGATTACCTTCCATGATGTCACCCTTTCTCCAGACCAAGTTGTTGTCCACGTACTTCCTGCTGACTGCGCTGGAATCGAATTCGGGATCGTGACTGAGTCCGAATAAATTCTCACCGTTCATGTCGATACCACCCTCCATGGTTCCGCCAGATTGTTTGTTCAGGTAGAGATTGTCCACTTGCGATTCTAGGTATTCTTGTGATCATATCACGGCAGAATCTACGTAGCCCTTGTTGACCGCGATTGAGTCAGCATCCGTGTCGTCGACCTTTGACAGATTCAATATCTTGTTGAATCCCGCATTCAGATCCAATTTCATTTCTCGTCTGTCAGACTTTCTCTGTTCCAGATCTACATAGTGTTTGGTCGCCACGTCCTTGGGATTCGTGGGAGTGGCCACGTTCGTTATCTTGTTAGAATTGGCATTCAATTTCTGAACGTATCTATTTCTCAGGTGTTTGCTGAATCTCGCGTGAGAGTCGTCCGCGTATTTCTTGGTTGTGGCATCCGTGGGATCTATGGGATTTGCGACGTTCACCAAACATTTAGATTTCAGATCGAGATCGTCGGTCAAGGTTTTATCCACGTAATTATCTAGCATGATTCGTTCGAAATTAGCGTTCCCCCTGTCGACGTATTTTTAAGTCGCAGCATCTGCAAGATCTATCAGCTCAGGAAGATTGTAGAGCTTCTTATAGTTCATGTTCAAAGGTTCCTCTTGTGGTTCGTATCTCCGAATGTAATGTTTGTCCAAGTTGGCAACGTCGTAAACATCATCGACTTCGAGCGTCTTCCTCTTCTTTTTGGGTTGACTTTCAACGTCACTTCTACCAAATTTTTGACTGGCATGTTGTTTTGAGATTTTTTGTTTTTTAAAAAATATATTTCAAATGCAGTTTATTAAAAATGAATTATTTCACTTATTTTTTATTTTTCGTTTTATTTGATTAAAAATTTTTTTTAATAATATTTTTTACCTTTATATACTATAAAAAAAAATCTCTCTCTAATGTAAATCATTGAGAATGTCTTGAAACCGATCTCCTTCAGACCATCTCTTGAGAATGTAGAGACACAGGTGACCGCAAAACTTGATCTGGTGATTGCACTTGTTCCATGTTGTAACGAACCATCGATTTGTTGAAATAGTTCTTTATTTCTTTCGGCGGTGAGATTTTGTAGCTGTCAAAATAATAATTCTTCTTCCCGTTCTTGAACCACGCCAACTAGTGAGTGCCTTCACCTGATAAATCATCTAGATTTAAAATTCCGCATTCCAATTGTCGAGGTCTTCTCTTCGGCAAGGCATCTCTAGAAAACACGCCTAGAAAATCTTTGATTTTCAAATCCTTCACTGCATTCGACAGATCGATGTTGGATAGAGGTTCGTTAGATAAGACGACACCTTCCATGGATATCTCTATTTTCATATTCATAAATGCGTATATATATTTTTTTTATTTATTTATTTTATTATAATTCACTAAAATGACATTTTTTAAAAAATTTTTTCTTTTTCTTTTTAAACTAACTCTCTCGATGTCTCTATCGATTTCTATAATCTTGAATCCGTCTAATTCCTCTTGATTTTCTGGAATCCTATCATCCTTACTCATATCTGGAATCCTATCATCCTTACTCATATCCGGAATCCAATCATCCACAATCATATCATCTAAAATTTAATCCAAAGTCCAATGTCCGAGTGCCAAAGTGCTTATTTCATCATCTAACATGAATCTCTTATCATCGTCGGCTGTCAGTGAAATCTTGTTGACTATTTTGGTATACAAGTCGTGATTTTCACTTCGAATCGATTTCATAGTCTTATACACTGGACCACTTCCTAACAGACAATCTTTATACTCTTGGAAAGAGATGTTTTTCTTCACCAGGCACGGTTTAAGCCCTTTGCACTTCTTGATCTCTTCATCTTCTAGATGATAAGCATACAGTTTGGGTCTCAAACCCACGAATTGGACGATTTGTTCACCACCGCTCTCGTCCTTAAATTTACCCAACACCTTCTTGTTGTCGTTCGATTGAATGTTGGATGGGTGATCGATGGGACAATTGCTCATGTCGAACCACGTGGACACGTCCGGAGATATATCTCGGTAGACGTCTTTCATCTCTATCTCGTAAACTAAACTGTCCGTGTCGGTGAACAGTAGTTTGGCTTTATCACCAAATTTTCGTTTGACGTAATCATAGTGAAACTCATACATCAATCGCTTGCTGATATCTAAGATGATCGGTCCGAGATAATACGGTTTGTCGAACTTCAGGTGCGTCTTTTGCATGTGAACGGCCACTAGATTTTCGTCGAATATGGTTCGGTGTTTGTAATTGGGTTTCGCTACTAATTTTTTAGCTGTTTTCTCGGATGTGACGAGTCGAACGTCTGTTCTCTTCCTGATGTTTTCCATCGATTTACCGTACACGCAATTGTTCATGAGTTAGAAGAAATCTTTTTCGAAATCGTTCTCAGCTCAAATTCTGAGATTCGTGTTGAGATCGATGTATTTTTTCATCCAAGGCTCTTCGTCGAATCGAATGATGCGATGTATGTCGACTAATTTCATCCCGTAATCGACGTATTGTTTCAAATTTTCAGTGTAGATGACGTAGTTACGTTTGTTAAATAAATTGGGAATGAGTTTTTCCTTGTCTCCTTCATTCGGTTCCATTCGTTCGGGAGCCAGAGGATAATCATTGTGTAATTCTTCAGGATAGTTCAAATCGACTTCTAAAATGCAAGGATAGTCTCTCCATTTTTGCATCTCTTCCGGTTCTGTCACCCATTCGAAATTTCCAATCGGTAAAGGATGACTCATAGCCCAACTGTACAGATTATTAGCATCCCAATACTGTATGTATTTATTCGACCGTTTCAAATCAAAACCTTCTTTCATGTAGGGATTGTTAGCTTCAGAATATCTGTGGGAGATCATCGAGACGCCACCTCTCGCAGCCCTTTCGAACGTGAGCAACATGTTCGCGTCGGATAATAATTCCAATTGGACTTTGGTGGTCTTCAACAGAGCATCCCATGCCAGACTGGGTGCGGTGAAATACCAAGACGGATCCAGATCGTAATTTCGATGACAGAGGTCTAAAAAATTTTCGAACACGTCTGCCAAGAGCAGAACGTCGGTCTTTAGATAGAGATCGTGATAATCTCTCATGGTTTTCATATCGAATGATTTCCACACGTTTTCAGCATGTTCGTAATTCTCGTCGGAAATGTCGGATTCGTATAATTTCGAATAAAAATCTTCTTTTGAAGGTAGTGCGATGTCGTCGAATCTCTTTAGATCATTCATGTAATCGTAAGTATAGACTCCTTTCCTCAACATGACGTCTACTCGTTCTCCAAAATGTTCGCTCGTGATTTTAAATTTATCCTTGCTCATGTTATTGACTAATTTTTCCAGAGCGGTCGACATGAATTTAAAACTGTCGATGAAACGTATGGCTCTAAGAATGAATTTCGTTTTTTCTTTCAACGTCTCTCCATCGATTACTCTTTTCTTCTCCATGAGCTTCCATTTCATGAAGGTAATGTATCTTTCTTCGCTGTTCACAATGCAATTTAATTCTTCGTGGGAAGTGCCAAGATTTTTCATGAACAGATGACTGTCGTAACCCGAGAGCTTGTGAAATATCACCGGATAGAAAATGGCGTCTCGATATTTTAAATTACACTTGCTGTGAGCTGAACCGCGATACAGACCTGTGTAATGATCATGGTCTCTGACCTTCTTATTTTCCTCCGAATTCTCATCGAACGATTGTCTGCATATGTGACATTCGGTGACTCTGTTATTTTCGTCCTGCTGCTCTCGCGTGATGATCATTTTTGCCGGAGTTTTGAATTTGTTGTTTAACATTTGAATTTTCAATTCTAACTCTTCCAAGAACCTTTGGGCCACGTCGTCGTCTTCGCACTGTTTCGTGTAGGTGAAGGGACCCATGTCGTGTTGCGAGTCGAAAGCGCATTTCACGTAAATGCAATAGCCCAAAGGCGTGTGTTTTTGATATCTTTTGATGTAACTTTGAAGAGCGTTAGGTTGGCAAGAACTCATTTTCACGGTGAAGCATTCGAAATCAGCGTACACGACGAATGGTACTTTTAACCTTCTATTGTGATTTTCAAACTTCATGATGGTGTTGGGTTTAGGCATTTTGACGGCGACACCTTGATTTTCGTTGCAATATTCCTGATGTTTCGCTAACGATTTTTCGCTCTGAAACGCGTTCATGCAGTTGCAGCATAAACATATCTTTCCTTTATGTTTACTATTTTGTCTCGACAGTAATCGACTCGGATGTTTAACCCAACAATAATGACGATTGTCACCATTCGAAATCAATAATAAAATAATCATCTTTTCTCTTTCGAGATACGAAGTCTGTCTGAGAGGATAGATCGTTCGTTTTTCATTGTCGTATTCCAAGACATTCACCGCTACGGTGGGATTTTGAGCCTCGAAACGTTTGATGTGTTTTAACTCTGTTTGAAAAGCCACTCCGGTCCAATCGAGATTTTTAGAAGTCTCCTCGTAACAAGAAACTCTATCGGAATTCATTTTGACAGGGTATAAAGCGGAGGTGACTGCCCATTTGAAACACTGATCATCTTTATTTCTCACGTTGACCACAGAGTGTTTTTTAGCTAAGAAATACGGTAATTTAACATAGGAAGACCCTTTCATTTTCAGTTATATGAATTTCGAGTTTCAACACCTCATCGAACATCCAATTACTACCTTCACGTTGATAATTCGCGAGAGATGTCAACATCTTGTCTTTCATCTTTTCAAAAATGTCCGATAAATCTGAACCTCGAAATATGGGTTCGACGTTAGATCTGAAAAATGCATTTGTCACGATGCTCTTGCCGGACTTCACGTCGATTTTATTCATCACGCAATGGAGTATCATCTTAATTTTTAGTCCCATGTTCATGTGTTTGCGAAACAAATCCAATACTTTTTTCTTCACCCGTTCCATGAACAATTTCGGATCGATTTTCTTGAACGAGGGAACCACGTTGAAAGTTTTAAAAATGCCTTTGATCGCACTCTCCCATTCTACAGGCTTCGGTTGGAATAGTTCTGTGATGAGTCATGCTACATATTCTTCTCCTTTCCCTTCGTTGATTGCTTGTCGAATTTCGCTCGATATATCTCGTTTGTCTAGAATCTGATGTGCATCACTCGTTTTCGTTTTAGGTTTTTTTTTCTTTTCTTTTGAAACTTGAAGTTCTTCAATGGCTTTTCGTTTAGTCGTCTTCTTATTTTTCACAATCGATACGTTTTGGGGTTTTTTTCAACATCAGCATTTCGATTCCTTTCACTATCTTTTTCTTCTTCTCATTTTTCACAATCGATGCATTTTTTGACGTTGTTGCTATCGGCATTTCATTTGCCTTTTCATTGTTTCGCAAATATTCCTGTATGACTTCAATTTTTTTTTATTTAGTTCTATGATTTCTGAAATGTGGAATTTTTAATAGTTTACAAATCTCGTTTAACTGAGGTACGGTTTTCTCCTTTAAATTTTCCATTTTTTTATTTGTTTGCTCCATTTACAAGAATATTTTTTTTTGAAATTTTGTATTTAAATAATAATTTGTTAAAAAAGTTTGTTTTTTTTACTCTTTATATATATAAAAAAAAGTTTTAAAATTGTTTTTATATATATATGTTTTAATTCCTTCAAAAAAAAATTATTTTTGGAAAAAATTAATCAATTTTTTTATGTTCCTTAACGTGAAAAAATTGATTAATTTTTTTCAAAAAAAACATTTTTTGAAGGAATTAAAACATATATATAAAGAGAAAAAATACTTTTACAAAAACAAATTGTCACATTAAAGAAAATTAAAATTAAAAAACTTTTTTTATATATATATAAAGAGCAAAAAAAAAACCAAACTTTTTTAACAAATTATTATTTAAATACAAAATTTAAAATATACATTATTTGCAAGAATTCATAAAACAAAAAACCAAATAATCAATGATGACAACAATACCTAAAAGATGCGAATTGAAATTGAAACGAGTCAAAACGTGTAAGAAATTCGGTTTTAAAATCTATAGATTACAACGACACAATTCCATCGAATTGAACGAGATCGAGACGAAGGGCTTAGAGCACAAACATGACAAATATCACATGCCTTTGAAATTGGATGAAGCCATGCTCGATTTGTTTTACGAGTACCAAAGCGATCTACAAAAAATCGTCATCGCCAAAGATCGAGAATTCGACAAGGACGATTTGACGTTGTTCTATGGAAGTTACATATATCCAAATATCTCTCTCGAACTCGTGAACAAATCGGGTGGTGAGAGCGAGTTCACCGATGTAAAAAAACTCAAAAAAGTAAAGATAAACATTCAACACATTTTCAAAAAAGGAGAAGAAACAAGTGTCAACATGCTAATAACGGACTTGGAAATATAAACAATAGAGAGATTGATTTTTAGTGAAGAAGAAGGAAAAAAAAAGTAATGAGATCATCTTTAGATCTCATTACTTTTTTTTTGTTTTTTTTTTTTGTTTTCCTTCTTCACTATCACCCATATATTATAATAACGTTTCCTTTTTTCTTAAATTTCAGCATCGATTCTTCTTTTCTTTTCTTTTTTTTTTGTAATATGCTACGTTTTTATAACAACACATTTGTTTATCCAAATCATAATTATGAATGAATGGTGTGCATCTCTCAGTAACACTCGCATCATTACCATTCTCTTCAGAAGATAGTGGTAACGGTGGAAAACGTCTCATTCTTTTAAATTTCAACTGCATATCCCGATCTTTATTTAACTCCTTTGTCAGTTCTTTCCTAAGATATCCATCATTAGTGTCTAATCATTTTTCCACATCTTTTTCGCACCCTATCTCACGATATTCATCATTATCGTCTAATTGTTTTTCCACCTTTTTATCCATTTTATATATTATTTTATACTTTCTATGATTTATATTTATATAATTTTTTTACATTATAATAACATATTCAAAATCGGTATATTCTTAAATGGCGAATTCTCACCAAACAACAAACCCTTGCTGAGTCGCTCAACGTTCCGTCCACTCTTTAGATAGAGACCGTTTCCACTCAAAGACTTGTCACCTCTTACGGCTTCTAGATACAATCCTTTACCGCTGTCGTCTACGTGGACGCGACACACGGCTCCTCCCTTCTTCAAAAACAGTCTGCTGCCACCCATTAATTTCTCAACTGCCGAACTCGCGAGTCCCGTGAGAGCTCCCACGCCGAGAGTCTTTCCGAGAAAGGGTAATGCCTTTGCGGCGAAGGGTAATGCTTTTGTGGCGATTCCTGCCAATAGCGGTGGGAAACTGCCTTCCATTCTCAAATTGTATCTCAGTTGAGCGGGACTCAATCTCACCGTCAACCCTCTTCCCTCACGAATCGCTTTCTCCATCCTTTTGCTTTGACTTCTGGTCCAGGCGATCGAATCCTGACCGCCTCTCATCAGATCTTCGTGAGTGAATTTGAATCTCACCGCCTTGCCTCCAGTTGTTAATGCTCTCTTAAGTTTCTTCCTCTGTCCTGCGGATATGTTCACGTTTTTAACCATGTATTGTGTCATAATTCTTTTTTTTAAAATATATTTTCTTCAATTGTTTTTTTGTTTTAATGATAATTATATATATTAAATAATTTTTGTAAAATTAATATTGCGTTTATTTTATTTTTGTTATTTATATATATATACACAATATTTTTTTTTTTTTGCTTTTATATTTTTCTCTTATGTGAAATCGTATCGTCACCCTCTCTCCGCGAAGATCTAACTGTTCACCATTTTGATCCGTCAACGTGGTTTTGAGACTATACAACGTGTCTAAAATCACTGGTAGATAAACTAAATTTCGAGGTTGCTCCACGATCTTATAACTCGGCGACACGTTTGGAAAGAAGGAATAGATCGTCGGTTGAGCGCTACCATTCACGTAGCTTCCAGCAATCACATCCACGTTCACCAGAATGCTATTGACTGCGAGAATGTCGACCGTATTTTCAGATGCCACGTGGTCTCGATACATCTTTCGATTGAATCCCAACATCTTGCCTATAGAATCATCCGTGTTGAAATCAACTCGAAAATTATCTTCCAAATCCAACATCGTCTGTAAGGTATTAGGATTGGAAGCGAGTCTGATCTTGTTGCTTCCCTTTCCATCCGTCTTCATTTGCGTCTGAATGTAATTGTTCAAATCGTCTATGTCGTAACTTCCTTTGGGAATTCGAATCTCCAACCAATCCACTCCGTCGGAATACTTGAACGAGTTATTCTTTTCGGTGACGTTGGGAAAGGAATAATAAGTCTTCAGATTCACCAACGCCATCTCGTATCTTTTCTCTCTATTCAATTCGATGGAAGGTTCGAATTTCGTCGCGAATCGAGTCGAATCGCCACTCACCACGATTTGAATGGATTGTTTTGCAGCCGTATTCTCTCTAACAATTCTCCTTGTTCGAACATTATATTTTAATTTTATTTTTATTTTTTTCAAAACTAAATTATTTGAAGATTTATTATTTTCTAATTTTATTTTTCACGCTCTATCTTATTATCATCAGGAACATAAAACTTGTCGAATCCGCACCGATATTTTCTGCGATTAAATTCGCTAGTCAAATCGATCACGACGAAATTGTAAAGTCCTCCATCCCAAACCCTCTTGCAGAATCTCCTGAATTCCGCCACGCTCATGTCGTTTGCGACGTGATCGCCGTAGATGTGATTGAGATTATTGAGATCTTGGAAAAAGAGACATAGAAAATTAGCGTTCTTCCTTATTGTCTGTCTGGGCAATCGAAAATAATTCTGCGACGGGTAGAAACAGTCCTACGTTGCTGTGTCGACCCCTAACATAATACGATTCGCATCGGTTCTGTCTCTCCAAAAGCAGATCGTCGAAAATCATGAGATTCTTATCTTCCGATTTCAATTCTCTAGGATCCGGATCGTCGCTAGCGTTCTCATAAAATCAACACTCGACGTATGAAGATGCATTTCTCTTCATCAATTCCATCGCCGCACCGTTCAAAATGGGAAAGAGGAGCTTCACGTTTGTCGAATTCCTCCCTACTGTCAAAGATTCTGGCTATGACGTCATTGGGCAATCTACGATCCATGCACTCTCGAAGCAATCTGTATTCGGGTTGAAACAAGTTCTTGCCAAACACAAACAATCTGTCGTAATCCAACCAGTCGGGTCGGGACAACAGATTCATCAACAGATTGGTCTTTCAACAATTCGATTTTCCCACTATCAAGCCTCTTATGCTTTTGGGAAAGAACTCGTTATTCGACCTCATGGTCGCGGCGTCGTTCCAAGTCATATCTTTAATGTTTATCTTTGTTTTTTTAATTTTTTGTTTGTTATTTTAGATTTTTTTCAAACACAATTTTTATGTTTTTTTTCAAACTCAGTTTTTTTTTTAATATTATTATTTATTTATATTACACCGTCGCGAGTTCTCTTCAATCCGGATCCACTCGTCATTTTGGATAAATCTTGTATGGGTACCACAGCATCCTTAAAATCTTTCCAACTTTTCGGCGTTCGCTCTAACGCAGCTTGCTTCGCCGGTGGACTGATCAACTTGTCGATCAACGCGTTGGCTGCCCTCTTGCCAGCCACAGAAGCTATCCTACCACTGGCTTCGGAAGCGGCTTTCTTACCAGCATCCAAAGCCGTCTTCTTACCGACCTCAAATGTGGTTGATGCGAGTTTTCTACCCACATCACTCGTGAACGCTCGCATTATAGAATCGACGATGCCAGAACCGCCTTGAACGTAAGTTCTGACGTATCCCCTGTTCTTTATCACCAACATATGTTTATTTTATAATATATTTTGTTTTTCACTGGTAAATCGTTTGTTGTTTAAATACTTTTATTATTCTAGTGTAAAAATTTACTGTTTTTATTATTTTATATATTTTTGTTTGTTTGTTTGTTTCTCTCTACTTATTATATACATTAATCCTTCAATTCGTTCATCAGCCTTTTATAATGTTTTTTATTCAAAACATTCTGTCTTAACAATTCGTCACATATGCTAACTATCACATTATGTAATCCTGTGTTACCAGCACGTCTGCTTGCCATCAACAAACTCAATCTCTGAGACAGAGCGTCAGAATCGCTCGGAAGAAAAGTGGTTTTCACCCCTTTACCAGTCACCGATTCGACGAACTTCTTATTCATATCCCATATGGGTTTCACCACTTTCGTCCACTTGTAACTTCTGTTGGCTTTGGGTCTCGTCTCTCTGGCATCGTTATTTCTTAGCATGGCGTGGGTCTGAACCAGAATGTCGCCGTAATTGTCAAAATCCTGTTCCGTGTAATCTCCAGGCTTGTCGAAAAGGAGCAATTTGCGCAGTCCATCAGTTATTTTATACTTATTCGAACCGATAATTAAATCTTCGTCATCCATTTCCACTTCTGTATCGCCCACAAAAGTTCTACCATCAGAATCCTTATAAATTCCATACAACAGATCTTTCTTACCGCCATCCTCGGACGACGCGACGCTATCAGTGGTGATAGTCGAAGCTGTATCGTCGCTCTCGCACAAGTCGGTTTGAATCCCTGTGGGAACGTAATCCGGTGTAGATTGAAAGGAATACTGATTTCCAAAACTACCGGGCAACGAACCCATTCTCAAAGAACTCTCTTTCATGGGTCTCAATTCTTCAATGATATTGCCGACCCGTGGAAAGTGACCAGTCCACGCCAGCCGTACTGTATGCTCGTTATTTACGTGCAGAAAAAATTTGACCGGGAACGAGCAGACTACAGAACGAACAATAAGGCGGTAGTTGGGATCAGTAACAATTTAACACTGCTGCTCTGCAGAGCTGTAGGAATAAATTACGACTAAATCTCCCAATTAATGCAGAAGGGATTCGCCGAAGACAGTACTGTATGATACTTTATTACGCCAACACGATTGATTAATCAATGAACGATTATAACTAGTGACCGAGGACAAAGGAATACACCGACAATAATGGTCAACAGAGATGTTGGATAACTCCGCTTGCATTTCAGCACTACTCGTCTGGTTTTGGAAAGAAATGAATGCCGAGATGGTGTAACATGCGGCTCAGCGAGAATAATATCAGGCTCGGCTAGAGCCTCGCCTAATATTTTTCTCACTTCGCGGTATCTGGGGCGCCAGTGTTGATATGGAGCGTTGTCAGATGACTGAAATAATCTAGAGCAAAGGATTATCAATGAACTGGCCAGTGTTGAATCACTTACACAGTTTGTAAATTCTACACTCTCTAGGCAAGAGCGAAATAACTGAAACCACATATACCATATTAGCTCACTAGCAAACTATGTAACCAATATGTCCTATCGAATACCTTTTGTAGCAGCGTTAAAATGACAGGTGACACTTAGTTCCAACATCAGCCAATCTTTCTTTTCGTAAATATAATAAACTATTATTTCAGCATTACGCGCAAAAATGTTAGATTATTTACAATTATTCTCTGCAAACTTAACGGATGTCATTGAATGGAGCGAATTAGTCATTTGTCCTAGCATGCATTATATTCTACTGAAAGGTTCTATAAACTGTAAAGATTAAAGCTAATCTCTAAACAATCTGTCAGATTCGAAAACAATCAAATCGCTACTCGGCTTTTCACAGCTCCGGTTAATTCCCTGGTTTTTACTTGTATGATATTGTTTGCAAAGCGGTTTCAACTGTTCTCCTCGCATGCCACGTCAAATGTTCTATTGTCTCATTTTTGTATATATATTGCTGCTTTTACATTGCGCCCCACCTGATTCGCCGACACATTCATCGCCATCGTCATTCGCACCCCTGAACTCAGAGTGGGAACATCCTAATTATCACCTTAATTATGGAAACACTGGAAGTACCAGCGCGACTGAAGAGAACAATAGCAGCTCCGGGCATCCCTTGCCCTGTCACCTGGACTGTCCAGGAGACAGGCAAGAGAGTCCATCTGAACTTGGAGTTCATCGTTGAAGAGCACAACACCACCACACCTTCTTCGGGGAGAGGTAGCACCTTTTGTGAGAGGAACCCCTCTCACACTGGTCCTCACCCGAAGAAGCCTGGACCTGGCCCTGAAAAGGAAAAGAAGAAGAGCAAGAAGAAAAAGAGCCCATCCACCAGGCGCCGGGATGCCCGGCGGCTGGAGACGTTCCTAAAAAAGAAGGAAGAGAAAGCGGAAGAGAAGACAGAGGAGACCACTACCATTTCCTCCCCTCCTACTCCTGTGACTCCTATCCACTCCCCAGCTGCCTCTCCTTTGAGGGGCAACCTGGAGGATGACGATGTCACCAGCGAGTCGGAGACGGGGACGGAATCGGAAACTGGTTCTCTGATGTCTCCCTCTCCAATTTCATCCCCCTCTCTGGATCCGGAACAGGCACAGATACTCTTTGAGCAAATTCGCAGCCTAAGAAAAGACATCAGGGCAACAATAGAAGAAACTAAAGACCACAACAAGACCACGACGGCACTCATAGAACAACGGAACAGCCACAGCACCAACACTCCTGAAGGACTCGACCATTCCACCCCAGTCAGTCCTCCATTATCAACAGCCCAACTACACCAACAACTACCACAGTCTCTCCTTCCCAGTCACCTCCACCCAAAAAGAAGAAAAAACGGCATAGACGACGCTAAAACCATCACAGACACCTGCCGAGTACCTGAACCTTCTCCTCCTTTGACACACCTAGACATATGAAACCAACCATCTACAGTCACCGAGGGTCGAAAGGGGCTTGTCCCCCAAATCGTCCCTGCGCGCCTTCGGCGCGTCAAACCATTTCTTTCGCGCCCCACCTTCACCCATTTCTCGTAAGTGTCTGAAGAGCGCATTTTTGACCCAGCCAAATAAGTTTCAATGCAGGCCTGCCCCCGAACCAGGGAAGTTCGGGTCTTTCTTTGGGTAGTCCCCGAAGGGGGCCGTTGTTTTCTTCCACGATCGAACGATAACATCAAGTGCTATCCTGAAATCCGACACAGCTTCAATTACCACGAACCGCTTGAGGCAGACTATACTTGCCAATGATGGCTCTCTACCCCATCTCTACCCCATCTAACTACGCGTATAAGTGGCAGACTCTACTTGCCCGAAAATCACCATCAAAGTGCCCCCGGGGAGAGGTAGCACCTTTGTGAGAGGACCCCCTTTCACTCTGGTCCTCACCCGAGGGTAGAATCAACAACCGTCAAAAGACAACCGAACAACCTCATCTGGCCATTTCACCTGAGACACCTGCCGAACACCCGATCCTTTTCCAGCTTCATGCAGCTTCCAAATCCTCAACTGTTAAAGAGGGTCGAAAGGGGCTTGCCCCACAGCGTACCCGCGCGCCTACGGCGCGCGAAACCATTCAACCTCAACTCGTCAATTCACTTTGTGTTGGAAGTCTCTGCGAAGTCAACCTTTTACGTTCCAGTCGGAGTGTTCGTAGTTTATTCCAAAATATATCGATGTTAATTTTTGTCATAAATTTGAAAATAAACCGCTAATTCTCCAAGAGGTATTTATTTGAACATTTGAACAAAGTACAACAAGGAGATGTGTGCTTGGCTTTGAATTGGAAGAAACCAAAAGAAAAGAACAAATCTGTTTCACATCGCTTGAGGGATGAGATTCGTCTAAAGGAATTCAGACATAGAAAGGGAAGGGAGAGAGAACTGGTGGGATCTATGTCTGTTCAGTCGGAGAAAGAATGTTGGTCAGCAGTAAGTACAATTACTCAATCATCCATTGCAAACGAAGTGCACATTTGCGTGGACGCCGTAGCTAGCGTCGCAGTCTCTTAACAAACTTTCAGAGTATGTTCCGAAAGTATCGGTCTGATGACGAACATCTCCGCTGAAAATGCAGGTGTTCAAACTTCTCCGATTGTCCAGACGTCACCCATCACAGAGACGAAGAACATCAAAACTACTGCTCAGTTGCCTAGCACCATTAAGAACAATCAGCAAAAAGTTATTATCAAGTTCAAAAGTTGACTGTAAAGTTAACGCAAAAATAGAACGCCGCCGCATTAACCCCAATAACAAAGGTACCACAATATCTTATAAAGTGGTAAGACAGACCACCGACGGAAACACGTGGATAGATGAAGGTGGTCTGGACAATATCGCTCTAAATTAGTGAATGAAATGAAAGACAAAATTCGAGGTAATATATCTGCAAAAACAGGAGAAGTTTTGTTGGAAATATAAGGACCACCGTTCACCCAGACCCTCGGCACCCCACAAACGTTCATCATTTAGTTTCATGCCATAGTCGTTTTGGTGACATTTCATATACAGTCGAGTATAACGACGGGGACATAAAGGAGGAACATTTTCCAAATGATGTATGGGAACGATTGTGTAGACAAGAAATGAGAAAATAGCTGAGAGACGCCAAAACAAAAAAGTGATTCCTGAGATGCGAGGACGCATCTCATTGAAGGCGGGGAGTACTGTGACAGCGTTAAAATGACAGGTGACACTTAGTTCCAACATCAGCCAATCCTTCTTTTCGTAAATACAATAAACTATTATTTCAGCATTTACGCACAAAAATGTTTGAATAATTACAGTTTTTCCTGCAAACTTAAAGGATTCCATTGAATGGACCGAATTAGTCATTTGTCCCAGCATGCATTATATTCTACTGAAAGGTGCTATAAACTGTAAATCGGATGAAATGGTTTCGCGCTCAGAAGGCGCGCAGGGACGCAGTGGGGCAAGCCCCTTTCGACCCTCTGTCACTGTTGAGATCTGGAAGCTACGTGTCCAGGAATGTGGAAGGAGGAAAAGGTTCAAGTTCTCAGCAGATGTATTATGCTAGATGATCAGGAAGAGTGTTGTGTTGTCTTTGTGTAAGTCGTTGACTGAACCCTCGGGTGAAGACCAGAGCGAGAGAGGGTCCTCTCACAAAGGTGCTACCTCTCCCCGAGGGTGCTGTGGTGTTTTTTCGGGCTGGTATAGTCTGCCACTTCGAAGATAAATCATGGAGCGATGGTGGGCCTTCATTGGCAAGTATAATCTGCCTCAGGCTGTTTAAGTCAGTGTTTCTGGCTTTACAGTTGAATGTGTTTTTGGATAGACGACAACAACGGCCCCTTTCGGGGCCGCCCATAGGAAGTCCCGAACTTCCCTGGTTCGGGGGTAGGCTTGCATTGGAACCTATTTGGCTGGGTCGAAAATGCGCGCTACAGACGCTTACAAAAGGGGGTAGAAGTAGGGTGCAGGACCAACGCTCGCCTCCCTGGAGGTGAATGACTACTTACAGGGATGGAGCGGAGGATGTTCAGAGTCCATAGCGGTTATTGTGTTCCATGTCGGTTATAGTTTCCAAATTGGTTATTGAGGTACTGGCGATCAAAAAGAAAGCATCTTGGTGTAGCTGCTAAAAGAAAAAGGCAGAATTTGTTGATTATTAAGCTGGACAAAAATATGTGATTGCGTTTTTTTTTGGATGGTTGTCGATCACTGGGAGCAGCTAGTACAATTATTTTGTTCAGTTTAGGATTTCCCGGAATATTTTTTTCAGCTAAGAATTAGAGGGAGGGGGCAGGCCTTTACCAAAGTACCACACCCGGGGGTGTTTCCTGCTCTTACCTCCTCCTGATTTAGGTGAGTCTGTGAAGACAGCTCTTCCTGGTAGAAGGTCATGGCTGAGCCGTTTTCACTGCCCGAATATGTTCAACTTTTTCTTTCCAGTATTTGTTTATTTTTAGACAATAAATTTGAGTGATTTAGCTGAGTCGGCGAAGACAGCTCTTCCTGGAAGAAGATCACGGCTGAGCCGTTATTACTGCCTGCATGTTCACCTTCTCTTTCCCAGTTTTTATTTATTTTAGATATTAAATTTTAGTGACTCGGTTGAGTCGGTGAAGACAGCTCTTCCTGGCAGAAGATCACGGCTGAGCCGTTATTACTGCCTGTATGTTCTCTTTCCCAGTATTTGTTAATTATTATGCCATAAATTTTAGTGATTTTTGCTGAGTCGGTGAAGACAGTTCTTCCTGGTAGAGGGTCACGGCTGACCCGTTTTAACTGCCTATTTACTCGTCTTCTTTTAGGTATCTACAGGTCGAAATAGGGTGGGGATGGGCAGGCCTTAACAAAAAGCCCACACCCGGGGGTGTTTCCTGCCCTTGTTTCCGCGGATTGGATCCTACTGACACCGTGGTTAGATTTAAATTTAGGCGTTTGTTTTTTTTTTTGTTTTTGTCGGCTTTCGCAAATATCTTGTAGTTCGGAGATTAGTTAGCTGTCGACGAACCGGTCGTGATTTTTCGCAGCTAGGGAGACGAGGCGGTCCTTAATGGTTGGGATGTCGGCTTTGTCGTGGAGTGTTTTTATAGGTGTATCCCAGGGAGCACAGAGGGCGACCCTGAGCGCTTGGTTTTGGACCTTTTGGAGTTTCCGCCTATTGGTTTGATTTAAGTCGGTTAGGATTATTGCCCCGTACTCGAGTACTGGGCGCACGAAGGCTTTGTATAGTTTGAGTAGAATTGTCTGGGTGGCTCCCCAGGATGTGCCTTGTAGCTTTTTAGCAGGTTAATACGTCTTGTCGCTTTGAGGCAATATCGCTGGTGTGTTTGTTAAAGGATAGGTTTTGATCAGTGGTTATGACAAGGAATTTCGCCTCTGAGCATCCCGGGAGGACTTTGTCTTGTAATTTCAGGTCAAAGTCCCGATTGTTTTTCTTAGGGGTGAACGTGATTCTTTGGGTTTTGTTGGCGTTCAGCTTGATTCTCTATTTGACACACCATTGCTCTAGGTCATCGAAAGCGTATTGAAGGGTGTTTTGAACAAAAATGGCAGTGTTTTAGATTCCCAGAGGCCCTTATCGTCCGCAAATTGTGAGATTTTAACCCGATTCTTGGTGATTTTGAGATCATTGACGTAGATGATGTATAGGAGAGGACTGAGGACGGATCCTTGGGGGTGCCTACTTCTGGGGTGGGTGGGGGCGGGGGGGGGGGGGGGCACTATCGGCATTTCGTTGTTGACTCTAATTTATATTTCGCGATCGTTAAGGGAGGAGGAGAGTAATCTAAGCAATTTCATGGGGAGATTCATTCTTGATAATTTTTGGCGCATTCCGTTGTGCCAAACGGAATCGAGCGCTTTTTCTACGTCTAGTAAGATCGCCACGCCTATTTGCTGGTTGTTTATCGCGGTTTTCATTTGATCGACGAGGCGGTAGACATGCTCAATACCTTCTTTACGGCTCCTATAGGCTCTTTGCCATTTATTGAAAAAGTCGGTTTCTTCAAGGTGCCCCCTCAATTGATTGGTAAGGATTCTTTCGAATATCTTTCCAATGCAACTAAGGAGACTCAACTTTTGTTTCCCGATCGGGACAAGTGACTTTAAGTTTCCAGGTCACTTTACCAGTGGCCTTGGAGTGAAATCTGGTACATTTGTCCAGACTTATAAGACCTATTTATTATATTTATTGGTGTTTAAGGTCACATATGTATGCACAATGGCTAATCATGACCGTGACAGTTTTACGGGTGGAGGAAGCCGGAGTACCCGGAGAGAACCACCGAGCAACGACGAGCGCAACTGTCAGCTCCCCAACATACTAACTCCACACAAGCAGGGTTAGCGTTGGTTGAAGACAAGTGCACCGTCGATGTGCAGTACGCCGAAGTACACAACGCTACCGTACCCCCACGCGGGCAATGGAGATGAAGTGTCTTGCCCAAGGACACAACGCGATTGCCGCAGGTGGAAATCGAACCGAGGACCTCTCGGCTTGCAGCCTACACCTCGACTTATAAGACCTGGCGGGGTGTCGGGGTGTACCCTGGTTAGGACGACTGTAAATTTTGTAGAGTTGTTACTGTATACATTGGTTGTAGGTCTATGGGAGGGGCTGCTGGTCTGCTTCTCCGTTTTTGTAGCTATTGGCTAGGTTGTTGATATTCTTCAGCTGATTGAATATTGCTTGAAACGACTTTGTTCCAGGCTTTCTCCATGGGGAGAGGGGGGGGGGTGGTCTAGGTTGAAGTGGTAGGGAGTCGCTAGCTGAATTCTGCCTTTAAGAGTTTGGTTCAGACGAGGTAGCGGGCGAGGAGGGACAGTTCCTCACTTTCTTGACATGTCTGTCAATTGTGTGGGAAAAGCTCTGATCGTCCGTAATATCCTCTGAATAGACCTCCAGATCTAGGGAGTTCTTCCTTTTACATTTGCTTTTGTTAGATGTTATAGTGACTGGAGTATTACAGGTTTCCTGAGCAGAGGAGACTCCCCCACCACTATTGACAAGCCCACTGATAGGTATTTATTGAGGAGTTTCAGTTAACTGTCTGAGAATAGAATTTTTATCAGGGATGAAACTAATTGCGTTGAGAGGACAGCTGGATAATTATTTTTACTATTACCAGCAGCCCCAGCATAGGTTTTTGACTTGCGGCCTGAAACCGATGCCTCAGCTGACTGAATGGTAGATGTGTTGTCAGTGGAGGTAACCGGGACCTCAGCTGGACTCTCGGCGTTTTATTCCTCAGTTAGCAAAATGCCTTCAGAGGTGTCTAGGACCTCCGACGGGCTCACAACTATAGCTTTATCAGCTGGAGCTGTGTGGACCTCCGCAAGTACCTGGATCTCCTTGACAGGAGATACAGGATATGACGGAGCGAAAGACCCTCTAATCATGTCAGCAATCATTGCGTCTTTCGCCTTGGTTGTCTCTGTCAGATCCGCAATTTCTGCTGTTAGTTACTCCAGCTGATCCAGGAATGAAGTATTAGAGAACCCGTCCAAATCCTTTTTTTCTTGACCCCCAGAACCTGAACTTTTGTTAAGACTGCTTGCCTTGCTCCCTGATGAAGATGCTCTCCTAGCTGCTTTCTCTCTTTCCCTCCTTTCTTTCCTATCTTCCTTTTTCTCTTCCCTCTTTTTACTCTGAATGTTTAAGGTTCAAGCTTTTATAAATTGAAACATCCTTCTTAGTTGGTAAATTCAGCAGAACATAAGCAGACAATGTGTTTGTATGTTAAACTGTTTTTAGTTTTCAGAAATATGATTAGAATCACTCTTTCAGAATAATGTCTGAATTATACTGCGCGCTGCTCTAACTCTGACTGTGACTGATGAATGATGATGTTAACTGTGAAGATTAAAGCTAATCTCTAGACTATCTGGAAGATTCGAAAACAACCAAACTCGCTACTCGGCTTTTCACAGCTCCGTTTAATTCCCTGGTTATTACTTGTATGATATTGTTTGCCAAACTGATTCAACTGTCCTCGCATGCCACGTCAAATGTTCTATCCGCCCGCGTAATATGCAAATTCAGCAGCTGAAAAAATATTATTTTTCGAAAATTTTCAACAAAACCATATCATGTGACCCCTCTTTGGAACGTGCTCGTCGTGCTCGTTCCAAAGAGGGGTCACATGATATGGTTTTGTTGACATTTTTTGAAAACAATTCAAAAATGATATTCTCCATATACCCTCACCTGCATTTCAGTACACCGACGTAAAACAAACGAAAAACACTGATATAGGATAGCTGGCGATACGACAACGACTCTTTTATTTACACCTTTTTACACCATACCCTCGAGTATTCTAATGGCTCTGCAGCCAGAAATGTTCATTCATTTCTTTCAAGTCACTCTTCCACTTCGAAGGTGTTAACATCTCCTGAACACTTTTCCAGGCAGCAATAGTTTATGCCAACTAACTTCAACATCTGTAAATATATAAAGACACGAGATATCATAGATGTAAATAAATCATCTTTTGCCTAACAAGAAAATATATATACATATATATATATAAGATGGCTGTTTGCGTCTTGCCGTATCGCCCCAAGATGACTAACATTTACGTCACCAACCCATTGTTACTAGAATTATGCCCCTTGATTTCCACAGTTATGACCCTTGATGCCCATATGCCATCCTACCGAAATGCATATACCCCCATGGAGAAAATAATTTCTGTCTATATCGTTCCTCAACCGACAGAAATAATATTTTCAAATAATAAATTTTGAAATCGTCGACGTTGTTTAAATGGTTAATGGAAACGAATTTCTTCTCTTGGAACAACATCATCTTCACTTTTTAAAACACGTGGTGGTTACATCTAAAGTTCTGTTTTGTGAATCCGTAATGAATCTTTTTTAATAGGTTCAAAACATTAGAAACATTTCGGCTGGGGCCCTGGGGAGTTTCGAAATTTGATTCGATTCGAAAGCATAGCGATGGATCGACTCAATTCGAATTCCGCTAATTTGCAAATTTTTGAAACATCGAGATGTTTCGGTGTTCTGCATGGGCGATCAACGTGCGGCGATGCCCGACGTGGGCCGGTCCCATACTTCTTAATTACGGAAAACATAACTGCCCCAAACCTAGTGTTTTTCACTTCGTGATATAACATGTCATGTCGGTACCCCTTGAAACCTTTCCCCGAACGTGGGACATCCTGGCTTCGGTCCTGAAGTTATTTGTTTTGGGCGCAACAGTAAAGCCAACTCTACGCACTCGCTGTTGTTTGTCTATTCCGCGAAAACAGATAAGTTGAATCCTGTGTCAACTTGATAGGAGATTACAAAGAAAAACTCGTCATGATTTGTCCTACAACTGGTGCACAAAGTTGTTTTGTTTGTGAAATCTGAACGCCACGTGGGGGAAGGCGGAGACTCAACGACTGGCCAATCATGATGTTTACATTCTGGACTTGTTCGCACACTCTTGAAATCTTTGTCGTTTTCTTCGCCCATCTTATCGTGATCGTAAATAGTCGAAGTGTCACTGCTGAGGTAATATATAAAGAAAATGTCATCGTTTAAAGAGATGCACAATATTAGTGTGTCACCATGATAACTGCGGATGTCTACTATACTTATGTGTCAATCTTCAGAAATTTACTTTAACCGATTCAGTGCTAGAACCTTTTATGTGTCCCCTCCTAATTGATCGCTACGGTGGCTGATTTAGGCCACCCTCAATACTTTTTTTTATCTCGAGATCTCGAGATAATCTCGTGGATATTATCTCGAGATCTTGAGATATTATCTCGAGATTTTGAGATATTATCTCGAGATCTTGAGATATTTTCTCGAGATCTTGAGATATTATCTCGAGATCTTGGGATATTATCTCGAGATCTTGAGATATTTTCTCGAGATTTTGAGATACTTTCTCGAGATCTTGAGATAGTTTCGCGAGATCTCGAGATGCGTATCTCAAGATCTTGAGATATTATCTCGAGATCTTGAGATATTATCTTGAGATCTCGAGATGAAAAGGCATTAAGGGTGGCCTAAATCAGCCACTGTAGATGGCAAAGTGCATCCACTCGCGAATATCAGCTAGGGTGTTTCTTTTATGTTGCAGTATGGATCGGAAATGTGCTTAAACGTGTCAGATGTTTTATCTTGCATTAGATGGGACCTATACCGATACTTTAGTGATTTATAAAGTAGTTTATACTTCCTGCTTCAGGAGTAAGTCTTCTCGGTGTGTAAGAGTACAAAACTGTAAACCTAATCAAGGGTCTTGCAATAAGACCTGCAGAAGTTTATAAAGTTTACGGAAATTTATCAAGCAGGAAAGGGAGTGCTCTAATCGCTTCATTGAATCCAAATTAAGTTTTCAGCCAATATGCTTCAAACTCATATAATTTGAAACGGTAAAACTACGTCCAGGTGGTATATTTGGGTTCGTTGATGTGCAAAACTTTCCGATTTTATGCCACAAATACATATAGATTTTTTTTTAGTGTGCTTTCTTTTATTGTGTTTTTTTGGGGAGGGGTGGAGGGGGGGGGGTATATGGGAGACATTGCGCCAGTCGCTAGATCGATTTGTTGATTGGTCGGTTGGTTGGTCTATTCACATCTTGTGAAGAGAATTGCTTCCATATCTCTAGATGGGGGCGCGGTGGCTCAGCAGGTGGAGGTGCAGGCTGAAAGCCGAGAGGTCTTCGGTTCGAATGCCACCTGTGACAACCGCGTTGTGTCCTTGGGCAAGACACTTCACCCCCATTGCCCACGTGGGCCACGGTGGCGTTGTGTACTAAGGCGTACTACACGTCGACGGTGCAGCTGTCTTCAACCAGTGCTAACCCTGCTTGTGTGGAGTTTGTATGTTGGGGAGCTGACAGTTGCTCGCCGTTGCTCGGTGGTTCTCTCCGGGTACTCCGGCTTCCTCCACCCATAAACTGTCATGGTCATGGTTAGCCCTTGTGCAGAAATATGTGGCCTTAAACACCAATAAATAAATAAATAATATCTCTAAATGTATTGATTTGAAGGTTGGTATACATGATCAAAATCAACTGCAGATGTTAGTGAAATAAATATACTGCGACTTGAATCAGCTATTAAAGAGTTATTTTCCTTGAATTTGAAAAATGGCAGAGAAGAACTTTGTGGCGAACTGAATCTAGTATTCTTAAGATATTGGTTTGACACTCGGTGAACACGATTAACATTACGCGCTGGCGTAAGTGACACATTTTCTGCTGTGCGTTTGAAGCATTTTTAGTGTTATCGCCTTTGAATTCTACTATTGTAATAGTATGAGGAGATAAATGTTGTGGAGTGATCTGTTTGTACATTTCTAAAGATATTTGTTTGAAAATAGATATTTATGCTCAACATCAAGTTCAAGCTCTCGGGCCACCAGTGTAATTCTGTTATAATTCGATGTTGTTATGGGCTTTTTCCCCTATTTACCCACGTTCCGTGGAGTTTGCGCGCAGACTTCAGTTGGTGTAATGTGAGGTTATTTTGCTCACAAGGATGTACAGATATGGGGCGCGGTGGCTCAGTAGGTAGAGGTGCAGGCTGCAAGCCGAGAGATCCTCGGTTCGAATCCCACCTGCGGCAATCGCGTTGTGTCCTTGGGCAAGACACTTCACCCCCATTGCCCATGTGGGGGCACGATGACGCCGTGTACTAAGGCGTACTGCACGTCGATGGTACGCATGTCTTCATCCAATCTAACCCTGCCTGTCCTGCAGTGCGGAGTTACGATGTTGGGGAGCTGGCACCTGCTCGTTGTTGCTCGGTGGTTCTCTCCGGGTACTCCGGCTTCCTCCACCCGTAAAACTGTCACGGTCATGATTAGCCATTGTGCATAAATATGTGACCTAAAACATCAATAAATAAATAATAATAATATACAGATATTCTTTCGGCCTCCATTTATAGTTATTCCAATCTATTAGTATTTAATTTAACTTGCGAACAACAAAAGATTAACCAAATTTGAGGAACTACGCGACGTAATCGCAAAACTGCATCTGTGACGAGACTGCATTCACAGTTATTTAGCTGGTTGAGGGATACATTTTTTAGTGGTCTGAATTTGTTCATCCAAATTTGTTTTATTACAAATTATTGAAGAGTGCCCATAGGCACTCTTCAACAATTTGTGATAAAACGAATTTATGTAAACGAAATATTTTTTTCGTTTGACTGAATATGAAAAATGAACAAAGAAAATGTTGGCATTTCCTATGGTACCCTGATTTTTTGAAAGCCCTGATAGTGGCTTCTAGTGGGGGGCGGTGTGGCGTTGCAGAAACCAGTTCTCGTCAGATCACCGAAGTTAAGCAACGTCGAGCACGGTAAGTCCTCGTATGGGTGACCGTCTCAGCGATTGATTCGGACTCCCGCGTTGTGTCCTTGGGCAAAGCACTTAACTCCGATTGTCCACATGGAGGCACGATGACGCCGCGTACTAATGCGTACTGCGCATCTCTTCAACCAATCTAACCCTGCCTGTGCTGCAGTGCGGTGTTACGATGTTGGGGAACTGGCAGCTGCTCGTCGTTGCTCGGTGGTTCTATCCGGGTACTCCGGCTTCCTCCACCCGTAAAACAGTCACGGTCACGATTAGCCATTGTGCATAAGTATGTGACCTTAAACACCAATAAATAAATAAATAAATAAATAATAAATAAATAAATAAATAAATAAGTAAATAAATAAATAAATAAATAAATAATAGTGGCTTCTAGCATTCAACCAGTTAATAAACAAACATGTCCTTTTGAGAAACATTTCTTGCGTTGATTGAGAGAAAATGAACGCTTATGATATTTTCATCAAATTTAAGGGACAAATATTCCAGTTGGTCCTAAAAGCGAACCAAAGGTTCACTTTTCCGACCAACTAGAATATTCCAGACGATTGAATCTAAACAAAGCGGTGGACTTTTTAAGTGCTATACTGGTTCCAATCGAATTCCTAACATGACTTGACTTGTGGTAGGAGAGCTTGCATCAAGTGTAGATCTGGAGCCAATACTATAAAACTTTGACAGTTGTATTTTCTAGGTATTTTCTACCTATTAATATAATTGACTAAAATGAATGATTAGCATTTTAAATGATGTGGCAATTTGCCAAGTGGCAAATTGCCAGATCTTTGAAAATGCTAATGTTTCATTTTAAGCCATTTACAGTCATAACTAGAAAATACAGTTATAGAAAATACAATTGTAAAAGTTTTATAGGATTTCTGTCTCGCAGATCTGTTCTTTGATGGTATCACTTTCCCGCGTGACATAAATTTACTGCGGCTTGCCTTCCTCATTGAAGAGTTATGGTCCTTGAAGTCTTCAGTTTTGAAAGTGCAAGAAAATCCTTGTGGGGCTTGCTAGTTCGATATTTTTTAAGATATCGATTTGGAACCTAGGTAAACATGATACCATCAAAGAACAGATCTGCGAGACAGAAATTTCCGCGGCCTGATTTAAGCATTACAATTTATTTCCCTTCAATGCTTTCATTGTAATTGTATGAGAAAACATTGTGAAGCGAACTATTTCTAGATGTCTGAGCTATTGATTTACAAAGTGGTGCCTATGATCAGCCAAGCACTCCGGCCACCAGTCTAATTCTGTAAACAATTCGAGCTGTTTGTTTACCCTCTTTTCGTGTAGTTTGCGCTCAGACCATCGTTAATGCAATGTATTTTTCTTCAGTCACTTCACAGATAAATCCAGATATTCTTTTGTGCTCCAGTCATAGATGTTTAAATTAATAAGTATTTAGTTCACCTTAAGATATCAACATATTTAGTAGAACATCGCGTCGTAATCATAAAATAACGGCTGCGATGAGTCTTAATGGGTGAAGACATAAAAAAATTCGATCAAATAAAGTCTAGATTGAGCAACATTTCTTCCGTTGATTCAAAGAAAATGAATATTTGTGGGGATTTTTATTCATTTGTCCGGAATATATCTGTTGGTCGGAAAAAAAACAACCGAAGGTCACAACTTCCAGAATTAGACTTGGCTTGATAGCTTGATGATTAACATCACGTTTGATGTGCGTGGCATGAATGTTCTACTGCGTGATTTAAGTGTCACTTGGTTATTGCACTTGAACTGTAGATTGAAAAGCATGAGAAATTCTTGTGGGTCGAATTTCCTCTACATTTTTAAAGATATTGGTTTGAAACTCACTATACATACAGTACGGCCGCCGTGGATTGGTCACTTTCCACGGGTAGGCAATATTGCCATGGACGCAATAATATTAGATTCCAAACACTAATTACAGGAATAATCGTCAAAAATTTAATTAAATGAAGCACCGTGTACAACCCGGTGCTTTATTAATTAAAATTTTCCTGATGGAGATTTTAATTACCTGGTAAAAGCATGTGTGGACATCACTGCGCACTTGTGGGTTACGACCAGTCCACAAATTAAGAACTACTTGACATAGTATTTCGGCGTTGCTATTCAAGCCTTAGGAAATTTTTGCCTTCGGAGTCTAACGTTGTAATAGTATGGAAAAACCACGCCACATCAGCAACTAAGGCCGTATCGTGTCTATAAGACGGTACTAGCGTAAAACAGGTCATTATTTGACATGAAGTAAAATAATTTATTAAAAAACAGGAAATACAATAGAATACCAAAGGCTTGGATGATAATGAATAATGATACAAGTAGCTTAGTGAATGCAATGTAAATCAACCTGTTGAATGGATTTGAAGATGCAATCTAGATGAAGAGGTATTAATAATGGTTTAAAGTTTATTAAAAAGGTTGATGTCATTCAAGAAATGACAAAACTTTGAGTGGGCCTATATGATAAAAGCGGATATCTAAGAGATCCTAAAAAATAATTTTACAATTCTCAAGATATTAGTTTGTAAGCCGACATGCATGATCAATATCAATTACAGATGTGCATGGTTTAAATTTTTCCAGATTCGTTTTAAGCCTTTACCCAACGCAGACGATATCAAAATGTATTATTTTAAATATCATTTTTTCAAATTTTTCAAAAAATTTCAACAAAACCATATCATGTGACCCCTCGTTGGAACGAGCTCGACGAGCTCGTTCCAACAAGGGGTCACATGATATGGTTTTGTTGAAATTTTTTGAAAAATAATATTTTTTCAACTGCTGAATTTGCATATTACGCGGGCGGATGCGGCCGATTCGTTGGGTAAAGGGTTAAGCATTACGGAAATATTGCTCCTCATTTTTGTCAAAAGTGGTCAAACTGCAGAACTCATGTGCAGCGACCTTTTACATCTTTCAATATGATGGTTTAAAACTATGTGTTCAGGATCAACACAAAATACAGATGCGCGTGACACGCCATTTTGTTGTTCAGTTGATGCTTTACAGAGTTATTGACCTTGGACAAGACTGCAAGAGTATTAATCACAATCGGTGATTGCGATAGTTTTTATCTAATAATGCAGCGCTACAACGGCCAATTGTTTGTCAGTCTGTTTTCTAAAATTGCAGTAGCACCACTGATATCTTTTGAACTGGGTTGCTGGAACGTCAGGGAAAACGTCGCCACTCAAACTGCCCTCCTCCGCCCCTAAGATGGAGTCTAGATCATTAACGCGGTAACTCCTTCCAATTCATGATGTTCGATGACGTGATAGCTGTTGCGCTGTGACTGTAGTCACAGCGTATCAGCTTTCACTTCAACACACGTCGTTGTGTTTCCCTAGTATGGAAACTAATAACACTGTATACATTTTCCGATCTTGGCACTTGTTTTTGTTGTCAATAATAACTAAAAATTTTGTTTTTTACTTGGGTTTAACGACACTTTCTACATCCTGGGTCACCTCCCATCGGTCAATTTTACTGATGGAGGAAGCCGGACATCCGGAACGAACCACCGAGCAAAATATGTTGCAAATATACTATCTGCTTTACGGCGTAAACTATGCACTTCACAAACATACACATTTTACATAGACATCAAAGAAAAATTCTTTAGAAAGTGATCGATGATTGCGATGCGTCGGAAACGTGGAAGTCTTTGAGAATTTCTGTTGTTGTTTGGCATTGCTTATTTATAGTACACACACCCTCCCAAAATCTAAGATAGAAGTGGTGGAGAAACTTTTGTTTATATGGCAAGTGAAATGAGCTGTGCAGCAATCCAGTTGTACAAATCAATGAGTAGGGCCAGCAGATTTGATAAAATGTTTCGATTTCTTATCTGGCACCCATTGGTGTTACTGAAGCCAACTCAGTGTTTTCCTAGAGCGTTTCCAAAAAAAAGATTTCGAGAGTATGGGAGTGGTAACGCCCAAACTGTGTTCACGTTTAGATGCAACGTTTTCTGAAGATATGCACAGGGGTTTTGTACTTTCAATATAGTACAAACTGGTCCCACTCCCGCCACTTATTTGTTTTCGTAGACTGTTGTCTACGAAAATCTCATATGGTATGTAATTTGAAACAATAAAACTGCCCTTAGGTTTGTAGTTATTTATTTATTTATTTATTTATTTATTTATTGGTGTTTTAAGGTCACTTATTTCTGTACAATGGCTAATCATGACCACGACAGTTTTACGGATGGAGGAAGCCGGAGTACCCGGAGAGAACCACCGAGCAACGGCGAACAACTGTCAGCTCCCCAACATACTAACTCCACACAAGCAGGGTTAGCATTGGCTGAAGACAGGTGCACCATCGACGTGCAGTACGCCTTAGTACACAGCGCCACCGTGCCCCCACATGGGCAATGGGGGTGAAGTGTCTTGCCCAAGAACACAACGCGATTGCCGCGGGTGGGATTCGAACCGAGGACCTCTCGGCGTGCAGCCTGCACCTCTCCCTACTGAGCCACCGCGCAGATTTTTAGTTACACAGTTTGTTGGTGGTCTAATGTGGTATATATGGTGTCAGTTAATTTCATATTGGACGAGAGCGATGCTCGAGTCCAATAGGGAATTAACTGACACCATATATACCATATTAGGCCACCAACAAACTGTGTAACGAATATATCTTACCGACTGCTGCATCGATGCACAGAACTAATAACAACAGCGAGCAAAATTAAATGAGAGAATTCTCACAATGTGTTCACGTGTCTTTGCCTTGTTACAATTTATGGGAGAGTGCCTACAGGCACTCCCATGAATTGTAACAAGGCAAATACATACATACCAAACAGTTTCATTTCGAAGGTAACATGACACACATCCACAGAATATGAAGCCTTTTAAGCTGCCTAACCTGCACTTCAGACCAAATATTGGCCTCCAACACTCAATCTTTCAACTTGAAGCGTTTATCGGCTGTCGCCATTTTGAATAATCAATAAAGGGGAGATTACCCATAGCTGTCAGCGTATATTGATGTTGACAGGCGGTATATGGTTTTATATGCAGTCTGGATGTGACGTCTTTGAACCAATGAAATTCCCACATACTTGTAGGAGGTAAGATATATGCATATATATTTCAGAAATCTATCATCGGGGGATACCACTACAGCCATTTCATTTTTGTTTCAACTATTTTCTCGACAACGTACTTCTGGTGGAAGACATTTGACATTCTAAAACCGGTTGTCAGTTATTCATACAATTTTAAGGTGTTTGTTATTTCAGTGCTGCCTCTTTAGACTTCCTTGGAACTTTTCGGGCAAAAACATCATAAGGTATTTAATTCAAAGCGGTAACAATATTTTCAGGTGTTGCAGTGAGGTCAATTGATCTGTGCCAAAACTTATTATTTTAACCCACTACAAACCCCGTAAGAACTCCGGGAAGTGAAACAGTGTTTTTTCACTGTTGTGAATAATCTGTTTTTCTGGTAAATGGGACCCAGTCACCAATGATCGGGGTGGAAGTCCTCTGAAATGAGTAACATGGCTATAAACGATTGACTGAAATCGACTTTATCTCCATGTTTCGTTACGAATAGCCATTTATGCAGAGGTGTTTTACCGTAAACACAATTAATTAATTAATTAATTGACCAATTAATTCATTTATCAATTAATTAATTAATCAATTAATTAATTAATTATTTATTTATTTATTTATTTTTAATTTATTAATTAACTAACCAGGTGACGCCAGTGCAACCACTTATGAGTTGTCCTTGACCGCTTTCGGCGAAGTGCTTCGTGTGTGTGCAGTTCAAAATGCTATACCTGCCCTCAGGTAGTTTACTATAAGGCATGGTGTATTGCAGAAAGACTTTTTTCTGATGTGACATGGGTTGGTGCCACTACCAGGCCCATAGCCATGGAAGACGCCAAGAGTGCGAGCAAACCTCCCCACAAAATTGGAGTTCCACTTGAGCAGCAATCTGCCATTTGTGATCTGAAATTTTGATAAAATGGGGCGACCTCACTTACCTCATACACCGTACTCTCCGAGGCTCAGCCACAGAGAGTACGATGTATCGGGGTAAGTTGTTTTAAAATATAGATGTTCTCGTTTGCATGTAGTAGATTCTGTAATACGCCTTGGCACGAGTTTGATATTTTTAATAGCCTTGGCTATAAACAAAAAGTGTCAAAGAGCCAAGACGTTTCACATAAACTACAGTACGGCCACCGTGGACTGGTCACTTTCCACGGATGTGCAATGTTTCCACGGACGCAATAATACTAGATTCCAAACACTAATTATAGGAATAATCATCAAAAATTTAATTAATGAAGCACCGGGTACAACCCGGTGCTTCAATAATTAAAATTTTGATGATGAAGATTTTTATTACCTGGTAAACGCATGCGTGGACATCACCGCCCACGCGTGGATTACGACCAGTCCATGGCGACTGTACTGTAGGCATGTGGTATTGGTCATATATGTTACACAGAGCTTATCGCTGTTATTTATTTATTTATATTTATTTATTTATTGGTGTTTAAGGTCACATACTTATGCACAATGGCTAATCGTGGCCGTGACAGTATTACGGGTGGAGGAAGCCGGAGTACCCGGAGTGAACTCATACCCAGCTTTCGGTCCCGTGTCTACTGCGCGTGCGTCACTTTCGAGTTAAAAGTGGGTCTAAATCTTAACACTGATACCTATGGACAAAATATTTTAAACATTAATTACACAAATAACCTGTTGAAAGACAATATTTTACGCGTTATTTCCATTTAGTTCCATTATTCTAGTTTAATGTAATATGTTTATGTTGATTATAGCGCAATTATTTTTTGCTTCCTTTTTAATTTGAAAATTGGTCCTGAACATCGTGTAGAACCTTAGTAAATTTTACGAAAAAAAGCGACCCCAAGTCTGTTTAAATGTATTTGTTGACCTTTGAATATGTTAGGTGCAATTTTTACGCGTTATTTTAGTAAACTGCAATAAATACAGAAAACAGTAATATGAATATAATGAGTGTACGATATTTTGTTTTTGCTTCCTTTTTTGGCTGAAAAAGAGTATTTTTCAGAATATTTCAAGTGAGCGTCAGATTGCGCGTGAACTGAGACTCGTCTTCTAAGAGGCAGAGTATTTCTCTTTACTTCGAATAAAGTGGAATATTCATGTGCTATGTGATTTTTGTTCACAATTTTACATTAAGGTGATTATAATTTTCATAATTTTAAATTTTTTTTTTCACTCGCCATTTCTGCTTCTCTTATGTATAATGAATCTGAAATTAAAGGCACGTGAGCATTGGTGATTTTTTTCTTGAAATACAATTGAAATAAATATGAAAGGAAAGAAAGAAATCTATCAAAGAACACTACTGCTAGGATTAGTTTTTAAAAAATGAATTTTCTCCTTATTGTCATAAAGAAAGGTTCGAAATCTCCCGTTGAGTATATTCTTATTAAGGTGATGATAAAGAATACAATCACAGTTCAGAAAATTACACTGGATTTCTCTCATGCTCTCTTTCTTTGCGCTTGCAATGGATTAACCCAAGTAATTATAATCCTAAGACATGAAGCCTCCAAGAACAATGGATAAAATATATAAACCAGATCTTCTGTTAGCAGCTACAGATTAGAGACGGACTAAGATGTTACTAATATTGTCATATATGATCTAAGTAATAATGAAGATCCGCTTGTACATCTGATTGTTTTTACGGCAATCACAAACCATTCGGTTAATTCTCACGCTCGTTGATGTTTTCTGCATTCGTTCACCCCAGTATTTCGAGTTAACTCCCCTACCGGACAGAAAGCTGGACATGTGACGAGCAGCTGTCAGCTCCTCAACATTCTAACTCTGTTCAAGCTCCGCTCAAGCAGGGTAACAGCGGTTGAAGACATGTGCACCATCGACGTGCAGTGCGCCTTAGTACACGGCTTCATCGTGCCCCCATTTAGGCAACCAGGATAAAGTGCCTTGCCCAAGGACACAACGCGGTCGTCCCAGCATAGAAGTCCAACAGTCTACCGCTGAGCCACGGTGCTCCCTGCTTATCGCTGTTTAATTACTGCCAGAATCACATAATAACAGAATTACATACATTGGTGTAATATATATCTGGATAATAAAATACGCCTATCAATTTTATCGATCTATTTTGTGTGTAGTTTTTCACATACTATAGTTCACAAGTGCTTATATTTTCGATTCTAAATTCACATAATATGTTCTCAGATACTACCCCAGAGCTCCATTTGATACCCATTTTTCAAAATATTCTGAGGCCAAGGCGAATCATGGTCGCCCTAGGAACCGTTGATCGTCTGTCGTAATTTAGCGCACGTCCTCAACAACATTGCTCGCCACGCGTCTGACTACTATACAGCCATTTTGCGGGTCCATCATGTCAGCGAAGGGGTTCATCATGTCAGCGAAGGAGTCCGAGGGCTTGTGATTCGAAATGTTAAACCTCTGCCCAGATTGTTTCAATAGTGGAAATAGAAGCTTTTTATCGGATATGTGGATGTGTCACTGAGCCATTATTTATAGTGTTTTCTTAGTCCGTTTCCGATGAAACGATTCCAAGATACGTGATTGGAAATGATAAAGCGATATGCAGGTGTTTCAATAACATCTACTGGTCTGTATTTTTATTTTATATCAGATAGTGTGACTATATCACCTTAGAGCTTTCTTTTCCGCTTCGGTAGAAGGGCTCCCAAGGCATGCACATCAATACGAAATGCTAATACTGTGCTCAAATGATGCAGTGTAGCCTGCAGATATGTACAATACAAGTGTATTTCTTTTAACCTTTTACCTATCATGAAAAGCAGACGCTACTTGCAAAAAAATTTTGAATAACTAATTTTTTTTTCAGTTTTTGTCTCAAAAACATTGGTTATGACCCCTCGTTGGAACGAGCTCGAGGAGCTCGTTCCAACGGGGGTCATAACCTATGTTTTTGAGACAAAAAATGAAAAAATAATGAAAATTAATTGGAGATTTTTGAGAATAGCGATGGCCGGTTTTGGCCGTTAGGTTGGGTAAAGGGTTTAACATATGTACCACTTCATACACAAAACATGACGATCTGTGAATGCGTTCGTCAATACTGCACGAGTGACAGCGCGGAATAGAACGAGAGGCACAGGCCTCGAGTTCTATTCTTTCTCGATGACATGAGCATCCACACGTCGTGACGTTCCGTATTTGTTACACGCACCTGTGAAAAAGAATTAATTTAAATTTAATTAATTTAAAATTTTTTTCATCACCCAGTTTTGACGCCTACTTGAAATAAAAACAAAAACAAAACTCAGTTGTGAATGGCAAATGCGTGTGACAGATCGATAGGTAAACAGAAAAAAACCATAAATGACAATGGTGTCCAAATGGGTTATTTGTTCGTATTTTTAAGAAGTTATCTGCCGTTATCTGAGAGATATTCACTCCAAGGTCAAAACTTGAGTGTTATAAAACTACTCTCCATTTATAGAGGTTAACTTTGGTAGATTTGAAGAAAAACATTTTCCAATTGACTTTCCATTTATCGGCTATCGCCGCAGCTTCCGAATCGATCTGGGTCAGAATGCGACGTTTCAATTTGTCAATTACAAAAATGGTCGGAGTATAGTTCTTTTTAAGGATCCGTATATTCCATCGACGGAAGTTCGTATGGAACACGTGCTCCTTACGAATTGGCAAATATGATACTGGGGGAAAGTAATAGGCGAGCTCGTTCCAAAGAGGGGTCATAACCTTTGTTTCTGCGAGAAAAAAATGAAAAAAATAATAAAAATTAATTGGCGACTTTTGTGAATAGCGCTTGAGGGTTTTTCCGTTACGTTGGGTAAAGGGTTAATTTCATGAATGGAAACTTGTATCAGAGTCGTAGTCCTGTTTCTAATGTGATACAGTACATGGAGAGTCGATTGTAACTAAAACACCCGCGGAGTGGAGTTATCACCCAAAGTATCACTTTCAAATTATGTACATATGGACAAAAAACACATGTAAAGTTTCAGCCAATGGACCTCCGGGTTTAACCCGGAGGTCCATTGGCTGGAACTTTGCCTGTGATGGTTATACTTTGCAACAAATTTACAATTATTGCTCGGGTGGAATCCCCTCTCTGCGCGTGATTTAACGATAATACCCTCTCCGCGTATTGTATCTCGACGATTCGATACACAGACTTAAAAACAAGAGGGAGACCCTGAAACAACATTTTGTACATAAACATGATGGTGATAATTGATTTAGCTTGCAATTCTCAACTGTAATAACTTGACTTGATTAACCTTCAACTAACGAATCGGCCACATCCTCTCATGTAGTTTACAAATTGAGCAGTACAAGAAGCATTATTTCCAAACTTCTCAACAAAACCATATCATGTGACCTCTCATTGAAACAAGCTCCACGAGCTTGTTCCAGTGAGGAAGTCACATAATATGGTTTTGTTAAAAATGTTTGATGTTTGGGACGTGTTTTACCAAAACAAATATTCGAATACTAAATTGTGATATCGTGTGCGTTGAGTAAATGGTTAATTAGATTTTAATTTGAAATTTCATTTTCAAACTTGTAAAAATGCTTGTCGTTTCGGTTGAAACTTCATGTGGCAGCCTTGAACTTTTGCGATCTTCGGATAAACATTCCGAAAAAGACTGTGTGCTGCAACAGTTTCTCTGCTTGTTGTCCCATCTTGTATACTTCCAGTGATTTACATACAAAAACATAAAGGAAATGTAGTTCCATAATTTAATAATTATACTTTTGAGAAGTGATTGTTTTTCCCTCTCTCTTTTCGTTTAGAGAAACGCACAGGGTCCCTCGCAAACGCGTTTTGAATGCGTTTAATGTTCTATAAATAGTAGCGTTAACAAATCTAAACCAAGCTCGCGGTTGTATTCTGCAGTTGCAAGATACAGATTTTAGATTATGGGGGGGGGGGGGGGGGAGGGAGCTGATATACGCTGAATTCGGGGAGTTAACCCCCTGCACACTGATGTCAAAATATCTAAAGTTCAAGGTGCAATTTTTTCCCATAATGCAACTGGGAATTTAACCAATTCAATCTTGTTTGACAGAGCTCATTGAGCTCTGTCAAACAAGATTGAATTGGTTAAATTCCCAGTTGCATTATGGGAAAAATGGCTACTTGAAATTTGGATATTTTGACATCAGAGTGAAGGGAGTTAAGGACCCAATATATACTTACGGTTAGATAAATAGAAGTGTACAACGCCTTTGTATTTTTTGATCTGGCACAATGCGGTTCACCCGTCGCCATATTGGCATTTTCTCAGCATGTTTCGATCGAAAGGGTACAGCTGCCTGCTGGTTTTAAAATGCCGTCTGATGATGTGCGTAAAGGTTTAAGATTTGTTTTGTCTTGTATAGGATGGTTCCAGTATAAAAATTTTTAGTGTGATCCTAGTTTGTCTCTGAATAAAGGCTTACGGGTATGTCAATCCAAATTCTAGAATCGTGTTTCGGTGTTGAGATCGTGTGTTCAGTACTACATGAAGGTTTTTGTTTTTTTATAAGGTACGATGTGGTGTCATGAAAAACAAAACACTTCAGTGTTTCTATGTCCTCTTCTTACATGGTGCTCAGAGGGTATATAATTCGAAAAACCGGAACTGTGCTCGGGTCTTGCAATACAATCTGCGGTGTATATACTATTTTCTATATCTAGATATCTGGTGCTTTCACTGCGGCGGCTTCATTAATTCCTTAAACATTTTCTGACTGAAGGTTTCTAAGGTATGTAATTCGAGAAGCACTCCCATGGAAACCGCGTAAAGTGATGCAGTACTTGATTGCTGCGGGAGACAGGTTCAGGGAATGTTCTACTGGTGTATCAGAATCCGGTAATCAACGTCTGGAGCTTTAGTGCTCTAAAGTTGGCAAGTTTAATATTAACCATTGGCTCAACTTGACTTTATGCTTGTGTTACCGTAACATTCAGGTGTTGGTATTTGGTTTGGAAAGAGAGTCTGAATACGTGCATGCACATGCATTTACTTTTGATCATGGCATGGGGAACTCTACCACCATCTCGAATTGCTCCGTAGTCGCTTGTCAATATGGCTTTATAACAATAGAAGAGAAGCCAATGGCCAGATTGGGAGTGCGTTGGCTCAGTGGTTATGGCATTGGGCCGCAAACCGAAAGTCTACGGTTGGATCCCAGTCAGGGATTACTGCGTTGTGTCCATGGACAAGGCACTTCACCCCGATTGCCCGCGTGGGGGAACGGTGGCGCTGTGTACTGAGGCGTATTACACGTCGATGGTGCCTTTGTCTTCAACCATTGCTAACCCTGCCCGTGTGGAGTTAGTACGTTGTTGAGTCTGACAGTTGTTCGTTGTTGCTCGGTAGTTCTCTCCGGGTACTCCAGCTTCCTCCATCCGTAAAACTGTCCGACACGAGGTGACCCTAACTGTCGAAAGTGTCAACAAATAAATAAATAACGCACCTCGTGTGGAGTTAGTACGTTATGGAGACTGGCAGTTGTTCGCTGTTGCTCGATGGTTCTCGCCGGGTACTCCGGCTTCCAACACCCGTAAAACTGTCCATCACGAGATGACCCTGGCTGTCTAAAGCGCCATTAAACCACAATAAATAAATAATGTCTAGACAGACAGGAATCGGTAAAGGTAGATAAGTACAGAACAGATAAATGTGTAGACTGATTCAGTGACAAACTGAATTTGAAACTATAACGCTCCTTGAACTATTCTGTCACCAGGTGACCTGTAATACAGGAGATATGATGACAGAAGACGAGTTCAAGGACGTTCCATTTCCTGAACCAATACACATCCTAGACAGGTTTGGTTTCAAGAACCAATACCGAAACTGTACTGGGTCCGTTTTCACATTTTGGTTAAGTCGCCAGAAGAGACGTGTCGCATTGAAATATGTTCCAATAATACTAAAGACTTCGCCCTCTGATTGGACGAGAGCTCGTTTAGTTGTTTTCTATGTTTACGGACCCAGTGGCAAATTTTACATTCTGACGTCACCAAGAGAAATATTTGAAAAGATGTTTACGGGCTTTGAAAAGGTGCTCCACGGCTACGGGCGCACGCGATACTGCCAATAACATCGTATGTATTGAGGCCAGTTATTATTCTATGAATGTACCCCCATGCACAAACCTCTTTTAAAAAGGGCCGATGTTACTCCAGCTCAGTTCAAATCATGAACTTGTTCATGATTTGAAATGGTATGGAGCAACTTCGACCTCTAGCTCAGTTATTGATTTTTTGTTGTTGGCCGGTGACGTCGTGGGGTACACGAGAGGTTTATTTACTAAATTTGTTATCGTTAAAGTTGCCTTGTTCATTCAAGTTGCTTTTTTCATTTCACGATGTGGGTTTTGGGCTATAGGTAGGATCTTATTGGAACATAACGTTAATGTATTTCGGACATTCGCACATGGATGGTTTCAAACAAATTAATGATAAATGATGATAAGACTGAATTCCTAATAATTGGTTCACGACAGCAACTCACTAAAGTTGACATCAATTCAGTGAAGGTAGGAGATTCTGCCATCAGTGCAAGTAACAGTGTACGTAATCTTGGTGCATTCTTCGACTCTACCATGTCTATGGACGGACATGTTACAAATATGTGCAATAAGGCTTTCAGGGGTCTATACAAAGTTAAACAGATTAGACAGTTCCTCACGAAAGACTCCACAAAAACCCTAGTCCATGCCTTTGTAACTTCACATTTGGATTATTGTAATGCCTTACTGTTCAACCTTCCACAATATCATTACTCTCGCATGCAGAGGGTACTAAATGCATCAGCCCGAGTGGTATGTAGGATATCACGATCTCAACATATCACTCCTGTTCTGAGGGATATGCACTGGCTGCCAGTCAAGTACAGAATAATTTTCAAAACTTTATTATTAGGTTTTAAGACACAAAACAACATGTCACCAGCCTACTTTGAAGAACTCCTTAATACAAAGAATGTGTGTCAATACAACCTGAGGTCCGATGGTAAAATGCTACTATATGTTCCAAAACATAGGTGTAAGAAATTTGGAGATAGGTCATTCTCATTTACTGGCCCTCACTTGTGGAATAATTTACCAGAACACCTAAAAAGACTGTCAAATGTCAACCTTTTCAAGAAAGATCTCAAAACATACCTGTTTCAAAAAGCCAATAAGTGATGTTCTGGACTGTAAGATACTGTATATATTCCGTTTGTATATTTGCACGAGCTCAGTAACATGTACAGCGCCTTAGAATATGGTTCTACATCTTCTGAACTATAGTTTTGGCGCTATATAAATGTGTATATTATTATTATTATTATCTTTACCAAAGGTTCAGTCCTTTAGACGGCCATTTTGCAGAGAGAAGGTTAGAGAATGTTATACCCACACGAGGTTTGTTCAATAGCCATTGACAAACTCAGTCTTCACTGCGGGATATTTAATCTGCATGTCAAGAGGGAGCAGTTTTTACTGTCAAATATTTAATAAGCTTAACGTACTGTCAACTACTGTAGATGCACTTATTGGCATGGCGACTGTAAACAAGTTGTCTTTTGAAACTTTGCACGACAGATTTGAAAGTGTTTTCTTTTTCAAAATATTCTCCCGTTCAATCATTATAAAGTGCATTCAATTACATAGAGAGAATACCAAAACATATTTAATTCATGTTTTCAACAATAGATCGGAATCCAGTCATAACTCTCACTTCAGACCGCGGGCAAACGTGCAAAGAAAACTCGGTTATATCACAAAAGGGTCCATACGAGACGAGCGGGAATGCAGACTTTCGACAGAATGAAAAACACAATAAATTGGCTCTCAGATTCATATCGGTTATCGGCGATTACGCAATCGCTCACAGCAAAAAAAAAATATACTTTCCAGATCCTTATCCCTTTAACCAGTCAGTGCTATTCACAAAAGTCGACATTCAAATTTTATGTTTTGGTCTCAAACCATAGCATATGAGACTGACTGAGTAACATAATGAAGATAAACCATTTGAACCCTGTTGGCATCTTCCAAGCCAGTTCAGTATCATCAATTGGAAGAGTACATATTCGTTACTGGGGGGGGGGGGACGAATCAGTATTTTCAACGTGCAGCCTTGGGGCTGCACGTTGAAAATCTTGATTGGTCTACCACACAAATTCACTGAGCAACTATCTACTTAATGAAATCAGGGTGTGTCACGATTCTGAACCAAAAAGCGGTCTTTCTGTTTCAAGGGGTTAAAATGTCTCCTGTTAAGTGTCGCCTGCTATTCATTTGGCTAAATGATTAATGATGAAGGAAAGTGCATTTACCGAAAATCCCCATCCTCAAACTGAAGCTGAATATACTTTAGATTGTATAACTGACGACTTTTTACAGTTCCGGTATCTTGTGTTTTTAAGAATGATATACGGGGTTTAGTTTTCAGTTTAGTGATAAGATTTCGTAATAAGAGTGAGGTAAGCGATTGACAAAACTTGACGACTTTGTCCTTGTGTTGTAGTCATAATAAAGCCACTGACACCGGAAGTGACCTATAACTTAAAAGAACAAATAAATTTTAGATGGATGTTTTCCTTTTTCGGTATTCCGTCGCCATAATAAGAGACTATAATTGTATTCTTCACCTTGATAACTGCCAGGAGCCAATGCTATAAAACTTTTACAATTGTATTTTCTAGAATTGGATTTTCAACCTATTAATATAATTGACTAAAATGAATCATTAGCATTTTAAAAGATATGGCAATTCCTAGAAATGTTAGACCTAGGACTATAATTCCGCGGAATAATAGTCCAGAGGGACTAACGTTCCTACGGACTTCCATTCCTGTCACACCGGGACCCCCTTGATGTATTTCCCGGTAACTTTTCCTGGCCCAGTCCGTCCCTGGTTACAGCTACAAATAATGCAGACATTTACATTTAACCCTTAGTTTGCTCTTTAGGAAATGGCAAAAATGTGCATGTTTCACAGAGCAGGAACGAAGCTCATTCTCGCTCAATGTGAACAAGACTATCCAAAATACTTGTGTTTTAAGAATGATATACAGGGTTTAATTTTCAGTTTAGTGATAAGGTTTCGTAATTGGAGTGAGAAGTGATTACATTTAATAAGTAGTCATTTTCTCCATATGTAATTTTAATTGGAATCGAAGTTAGCCATGAAGTGCTACCCGTATCAAAATCTTTGCGAATTTTCGCAAACCTTTGCAAATATTTGAAAAGAATTTTTTTTCACGTGGCACTAATGGGCTTCGTAGATTTTGTTGTGTTCTTGTATAATAATTGGCGGTTATTACTCGGTTATTTTCATAACGACCGAGTTAACAACCCGAGGTAGATTCATGTGTGAAGTTTCTGAGGGCTGATAGCTCGGCCGATGTGAAACTTGTCATGTAATTACCTCCTTATTTATTAAACCAAAACATGAAATTATAAATCTTCTCAGATATGTTACAGCTTTCTGACAGTGTTGTTATTTTTCATTCTTTTCACAAATTTCGAAGTTTTCTCTTCTCCAAATTAGGCAATCTGAACGTCTCGCAGTGGGGAAGGCGTACTGTTCTGATAGATGAACCACCTCTTCTACTATTTTAACCCTTTACCCAACGTAACGGCCAAAACCGGTCAGCGCTATTCACCAAAATCGCCAATTAAGTTTCATTATTTTTTCATTTTTTGTCTCAAAAACATAGGATATGACCCCTCTTTGGAACGAGCTCGTTTCAATGAGGGGTCATAACCTATGTTTTTGAGAAATTTTTTTTAAAAAAATAGTTATACAAGAATTTGTTTTGCAAGTGTCGTCTGCTTTTCATGTTAGGTGAAAGGTTTACGAATCTCAGCTAACGGCTCTGAATCTTAGTCTGCGTTGAAATCTAGACTTCAAATCTTTCCATCATACCTAGTAACGCCCATTTCCTGATTGCGTTCGATGAATAACTGTGAACGATTTCGTTGTGAAGAAAATGGTTGAAATGTGGGAAGAAGAAACCCGAAAGCGTGTCTGTTGGAAATGCTCCAGGTGTGCACAAGAAGCAGCCATGATTTATTTGATGAGCAATTTTCTTCACCCGTGGTACGCATCCTTTGCTTGCACAAGATATCATTTAATGGTCTTGCGGCTGTGTATTGCTCTCTTCATTCAACGTGGGAACCCCCGAAATTGAAGCAGTGCTTGTTTACTGTGTTAAACAAGCTCTGTTTTACTGGTAAAATAGGTCTATGGCCTCCAATACCAACGATGGAAGCCCTCTATTTATTTATTGGTGTTTGTGGCTAATCATGACCGTGACGCAGTTTTACGGGTGAAGGAAGCCGGAGTACCCGGAGAGAACCACCGAGCAACGACGAGCAACTGCCAGCTCCCCAACATCGTAACTCCACACTGCAGCACAGGCAGGGTTAGATTGGTTGAAGACATGCGCACCATCGACGTGCAGTACGCCTTAGTACACGGCGTCATCGTGCCCCCATGTGGACAATGGGGGTTAAGTGCCTTGCCCAAGGACACAACGCGGGAGTCCGAATCGATCGCTCAGACGGTCACCTATCCGAAGATTAAACGGGCTCGACGTTTCTTAACTTCGGTGATCTAACGAAACCGGTTACCGCAACTCCACCGCCCCCCCCCCCCCCCCCCCCTAGAAGGCCACTAAATGAGCAACATGGGTATAAACGATTGGCGGGACTTGACTTTGTATCCATGTTGTGGTCACGATTAGCCATTGTGCAGAAGTATGTGATCTTAAACACCAATAAATAAATTAATAAAATGCTCGCTGCAGATCCAAGTCCTTCTGCCATTAACCCTTTACACTCTAGTGGTATCTGTCATTACAGTTCAATGGCAGCAATTAGAAGAGTCCATATTCATTATTTGGGGTAGACAAATCAATATTTTCAACGTGCAGCCTCGGGGTTGCACGTTGAAAATGTTGATTGCTCTACCCCACACATTTACTGAACAGCCATCATATTTAATGACGTTATGACGTATCATGTTGCTGTCCGGAAAAAAACGGCCGCTAGGGTTCAAAGGGTTAATATACAAGCAACAGCTAACTAAGACTTCGAAATAACGTCATTGTGTTGACATGGATGATACAACCAGGATTTAACAGGTTAAAAGACAAGCGAACGGTCAACATTAGCTAAGCCAAGTTTGCAGCCTATGCTTGTCACTGCTTAGTTCAACAAGGCGCTATTTGTTGGTATCTGAGTACTAGACGGGCAAGCCCCCACCTTCTCCTGGGCGAGTTCCTAACACTGTATCAGTTTGACATCAAAAGAGTTAACAGTTAACCAGAAAAACCGGATTATCCACTATAATAAAACACTTCACTTGACATTGCTATTCTTGACTTTGCGGAGTTGAATTACAAGCGGAGACAAGTAGGAAAAGCTTATTGCGATTGATGAAATAATTTGGTATGGGTGAATCCCCTCTTTAATACAACCAATCAAGTTGTTCACGCTGTCCAAATATTTTTTTTACAAAGATAACCGATCATATGTTATGTGTGTATAAATAGATATTCACGTGCTTCACATCTAAGAACGCATCCTGTTCGTGACCTTAACCAATGATTAACCAAATTAAATTTTAAGCCTGAAATGTGATCTTACATCATCTTATTGTATTCATAGTGAATGACACAGTTGTTGCAGGAATAATTAATTTTTGTTTCCGACTTTCAAGGCTAAATACAAGTAACGAAAACTTCCTGATCCCGAATATCGACTAATTTTTGAATACTATACATCAAAATGAACGTTCTGAAGGCTGATACCAGATGCGAAATTATGGGGTGCGTAGGGGGTGTGACCCGCCTCTCCCCAATAATTTTCCAGGCGGATCATTTCCGTCTGGACTGGAATCATAGATATTAACTGGGTGAATTCAAGAAGCCACTATCAGGGCTTTCACAAAAAATTAGGGCACCAGAGCAAAAGCCGAAATATTCCTCGCTCATGTTCATTATTTAGTCAAACACAAATAACATTTTGTTCATATAAATTTATTTTATTACAAATTATTGGAGAGTGCCTGTGGGCACACTCCAATAATTTTGTAATTAAACAAACTCTGTATAGCAAATTTAGACCACCAACAACAATCTAGCCTTCAAACAGTTAATACGCCCTCACTAGAAGCATGCACTTTTTACAAGATTAGATTTATCACTTCATCTTGCGTCTCACACGTAGTCGGTCTCATCAAAATGGAGATCTGTAGCTGATTCACTCCGTGCATGGCCAATTTCGAGTCCAGTACGTGCTAATAAAAAAGGCAGTTGGGAAGTCTATGAGTCATGACAAGTACACCTATTTATTATATGCTAACCTGAGAATTATCGCAAATTATCTAAACGATGTTTCTCGATATCCATCGACTCGATGGATATCGAGGAATATCCCTCAGTAGCTTCCTAACTGACGTCACGCTACGCCGCGTCATGTCGCCTAAAAGGAACGATCAGCTGATCTATGTTATTGTTTTGTTGAAACGTACGCATTTTGGGTCGAATTGAGATGAATATTGTGCAATAAAATCAACCTCTATTTTAGTCATTATCTGGAATTATCACATGAGTGTGGACCTGAAAGTTTTATTTTTCACGAGCGCTTTCGCGAGTGAAAAATAATATTGTCAGGTCCACACGATGAATTTGTTCAGTAGCAGTCGAATTGGGTTGAATAATGCGCAGTAAAAGGTCACGCAGCCTATAAAAAATAGAAAATCTACGCTGTTTTAGTGAATATCGGGAATTATCTTATTCGTGTGGACCTAAAAGTATTATTTTTCACGAGCGCTTTTTTCACGAGCGCAAGCGTTCGTGAAAAACAAAACTTTCAGGTCCACACTCATTAGATAATTCCCGATATTCACTAAAACAGCGGAGATGTCCTTCATTTAACAGCAGACGAAATGCACGAATTTTTTAACTATAAGCCAGACAAGTAAAATATTCTAACTGCAGCATCAAAGCATGCCATCATAATATAGTTGGAAAATTTTATCAATCGGATCCTGAGTCAGGACAGTCGGGACAAATTGCGTTTAACCCCCAGCCCCCTCCCCCACAACAACCGTCTTTGCGATACTCCTGGATAATTAAAACCCAGCCAAGGATCTTTGGTCGGATAATGGTTGAGGGCAAAAACCTTTAACTTGCCTAATAACACTGACCGGGTGTATGATCTGACTTAAAACCAACTTTACATCCAATCCTTCTTTTAATGCAACGAATAATAATTTTAACACTCAAGGGGAATTAAAGTTGAAAATGTAAACCGTTTTGTTTTACAATAAGTATGTATTGGGAGTGTAATTACCCGAATTCAGCGTGTATCAGGGGCCTCTGATAAAATCTGTATGGCGCAACTGCATAATACAAGCGCGTGCTTGGTTACGATTTGTTTTCGTTACTATTTATGGCACATTACAAGCTTTCGAAACGCGAGTGCGAAGGATCTTATACTTTTCTATATTCGAAAAGAGAGAAAAAAAAACACCTCTAGAAATTGCAAATATTAAATTATTAAAGCAACTTGCTTTTATGCTTTTATCTGAAGCACCGGGATCATTCAAGCTGGAACAACACGCAGTTACACTGTTAAGCGAAAGTAGTATAGGAGGGACAGAGTGTGTCCGGTTACCCTGGGCTTTGCTGGTGAGGGCAGTGTTAAATTCTCAAAGAAACCGGAGCTTGCCGATGCAACATTTCCCTGTGCAAAGGTTTGGCTCCATCCAGCTATATCCGGAAAGTGTATAACGTACAGCATATACAGTATGCTATAGTATGTATAGTGATATAAAAACACAATCCTGACTCTGGGTATATAGTATGGGTATGTGGTGGAAAAATGATGGGAAAGGTGAGTCTCTTGAAAAATTTCTCCCGCGAAACGGTTGACGTTTCTAATGACGTCGTGACATCATGATACGTACTTTACGTCATAGAAACGTTGACCGGTGTTGTTGTAGTCTATTACGTTGTTCGGCTCTGGGTGTGTCGGGCTTCTCGTACTGGGCTGATATGGTAGTAGAGTATGGGCGTTATATACTCCCGTAAGTCCCCTGTTAGCCTCTGATACTACTAATCCTCCAAATGCTTTATGCTGTCTTGTGACTGATAAAGGTAGTGCGTAATATTATGGCAGGTGGTATTGTGGGGTGGGGGTAATACATGGTCGTCTAGTACGGTATTGCGAGGTAGTCCTTGGTAGTTTAGAATGGTAGTATGGGGTATATGGTCTATAAACCCGTAGACCTACTGTTGGTCCATATTTTGATCAAATCAATGCTTTATACTGCTCTACAGTTGGTTTATAAGTGGAACGTAACGCTAGGGCAAATGGTGTTTTGGGTGGGGTAATGCCTGATAGTTTAGAATGGTAGTATAGTATGGGCGGTATATATTTAGGCCCCATCTTAACCCGTGTGTGTGTGGGGGGGGGGGGGGGTAACGCATGGTTGTCTGGTGCTGTAGTTTTGAATGTGCAGTTTGTACCCCTGCTGGTTTAGTGTTAGCCCTAGGTACCACTATCTAAGGCCTTGTGCTGGCCTACAGGTGGTATTGGTAGTACGTAATGCTATGTCAAATAGTGCTGGGAATGTATGGTTGTCTAGTGCAGTAATTTAGGGCGTACTGTACGTACCCTGTTGTTCTTCTAGTTGTATGGTATGGTAGGGGAGGTTTTGATGTCAAGTACGGTAGTATAGGGTGTATCGTAGATTCTCTGGTGGTCTACCGTTATCCCTTAGTACTGTAAAACCACCTAATGGGTTGTACTATCCCATGGATCGTTCGGAATACTAGGTAATGTGGTTGTGTAACGTATGCTTGGTTTCTAGTATCATAGTAGAATATGGATGATCTTATGGACTTTTTTAGATTTGGCCGAAGATAGAGGTCGAGATCTGAGATAGTTAGAAAACTTGTAGTAGTGTTACAAGTCAATAGTAATCGTACACGGCTTTAAGGGTGGTAGAAGACACTAGTATTGGGTGAATACAGTGGAAGCTAATCATAGGACATATTATAATGACTATGGATAAGTCAGCAGTAGTGCTCTTGGATCTGTGAGAGTGTGGGGTGTTTTATAAATCAGAAGCCGACCAGGTACTAAGAGCTGTTTGGAACGTGTGGAATCCCACTTACGACATCCCACTTATGGAATTAATTTTTTTTAGGCCATAGAATTTCTTTTTTCCGAAATGAGTCGAAGAGTCGTTCGAGGAGTCACTCGCTCGAGTAATTGCTCGACAGCTTATTTCCTCGATAAGATTCGAGTCGGTCGAGCATTCTGAGATACGTAGCAAGCCTATAGTAATGCTGCAAGTCAGTTGTAATCGTACAAGGCTGTAGGGGGGGGGGACTAGTATTGGGTAACTACAGTAGGTCTTGAATCATAGGACAAATGGTGGTGACTATGGGTAAGTCAGCAGTAGTGGCCTTAGACCTGTGAACGGCATGAGGTGATGCCAGGAACTGAACAGACGCTAGGAGCTATAACTGTCTTCAGATAGATATCCTTTGATAAGTATCCTCTAAGAGGTATCCTCCAGTACTCCTTCATCATGTCATGGATATCTTCTAAGACACAGATGAGCATAAGAGTTGAAAGAGGAGTCACTCGTTGGAGTAATTACTCGATGACTTATTTGCTCGATAAGATTCGAGTCGGGTGAATAAAGTGGAAGCTAATCATAGAATAGATAAGCGAATTCATAGTAGAAGGCACTGGTAAGACTACATGTATATGAGTTTGAAATCCGACCTATGGAATCCCTTAAGTGGCATTCAAAGCTCCTATACGGGTAGCCTTGAAATCCCACCATAAGTGTGATTCCAAGCTCCTACACTACCTTGCAACTGACAGGAATGGGGAACCTGTTGCAATGAAAAGAATATACGAACCGATTTGATAGAAGAAGGTGTGTTTGTACAGGTATATGCTGATGACTGCGTTATATACTCACATATTATTAATTGAATCCGATTTTATTCGTTAGGCCCAGATTAACATTAATTATTTAACCCTTTACCCATCGCAGACGGTATCAAAATTTATTATTTTAAATATCAGTTTTTTTGATTTTTCAAAAAATTTCAACAAAACCATATCATGTGACCCCTAATTGGAACGAGCTCGATGAGCTCGTTCCAAAGAGGGGTCGCACGATATGGTTTTGTTGAAATTGTTTAAAAAAGAATATTTGTTCAGCTGCTGAATTTGCATATTACGCAGGCGGATATTGCCGATTCGTTGGGTAAAGGGTTAAAGCTCTCGAAAACATAAGGTTATGTCCACTGCTTAAAGTGCCCGTACCTAACATAGTCTTGATTTTCATCTAACGCCAACCTAAATTTTGATAGATTGAGGTTGTTGTTAAATGGAATAATTTCAAATTCCACTTCTTCCTCTCTCACGAATTTCACAAATTTGTAACATATGTGGGTTGGCCCCAATCCAAAGGTTTCATACATGGACCGATAATCAATCGTAAAGAAGTGATTCATTTTACTGCATGGGGTTTGGCTCTTTGAAAAACATGCACAACTTGAACACCGTGGAATTGTTTTGTGTCCATATGCAATTTTATTGATTTAAACAAATTTTGTAGAATTTCGTTTACAGAATAAAATGTGTGCCTTGAAAGCATTATAGTTGGCAAGCACTGCAGTTGGTACATTTAATCTTTTAAAAGATAAATTCAAAAGTAAACAGTTTTACGGGACACATGTTACTTTTTGTACACACGTCTCACATTTCCTGAACCGCCAAAAGCTACCAGGGGTTATCTGTTGTTTTCGTTCAATAAAAGTAACAAAATGAAAATCGACTTTTTATGGCAAGCCAATTAGAAACAATTAGTTCACATATAATCCGTCATTAGGAATATCCATCAGTATCACACTTCCCAACACTAAGAAAGTTTTCACTTAAATGTTTACCCAACATAACGGCAAAAACCGGCCAACGTGATTCTCAAAAATCACCTATTAATTTTCATTTTTTTTTGTCTCAAAAACATAGGTTATGACCCATCGTTGGAACGAGCTCGTCGAGCTCGTTCCAACGAGGGTTATAACCTATGTTTTCAGACAAAAAATGAAAAAAATTAGTTATTCAAGAATTCTTTTGACAAGTGTCGTCTGCTTTTCATGTTATTGAAAGGGTTATTGGCTCTTTTTAGCAAACGTGTTTTTTGAGTGATTTGCATGTTTCTTTATTCTTCTCCGGACAAAATAGGAAATCTTAGCTCCAAGATTTGTATATTAATGGAAAGAAGAGTGTTCCTATTAGGCCAAAATTGCACGATGCGCACATTGTTGATATATCCACTTTGTCTTGTTGTTTAGCGGATGTGTTTTTACAGTATATTGCAAGTTTTATTTCTTCTCAGGAAAAATGATCAAATCTCATCTCATATACTTTTATTGTTGTGGAAAGGACATTAGTGTATGTATTATATGTCACAATGTGCACATTGTTGATATAATGAACAGAAAAAAAAGTTACAGAACATCAAAAGATGTTGAAAACGACTTTTTCTTATTTTTAAAAAGGGTTTCAACAGAGAATAATAGTCAAGTTCAAACTTTTGGGGAAGAATTTCTTTAAAAGCCAGCTTCTGTGTTTTTAAACTACTGTGCAGGAAATTGCCTGATGTTTGTGAAAGGATGTGTTCATCGATGACCCAAAATCTCTAACATTTCGAAATTTCAGTCTTTATATGAAATCCCCATACTCATAGTGTTTAATTTGCTGACAGATTTAGGAAATTTAGGGAAGCTAACTTTTCCGTAAATCTCTTCCAATGACGAAAATTGTCAGTCATGATTGTTCAGAAGGATCATTTTATGCACTTATAAACATCAACACAAATACCTCCTTCCTCAAACCCATCTCAAGTTCATGTTTCTGAACCTCCTCCACGTCTCTTAGTTTCCTTTATTACAAGCTTGTTCTATGTAATCCACAGCTACTGCAACTCTAAACCATGCCAAAAATGAACATCTGTTCCGCACATATGTGCGGAACGGAAATCGTCGATGGTCTATTTTTAAATAGAATCGAAATTTTACTGGAATTTTCTAGAAATTGCAATCTTAATCGCGATCAATAGCTGAAAATCGTCCCCTGAGTTCCACTGACACACAGAACATATTGGAACTCAGGGTGACGATATAGTAACACGAGTCCCCCTCGCAAATTTGCTTGGCGATAAAATGGGTTCTTTCTGTTGATAGTTGTCAAATGAAGTGTTGAGTGTCCTTCTAATGATGTTTTACAAACATGAAGGCGTGTAATAAACACAGAACGACACACACGTGTGAATGGGTTAATCTGTGTATTTACCCATTGCTTTATTTTATAGAACTGGGTTCTGGAATGTCAACGAAAAACCCCACAACTCAACCTACACTGCAAAAAATAGAGGTTCTCTTTAGAACCAAAACTGGTTCTAATCTTGTCCCTGAGATGGAATCATTTGTGTTTAAACAGTATTTATTTCAAATCAAATAAATTTATAAAGATTAACATTAAATATTAACAGAATTAAACATAAATTGAGGGGGTTTCAGCCGTGAGTTTAGAGCTTATAAGAGGTTGTCTCAAATCATAATTAAGCACGGGAGATATGGACAGTTGGCATATCGAACCAGTTTTGGTTCTATACAGAACCAAAACTGGTTCGATATGCCAACTGTTCATATCTCCTTTGTTTCAAAATGTTTAGCGACTGCGTTGAATAAGCTCCAAGTTTACTGCTGAATCTACTTCAGTTCATGCAATATTCTGTTAAAATTGAATGCTAATCTTGGTAAATTTATTTGCTTTGAAATAAATACTGTTTAAACACAACTGGTTCCATCTCAGGGACAAGATTATAACCAGTTTTGGTTCTAAAGAGAACCTATATTTTTTGCAGTGTACCCATTCCTCTCACAAATGACGTTTGATGACGTGAAAGTATGTTTACTGTTTTACGATGCGTGACATGTCATCAAACATAAAACGAAAACATAGCACGAAAGTGAGTAACACGGTTTCAACTTTCAAATATCAGCGCTTGTTTTCTCTCATTTAATAACTAATATCTGTTGTAAATAACAGTAATATTGTAGATTAGAGCCAAAGTATCCACATATATGTGCTCACGGGCTTTACATGAAAAAGAAAATTGAAAGCTAGTGGTAGGCCTAAACAAACAGCATCAGTTTGGTGACAACAAAGATCAGAGAGTAACTGTTTGTAATTGAGATATAATAATAATAATAATAATAATAATAATAATAATAATAATAATACTATACCCATTTATATAGCGCCAAAATTATATTGTTCAGAGATATTGAACCATATTTTAAGACGGTGTACATGTTACTGAGCTCGTGCAAATATACAAACAGAATATATACCGTATCTTACAGTACAGAATATCATTTATAGGCTTTCTGCAGTAGGTCAGTTTTGAGATCGTTCTTGAAAATGTTGACATTTGACAGGCTTTTTCGATGTTCTTGTAAATTATTCCACAAGTGAGGACAAGCAAATGAGAATGACCTGTCTCCAAATATCTTCCACCTATTTTTGGAACATGTAGTAGCATTTTACCGTCGAACCTCAGGTTGTGTTGGCACATATTCTTGGTATTGATGAATTCTAAGTGGGCTGATGACATGTTGTTTTATGCCTTGAAAACAAATAATAAGGTTTTGAAACTTGACTGGCAATCGGTGTAGATCCATCAGAACAGGAGTGATGTCTTGAGATTGTGGTACCCTACATTCCACTCGGGCTGATGCATTTAATACTTTCTTTTATGTGAGAGTACTGAAAGTGTGGGAGGTTGTGCAGTGAGGCATTACCATAACCCAAATGTGAAATTACGAAAACATGAATTAGAGTTTATAAGATATCGGTGGTATGAACTGGTTAACCCTTTACCCAACGCAGACGATTTCAAAATTTATTATTTTAAATATCATTTTTTAAATTTTTTCAAACATTTTCAACAAAACTATATCATGTGACCCCTCTTTGGAACGAGCTCGACGAGCTCTTTCCAAAGAGGGGTCACAAGATATGGTTTTGTTGAAATTTTTCGAAAAATAATATTTTTTCAGCTGCTGAATTTGCATATTACCCGGGCGGATGCGGGCGATTCGTTGGGTAAAGGTTTAAACAAGATATCAACAATTAACATGCTGGAAAATTTATGCTCTGACACATGGCCCCTAACTTTGCTACCTTCTTGAGGATACATTCATGATCAATTCGGGAACAGCCAGTTGAAAGTTGAAAGTTTTCAGGGGCTTTCGAAAGCAAGATACCCTTTGTGTAACCCTCGGGTGATCAGCTAGATTGTTCCATAAGGTCGGGCCGGCGACAGCGATTCTCTGTCCCCTGTCGTAACCAGATCTCCTTAACTTTGAGCAAGGTAGTTAGATTTGGCTGATCATAACCCTTTATCCAATCTTGGCACATACTGGTTAATGACATCACACAGATATTTAGTTGCAAGTCCGTTGGAATTTGAACGTAAACATGAGTTTCTTGAAGACAGCCCTGTGCTCAACTGCCAGCTAATGGAGCTGAAATATAATTCAACCGGTATGACAGTATGTTTTGTTCCTGGTTAGTACTCTACCCAGCCGCGCAGTTCTGCTTAATCAATTGGCACTGTCGTGAAAAAGTGCACTTTATCAATTTATTCGTTTTATCAAGCATCAATGTATTCTCTTTGAAGGCAATCAGCGATTGCGAAACGTCAGAAAATTGAAAACCTATCGAGACAGACGTCCCTGTTGAGCATTGTCTGTTTATAGCAACAATTACACTCCGCTCCCCCAGATGGCGGCAGGTGAGAACTTGTTATGCCTAACTCCTTGAACCTGAGAGTAGCATTTCCGGTCAGGGTCGTGATACGTCCTGAATTCATAAAGTAGACTGATTCTCGGTGAATTTGTGTGGTAGACCAATCCAGGTTTTCAACGTGCAGCCTTGGGTCTGCACGCAGAAAATCTGAATTGGTCTTCCCCTAAGTAACGAATATAGACTCTGCCAGTTGATGGCTCTGAACTGGCATGGGCTATACCATCAGGGTTCAAAGGGTTAGGAGAGTTCCAGCAATCCAGTTATATATAGATCAGTGTCTTTATCTCGCTTTATATGCTTCTGTCGAAATCTGAGGCCAGAATTGCAACAAAACCATATCATGTGAATCCCTCATTAAAACGTGCTCAACGAGCATTTGCAATGAGGGATCACATGATGGGGTTTCGTTAAAATATTGAAAAACACTTTTTTATTTGTCAGTTTTATATATTACGCGGGCGGATGCAACATATTCTTGAGCTGAATGGTTAATCCTAAGCGCTTCAACGTGCTAAGGATTTGTTTAGAAAAAGGTTTTTCGTGTCATTTCTGTTTAATCGCTAACGCGTTTCGATTTTTATTTCACCTTTTTCTCAACCTGATGTTAACTTCCTGAATATGTTAAGTTATTGCCATGCTTGCCATCCGTTGAGCCTTGATATTAACGTAATCATAGCTGTGAGCATTAAGTTTTTAATGTGTAAACGCTGTTTTAACACTGCTAAAATCGTTTCAGATTGTGAAGAAAAAGTGGCTTGATTAGATTATTTATTTATTTATTTAATTTTTTATTTATTTATCTTTTTATTTTATTTGTTGGGGGTAACAACATTTTTGGACCATTTTACGGGTGGAGAAAGCCGGAGGATCAGGAATGAACCTCCAAGTATCCGCAAGTAAATATCGGTCTTTTCAACTCACTAACCCAGAACAGGCAGATTTGGTATTGGTTGAAGGCATGTATACCACCGGCTTGCAGTTTAGCTTGGCACACCTTGCCAATGTGCTCCCACTGTGCAATTGGGATTAAGTGCCTTGTCAAAGGCCACGACACTGTTGACGTGGGCCAGGATCAAACTTACGACTTTACTATCTGACGTCCAATGAGTCGCTGCGCTCCCACTTCTAAACTTAACTGTAATGAAAAATATTAGCGATGCAAAGTTAATATTTCTCTTTTGTTTACCTGCATAACTTAGATCAATCACTCCAACCTCATTGCACTGATAGAATGTTCTGCATCTATTGAACATAGGATACGTGATATATGCCACGTTAATTTTGCAAGTGCTGTTTGCGTGATATAGTAATCGTATCACCAGCTTTAACTATGTTCTCATGTTATTCAAATACTCTTACATTATGAAAAAAAACAAGTTAACACAAGCAGCTTCGAAACGAGACGAATGACGTGGACTTATCCTTTTGAAAAAGAGAGTCCGCTTTTCCGAACCAGGAACACGGTACGGCATAATTTCACTAAGTGGGATGGGGGTTAGGTGAATGTGTGGGGTAGAGCAATCAATATTTTCAACTTGCAGCCCCAAGTCTGCACATTAAAAATATTAATTTGTCTAAATTAAATAATGAACGTGAACTCTTCCAGTTGCTGACAGTGAACTGGCATGGAATATATCACCAGGATTTCAAAATGGTAAAGTGGCTCAGTAATAATTCAACGTTGTTGAGCCATGGAGCTGAAAGGGCATACAGCGTCTTTCTTTTATGGACAAGGGTAGTTCCACTGCTACATACAGTGACGCTTATGGTTAAGCGGTAAGCGTTCATATGAGTTTGGAGGGGGAAGAGTTACGCTCTTATAACTGGCGAAGGATAAGACTGTGTTTGCACAGTCAGACAATGAATATAAAATGCATATTTATGTCTAGCTACCGAACAGTTATTGAAATGTTTCCAAACTGCCGTCGCCCCCACGACCCCACGGAAGTAAACTAACTCTGTTTTACTTGTAAAATAGGATCCAGTTACCAAAGCTTGTGGTGGTAGTCCTCCAAAATGGGCAACACAAAAGCGATTGACTAAACATTACTTTAGCTGCGGTCACGATTACCTTTTGTTCAGAACCATGTGATGTTAAACTCCAATAAATAAATAACTGCCGTTGTCAAACATGCACAACCACTGGTGTGATTCGTCTGATCAGTTTCAATTAGGAATGATTCCATGTTGAAGTTATTTTTTGTTGTTATTTTATTACACTGTGTTTGAACAGTCAGACAATGAATATATAATGCATATTTGTGTCTAGATACCGAACAGCTGTTGAAGTGTTTTCAAACTGCCGTCGCCCTCACGTCCCCACGGTGGTAAACCAACCCTGAAAGACACTGTGTAAAATCTTAACCTGGTGTTGTCGTGTCAATACACAATAACAATCAGCTATACTCAAACAGTGTTTATCGGTTGTTTAACCTTTGTACTTCCCATATTCACGCTTACCATGTATGGAGAACTTGCGTATGTGTTATTATGTGAAGAAGTTTAATAAAATTTGTAACTCAACTCTTCCCCGTGGGGATCCCAGAGAAGCGCCGTGCTTGCTTTTTTAATGTGGTAAACGAGCTGTATTTACTTGTACAATAGGAAAGGTACCAATGCCTGTGTCCTCTAAATGGGCAACATGTACATAAACGATTGACTGGCCTCGCTTTTATATCCATGCACTGGTCGCGATAAGCCATTGTGCATAAATATGTGTCCTTAAACACCAATCAACATAACAAATAAATAAATTACTCAACCCTGTCATCCAATTAATTCTTGGAATCATCCTCGTGGGGATCTGTGCACACGGTAGTCGCCATCGGCAGGGTAAGGGTTAACATAACATAACTTTTTTCAATATTAATTGCTTGATGTAGTCATTTTATAATATTTATGCACATTAATTGTTATGGTGTCGTTCTATCTTCGGATAATTATATAAATTCGACTCGAATTTAGAAGCTTCGCGGTGCACTAAACTAAACAGATGCACAGAAAATCTTCAGACAGCACTACTAAGGATGATTTCTACAAACTTTCACCGAACTACAGGATTAAGTTATTTCCGATCCTCTTCAATTATTTAATTGTTGTGTGAAATGTCTCCCACACTTTTTATATCAATCGCCGATGATCTTCCGACCCACAAGCTTGCCTGTCCTTCTGGAAATCTTCAGATCTACCAGACCACCAATGCATCCTTGATATGTCTTGTAACTCCAAGGGGTCTTACCTGTCTCTGTGTAACGCTATATTTCTTATAATAATAACAAAATAAACTGATGCCAGTAGATTTTGAATACTGATCACACAACAGCTACACAAAGTGATTTAAACTAAGAGTCATCATCAACCATCATCATCATCATCATCATCATCATCATCATCATCATCATCATCATCATTATTATCATCATCATCATTGATCATCAACTATCTCAACATAAATCATCATCACCATTACCATTATCATCATCATCGACCGTCATTGATTATAATTATTAACATCATCATCATCATCAGCACCACGACCGCCATCATCACCTCATCATTATAGAATCTCATCCGTTGGAAAAGAAATGTAATAACATCGAATGTGAGATGATATTTTCGTTTGCGTTTCTAAATTCTGTCTTGGTTTCGCAATATTTGATTTATGAAATCTCGACCAGTGGTGAGCGCGTGTCTCGCGACCTGGTCATGATCTCATCCTAAAACGCACTGTGATTACGGTACAGTATACCTATCATTTCGGTGGAAATGTTGGATGATAAGTGGTGGCGTGGCATGCTCTTCATCTTTGAATACCCTGATTGTGTTAGGTGATTATACCCATAGCTGGGTAAAATTGTATCGAAACCACACACAAATGCTTTTTTTCCACATTGAAGGGGATAATTGTGATAGGTGAGTGGTACAGGGTAACACGATGAACCAAACATTAGTTTGCAGATACATTATCCCTCTCTAATATTAACGCTGCCGAGAAGGAAAGAGTCCATTGATTTAACCCTTTTCCCAACGAATCGACCGCATCCGCCCGCGTAATATGCAAATTCAGCAATTGAAAAAATATTATACTTCAACAAAATTCAACAAAACCATATCATGTGACCCCTCGTTGAAACGAGCTCGTTCCAACGAGGGGTCACATGATATGGTTTTGTTGAATTGTTTTTGAAAATTTAAAAAAAATAATATTTAAAATAATAAATTTTGATATCCTCTGCGTTGGGTAAAGGGTTAAATTTGAATCAAGTTTCAAGTTTGAAGGATAAAACATCCCGTTATTGCAAAAATGCGCCATTAACAATGCTAAGACACTGCATATAGCGCATTCTTGCACCCAAAGAACGAAATGCCCATATATACGTATTTAGCAAATGCCCTTTTTGAATAAACTTTCAAGGATAAAATACGTATTTATTTATTAGATATGATTGCCTTTCCCAGAATTGCCCTTTATCAAGCCCAACTGATTCGACGCCATTCTCGGTCGATATGAATCAAGCCAGAGTTGTTCCCCTTGATGCGTAGTTACGAGGCGCAATCAGATTATTTACATCGAAACCGTTAACCGTTACTCGTCGCACGCAATCAGAAAACTGGTGTTACCGGGCATTAATGGAGTGATTTGATGCGGAGTGTGTGAATGGTGAGGAATTAATGACAGCAACGAGTTAGGGCTGGACGGAAGAAGAGAAGAAAGGGGAGAGATGTACAGAAAAAGCAAACCCAAATTAAAGATTCAGGGTCGTAAACCGAGGTTCGAGGAAGTGCGAGAATGGGGAAAGCGAGACGTCCGGATAGCTTAGCCATTTGAACCCTGATGGTATCTTCCATGTCAGTTCAATGGAAGAGTCCATATTTATTATTTGGATATAGAACAATTAATATTTTCAACGTGCAGCCTTAGGGCTGCACGGTGAACATATTGATTGGTCTACCCCACACTTTACCTCAGCAACCATCCTACTAAAAAAAAGTATGACAAATCTTGTTTCTGGGCCGGAAAAGCGGCCGGTGGGGTTCAAAGGGTTAACTAGGAGAAAGGGAAACGTCAGACTTTGTGAAAAGAACGAGAAACAATAACACTGTCAGAAAACAAGAAGAGATATGAGGGCATTTCGTAATTATTTTTGTTTGTTTAATAAATAAAGAGTTCATTCCTTTATTACTTTGTTAGTTTCACATCGTCCGAGATATCAGCCCTCAGTAACTTCACAAGATATGAAATTACCTCGGGGTGATATCTCGGCCAATATGAAACTAACCAAGAAATAAATCAGATGCTCTCTTTGTACAAACTTTCGGGTGTAAAATACGTGTATGTATTTATCAAATGCTTTCTTGTGGAATAACGCAAACCCGCTAAACATGTCTCTCGAACCCATCGACTCGATGAATGAATTATGTTACTTTTGGGTTCAATGTCATAACATAATTAGAAAGTTTATCTTGTTGTGTCGGTGGGGAGGAATTCTGACCTTCGTTTATGGAAGAGTCACCCACGTGTTTGGTTCCGTGTGCCGACCCATGAAATAATATTGTTGTTCATTCAAGGAGAGTAAATGCTATATACATATGGCTCAAGCACCCCTTTCCTTAAGTTTTGAACTGATATGTAAAATCGCGAACTTGAACTAACGAGAAGACCCTGTCTAATCCTTTAGAGAAAGTATGAGACTCTCTGAATCGTGATTCCATTTTTGGTACTAAAAGAAATACCAGAAGATACCCGAGAAATTCTAGGGGATCAGAGGTTACGTATTAATATTTGAGAGCACGGCGAATATCAGGTTTTTCCGAGACTAGTGATTCACCGTTGACAGTAGGGTTGAATCACGGGGTCGGAATTTCACGGTTCCCGCTTCTGAAAGTTAGTCCCGATACCCGGAAAAACATAGACTAAAACTGAGAAGCAAAGATTGCTTAACGCAATCTTTGCTTCCCGGTACTGGTCAATAAATTTCCTGGGTCTGGGGGACTGAATTTCAGAACCGTAACGCAATCTTTGATGGGCGGTTGTGGTTATGAATTTCCAGGGTCTCGTCACTGACATTCAGCGCCGGGAGTCGGGAAATTCGCTTTCCCGATATTAAACCCTCGCGCAGCTGAGCGTTAAAATTAGCACAGTACTGTGATCGCAACAGCTGCCGTCTTCTCGATCAGATCGCAATCTGCTTACGACACACTTACACCAGTGGGTCGAGATGTCATAAATAAGAAGCTATTGAGAAATAAGGGCTGGGCCTCTCTCTTTCAATGTGCTCGACTCATTAATCTCTGTGCAACTGGATTGCTGGTTCGTTAGCGAAAAACATCGCAACTAAATATGTCCCACCTCAAGATGGCGTCAAGTCAATCAACGCTGTAACTCCTTCCATTAGTGACGTTTGCTGACGTGAAAGCTGTTACGCTGTGACTTTAGTCACAGCGTAACGGCTTTCATTTCATTACACGTCATGAGTTTTACCTTGCACCTTGTACGCAAACTAGTAACACTGCATCAATTTTTTAATAGCGGCAGTTATTTTATTGTGAATAATAATTTGAATATGTTGAAAATATTCCATTTGAATTACCGCAAAAATATTTACACGTCGTTCACATCTTCATTTTCACAGACATCAATGTATATGCTTTTAAACGCAAACAGCAGTTGCTAAGCTTTGGAAAATTGAAAACTTAGGAGAAAAATTTTGTTGTTTGAGCATTGTCTACTAATAGCAACATTTGTCCCCCCCCCCCCCCCCCCCCTCCGTAGGCGTTGTGAAGGGTGGCGGAGGTTAAGGCACCTTTCTATGCGTGCCCAATGCACGTTCTAGCATTCCAGTTGAAAAGAGTTTAGTAGTGAGATGCCCGTGATGGGGAGAGAAAAGGGCACAGACACTTTCGACGAGATCGCGATCCAGTAGAAAATATCTGCTTTTATAATCACACCACTGTATCTAGCAGTTTCATACCGTTTTAATCCTTATTTATTTATTTATTTATTGGTGTTTAAGGTCACATACTTATGCACAATGGCTAATCGTGACCGTGACGGTTTTACGGGTGGAGGAAGCCGGAGTACCCGGAGAGAACCACCGAGCAACGACGAGCAGCTGTCAGCTCTCCAACATCGTAACTCTGAACTCTGCACAGCAGCACAGGCAGGGTTAGATTGGTTGAAGACATACGCACCATCGACGTGCAGTACGCCTCAGTACACAGCGTCATCGTGCCCCCATGTAGGCAATCGGGGTTAAGTGTCTTGCCCAAGGACACAACGCGGTTGCCGCAGGTGGGATTCGAACCGAGGACCTCTCGGCTTGCAGCCTGCACCTCTACCAACTGAGCCACCGCGCCCCCGTTTTAATCCTTTACCAAACATGAAAAGCAGACGACACTTGTAAAACAATTCTTAAATAACTAATTTGTTTCATTTTTTGTCTCAAAAACATAGGTTATGACCCCTTACTGGAACGAGCTAGACGAGCTCGTTCCAATGAGGTGTCTGTCATAACCTGTGTTTTTGAGACACAAAATAAAAAAAAAGGAAAATTAATTGGCGATTTTTAGAATAGCGCTGGCCGGTTTTGGCCGTTACGTTGGGTAAAGGGTTAAATATATAGGGTTATGCGAGAAATAATTTGCTTATGCGATATTTTCCCACAATAGCTTTCATAATCTTTCAGTGTCGGTCTTCCCTCAACTTTCTAAACGGTCTGGGAGGTCAAATTTGAGAAGAAAATATATTATGATTTGGACTTGTTCATTCGATCAATTTTCTACATTGGTGATATTTATTTTACCGCCTCAAAGTTGAAATCAAATGACACCCGATTAATTTTGAAAGTCAACAAGGTAAATGTTCGGCCTCTAGTCTTCAGGTTGCAGGTAAAAGATAATTAATTCATACTCACAGCTGAAGCATTGACTTAGTTAACAACAAATCTATCAAGTACTGTATAATTGTTATCCACATTTTAACTATGAGCTACAAAGTTGTAACTGTAGAAAGAGCCGTAGTATTCAAAGTGTCTAAAGTATACTACCTGATTGATGATTCTGTTTCTGTGTGAAAAGAACTCATTCATTCGTCTTGAAGTATTTTGACCCTTTACCAAACACGAAAGGCCGACTACACTTGCAAACAACATTTTTGAATAACTAATTTGTTTCATTTTTTTGCGTCAAAAACATAGCTTAGAAATGGTGCTTTTTGTTAATAGCCTTGGTCGGTTTGGCCGTTATGTTGGTTAAAGGGTTGAACTGACAAAATTAGTATCAATCCTATTTCTCAAAGACAAAGAGATTTTGAAATACCTTTACCGAAAATATCTTGACAGGAATTGAGCTGATCTCAAAAACGATTTTGTGACGACGAGACAGCATGTTGTCAGTCAATCTGGCGATGTTATCTCCCTGCATAAAGTTATGTCATTAAATTGAAATCGTTAGTACATAGACAAAACTACATGTATGTTTCAGTGAGTCGTTTTGTATTCAATGAGTCAGATGTGCGTAGGAAGAAAACGTCGAGACCGAAGGTCGAGACGTTTTCTTTCTACGCACATCTGACGAATTGAATACAAAACGACTCATTGAAACATACATGTGGTTTTGTATTTATTACATGACCAAGCACCTACTGACCTAATTTTCTTTTCTATCAACGGTGGTAAACACCATGCACTTTATGCAGTCGCATTGCATAAAAAAAGTCCCGGTTGGAACAGGTTGGTGTGCAATACGGAATTCCGTATTGCACAGCCGTATTGCACGCCGTATTGCATAAGAGAGACTGCATGGGCATGTAATAAAATTAAGGACTATGTTACCCCAAATTTCAATTGAAATACTTTGGATGCTGATATTGCACACCTGTTCGATCGTTGCAATTTGATTTACATCTCAATGATAAAGGAAGGGTGAAAAACGTAATATTGAAATAAAAAGGTGACTTTTAATTGTTTGAGGTGCTGTGAAAGTAATGGAAAATATAGCTTGAAAATAGGTGAAATATTATTTTCGATGTCATCCAAATATGACAAATGTTAATTATTTCTCATTTTTTTGTTATTCAAAATTGTGAGGAATTGTATATAAATACGATTGGACAACGAAAAAGTAACAAGTTATGACAATGTTAACTTTAGATTTTTGATGACATCGAAAATAATATGTCACATACTTTCAAGCTAACTTTCCTTTAATATGGCACCTTAATTTTAGAAACAGATTTCAGATGAATACATGGGATATATGAAACAGATAAACAGTTCATATTCACATCCATTTAGGGCCAATTACCTGCCAAATAATTTTTAAAAATATCCAAGTAGTTTTGAAAATGGAAAGAGTTTTTGTATGTTTTGTTTCATTGTCACTAAATGTCCAAAGCAGAACCTCCAAAATGCTGAAAAGCAGAACACCTGTGATCAAATTGCACAGTGTTTTGAGAATATTTTGTTTTACTTCAGACATGCTGATAGAGGGCATAAAGGGAACATTACGCATGAACAAAGAAAGATTTCTCATAGAAGTAACTGTCAACCCTTTACCTATCATGAAAAAAGCAGACGACACTTGCAAACAAAATTATTGAATAACAAATTTTTTTTCATTTTTGTCTCAAAAACATAGGTTATGACCCCTCGTTGGAACGAGCTCGACGAGCTCGTTCCAACGAGGGGTCATAACCTATGTTTTTGAGACAAAAAATAAAAAAATAATGAAATTAGTTGGTGATTTTGAGAATAGCGCTGGCCGGTTTTTTGACGTTATGTTGGGCAAAGGGTTAAATTGAACCTCATTTGTTAGTACCAAGTCAATTAACTTTGCAAAAAAGGGAAGGTTAACCAATTTTGGTGAGTGGTACAGAGTACAATATGTGTTAAACAATCAACCACTGTTGGATAATTAGATTGTTATTTGTTGTCTCATGTTTGGGCGGAAACCTCCTTTCCGTTACTGGGCAGCAAGTGGTAATCAGTTCTGCTGTAATTACGCATGTTTTTTTCATTCTTTGACCAAACCGACCAGTGCCAATACTTTCTATATGTGTATTGGTTAACTGTCTTGGGATTTTAAAGATGCACTTCTGTATCTTTTGGAAAACAATATGTAGGTAATTTACCATTTTTTGCCCATTTTTAAATACATTTTTGAGATTGTTAAATACATTTTTCAGTATAGTGCCTTAGATAGGTGCATTATTATAATTTTGGTTGATTTATTTTCAGGATTTTATATTTGAGTATTGTTGTAGCTTGTTTTCAGAAAATCCAATTTAAAAGTTAAAACTCTTCTTGAAAACTATAAATTTAATGAAACATTTTTAGCAAATGTTTGCAAAATGTTACTCTAACCTGATCAAGTTAGGTTAATATAATCGCAATTACTTTCAATAAGCCGTTCCTTTTCAGACAGATTTGGGGTACAATATGCTTTAATGTAATGTATGAGTCTGTATACTGCTAAATAAAAGTATCCATCCTATCCATCTATCTACACGATGGCGTTAAGGAAGAATAACTTTCGACTCGCATTGCCTTTGATTGGGTTCATTGTGGAGTTGGTGCTGTCGACAGCTGTTGCTGCCGTCCTTTGGCCAGGATATCCACCTCATTCATGTCGGTACACTTTGCAACTTCATGTGCACTAAATTTATATTCAAAAAAGGAAATCTTCGTTGTTTAAAAAGTTGTTTGCAGAACCTAACCAAACGGAAAGTTTATCTGTTTCCGTCGGAAGGAAAAATGAAAGAAAATGTAAAGCCTTTGAACCCGAATGCATGCACTTCCGGTCGATGATCACGATACGTTCAAATTTCATAATACAAATAGCGACTCAATATATCAGAGGTAGAGCAATCAATATTAACAACGTGCCGTCCCAAGACTGCACGTGGGAAATATTAATGGGTTTAACCCGAAGTAATGAATATGGATTCTTCCAACTGATGCCATTGACCTGGTATCGAAGTTACGATAAGGCCTGTTATATACGTCGCACTACCGTCGCGTAGAATTCAATTAATTCCAATTACTTGAATTCGAGTCGACAGAAGTGCGACATATATAACCAATCAATGCGAGTAGGTGAACTGCAGACAAATCTTCGTGTCAGCCAAACGAATCTAATTCCCAAACTTGAATTAAATCCGTGTTGGTAACTGACGTCGCATCATACTCGAATTAAATGCAAATGAAATGATAATGATATGCTTATCAGAAAAACAGCGAATGTCGTGACGTAATTTACAATTTTCAATAAAGTTCGCTGTGGAATTGAATTCGAGTCGACGGTGATGCGTCGTCTATAACCAACACGGATCTAATTCGAATTTGGAAATTGTTTTTCTTCCTTGGTTTGGGGTGGGGGTAGGGAGGCAGCCAACTAATCTGTACAGACATTGCGCGGCAACTTTTTTCTTAAATATTATGCGTCATGTTATCCTATTAAAGTACTACCAATTGCAAACAAATGTGCATGTACATGCAGGTCAAACTATATAAACCTTATCATATGAAAGACAATCTCCAAATGAATTCAGAGCCACAATGGAGCGTCCGTATAAATGAAGTTAAGCCATAGTATAATATATAGAGAGTAATCGCTCGACTGGACTGGTTGAGTGAAATAATTCATGAGAGGTGGGGGACGTAGTACAAACACGAGTGCGCGAATGCGCACGAGTGTTTTACAATATAGTCCCTCGCCTCGAATGAATTATTTCACGTAACCAGTCCATTCAAGGGATAACTATGTTTATTACTTTTCATTATTAACGATAATTATATTATTTAACTCTTTACCTAACGTAACGGCCAAAAACGACCAGCGCTATTCTCAAAAATCGCCAATTAATTTTCATTATTTTTTATGTTTTGTCTCTAAGACATAGGTTATGACCTCTCATTGGAACGAGCTCGTCGAGCTCGTTCCAATGAAGGGTCATAACCTATGTTTTTGAGACAGAATATGAAAATAATAGTTATTCAAGAATTTGTTATTGCAAGTGTCGTCTACATTTCATGTTACGTAAAGGGTTAAAAAAACAAAAAACAATGAAGTCCCCATTACACCCTCGGCAAAGTGTCTTCGTTTGCGCGCATGGATAGATAACCCAATTGTTGATTGCGTGATGCACTTGTAAAGTTATCGTTTATAATCAAACTGAGAAATCCAAGTAAATCACATTTAGAAAAATAATAAATTCCTGTAAGTGTGCACAGTTAAAATATATGTATAGACAACAAATAAGATTTGTGTGTAGACTTAAACATTTTGGGTTGAGGTCGTGCGTAAATTGAATTCGACTCGACGGTAGTGCGTCGGTATATATCAAATGAAGATTTGACGGATTTCAGACGAATCTAATTCAATAGAATTCGAGTCGACGGTAGTGCAACGTATATAACAGGCCTGAGGGTTTAAAGTGGTAAAAGATATCGCAAACTGAATCATGCCATTTTTGGTCAAAGCAAACTATGATCAAACTCGTATTTGCAATTTTGACTTTCAGTGAATGTTAATACAGATATCAGACGCAGTTAGCAGAGCACCGAGACCCCATTACCAACAGGCGTATCGTCCCCTCTTGGTATTGGTCAGCGGGGGAGCGCGAATACAGAATAGTGCCCTTTCAATATAAGATAAAAAACGTTATTTTCACACAAGGCCTCATCAATCAAGACCATCGCTTCAACTCCTGATCCAATGCATGTGGTATCAAAATATTTGTTATTTCAATTATTTTTTTGTTTTTACATTTTGTCACAAAATATCAACAACAAAACCTTATCATGTGACCCCTCATTGGAACGAGCTCGTTGGGATCGTTCCGATGAGGGGTCCCATGATAAGATTTTGTTGACATTTTTTCTTCTCAGTTTGTAAATTTCGGCCGTTTTGTTGGCAAAAGGGTTAAAAATTCATGTCGCATATAGGCTTATTGCAGTGCATTAAACATTTGAACGCAGAGTTCCGGAATAAGATCATGGAATATTTATTTATTTATTTATTTATTTATTTATTTATTTATTTATTTATTTATTATTTATGGGGTTTAACGAAACTTTCGACAGCCAGGGTAACCTCGTGACGGACAGTTTTACCAGTGGAGGAAGCCGGAATACCCGGAGAGAACCCCCGAGCAGCGGCGAGTAATGTCAGACTCCTCAATATACCAACTCCTCACGAGCGGGGTTAGCATTGGTTGAAGACATGTGCACCATCGACGTGCAGAATGCCTTAGTACACAGCGCCACCGTGCCCTCACGTGGGCAGTCGTGATTAAGTGCCTTGCACATGGACACAACGCATTTGCATTAGCGGGATCGATCCATGAAGCTTATCTTCGATGATGTTGGTAGCACATTTACATAAACAGGTAATCAAATTTTCATTAGCAGCGCGTAGAACTGCATCGATTTCCCCCCTTGTCAGCAAGGCGTAAAAATTCTAAAAGTACTTTATTCTGGTCAGTCATTGAATCTTCAGTAAATGTCTGTCCTTCTGTTCTTCGTGGGCAGTGACGTTTTTCATGCCTACACTGAAGGATCGGGTAAACAACTTCGTACATATGCAGTTGAGCGGACGATGGTTCTTCGGATGTCTTCTGGCGTTATCCTATCTCGAAAATAACTTGGAACAGTATCTGTACCGAACTGGTAACATGCCTTCACTCGACGACGGTCAGGACACAAATGAGGTTTCAGGATGAAATGTCTTCGCGCGCTGAAGGCGCGCAGGTACGGTTTGGAGCAAGCCCCTTTCGACCCTCAGTAACTGTGTGAGAATTTGCCTTGTCTGGCAGTGGCAATGGAGGAAGGCGGTTAGGGATCTAATTGAGTTCTTTCAGGAATTCTTGGAATTCCGGGCTGCGGATTTTCATGGCCCCAAGTTGTCGGTATGTGCGTTGCACCAGAGCTATCTTTTGGCATTCCTTGTCCAATTTTGTTAGGACGAATTGCACGTACTGGTCTATGGTTCCGGTGAAATCAAGTTTGAGGCTGTCGTGGGCTGCGATGCATCTTTGATCCATGTCGTCGATGAAGTCACCCCATTCCGAGTCGCTGTCAGAGTCAGAGTCATTATCCGTGGTGTTGAGAGAGGAGCTTAGGCTGGATAGATCCGAGCGGATGGGAGATCCAGGTTCGGATTGAGCGACTTCCTTCTCCCCTTCCACCTCCATGTCCACCTCCCTGCCTTCCGACCTCTTAGATGAAGAGGTACAGGTTGGCAAGGGAGACGAATGTGATGGTGGTGGTTCGACAGTTGTCACTTGAACCTTCTCCTGGTTCTCCGCCGTTCTTCTTCGTTCTAGCCAAGCTTCCATTGAGTAATTTAGACCTCACTGAGGACTTCCGCGTCTTCTTCTGGCCCTTTTCAGTTCCACTTTCCTTGTTGGACGTGGTGATGTGTCTCAGTTCCTTCCCCGGGTGTGGACCAGTGCTGGAAGCCCCGCGAAAGGTACTACCACTACCTGGGGAGTGTTCTTGGTTAAATTTGATGGAGATTTGAACTTGGCCCCCATTAACTTGGCCAGACCGGTTAATTTGAGAGCTGGCCTTCAATCCAATTAATGTTTCTTTGATTTGCGAAGGCAGGAAATCCATCTTCACTAATTAGTGTGGTTGCTAATTAGGAGCTTTCGAGAATGCGTCTGTCCACCTGGATTACCAAGTGTGATCGATGTGTGTAATGCTGTCTGAGGTTTAAGCCGAGCTTACACCCTTTTATACCTTTCCCAGCAGAGGTACCCGGATGTAGCATGAAGTACCCGGATGTAGGGTTTCTACAACAAGTATCCTATAAAATGTTTCCTCCAAAAAGTAAAATATCAGGTGTTCCCGAATACCGAGATGGGGCTAAAACGGATGGTAAATTTGACCTCATTGAGGGATTTTCTCATGGCCCTCATGGCCTCAGCCGAAATGAGGCTAAGAGGGATAGTAGATTAGACCTAATTGAGGGATTTTCCCATGGCCCTCGTGGCCTCATGCGATAAAAAGGAGGTGCCGAAGACCAGACATTTTCCAAAAAGGGATTTCATGGGATATGGCCATTAAATACCAAGATGAGGCTAAGAGGGATAGTAAATTAGACCTCATTGAGGGATTGTTCATGGCCCCCATGGCCTCATCCGAAATGAGGCTAAGAGGGATAGTAGATTAGACCTCAATGGGGGATTTTCTCATGGCCCTTATGGCCTCATACGATAAAAAAAAGGGTACCGAAGGCCAGACATTTTCCAAAAAAGGGATTCCATGGGATATGGCCATTAAATACCGAGATGAGGCTAAGAGGGATAGTAATTTAGATCTCATTGAAGGATTTTCTCATGGTCCCTATGGCCTCATAATATAAAAAAGGGTGCCGAAGGCCAGGCATTTTCCAAAAAAGGGATTCCGTGGGATATGGCCATTAAATACCGAGATGAGGCTAAGAGTGATAGTAAATTAGACCTCACTGAGGGATGTTTTCATCGCACTCTGGCCTCAGCCGAAATGAGGTTTATAATGTACGCTCATCGTCTCTGGAATACACGTTGTGCAGAATACACTTTGCTCAGAATACAGATGGTATGCTCTCTGCAGTAGTCTCTTGTATTTCACACTCTCTCTCTAAAGCTGTGTTCACACTATAGATTTTTATCGTACGATTTTTCCAGTAAACGGCAAAGTTGGTGTCGATCGACAAAAATCTATTGTGAGAACACGCAAGGCGGATGACTTTCTTTCGGTTTTTGGCTGATACGATTTTTGTCGACTCAATCAAACGCGTTTGATTTCAACTTCTTTTATCGAAAGATTCCTTCGATTTATCGAATGATTTACGGCTGACCGGCCTCCAGAGAAATATCGTACGACAAAAGTCTATAGTGAGAACAGCCTTCTGATTTTTGACCTTCGACAAAAATTGGTTGATAAAAGACGTTCGATAAAAGACGTACGATAAAAATCTATAGTACGAACACAGCTTAAGAAAATTGACATATGCAGCCAGCACCTTTCACAAAAATCGTATTTCAAATTTTAATATTTTCCTATTTTTGTCGTAAATCATAGCTTATGACATCTCATTGGAACGAGCACATCAAGGTCGTTCCAGTGGGGTGTCATAAGCTACTTGTTAGAGTGAAAAAACGTAAAAATGTTCAGTTATTCAAGAAACGTTATTCAGGTGTCGTCTGTTGATCGTGTTAAGTGAGCAGTCACACACTGCGTAGGAACCTCCAGTGTTTCGTCATATCTCCAAGACGAGAATTGAACTCGTCGCTCTCTGAAGGCACCAGTTAATTTAGTTATTTGATCATTCTGTATGTTATGGAGAAATGAATGAATTACTGTCCTTAATGTATACGTAAAAACTCATGATCAGCTGATATGCATTGAGATTTTCTTCTTTGGTAATTTGCATTCATTAAATATTTTAATACCGTGGATTACATTTTCATAGTCGGCGTTCTATTTTATTCAGTCCACAGAATGCCTATTTAAATAATTCTTATCGATTATGACAAAAATGACCCTGGACTATTATTATGACAAAGTTGGTCGCATTTACAAAACGATATTTTTGCATAACTGACTGGCCTGCTTTCCCGATGAAGTGTTGTAATTTTTCAAGGAGTAGGTTAAAAAATACATAGCTGATTCAGGGTCATCAGTCGCCTCGGCCTGGAAACAGAAAAATTGCCCTTAATCTTTTAGGCAACCTAAATTTCATATAGTCTTTCCCTAATTTGTTTTGTACACGAGAAAAGCGAATTAACTGGTAGAGTGCTAAATTATTTATGACCATAAAATCTTGTACACATGTCTTTGCCTTGTTACAATTTATGGGAGAGTGCCTATGGGCACTCTCCCATAAATTGTAACAAGGCAAACCCTTACAGACTGAATAATATCACTTCAAAGATAATACAAAGCAAATGCACTGAATATGAGCCTTCAAGTTGTGGTACCGGCATTTCAGAATAAAGCCCAAATATGGGCTTCCAGCACTCTACCAGTTAATTAAAGCTGGTGTGTTCGTGTGTCTTTTTCCCTTTATTCTGCTGATGTCATGGTGCGTTGTAAAAGATAGTTGGAGCCTTTCATCGCGAAAAACAACGAATACCAAGCAGGGCCGTCGCTAATAAAACGTTGGGGTGGGGGCGTCAGTGCCAGACGGCTTGGTCATATCGTCCAGCTATTTGGAACATACCCAATTGCTTTTATCAAAGACTTATACGCTCCAAATATACTTTCCATTGACATAATACTGTATTGTAACAACAATTGCACACCAGCTAGACAAAGGTGCCCGACCATCTGGGTTCTTTCAACAGGTCATGGTCATAAAAAAAATAATTTGTTATTAGTCACTTTCTCCCTGGATGTGGATTTCTTCCGATATATTAAGTCGGGCATTTATTGCGCTTTCTATTTTTCTCAACTGAGCACTCCAAAATGGAAAAGTTGTGGAAATGATACCAAATGATCATCAGGAACAATACTAGTAAACGGGTGCGCTATTTGTCCCATGGTTGTAATGGAGGTATACATATGTTCGCAATTGCCCCAGGATTATTGCGAATCTTGCTTTCGAGAATTACCTGCTAAGTCCATCGAAAGTTCAACATTCTCAGACTTGTGGTCATCTTCTTTTGACACAAAGGAAGCATTGGCCAGGTGGTTGTCAAGAGAATCACCACGTTTGTTGTGGGCTTAGAATAGGACTGAAAATAGTTAAAGAACAATACATGTAGCATTTTATTTATTTATTTATTTATTTATTTATTTATTTATTTATTTATTTATTTATTTATTTATTTATTTATTTATTCGGGTTTAACGACACCTTCGACAGCCAGGGCACCTCGTGTCGCACAGTTTTACAGGTGTAGAAAGACTGAGTAACTGGAGAGAACCACCGCACACTGGCAAGCAACTGTCGACCTCCCCAATGTACTGAGCGAGCAACTGTCAGATTGTCAAACGTACCAACTCCGCACAAGCAGGTTTAGCGTTGTTTGAAGACAACTGCGCCGTAGAGGTGCAGTACGCCTTAGTGCACAGCGCCACCGACCCCAACGTGGGTAATCTGGATTAAGCCCCTTGCCCAAGGACACGACCCAGTTACAACTGGTGGGGATTGAACCGGCATTCTATTAACAACCCAAATGCACTGACTGATACGACAGGTGGTCAGAGAAACATGAGGGACAGGGCGCATAACTGGTAACAGATTTGGTAGATTTTTCTAACACTTTCCCCCCTGATCTCCAGAATGGTATCGTCTTATTCAAGACAGTATACAATGAAATGATCGAGTCTTTTTGTACTTGTGGGGAGGTTTTGTGATAATTTACACACACAGTTCTATTGGCGTTTTTTTTTAAATGACTTAACAGTGAATGATTGGCTGGATCCGTGGATGTACTTCCGTTTGCAGCCACGGTGTTGCCAATATTCATTTTAAACGACATTTAATCTAAATACATGAACAGACAAGCAACAAACGCCAAATTTTCTTTAGTTAACCCCTTTATAAGGAATCAGCCGCATCCGCCCGTGTAATTTCCAAATTGAGCAGTTGAAAAAAAATAGTATTTTCAAAACAATTTTAAGAAAACCCTATCGTTTGACCTCCTTATTGGAACGATCTCGATTGGCTCGTTCCAATTAGGGGTCACATGATATGGTTTTGTTGAAATGTTTTAAAACATTTTTTTAAAATATATAACTAATCTTGATATCGTGTGCGGTGGGTAAAAGATTAAAGGTTTATGCGTATGATTTTTTTATTTTTTATTTTTTAAAAGTTATTTATTTATTGGGGTTTAATGACACTTTCGACAGCCAGGGTCAACTCGTGTTTGACAGTTTTACGGGTGGAGAAAGTCGGAGTACCCGGAGAGAACCACCGAGCAACGGCTAGCAACTGTCAGACTCCCCAACGTACCAACTCCACACAAGCAAGGTTAGCATTGGTTAAACAAGCGCACCATTGACGTGCAGTACGCCTTAGTATACAGCGCCACCGTGCCATGCTCTGGTGGGGATCGAACCATGGAACTTTCGGTTTGAAGTTCAATGCCGTAACCACTGAGTCACCGCGCCCCCATTTAAAGGATAAAGTACCAGTTTGAAGAGTGGTGTTATTTCTAATTGCGCAATACAAAATCAAAATTGATTTACAGTGAGAGCATAAAATGATAAAAAGATTAGGTAAACGATATACGATCTTCAGTGTTTACGATTAACAACACTTAGATACGTTTGCTCTAATTTGTTTGGCATTTTAATTACTATTGCACAATAGACTTTGATATCGGGCTGCTTGATAAGTTAACCGGATGTGTGACAAGTTGCTATATACGTTTGTTGGCGGAATGGTGTTTTGCAATGCACTGTTGGAGAGGGCCCACTGAGCCTGCAGTGTATTTGTATATTATCGGGAAAGGGAATAGCATCCCGGGGAGCAAACTGATATTGGTGTTCGAACAGATCGGTATTGGTACTTGAAGCGTGAACTAAGTTTATCCTCCCCTGGACAGGTTGCTCATTTGACCCTTTACCCAACGCAGACGATATCAAAAGTTATTATTTTAAATATCATTTTTTTTAAATTTTCAAAAACTTTCAACAAAACCATATCATGTGACCCCTCGTTGGAACGAGCTCGACGAGCTCGTTCCAACGAGAGGTCACATGATATGGTTTTGTTTGAATCTTTTGAAAAATAATATTTTTTCAACTGCTGAATTTGCATATTACGCGGGCGGATGCGGGCGATTCGTTGGTTAAAGGGTTAAAACAAATTACGTTTCGGAATTATTCTCCTCGCTGATTGCGCTGAGATTGAACTGTCTGAGGGCGACAATTTTGAAATTATAAAAATATGAGACGTTATATAAATAATACGGCCTGATCTGAGGGCAGGTTTTGAATTGAATTTATTTATTTATTTATTGGTGTTTAAGGTCACATACTTATGCACAATGGCTAATCGTGACCGTGACAGTTTTACGGGTGGAGGAAGCCGGAGTACCCGGAGAGAACCACCGAGCAACGACGAGCAGCTGTCAGCTCTCCAACATCGCAACTCTGAACTCTGCACCGCAGCACAGGCAGGGTTAGATTGGTTGAAGACATGCGCACCATCGACGTGCAGTACGCCTCAGTACACAGCGACATCGTGCCCCCATGTAGGCAATTGGGGTGAAGTGTCTTGCCCAAGGACACAACGCGGTTGCCGCAGGTGGGATTCGAACCGAGGACCTCTCGGCTTGCAGCTTGCACCTCTACCAACTGAGCCACCGCGCCCCCTTTGAATTGAATAACTCTGTTTGTACCTAATATACCTGGATGACAAACACATGGATGACACATACACAAAGGCAGTTGGATTTTAATCTTTCATAATTACACAGTACGTGGAGAGTGTATTATCACTAAATCCCCCGCAGAGTGGAGATTCCACCCAAGCAATAATTGGAAATCTGTTGCAAAGCATAACCAGCACAAGCAAAGTTTCAGCCAATGGACCTCCGGGTTAAACCCGGAGATCCATTGGCTGAAACATTGCTTGTGTTTTTTGTCGATATGAACACAATTTGAAAGTTATAGCTTGGGTGATAACTCCACTCCGCGGGTGATTTAGTTGCAGTCCACTCTCCACGTACTGTATGTTTGATTCGATTGTCGAATCGTACTTCACTCAGTAAAACTTCGCGAAGAGGTAATGGAATTTCCCCTCTACAAACCTGATTGCCGAAAACGAAGTTTTGAAGACGATCACAAAATCAAAACGTATCTCGTCTGAAAAGGAAGATATGAAAGACTTCCTACTGGGGCATCATGATCTGCTAACTGACATTTCTTATCTTATTTTCTCAACTAGTCAATTAGAATGATCGAATTTCCATGGTGAAATCTGGATGACAGCCTGATATTCGACCACGTTTGACACCGTAATTCGAGTGGTCCAGCTATGCGACAAGTTCCATAATCAAAACGAACAAAAGTCACACTTTCCTACCCAATACATGTATAAAAGACTGGCTACACAGTCAATTTCCGGGGACGGGGGTGTGGGGGGTGGGGCTGGAGGGTAGTGAACCTGGCATTAGGTCAACCATAGAGAACTGAAGCCAAATAGTATGCTGAAGTCTAATGTCCAACCGATTACCAAAAATGGTCGCTGACCGATTACCGGTTATTTGAGCCCACAATCGGCCGATTCTGATGCCGATTCCGATTGTAATACGGTGCACTACAAGACAAGTCGAGGCTCGAAAGAACTACATTAAACTGAACATTTTTCAATTGTTAAACTTCGTTGACTGGGGTCCCAGTGAAATTACCAGTCGCGCACACTTGGGCGGTAAACGTGGCTCTCAGAGCCACGTTTACCGCCCAAGTGCGCGCGACTGGTAATTTTACTGCGACCTGAGTCAATGGGGTGCATCCTTCACTTTTCCGGTATGGACTGGCGATTTCTGTAAGTGTGCTCAGTTGTAAGCTTTACATTCGTTTAACATGTATATCCCGTAAAGGGGCGTCTAGAGATGTTAGTAATACACATTGTGGTTGTTTCTCGACTTTATTGAATGGTATCATCGACATCATTTTACATTAACAATTGAACAATTGCAGAAGATAATAAAATGCGATTCAGAAAAATCACAAATTGCTTGGCAACAATCGGTTGAACCGATGTTCCAGGAGCCGTTGCCGTTGTCATCCGATTGCCCATAATCGGCCGATTGTGGTGGCCGGTTCCGATCATCGGTTGAACACTACTGAAGTCCAATGTAGCTAACGGAATCTTATAGCCACCTTACTATAGCGAATCACCGGCAGCGTACTTTTCGAGGGTCTGGCGCATAGCAGACTAACTCTATGGAATGCAAAACTTTTATTTCCCGTTGTTCAGTATAGTACCAGTGTTTATTTCACAGTGGTGTGAAATTTAAAAACTTTTGGTATACGGTAGCCATTTTTGAATCGACGTGTGGCTTTGATCTGAATGCGGTTGTAATGTCAGATAATTGTGGAGTAGACATAATAATTCCAGAGATTTACAGCGGGGTTAACTTTGAAAACTGAATTTTGTGGGCCAGCACAGAGAATGCAACTTTATGGGACAATATTCGTTGTCCCTTATTAGTCAGGCATTGGACGAACTGAACGGGATGATTCCATTTTAAAAGTTAAATGTGTTTGATGAATTAGTTCCATAATCCTTTACCCACCGCACATTCAAGACGATACTTGCTAAATAATTTTTGAATAACTCGAATTTTTCATTTTTTATCACAAAACATACCTAATGACCCCTTATTGAAACGAGCTCGTTCCAATGAGGAACCATAAGCCATGTTGTTGAGACAAAAAATGAAGAAAAAAAATAATTAAAGTGTCGATTTTTGTGAATACGTTACTTTAGGTAAACGGTTAATGACGATGATTTCTTATGAGTTGACGTTTTAACGAAATGTTTATATATAGGATATACCCACAGTAGCTTGGTGTTCCAAATGTTCACCACGAGTGGTGAACATTTGATACACCAAGCTACTTTGGGTATATTTTATTTATACCATACAATATTCAATGTTAACTTCTAAACAATGCCCGTACACACCTACGATTCTATTTTTGTTTACATGAACACCGGTGGGCGGTACTTCCGCTGTCAATTTTATCGCCGAAACGAAATGGAAAAGAAACGCGCAAATCACGGGGCCTTTTTCATTTTTATAACTTAATAACATACTATTTCGAGGTATGATGCTTTATAAAAATGAGACAACGCATGTTTGTTAATTTTTGGTATCTTGTGAGGTAAACACATTAAAAAACGTAATACATAATTGCCGCTTTCATTTCATTCTTCGCGAGGCGACGAGCGATACATTTAGACAAGTTTGCATTCAGGTCGAGGTCACTGGATGCAGTTCCACAGTAGGTGTAAATTTTAACTTTTGAAATCCCATTGCTAACATGTTCACGACAGACACACGTGTTCACCACAGTTGGCGTTTTAAGCTAAACTTTATGTCATAGGCTTTTTACAGTACGTGAAGAGTGGATTGTAACTAAAACACCCGCAGAGTGGAGTATCACCCAAAGTATCACTTCCAAATTCTGTACATAAGAACAAAAAACACAAGCAAAGTTTCAGCCAATGGACCTCCGGGTTTAAACCCGGAGGTCTATTGGCTGGAACTTTGCTTGTGATGGTTATGCTTTGCAACAAATTTGCAATTATTGCACGGGTGGAATCTCCACTCTGCGAGTGATTTCATGATAATACACTCTCCACGTACTGTATGTATACTAGAACAGGTAATCATAGTATAAAAAGTTATATGTTCCTTGTGATCCCAACTGGTGTTGTTTCCCCTTGCATGACCGTTTATAGCTAGATGAGTAGAAACTCGGAGTTGATTACTTTATCAAATACGAAATAACCTGTAATTTTAAATGTCTGTATTAAGGTATGGCTCTCGTGATCTAAATAGTGACAAATTCATAATCTATATGTCGAATCCGCCCAGCTGCAGCTGCAGATACAGAGACTGACCGACAAAACAGTTGCCATATCTTTTTCAAATGTCCACTGTATTTCGTCGTACAGGGGCTCTTCGTTTAGGTATAACGATACCAAATATTTACCTATGGGGACCATTGCAACTTATGACTGTTGTGTGACAAAAATATTTAATTTTACTTTTAGCATTCAAATATCTTTATCAAGTATAGCTCTTACGACAACTGTTTTCTATCCCAAGAGCAGGGGGTCATGGCATACAACAAAGAAGAGAAAAAACGCACAGGAAGAAAGTACCGATCGCGTGCACATTTTTCGAGAAATTCCCAACAAAAATACACTGATGATCAAATGTAATATTTAAGCTCCAAAATTAATCAAATAACCTTCTTTTTCTCTTGCGTATTCAGCAATGTTGTAAGATTTCGCAGGAATGCTTCAATCGTTTTTCTCAAAACAACATAAGTTTTTCAAGGCTGCTCAGTTTTCGGAAATTGCATCACTTACGAGTTTCAAAGCAGGTAAATCTTATTCAGTTATTCAGTTCTGTTGTTCCTTCAGACGCTCCTCCCATCTTGATATCAGTTCTACCGGCGATCGTTGATTTGGCAAACCTGACTTACACGGAACGAAACCAATTTTATCGCCAAAACAGTCCAATCATTCATCTCACATTTTGGTCGTTTTAACCCTTTACCTAGCGAATCGACCGCATCCGTTCGCGTGATATGCAAATTCAGCAGTTGAAAAAATATTAATTTTCTGAAAATATGAGGGGTCACATGATTTGGTTTTGTTGAAATATTTTGAAAATTTTGAAAAAATAATATTTGAAATCACAAATTTTGGTATCGTCTGCGTTGGGTAACGGGTTAAATAACGTAGCGTATGTTAGCTCAGATTATTTCACTCGAGGAAACCCCCATAATCATATTGATGCAAACATTTTATGCAAAGACAAAGTTGACCGTCCATCAGCAGGTAAGAAAACAAATACCAAATTGCGAAGGAGTTTAGAGCATTGGACTTCAGATCTAAAGGTGGTAACTTCGATGCTGAACCTTGCCAGCTGCGGGTAAGACACTTAATCCGACTACCCAAGGTGGAGCATGGTGTCTCAGTGTACTAAGGAACACGGCACGTCGATGGCACACATATCTTCAGCCGATGCTAATCATATTCGTGCGGGAGAGTCCGACAGTTAACAGCTGCGGTTTAGGGTTCTCTCTGAATACTTTTGTTTTCTGCACTCGTAAAATTGTCCGACACGATATGACACTGGTTGTTGAAAGAGTCGTTAAACCCCAGTTAAGTAATAGATAATTAAATATATAAATAAACGGGAAGGAGGGCAGTAATAATTTAATCATACAACCCGTCAGTGCTGTAGGATTAAATTATTACTGAACCTCCCTGGAAATTCTAAATAGATTTGTCCATTTCTCTTTCGATGGCAGGTACCATGCAGGGACTCATTCTTGAAAGGGTAAACGCAATATACCTAAATGTGAATGTCGTTGTGTGTAAGCACACTATGCACGTTTGGCAGTGTATGTTTTGCTGGGGGGAGGGGGAGGGGGTGTACTCAAGATGAATGTAAAGTAAAGCAATTTGGAGAAAATTATCATGTGGAATTTATTTTTGTTCGTAGTTTATGATGCACTTTTAGTGCATTTGCAGTCTACACTATAAACAGGGTTTGCCGAGACCTAAAAAAAAATAGTTTACAATTTAAATACTAATATAACAATAACATGATTTTGGAGGGCTTTACAGTGTATTAACGACTCAACAGAAATGGTTAACATCCCGAGAGTTTATTAGCGGCCCGCGACGAAGTCGAGGGCCCCTAATAAGCTCAAGGGTTGTTAACCATTTCTGTTGTGCCGTTGATACACTGTAATGTCCGACAAAGTCATGTTATTTCTATTATTGCCACATTCGTACATCGGGTACATTACGATTAAATTATATGGAAAATAAGATAATTAAATGAAGTTTGACGTTTTAGAATTAAAAAAACAGCGACATTATCGTCTGATTTGTTGAGAAACAAACCGGGTAACATGCTATCGTCTGATCAGTCTACGGCGAAATTTGGAAAGTTAGATGATGAAATATATCTTCGAAATGCGAACTTTAGGCAAGGAGTTTATTCATCAAAGATGTAATCACTTACTTTGTGCGTATCGCTTCCTATATTTGATGCATTATCTATCCGTGACACAAAGGGAAACACTTCAAACAAATGTGTTAATTGTGTTTACAAATTAAAAAAATACGAATTGAATTTCGATCCAAATGGAAATCTGGAAAAAATATTGTTGATCGGCTGAGAGATGTGACGTCATTGTCTATATTTTGACGTGTCGGGCTGTCATTGACGTGTTGGGCCCAACACGTCGCATGACTTGTACTTGTTGAGCATTACGAGGTTTCAACGCCCGGTAAAACGTCGTTAATGTGCTAAGAACGCCCGCAAAAGTGGTAATAATATTTAATAAACTGACTTATCAAGAACATTTTTCTCGGCACTTATGCTTATTTTGGTCCCGTCCATTCTCTACAAAAACTAAACTCACAGTTCTTTTTCAAGTGTACCTGAGATGAGACCTGGATGTTTTACGTTTTGTGTCATAAAAGAAAAATAAGCAAAGTTTGAACATTTGTTATGAAGCTGGTGTAACCAAACGCCAGCCATCTTGTTCATGTTGGGATCTAGGAATTTTTCAAAACCTATGGTGGGCAATACATTTTAGTGATGTTGTTTGGAGTCTGCGTGTCCCAGATACCTCGGGAAAATACTGATGTAGTTACAGAAGCAATCCATGTCAGTGTTATGGATAACCGTCTATCGATTGCTGAGAAACCCTAGTAAATGTTTTCAGGCAGCACTCCGCTTTACTGGGTATGATGAAACTGATATAGTCACGATCGCATTAATGAGTTAAAGAGTTAAAACATTCCAAAACATTTATACAACTGGGGCATTCAAAATGCAGTTGATGGACATGCTTAACCCTTTACCTAACACGAAAAGCAGACGACACTTGCAAACAAATTCTTGAAAAACTAATTTTTTCATATTTTATCTTAAAAATATAGGTTATGACCCTTCTTCAGAAGGAGCTCGACGAACTCGTTCCAATGAGGGGTCATACCTATGTTTTTGAGACAAAAAAATTTAAAAAATAATGAAAATTAATTGGCAATTTTTGAGAATAGCGCTGGTTGTTTTTGGCCATTACATTGGGTAAAGGGTTAAGCAACGCTGTTCGCCAAAGCATGTTTATTCAAATTACATTCCTAGGATCATATTTGAATGTTCCTGGAATTGTGTAGTTTTAGTACAGTGGCACTTGGGCTGAATAAAAAAAACTCCCTGGGCAAACATTACTGAAATAATCCACCAATACATTAACATGACGGGTTTGTTTACATCAGCTTCATTAACATAATTTGAAACCTTTCACCCTTTATTTCTTTGAGGTATGATATATCAGATTTTCAGATCACACAAATAGAGATTTGTTGGCATTGGCTTTGTAGCGGCTGGACCTCACCACAATGAGAGTATGTGCCTGGAAAAATGTTGTGTTTTTTTAAAGTGATTTTATTAAATGATTAAATTATTAAAAATACAGCTCTTGACGTGTGTTATTTGGGTACAGAATGCAAAGTAAATGAGATGTATCATAAAATTAAATTAATAGCCCCTTTGCACACAGTGCTATTTTGTTATGTTCGTCACATCGTTTCTCTATCAAAAATCCCCTGAACCCTAATGGTGTATTCCATATGGGGTTAATAGCAGAAATCAGAAGAGTCCATATTCATTATTTGGGGATAGACAAATTAATATTCTTAGGGCTGCACGTTGAAAATATTTATTAGTCTACCCCACATATTCACTTAGTAGCCTGGTGGTATATTCTATATGAGTCCATGTAGCAGCCAGCCTACTTAGTAAAATTATGCCGTATCTTGACTTCGGAAAAACGCCCGCTCGGGTTCAAAGGGTTAAATAACTTGTAATAAGCTGTGTTTCAATCCTTTATAATTACATTGTTAATGTAGTTATACGTTTTGGGTCCAAATACCCAATTCCCATTGATCAGTTGGATGAAAACGTCATGACCAAATGTAATTCATTTTCCAATGAATACATTTGGTCGAACTTTGACCCGCATTTACGGTAGAGCGCAGTTGACAGAATGTAATTCGGGCGTTGTTTGGGCGGATTTTTTAACTTTTAGCGCCGCTCTCAGTGATCAACTCCGCTACTGTTTCTTTGGTGACATTTCGAAACTGTGGCATAAAGCTCGGTAAAATTGTTTTGAACATTCCAAGTTTCGTTGTGAAAGACGGCAATTTGACAAATCTGGGTCAATGCCGAAAAACAGCGTTCAACTCAGAGTTGTGCGCTTTGTCTTTTGTGTGAGGGTGGTTTTTCGCCTCGTTCGTTCGTACATGTTTTATTTCGTCTTTCTGCTTTGTTGTTTGGTAACAAGTAGTTTAAACAGTTACGGAATGTAATTATAAGGATTGAATGCAATTTTTATAATCTTTATTGGAGTATGAACGTGTGGGAATGGGTACAAATTGTATGCATAATTTGTACCCATTCCCACACGTTCATACTCCAATAAAGATTATAAAAATTGCATTCAATTCTTAAATAAACATGAATGTTATTGTGTGTATCCCCACTCTGTGCCTTCGTCATTGTATGTTTTTTGAAGAGAGATACTTGAATACATTACAACAATTTGTGTTTCAATCCTTTATGAAGACAAATGTGAATGTTTTTGTGTGTAATATTAGTTTGAATGTTATTGTGTGTAAACGTTCTCTGCATGTTCATCATTATATGTTATAGGAGGAGAGATACTTAAATACATTACAACAAATTGTGTTTCAATCATTTATGAAGATAAATGTGATTGTTATTTGTAATCGCACTTCCACCCAGGAACGTGGCGACAGCGGGGTGTGGGGGAGGGTGTCACCCCCCACCCCCCCCAATCCTGGCAAAAATTTCCTATAGCTGGAAATTCGGAGGGCATGTCATGGGTAGTAGGAAATTCCATCTGTCTGGATTTTAGAGCTTCTTTTGTGATGCTGATGTCTCCTTTACTTCCCAAAATTCCTACTCGGTTTCAAATCGGCAAAAATTCCAACTGTTACTATTTACAACTACAGTGTACGCAGTACCGAACTTCACAAGTATGCATGATGTCAGTCGGTAGGATATTTCAATACTATGTTATTTATCGTAATAAAAGAAATTCTCGAAATGCTCTTCAAGAAAATTACATCATGTAAAATCGTTATCCTGAGTTAATTGCATCATTCACAGTTACAAAATGATGAAACATCGAAAATTGATCATTCCTGCGTAAGATCTGATTTAATGTTAGGACAGTGTGAATTGCCCAAAGTTCTCAGCTTGAGCATTTCTTCAGCACATATTCAATTCCCAGAATAATACCAAATAATAATAACCCGATAATTCTATCATAAATGTGTTGGCATTTCAGTTACTAGAATCAATTTTATACCCCCTTTCATGGCTTCATTTAATTGTCTGCACTGTCATAAAACACCCTGCCACGGAAGTATTTTATCAACTGAAATTATATTTGCAGCGTATAAGTCTTTGATAAAAGCAACTAGGTATTTTCCAAACAGTTGGTCAGACGGACTTACGATTGGATCGCTACCCAATCGCGATCCTGTAGAAATTCTCTCCCCACTTACAACATTTTCTCGCCGGTGTTGGGTTTTTCTTCTTTCTCGCTACAGTCTGACTGGCCAAATGTCTATTATTACATCTAGTATCCAATTTCCAAGACGTCTTTTCTGTTTCACACCGAACAACAAATTGGCGGGAGGGGATCAGTAATTCCCCATTCCTGCAACCTTGTAGGGCTTTGTGTCTCAAACCTTTACCTATCATAACGGCCTTACCCCCCCCCCCCCCCTCTCCACCCCAGTGCTATTCTCAAAAATAGCTATTCATTTTTTTTTATTTGTTTCAATATTTGCCTCAAACGTTTAACTTGTTCCAATGAGGAGATTATAAAACTTTTGAGATAAAAATGAAAATGTTTACTTCTTCAAGATGCTTTTTGACAAGTCGTCCCCTGAGTTCCAATGTGTTCTGTGTGCCTACCGGTACATAGAACACATTGGAACTCAGAGGACGAAGTATCGTGGGTTGTACATGCTCGGCGGAAAATAAGTGCTTTGGTTCAGGTTACATCTAATTTGGTTCAGGTTACATGCAACAGAAAATAGAATTATTTGGTCGGGGTTTGTTTTTCAGTTTTAATATTTTATTTTCTTATACGGTCACTTACCCTACGTAATGACCAAAGACCAGCCTGCGCCATTTACAAATATTGCAGTTCAAATTCTATATTTTGTTCATGTTTTACCTCAGAAACAAGGCTTATGACCACTCATTGGAACGAACTCGCCCCAATGAGTGGTGATAACCTATCTTTTTAGGCTAAAAATGGAAATGTTTAGTTGTTTAAAAAAAACTTTTTTTCAAGTATCGTCTGCTATTTTGGTTCGGTGAAGGGCTAAACTTTATGCCTTTATTCGCGCTGCAGATGTATTTTAAGTCTCTTCAAATACAGGTTTAAATGGATAAAAGTTTTTTTGTCGACTTCTCAAAAGAAGATTGGGATCGACCAATAAACTTTGGATCGGACGGAAAACTTGAAACACTTATTTTACTCAGTGTCAGGTAAAAGGTTTCATAGCAACTCCATCCAAAGGTAAATGGGATTGGCCCATTTTCTGTAGGCACTGGTTGGCAGTGCAATAATCCACAACGCTCACTGCATGTTTGTATCATTGTCTTTCGTTTGTGGCGTCAAACGTTACAGGGCCAAAGTAAAGACCTCACCCAACAATGGTCTTCCATAATAGTACGTCTTGTAAGATCATGACAATGATTTAATAATCAATTAATAACAGTTGTAGTGAACTTTCAGCATCATTGTAAAATTTGTCTCAGCATTGCTGAGCATTGAAGCAATTAAAATACAAACGATGCTTGGCCGACTCCCTGTTGCTATCTATGTGACTTCACAGTCATCCCAAATTATTCCGTTCATGATTACCGTATTTAAAGGTTTAATCCTATTTTTTTAGTTTGTTTCCGCCTCCTGAAACCCATACAGGAAGAGATCAAAGAGAGCAAACTTGCTTGGCATGATTCCTGCTTGAACACTGCTCGTTTGTGCCAGATATTCGTACATTTCCCAGCAACCGAATTCTCTTGATGGTCACGATTACCCGAAAAAGGTAAACAAGCATGTCACGATTCATATCCTGGTTAACTTCAAGATATCCCGTGTCATTGTTGCACAAGGGCGGTCCCTAACGAAGCTCCGTACTTTCACAATAAAAGAGATCACATCCTTCTATCTATGTTCTCATTCTCGCACCCGCATCTGCTGGGGCGCGTATATCTCGTATACATGAGATACTTGGAGTGGCATCCTTGACTTGTCTCATCATGAAAATCGGCTTTAAATAAAGTTAGACGGGCGAGGAAAGTCCATTTATGAAGCATGAAATTCTTGAGAAAACACCTGCAGAAAATAAAGCGAAATTTCCTATTGTTACATTTAATTAACGGAAACAGCAGGCAGCGAAAAAGTAACAAAAGGAAACTTGACCTTTTATGGCAAGCCAATTAAAAGCAACTAAATAACCATCCACTTTGGCTCTTTGTTTAACGAATGTGTTTTTACAGTAATTTGTTCTTAGTTTTTAATCCTAGAAAGAATAAAAAGAATCAAACCTTACCTCCCAGACTTTTATATTAATGGAAAGGATAGTGTTTGTATGTTATGTCACGATGCGCACACTGTTAATATACTGAACAGAAAAAAAGTTGCAGAATATAAAAAGGTAGGGAGAGCGCCGTTTTCTTATTTTTAAATGGGCTTTAGCAGAGAATAATAGCCAAACGTTCAAAATGATTGGGAAAAAATTGTAAAAAGCCATCTTCTATATTTTTATACCACTCTACAAGAATATGCCTGAAGTTTGTGAAATGGTGCACACATTGATGACACTACTTTGTTAACGCATTTCGAACTTTCCATTTTACAGTACGTGGGGAGTGGATTGTAACTAAATCACCCAAACTATAACTTTCAAATTTTATACATATGGACAAAAAACACAAGCAATGTTTCAGCCAATGGACCTCCGGGTTTAACCCGGAGGTCCATTGGTTGAAACTTTGCCTGTGCTTGTTATGCTTTGCAACAAATTTTCAATTATTGCTTGGGTGGAATCTCCACTCTGCGGGTGATTTAGTGATAATACACTCTCCACGTACTGTATATGAAAGTCCCATGTCCATAGTGTAAAGTTACTGACAGCTAAAGAAAATTAAGGGGAGCTAACTTTTCTGTAAAGCTCGTCCGGTGACAAAAATTGTCATCAATGGAGGGACGTGTCTCGACCCCAACGTAACCCTCACGCCATCTAGACGTCAACGTTAAGAGCACTGTTATGTTGTATCTCGGCATATTTTCCTCGTTTCACCGATTTAATGCTGTCTCTATGAAAAGTGACGTTCGGTTTTCTCCAAAATACCTTTCGTATTTGCTAAACTTTTAAGCGCCCTTTCAGAAAATGTAATTAAATTTTGTCAATGGGTGAGTAGTATAGCACATATGAATCAGGCCTCATTACCCGGAGCTTTGCCGGAGCAGCTAATATTAAATTTCCAGCGCAGCAACTTTTTTCGACGCAAAACTTCGTCTCTGTCCAGCTAGATCCGGCAAGTGGTTCACGTATTGCATATATAGGATGCTATGGTATGTATAGTGATATATGTGCACACAGGACTAGGGGTATATAGTATGGGTATGTAATGAAAACTTGATGGGGAAGGTGAGTTTTCTTGAAAGTTTTCCCCGCAAAACAGTTGACGTTACCAATGACGTCGTGACGTCATGATGCGCACGCGACATTATAGAAACGTCCACTGTACAATCTGACATAACGTTGTTCGGGTCATGGGGGTCGGGCTTCTCGTACGGGGGTGATATCGTAGGCTAGGCAGTATTGTGGGGTGGGGCTAATACATGGTCGCCTAGTTCGGTAGTAGGGGGTTAGTCCTTGGTTGTTTAGAACGGTAGCATAGGGTGCCCGGACTGTTGGTCTATTATCCCCTAAGTTCTTCTAACCCAGCGACTGCGTTTGTGAAGTTTTGGGATTTAAGGCCTGATTAGGGATGCTGGTTCGGGGGCTAGTGGGGACTTTCGGAGACTGAATGTAGAGCTGGCTTGAGGACTATTGGGAGTGCTGATGTTGGACTGGTGTGGTTTGGCTCTTCAATCCCAGAAAAGCCTTTAGGCCTCTTACTTCCAAGGTCCTATTTGGCTCCTAACTGCTATATGCATGGCTCCTACATTTATATCCTATTCTTATCCTATTTCGTGCCTACATTTGATCCATGATTTGTGAAAGGACAGACCAAACGTGGAAGAGTCCCAGACAGGGAAACAAACTTAGCGGGTGTATAGTAGATAACAGAAGGCCTTTCAGCATTCAAAACATTTTATTCTTTACAATATATAACAATAATATTACAATATACATTCATCTGACAAAACACGATTTGTTTCTTGTTTTCAAATATACACGACTAATTAATTACGTGTAACACAGATCCGTGAATTTTTCACCTCAAGAATGCAGCGACAAACAGCTGATGGTCATAATGCATTAATGTCTATATATCCAGTGGTTTGGTCGAGGTTCCATCTTCTTGAACTTTTCTTTTCGCGTAAAAGGACGGCAGTCCATCTTTGATCTGGCTACAAGGGTACATGTGATAATTGTTCACCACATATCCACGGATCACTCTTGTTTCACCCTGTTGCGTTTTTAACATTTGCAGATATTTGTTCTTTGACAAGTTGTTTTGACGTTTATTTATGCCTTTGGAACTAATCTTGTTACTCGAGCCAAAACAGAAGCATGCTTTGCAACAGAGACCCACGATTGCATTCCCGCTCCATTCAGCCTTAAAAAGGCCAGGTGTTCTTTTTTCGAACGCTTTCCGGTCGCTGCAGCACGACCCCTTAGCTGACCATATATTGCATCTATTCTTGCTTTGAAGAAAGTCTTCTCTGTGCTCACTGCATGATTCTGAAGGCACCCATTGATGATACTCTCTATAAAACTGCTCTGTCCTTTTCCGGCTTTATTACTTCTTCCAGAGATGATTTGGAGAATAACATGTATCCAGAATATGTATCCATGAGGTAGTACTGTAAGTCACGTCTATCCACGAAGGTATCGTTAAAATCATAGTAAAACTGCAATATCTTCATATTTGCATATTGGTACAAGAAGAAGCCGAAATGAAGTGGTAAGTTCAGCTTGTTGAGGTTCGTATTTATCTCCCACTCGTATAGTGTTTCGCACAAAGGATTCATTTGTTGGAAGTGCACGCTGTTTATTAAGCAAGAAGCGTCGTCGTCATTACAGTAAATGATATTTCTGTGTTTTTCTTTGTTGGTTATTGTCTTTCCGTACCCGTTATTTCCAAAGAGTTTCATTGTGTCAGCATCTATTGCCTTATCGGAATTCCGATCACCGTTTCTTCTGGCTTGTGATACGACTTCTCCAAATTTGTTGAAGCACGCTTTTGGTTCGTATTGTATGACTTGGTACATTTGTGTCACCTCGAGGCCGTGCTCGAGGCACCTTTTAAGGAGTGGTGTTGCAAGCAATATCTTCTTCGCATGATAACTCCTGATCAAATTTCTTCTCGGCTGGCTCAAGACTTTATTTTCTCTCAGCAAACCTTCTCATGTGATCTCCGATGTCTTCTGTACTAATGGTGGTATTTTTAAAGATGGGTGTCATTTCTTCAAAGTGGTGTCTGATGTGGTCTGAAACATGAATGTCACACTCAACTAATCCGAACAGACTATCCGAAATCACATGCTGCGTTACTTCACTCTCGTTCATTCTCCCTGTTGAAGTGTTGCTCTCAAGTTTCTCCAGGTAACGTTTTACCGCAGGATCCTTTCTCATTTTCAGCCACTGACATTTCCAAGTTGCAGCAAGTTTGTATCCTTGATCTGCAATGTATTTGGAGTTCTTGATAGTTTATTTGTGAAGATCTTCCATTGGTTTTTCTGGAACATTGTTGAAAAGAATTGCTTCTCCATTTCTTTTTGTGTTTAGTCGACCGACAATTGTGGCCGCCCCAGAAGTAGCCGTGAAATTGGTAGTCTGCGTTTCTTTGCACCAGCCGTCTGCGGGCAGATATCTCCATCCAATATTTTTCTCTTCCCCACTGTCTCTTGTAGAGATATCGTTCAACCATTCTGCCATTCTTGTGAGAATACTCCGATTTAACGCCATGTTCTTTATGTCTTCTTAAGTGCATTCCAGTTGGCTTCTCTTGCATTAAACACCACAAGAAAAGTGCGTTGGCGTCATAACCAACTACCCCTCCACATGTTTCAGCTTCCTCACCATATTGATAAAATCTAATTTTCGTTAATCCTTTTTCTTGGTGACGGTTGAAAATTATAGAATGACCTCCTACGATGTTGTCTTTTACCAGGTGATGTAAATATTTGTTCATCTCGTTGGAAATGATAAAATGAGTGTCATTGTCTCTCGTGTTGAACAAATACTTCAGTGTCAGTCCGGTTACATTTATTCCATCTTTCATCATATCGACTCTGTGATATTTGTAGAAGACAAATTATTTCTCTCGTGCTTCTCGGAGTGGCTAGACATCGCGATTGTTGTACCAGACGAGAAAATAGCGAATGGTGTTCATCTTGTGGTCTTTCCATACTTGCTGACAGTAGATGTATTCTTCTTTAGATATATTTTCCCTTTTGAGCAAAATGTAAAATATGGCGTAGTCCGGTAAGTGGTCTTGTTCTAGTTTCTTCAAATCATCAATCCACTCGTATGGCAGAATCTCAAAAACTTCACAAACCCAGTCGATAGTAGAACTTAGGGAGTAAAAGACCAACAGACCGTGCACCCTATGCCACCGTTCTAAACAACCAAGGACTACCTCCCATTACCGCACTAGGCGACCATGCATTACCTCCACCCAACAGTACTGCCTGACCTAGCATTCCATACTACCTATGCAAGTGATAGGATAATATGAAGGTCGATTAGTAGTATCAAGGGCTAGTAGTATACCTACATGGGTATATACCACCCATAGTACACTACGATATCATCCCCGTACGAGAAGCCCGACATCCCCTGAGCGGAACAACGTTATTTCAGATTGTACAGTGGACAACGCCAGTGGCCAACGTCTATTGACGTGGCATGTGCAACCTGACGCCACGACGTCATTGGTAACGTCAACTGTTTCTCGGGGAAAACTTTAAAGAAAACTCACCTTCTCCATCAAGATTCCATCTCATACCCGTACTATACACCTGGAACTTAATTAAGCACCCCCTGAAAAATGTTTCATGACAGCGAAGTTGCTGTTATTGATTATTATGTTTTAATGATTGCTATGTCTTGTATACATTTCATCTAGTGAAACATGATGTTCCTGATTGATAGCTTACCACAAACACATCCGCTCGTCCACGTTGATGCATGCTTCCCACGAATGTCACAAAAACATGCAACATCTAGGTATAAAACAAGAAAACTGGTCACTTCTTTTATCAATAAATGTTGACATGGCAAGGAGGAGACTGTCAGAGGCACTAAGATGGCAAATCGTTGGCATGCATGCATATATATGGAGATTTAATACCTGGATGTCGGCTTTTAAACACCGAGCCGCCGGCGAGGTGTTTAAATGAGACATCCATGTGTTAAATCTCCATATATCATACAGGTTGGCGGAGATAACGTTTCTGTCCCGTTTGAAACACAATACAAACATAGTGGAAATAAATTTGTGGACGCATTTCTCATGCTCCACAATCCTTGGACCAAATTCGTGAATAATTGTTCCGTTTTTTTTTTCAAACGCAGAAGACAACAGATAGAGTTACACCCCTTGGGTCGTTAAGGAAAGGAATAAACAAGTATTTTGTTGGCGCATTGAACACATTGGTACTCAGGCCACGAAAATTGCTCTTATTTTATTTTTCTCAAGTTGTTTCATTTAATTATTCGACTATTTAATTTATAACAGCAAAATATGATCGAATTGTTGGAAATCTGATAATATTTGTCACTATTTTCAGGTTTTTTAGTTCGATTTTTATATCGAGACGACCGGAAGCGAAATGCTTTCTTTTAAACAATATACCCCCAAGGTTTCGCATGCCCATATACCCTGGATGTTGCACTCTCTCATATACCTTGGTTGTTGAGTGCACCCTTTGCCATCGCTATTTGTCCAAGTCATTCTGACCAATCAAAACACAGAATTTATGGGGATATGGGGACAATAACACTTAAAGATGATAACGTTATCTCGGGGTGGCCGACTCGACTTACACTCACCGCCTTCGCAGATTGCAAATGTTGGCCATATTGTGGAGACAGTAAACCATTTGTCGGAATAAGGTATCATCGTGAAAAACTTCCGCCACTGGCTGTCGAAGTAACGGGCGGATTTAGAAAACAAAATGACCGTGCTACCAAAATAAGGCAAAACAGTTTGAGTGAGAAAAATCTATCTTATTATAAGTTAATATTTCCTTACCGACACCTCTAACGGGGTCATCTTTGACTCAAAACCTAGCTTATCACCCTCATTGCTATGTTTTGGAGGCAAACTAAAATGTGAACCATTTGAATGGAGAGTTTCCCAAATAGCGCTGAACAGATATGGATGGTATGTAAAGCGTTAACTAAGTCTACAGGTTTCGAAATAACATCAGTAGATAAGGACGACACTTGGTCTGCACTGATATAAATCTATAGGTTCTTAGAACTGCCATGCTCACCTATTGTTGATACCAAGAAAGATTACCATGGTACAGTTGGGGACATATTTCAGTTGCGAACATTTATTCTGTCGCAGTTTTGGCAGGCATTGCATCATCTTCTTGCCGACGGATTTCGTAAGATCCTAAAGAGTGTTAAACATGGGTGTAACGAAGTATTTTACACCCCAAAGCTTTGTTGTGAATATACTACTTAGAGTTTGCTAAGCACCAAGTATATCCAACTACCTGTTTTACGTTTTAGTTGAAATATTGTAATGAAAAGTGTATACATTTTTTTATTAATTAAGTCTTTAATGATTTAAGCACAGGAATTAAGATTTTAGTGTGTTTGACATTATTTTTTAGCTTTTGAATACGATAACCATGGAAAATGGATATTAGTGGTAAAAGAGGAAATTTTTCAAATTTGCCAAAAAGTTGACGGAGCGAACTGATATGGGTTCAATGTCGAGTATAAGACCCATTGTTGTTAATTACAGCTTGACAACGCCTTCTCACGCTCCCAATCAGGTTCCAGATGGTCCTTTGTTGGATGTTTTTCCATTCTTGGACCAGCATTGAACCAAGCTCCTGGACACTTCTTGGTTGGACTGGACGGACTGAAATTGCAAGCTGCAACTCATTCCAGACATGTTCGATTGGATGAGGTTAGGGCACTTGCTGGCCAGTCCATACGCTCAATCCCCTCCCTCTGTCGGTACTCCCGGACAGCATGAGCAACATGAGGACGGGCATTATCGTCCATCAGAATGAATCACCCACTGCACCTGCATACAATCTGACTTGAGCATCCAGGATCTCATCAATATACCGCTGTGCAAGGACACCGAGCTCTGTACGTCCATTCCAGCTGATGCCGCCCCAGACCATTATTGGACCTCCACCGCCATCGCGGTCATGCTCAGATATGTTGGCTTCATGGAATCGCTCTCCTGGTCTTCTCCATACCCTAGAACGTCTATCTGTGTTGTCTAGGCAGTAGAGTGACTCAGCTGTAAAATGGACAGGTCGTCAATCTCCTCTGGTCCATCCAACGTGATCCATGGCCCATTCATATCGTGCCTGGCGGTGGTTCTGGGACAGCTGAATGCGAATACATGGTCTTCTCGATCGGAGACCACCTTCGTGCAACCTTGCCCGCATAGTCTGCATCAAAACATTTACCCCGGATGCATTCTGAAGGTCACTGCGAAGCTTGGTTGCTGTGTCAAAGCGGTTCCTATGGGCCAGAATGATCAAAACGGGTCTTCAGCTGCAGATGTTGCCATGTTTCTGCCACCACCATGTCGTCTGACTGGTGTGCCATTCTGCTGAAATCTTGCCCAGGCTCTGGTGATCACCGTATTGTGCACACCAAGGGCTTCCCCAGCCTGACAATGGGTAGCTCCTTGTTCCTCCATCCCTACAGTCCGCCACATTTCTGCTTCAGACAAATGTCTTCTTACATTTGCATTCGCCATATTCAATCATTAGATCACAAGGGTTTGTGTTGAAATGAAGACTGAATACCCTACACATCTCATGTACATGTCGACAGTACACGAAAACATCATAAAAATCAGGGGGTACATGCTTTCCATGGCTGTCACGAAAGGTCTGCCTGTCAAGAGAGCTAATGTAAACACTGGGGACCATCTCAATACATTCCTCAATCATATCCACCAAAAATATCGCAAATGTGTCACAAGAAAATTTCACAATGATGTGTCAAATAAGTGGTGCTTATCAAACTTTGAGTAGTATAACTTAACTTTTCCTGTGTACACAGTTCCAAATTGCCACAACTGCGATGCAAGGGACTCGGATATGAAAGCCTCCTGCCTGCCTGCCTGCCTGCCTGTCTGCCTTCCTGCCTACCTACCTAGGACAGTGCCACTTTGCTACAAATTCAAGATATGCATTTTGAGTCGTGGTTATATGCCTCGATCGACTGTCCTTTAATTACAATAAATTATGCTGAAGAAATTACGTGATGTAATACACTGTTGGAAAGCGCATATGAGCTTAATGCAGAAATTTAGTGCAATAAGGTGCGGTTTACTGGATTTCAAGTCTGGTAAGAAAAAACCCGTCCGCTTCACGGTCTGGACGATTCAATCTACAAATGATTTGAAATAATTGCCCATCTTTCAAGAGCTGTGCAAAAAGAACGGTGGACTTTTAAAGCATCGGTTCTGTATATATTTCACAATTTTTTTCGACTCATCTTCTACTGTACTCTCCATCTCTAGAGCATCGTATAGGCAGTTACCTCTGGAAGCGTGATTCCGTCCAACAACTTTGGCACGTTGCCGAGAGCTCGGACAACCCCAATTGGCAGATAATTGGAAAAATAAGGTGTACAGCAGTGCGACATTTCGAGCTGATTAAAATGTGGACGTTAGAGAGGCGAAGCTGATGGGATGGTTTATGAATGCAGCACGTTTTCCTACATCTTGTTATTTGTCAACACATGGGGGTATAGATGAGAGAAATTTCAGTCACTCTAGAGATCGTCCATACTCATAGAGCACCACCTGTCCTTTGAGTGAATATACGTCTCATCACCTGTTTTGATGGGGTTGAGGTGTCATCTGGAGGTGCCATTGACTTCATATTTAAAAAGATAACGGGTATCATCTGAATATAATTAAATAATAATAAAACAGAGATTTACTCACATTCCGTCGTTAAGAATGGGCCATGAAAATATACATACAACTCAAGTCATTATGAAGTTATACCTCGCCCAAATGTTAAAATGTTCCCCTGCCCTGTCGTCACACCACTCTTGATAGTTGCATCACTTGATAGTTGCCACAACGTATTGCTTATTCGCACCTTTAAAGTTTCACGTACTGCATGTAGCAGCTTTTGACGTTGAATGACCTCCGGTTTTACCTATGTATCAATGTCCGTCACTTTGTTGACGCGTACATTACTTTCTTAACATTATATTATCACCTCAAAGTCTCAATTTCTCGTTCGGGAAAAGCAGACCGTTTAAACATACAATGTTCATGAATACAATTTGCTTGGATTTCACTCAGGCCACTTCAAGCTCCTACGAGCTCTCGATAGCTCTTTCCAACAAACTTCACGTTTGGGTTATACACACCCTTCCAACTTGATTAATGACTCGCAAAGGCCTATCACCTTTTGCTTCGCATTAGCCCAATAACCCCTAATGTCCGAAACGGTCTCTCACCAAGTAAGGCTACCCATGGCTACTCTCTTAGCCCAATAACTCATTTTGACACCAATCGCCAAAACAGACCCTGGCTGGAGTTCCAAGCTTTCCTTCCGGCGAACATTGACTACCGAATATGTTTACCTTTCTAAATATCATACAGAATCTCCAACGAGCGCTCAGTCCCTTGAATATGGGAAAAGGTCTTATGGTCGATGAGCAACGCAAACTCGCGTCCGTACAAACGTCCTGAAATCTTTTTCACGGCAAACACAATCGTGGGGTTAAGGGAGTCATCTGCTGCAGTCGACACACCTGTTGGGGCATGGATAAAATGTCGCTCGCTCGAGGCAATGTTTTCTTAACAGCTTGCTATATCAACAAACCAAAGATTAAACCTTTATTTACATAAGTACATTCTCGAGTCGATCTCACCATCCTGTGAAAAAACGTAATTAGAGGACCCCTGTCCTCGCTACGCCAATAATATCTGATCAGCTCACGAAATAGGTATCAAACGAACTGATGTTTGGCGTCCTAAAGAGACATCATTTCGTGAATGCGGTGGAAAGGACAAGCAATATCCCACCTAAAAGACCTCGGGTATGAACCCGGAAGACCGTTAACTAAAATATTGCTCCTTTTACGACTGGCATAATAGAAATAAGCTTCACGGGTCATCCATGGCACCTGCATGTGGCTATATTAAAAGATTGTATTAGAGAGCTTATCTCATTCCTCTTGCTAGTATTGATATTTGAATTGTCCATTCAGCTATATTCAAGTAGAAACACCCTGTACACATTGCCAACGTTTAACACTATGTGCACTGATGTCAAAATATCAAAATTTCAACTTAAGGCAGTCTAAGGTCTATCAAACAAGATTAACCCTTTACCCAACGCATACGATATCAAAATTTATTATTTTAAATATCATTTTTTTTAATTTTTCAAAAAATTTCAACAAAACCATATCATGTGACCCCTCGTCGGAACGAGCTCGACGAGCTCGTTCCAACGAGGGGTTACATGATATGGTTTTGTTGAAATTTTTTGAAAAATAATATTTTTTCAACTGCTGAATTTTCGTATTACGCGGGCGGATGCGGACGATTCGTTGGGTAAAGGGTTAAATTGCTTAAGAGAGAGAGAAAGACTAATTTTCCACGTTTTTTTTATCTTTTGCTTTTTCATACTTGTTATCCATTTTGCGTTAAGGAGACCTCCCAATAAAGCAACAGACTTAAGAATTGTTTTCGGAAGTGGAATTGGGGTCTTTAGGTATGTCGTGTCAAGCATGGAAACTGCATCACTCTCGGAACATCGTGTGTTTGTTTACTGGCATTTACAACACTTTTAACAGGTAGGGTCGTATTATGTCAGACAGTTTCACGGATGAGGAAGTCCCAGAGAGAACCACAGCAAAGTATCTTTTTTGACCTCGGAACATTCTGCGTGGACCCTTGTGCATTATGAATGATACGTCTTAACCGGATTTGATTGGTGAATTGAATGCATTTATTTGAAAAACTCCCCATTAAAACCCAAACTACTTCCTAATAATTCAAAACACGTTTACGTACAGATAATAAAGACATGACAGTTTATGACAGGGACATGACCTGTATGTTTTAACAACCGAACTACGAGACTCTAGATTTTAAACGTGATTTAAAGGCACACAAATCGCAATTCATGTACATTCTCAGTCAAAATAAGTTGTGCAAGAGGCTGTTTTTTCTTTTTAAAATTCTGGTGACTAACACCAAATGCGACGATAGGTCCTTGAACTTGGGGAGGTCACAAATGTTCAGAACGTTATAGACCTATAATGTTCCTGCCCGAAGAGAAAAGTTTGTAAAGATAGGTCAACATAAATGACATTTTCTTGATTCTCTGTTCTTGATTAGTACGACAGAAGGTATCACAAAGTGTTTGCGAGGAATGGTGGATGTGGGGCGCGATTAATATATATAGCGAACGGCGTTTTTTCATGTTACGCCACATATTATATAACCCAAAATCATTAAATGTACAAATACAAACTGGACACTTATTTTTGGGGGTGCATCTTGTGGACTGCTCGGTATTTGGTATATTTCTTCCTCAACCATCTTCCAACCCGAGACAAGCCTTCGGGTTGGAAGATAATTGTATAAAAGATAATGGACCAAATGTAACTTAACTCATTTAAATTTGCTGATAATAAACATTAATTGAATGTTTTTAAATTTTGATCAGATTGCATGATTCTGTGGTACATCTACAGAAAACAATTTAAGAACGTGCGCCCTGCCCCTCCCCCTTCTCTGTTATTGCGCGTCTGTCTAACAGTGCTGTTTGAAAAGCATTAATCTTTTTATGGCGAGATTTTCAGTTAAAACTAGAAGTCCGGTCACGCACTGTGCGCTTATCTAGGCTTAATTGCGCGTAGGAATTGCGCACAATTGCCATATCGAATGGCAGCCAAAGCATGGCAGGTTCTGATGGTTAATCATAGCAAACACAGGCAATGTTTCTGCCAATGGACCTCCAGGTCACCCGGAGGTCCATTGGCTGAAACATTGCTTGTGCACAGGCCATTCGATATGGTAATTGCGCGCAATTCCTACGCGCAATTAAACCTAGATAAGCGTACAGTTTGTGACAGGACTTCTAGTTTTAACTGTAGCCATTGTGTAGAAATATGTGACACCCGAAACACCAATAAAAAAATAAAGAAATAACGACACTTTCAACTGCCGGGGTTGCAACGCGTGGAGTAAGACGGAGTGAACGGAAAAAAATCACCCAGCAGCGGGACTATCTCATCATCGACGTGCTGTACGCCTTCGAACACAGCGCCACCGTGCCCCCCACGTTGGCAATCGGGATTAAGTGCCTTGCCTAAGGACACAACACAGTTACCGCTGGTCGGGATCCTTCTCTGTTGCTGTTTTCTGTATTGAGTTAATTGAAGCCTATTGGCGTCTAAAACTGAGCTCTGTTTGAATACTCGTGGGTGGGTTTGGAGTTGGAATGACTTGTAGCGATCGTCAGCCTATTTTTATTTTTTTTTATTTCTTTTTCTTCCTCTGACACATCTCGGTCACAATGTTCAACCTACGCGCATGGCATTTGGTACAAACATTAACGATAATCAGAGCTAGAAAATGATGGGCTGGATTTTTAATTTTCGTCCTTTATCCAACACAATTCCCAAATTACGCGTTTTTCTTGATCTTTTAATATCAACGCCGACCTGGGAAATTATCAATAGCTATAGTCGAATTTTCGGGTTACACTTTTCACACCAGAGTGTTACAGGGCTCGAAAAATAAAATTATACATATTTTTCCATTTAACGTTTGTTTGGCGTTTTCACGTCAATTCCTGTTTTTACAGCCCCGCTCATTTTGTGAGCACCCCTACAGCTCAAGCTACAACAAATACCCCTATAATATTTTTACCTACTCCTAGAAGAATAGTTGAAGTGACGGATCGTAGCATTTGTATTTGCATTGTAGCGCAAAATGTAACCCTACCACGAAAATTCCAACAATTCCCGGAAAACGTGAAAATTAAATTTCAATGCACATTTTAGTACTCGTAGTCACAAATGCAATGTTGAAAAAAAATGAAACTCCGACGTCAGATGCCGGATATATGATGTAAACAACGACAAGGGTATACCCACTCATCTTGTGAGCACCACTACCCCAAGAGTAGCGACACATACCGCTGTAATATTCCACATACATCTCAAAGAATACCTGAAGTCATTTCTTGGCATATTTATTTTTATTCACCTTCTCGGGCAATATTTACTGCTTCCACGTTCATTTCTACCGACGGAGGTATGTATTTATTGGTGAGTAAGGTTACATGCGTATATACATTGGCTCATCGTGACCGTGACAATTTTACGGGTGGATGAAGGCGGAGTACCTGGAGAGAACCACCGAGCATCGACGAGCAACTGTTAGCTCCTCAACCAACATTCTAATTTTGTTCAAGCTCCGCTCAAGCAGGGTTACAGCGGTTGAAGACATGTGCACCAGCGACGTGCATTACGCCTTAGTACTCGGTGTCATCGTGCCCCCATGTAAAAAACCGGGATAAAGTGCCTTGTCCAAGGATACAGTGCGGGTCGTCCCGGACGAGGATCGAACTCGGGACCTCTAGCATAGAAGTCCAACAGTCTACCACTGAGCCACCGCGCTTCCCTACCGACGGCGGTAAAACGTTAAACACCTTTTTTGTATTCGTGGTCTCAAATTCAAGGTTGAAGTCAAAATTGAAAATGGTAATAGAGATGATGTAAACAACGTCGTGGGTATGCCCATCCATTTTGTAAACACCGCAATCTCAAACATTTCGAGACATATGGCTATAATATTCCACTCGTCTCGAACAATAGTTGAAGTGATTTCTCGACGCATTCTTATTCACATAGTCGGAAAATATTTACTGACACGACCTTATTTCCCAAAGATGGCAGAAGAACTTCAAAAGTAATTTTAACTCAACCGATCAGAAATTGTGGAACATTTTTGTCCTTGTGGCCTCAAACGCAAACCTGAAAAGATTTGAAAAATAAGACGTCAGATTCCCGAGTTATGATAGGAATAATCATCAAAAATTTAATTAATGAAGCACCGGGTACAACCCGCTGCTTCGTTGATTAAAATTTTGCTGATGATGATTTTTATTACATGGTAAACGCCTGCGTGGACACCACTGTCCATGCGTGGATTATGACCAATCCACGGCGACTGTACTGCACACTGCAAAAAATATAGGTTCTCTTTAGAACCAAAACTGGTTCTAATCTTGTCCCTGAGATGGAACCAGTTCTGTTTAAACAGTATTTATTTCAAATCAAATGAATTTATAAAGATTAACATTAAATATTAAGTGAATTAAACATAAATTGGGGGGGTTTCAGCCGTAAGTTTGGAGCTTATACGAGGTTGTCTCAAATCATTATTAAGCAAAGGAGATATGGATAGTTGGCATATCGAACCAGTTTTGGTTCTATACAGAACCAAAACTGGTTCGATATGCCAACTGTTGTCATATCTCCTTTGTTTCAAACTGTTTGGCGTCTGCGTTGAATAAGCTCCAAGTTTACTGCTGAATCTACTTCAGTTCATGTAATATTCTATTAAAATTGAATGTTAATCTTGGTAAATTTATTTGATTTGAAATAAATACTGTTTAAACAGAACTGGTTTGGTTCTAAAGAGAACCTTTATTTTTTGCAGTGTATGTTGCAGTTATGATATAGCCAAATATAACGAAAGTAATCTTAAATACTAGTAAATAAATAACTACTAACCCCGCACAAGCAGGGTTAGGGCAGCTACACCATCGACGTGCAGTACCCCTTAATACACAGCGCCCATGTGCCCCTACGTGGGCAATCGGCATTAAGTGTCTTGTCCAAGAACACAGCGCACATAACGCGGGTTAGGATCGAACCGTCGATCCTTCGGTTTAAAGTCTCTATACCAATGGGCTACCACTCTCACGTTTGACCAAAGGGTCATTTGTACCTCCGAGATAAACTGCCAGTTCTGCTTCGTATGCTTTACAATTAAATTACTTTACAAAACGAAAATCCGGGTCCCCATTGGTATTTTACAAGAAACATACAAAATTACTTTGAAGCTCATTGTCCCAAATTGTAGAATTTAACAAACAGCACTTAGCTGGGATAACAAATACAGAACGGCAAAAACTCAGTATAACATTCACCAGTTCCAATATCATTGTGCATGGAACATATCGAACCTTGAGTGCAACAAAGCACCATTAGCAAAGCTTTGATGTACTTTGTTGCACTCAAGGGATAATATTGGTTCGTTTTTGGCCAGCAAAACATTGTAACGTATTGGGGAAAAATAGAAAAAAAAACAGCTGTCTGAGAAAATTGTCGTCCTGTTATCCGAAAGTTTTTTATCTTCGTGAGTGACAAAACGTTGAATATATAGAGGATATGGAATGAATGTTTTTCTCATATAATATTTATGAAACGAGTCTAAGAATTTTCCGTTTTAGCGAGCCTCTGGACAGCCCAAACGTAAATTTCGGACGAGTTTCATAAATATTATATGAGAAAAACACTCATTTCATTTTCTATTTATCATATGACACACACACGCACAAATTAGCCACTTAGTTTGACTTTTTAACCTATCACCCAACTTGAGTTGCAGACGGCACTTGAAAAAAACATCCTCGTTTTACTGAAAATTTTCATTTTTTGCTTCCAAAACATAGGTTATGACCCCTCATTGGAACGAGCTCGTCGAGCTCGTTCCAATGAGGGGTCATAACCTCTGTTTTGGAAGCAAAAAGTGAAAATATAAAAAAAATGAATGGCGTTTTTCTTGTAGGTAAAAGATTAATACAATATAACCCACCCTAAATAGGACAGATAACGTAAATTCTCCCTACTGAAATTATGTAAATGTGACCCAGTTGTATTTTGTTTAGCCAATCAAATTGTCCAGTTTTGAAATTGATCAATGAATGCTCCCAACTCTAATTATGCAAATTATGAAAATGTGACCCAGTTGTATTTTGTTCAGCCAATCAAATTGTCTAGTTTTGAAATTGGCCAGTGAAATTGACGGAAGGCTTTATTTATCACTAATTAATATGAAAACAAAATATCAAATGTTTTAAAGTGAACAAAACGGACGAGTCATATGATAAATGTAAATTCGTCATGTTAAGAAATCGTAATATGACAGTTCATTGTTATTAGAAGGTCATCACAACCACTTGAAAATGACTGTTCACCACAACAAAAGTATGAAATTGTCTTTTATGGTTTATATTCTACATTTAGTTTTAACTCTTTCAACACTGTCGCCCTGGAAGGTTCCATTTCAGCCCACACTGTCAACGGCGAAATGGGCGAAACAATCCTAGCTTGTTGGGAGGTTCTGTGATAATTTAATCCTACATCTCTCTTTATTACTGAGACTCGCTTCATATGTTTTGCTCGTTATATCGCCTGCCCGTCCACTGCCAATTTTGACTTCACGCAAACATTTATGCACATCGTGTTGAAAGGGTTAACCCTTTCAATCTTGACCGCTTCATTGGAATAATTATTTTCGTCCTTCACTACTTTCATACTGCCATGCAAATTGTTTGTAAAAGTCTGATGGGCGATTAGAATGCTACTCAAGGAACACACTATCGCTAGAAAGAGCGGAGGTGCGGTGGCTCAGTTGTTACGGCAAAAATGTTCACGGTTCGATCCCCACAAGGGGTTACTTCGTTGAGTTCTTGGGCAAGGCACTTAATCCCGATTGCTTACGTTGGGCCATGATGGCGCTGTGTACTAAGGCGTACTGCACGCACATCGATGGTGCACTTGTCTTCAACCAATGTTAACCCTGCTTGTGTGGAGTTAGTACGTTGGGGAGTCTGACAGTTGCTCGCCGTTCTCTCCGGGTACTCCGACTTTTTCCACCTGTACTACTGTCCGACACGAGGTCATCCTGGCTGTCGAAATCGTCGGTAAAACCTAATAAATAAATACATAAATCTTGATTTCACAATGTTGTATTGATGAAATCGCGATTTGATCGAGACTTCACACAGAATTACAACAAGTACTGTAATCACACGAGCGGTCCTGTTGTCTACCAGGTCGCAATCAGGTCTCGAAATTTTTACACCAGTGCGTGGTGACTTACCGATAATATTTTTTGTCTAAAATCCACACATAGTGCTCTATGGCTTCACAAAATTGCAAAATTGCAAAATGTCTTCTGGAAAAAAATGGATAAAAAAGATTAGATATGTTGCTAATTTTAAATATCTTGTAAGTTGATTGAGGCAGCGTCTAGCCACAAGCAGCACCCAGCAGTCATGCTGGCGTCTGTTCTGGGCTGGAGTTGGGGTGAACAGAGTTCCTGCTGCTAGTCGATATTGCCTATCCGTATCCACTCTGGCGCAAGCCTGAAAATAATCAATCAGTCATTTGCAAAATGAGGCCCCCAGAGGGAAAATTTGCTGATGTTATTCCAAACAGTTGGCCAATGTATCCTCTGGGTACCTCTTTCTGTTTAGGTTTAAGACCTTGATTCAATTGAGGTTTACAGAGGGTAAATTTAGGGCAGCAGCGCCAAATTCTCCCCCTGAGGACCTCATTTTGCAGGTGACAGTCTGCTTCTTTTCTGGCTTGCTCTGGCGTGATGCATGTGTGCTCTTGTAGTCGATGTTGTCGGGCGTCTGCGAGTGTTGTGTGATTTTGCAGTGTGGTTCTCATGGATTGGGCGGGGCAGGTCAAGCCACGAGCAGAATCCAGCAGCAATGCTAGTATCTGTTAGGGGGAGTGAGGATGGTCAGAGTTAATGCTGCTCGTGACTATTGCCTATCAGTATCCATTCTGGCGTGATTGCATGTGTGTGTTTGTATCCGTTATGGAGTCGATGTTGTCGTAGCGTGCTCAAGTGTAGAGCGCTTTTGTAGTGTCATTCATTTGAGTCGGTCGGGGTACCTTCAAGACACCAGCAAAACCCAGTAGTCATGTTGGCACCTGCTGTGAGTGTGAGGTGGAGAAGTATGAATATAGTAAAATGTGGGAAAATAACATGTGAATCTCTGTTCTCGCCTTTCTTTTCCACGGGTGGAATTCTACAGTATAATGGGACAGGGAATTATACAGTGTTATGTGGGTGGAGGGAGAGAACATTTGGAGGGGATGATGACCCCAAAGTAACTGAAATTCCCTGTCCGCTTTTATAATAACAGTATTGTAACCTCGATCCCAAGCGGAAGCCGTTCGATGTCACCATCACTCGGAAGCTTCTACAATCTAAAATCAGTTGGGTTAAAAATCAACCCAAAAGACCTGAGTTGAATGAATATGAACCCAATTGGATTCATATTCATTCAACTCTGCTGATTTGTGTTGATCAGTATTGCCTGTGGCGTCGAATTAGATTTCATTCAAGTCCTCTGTAATCGTATCTGTGTGAGCGTTCCGCCAAGAGGACATGGAAAAGACCAAGCTAACTCGGTGACACTTCAAATGAGCAAAATGTATTGTCGAGTGATTTGCTATCGAGTCGAGTCAGATAGAGTCAACACTGGCGTTAAATTTGATTTTTTTTCAAGCCCTCTGTAATCGTATCAGTGTAAGCTTTCCACTGAGAGGGTCTGGAAAGGACTAAACTGAGTCAATGACACTTCAAATGATCATATATTTATCGAGTGATTTGCTATCGAGTCGAGGCGGACAGGGTCATCCATGGAAGAACCCGGAGAAAATCCACCCATGAACATGTTTTATTTATACCTTTTCTGAGACGCACTACGAGAGGTAATACACCAATTCTGAACCATTCTAAAATATACACCTCGATATATTGAATGCATGGAAGTTTAGTTTGTTTGTTGCAGAACAGCTTCACAGAATATGCATGTCAAAATGTATGCAATCTCAACATATAGTATTTATTTATTTATTTATTTATTTATTTATTTATTTATTTATTAAGGTTTAACGACACTTTAAAAGCCAAGGTCATATCGTGTCGGTGACAGTTGTAAGGGTGGAGGAAGCCGGAGTTCCCGGAGAGAACCACCGAGCAACGACGAGCAGCTGCCAGCTCCCCAGCATCGTAACTCCGCACGCAGCACAGGCAGGGTTAGATTGGTTGAAGCCATGCGCACCATCGACGTGCAGTATGCCTAAGTACACGGCGTCATTGTGCCCCCATGTGGACAATCGTTGTTAAGTGCCTTGCCCAAGGACACAACGCGGGAGTCCGAATCGATCGCTCAGACGGTCACCCATCCAAGGACTAACCGGGCTCGACATTGCTTAACTTCGGTAATCTGACGAGAACCGATTACCGCAACGCCACCGCGATCCCTTCAACATATAGTAATGAGATGACAAAAGCGGTCAGAGAATTTCGGTCAGATCAGGGGGCAATATAAAACTTTTACAATTGTATTTTCTGTATTTTCTTGTTATGACTTTAAATGAGTTCAAATGACCATCAGCATTTTCAAAGATGTGGCAATTTGCCAGTTAGCAAATTGCCATATCTTTTAAAATGCTAATGATTCATTTAATTACGAAATATACCTATACTATACCTATTCTATAATTACCTGTATTAACAGGTAGAAATTCTGAAAATAAAATTGTAAAAGTTTTATAATATTAGCTCCAGGTCGAAATTATCTTTCCGCTTCTCCCTCCAGCACAGTATTATCTCCCCCGTCGGATAAGAAGTGCGAGAACATTAAAACTGAGATGCGCTTATCATTTGTTTTTCATGATCCGTCTTGATGTGGCAATATTTTATTGATTACACGCCTGTTCTATGCAATCCCCATCTACAGCAACACTAAACCGTGCGGAAAATGAAAATCTGTTCCACACATATATGCGGAACAGAAATCGTTGACAGACTATTTTTAACCTCGTTGGCACTCGTGCCATATCGATTAACACATTCACACGCATGTGTCGTTCTGTGTATTTATGAAATCTCAACCCACTGGTGTATAAGTCGCGATCTGATCGAGAAAAATACCACTTTTGTGATTACAGTATTGTAAAAGCAATGCCTTTGTTTGTTCATTTTGAAGAAACACGCCTCATAGAAAGATAAAGAGGGCTCAACAGCACTGGACTTGATGTTTACTGTTTTAACCGACGTACAGAACCAAACATTGTAAGAATTTTAAGATGTTTAACCAAGAAGGATACTTGCCACAAACTATAACGCCAGTGTACTTAACGCCATCAGGTTATACGGGATTCCCTGAACTTTTCATTTTAAATTATATTTTTTCTCAGATCGTAAGCTACGACCTACAGAAAAAAGATTGTTTGGGGCGATTTATTTGTAATCGAGCCCAATTTGGATGGATAACCACTTTCAACTTAACGTTTTTTTTTTTTGGTGATAGCCTTCACCTGATGGCTTTAGGATAGGGTTCCCCGTTTGCCACCAAGGCATACCTCCTATGAGTCCCAACGTCGTCATGGATATACATCAGATTATTCCTTGGGCATTCTGCCTGGATAACATGTTACAAATACAGAATCCATTCTGTGCATTATCCAATGTGTGTAAAACGATGAAAATCCTCCCAAAATATGCAATAGTAAATCTTTCTGTCTCCAAAATAGCACCAACCATGTGCCACCATGTAAACCAAGATGTCGGAAAGCCGTTTAATAATAACACAGGTTACGCGTGCGCACAGACACCCGTATCACCATGACAATGACGTCACAGCATGACCGCTTACGTGGGATACCATGACAAGCCCACATGACACCCACAATTAACCGCCACATGACGTCAATTCTAAGGTAAATGGGCCAAGTCCATAAGTACAGGCCCGTCTGGACCCTGACATATTACCCATATTCACTGGAGAATTCTGCAACATAATAAGGTATTTCGCCACAAACGTGGACCATTATAAAGAATGTGGCAAAAAAACTGCTAAAGAGAAATTTTGCGAACTCTCTCCTCGATGACATTGCGCGTCGGGTTGTTTTTACACACACGCCGCATCCCCCCGCCCCCGCTACCGTTTCTGGTAACAAAATTTTCTGTTCAACTTCTAAGATGACTAGACGAGTTGAAAAGACCAAATTTTCTAGCGGTTGTGTTACTTTTGAAGGATACTTCATTGAGCTTTACCTCATACCTTGTAGTGGGTACGTAAGGGGAGGTAAATGACTGTCTGTATGTAAGACTGTTTCTAAGTCCGTTGGTCTGTCTTTATCTATCTACCTTTTCTGTATCGACGTTACATAAAGCTTCCTTTTTATAATGGTTATGAAGGATGAATGACGGTAGAAACTCTCGTTGATGCCCCAATTATATTTCAAACCCGTAGATTTCACGATCGTTTCCCCTTACTATTTTATCGGTCATCAAGTCAGCAGTCGGCAGTACTGTCCTAATCTCATCAAGTCGATCTATCCCTTTTATAACAATGTTGAACGTTCATGATGCAGGGAGAGTAGCTCTCTGGGGAGTTGAGGGGGAGATTTCTGTCCCAACATACTGGGTAACCTGTTTAACAGGGATGTTTGTTCAAAACTGCCCGTCGCATGGGGGTTCCATTTTCGCGAAAACCTGTCGCCCGCTGACGCCTATTCGATCTTTTGAGGATACTTACAAAGCAGCTGGTGTGCTCGAAATCTACATTTTATTACACGCCTATTCTTTGAAATCCCCATCTACAGCAACACTAAACCATGCGGAAAATGCAAATTAACCCTTTACCTAACATGAAAAGCACACGACACTTGCAAAAAAAATTCTTGAATAACTAAATTTTTTCATTTTTTGTCTCAAAAACATAGGTTATGACCCCTCGTTGGAACGAGCTCGACGAGCTCGTTCCAACGAGGGGTCATAACCTATGTTTTTGAGACAAAAAATGAAAATATTTTGAAAATTAATTGGCGATTTTTGAGAATAGCGCTGGCCGGTTTTGGCCGTTACGTTGGGTAAAGGGTTAACTGAACAGAAATCGTTGACGGACTATTTTTAAATTTAAGGGAAATTTCACCGGAAGTTTTTCAAATCGTGCACCGCAATTACAATTTGAGGTTACAATACAGTGTTTTCGTGGTAAACAGCGCCTCTAGTGGTTTGCACCCAACCTTTAATGGAAGATAAAAGTTCCTGGAATTATCCGATTGGTGGAAAATGTACTGAGCTTGTAAGTGTGAATAAAGTTTTAGAGTGCATGTTTTGGAAAAGATATAAAATATTGGTGACTATTGTCTTCTGAAATGTGTGAGAGAAGATTAAAATTGGGTGGCGGTAGGTAAAAATATGTCTATTTCATTCAGTGCAAAACTGGACGGGAGTACAGTAAACTCCAAATTTAAAGGCAAAATTCACATGACGACCTATATTTTTTTCAGAATATTGTTTTCATGAGATGATAAACTAAATAGATAGATGGTTGTTTTTGCCCAAATCGGCTTGATAAGATTGGGAGAGGAGGAAAGATTAGTACTGTCGTCAATGGAAAACAAACACTGTATTGAAACCTTGAATCGCCAGCGATAGCTAAAATAACACGAATTCCCCTCGTAAATTTTGTTGGCGATAAAATGTGTTCTTTTTGTTGATGGTTCGTTCCCTGAGTTCCAATGTGTTCTATGTGCCAGTGGGCACATGGAAGATATTGGAACTCAGGGGACGAGTTGTCAAATGAATTGCTGAGTGTCCTTCTAATAAGCGATTTCATAGACGTGAAGGCGTGTAATAAATTACACTTGTGCCAGCGCGGAAGGATAAAACTCGAGGCCTGTGGCCTCTCGTTTTATCCTTCCGCGCTGGCGCTCGTGCCATATCGATTAACCCATCTACACGCGTGTGTCGTTCCGTGAATGTAATGTTCTTAGAAAATTTTAGATGGACTCATTCGATAATTACTCTTGTGAATTCGCTGTATGTGAACTTTCTGAAATCATGGAATTCACAAAAAAATAACACGAGAACGTGAGTGTCGACTTAAGGACATGGTGACCTTAGGTACCTTGATGTTATAATCCAAACACATCGGAGGTGAAAGGAGAAAAAGGAAATAAATTGGAGAAATCTGTTTTTTTTATATTATTTATGTCATAACATCGTAGATGCGTCAAGAAGAGTCCTTTAAAATCCGAATTGAGCTTTCTGAGTTACACTATATTTTTGCCTTATAAAAAACAATCTTTTTTTCTTTTTCACAATCATCGAAATAATTGGATGCTATTACAATTTTTCAGCTTAATAATATACAAAAACACTCAATATTGTTCATTATACAATTCTCCAACCTGAGACACCCTTTCAAAGGGAAACTTCCAAAGAATTGTGCAGATATGGATATGAAATAACATAATGACTCCAAACAAATGACGATTTTTCCGGTGAACTGTCGAAATCGATGTCGGAATTCTCGGGGTTCTCAAAGTACAGATGTGGGCAATGTGGTTTTTTAACTTTACAGACATCACTCCTTCACTATAATATGAGGAATTAGTGACCAATACTTGTAAAAACATAAGCCTATCACTTAAACCGGTTCCCATCGAACTCGTCACATTTTGTTCTTCTACTCTGTCTAATCCCATCTCTACTTCCAACAGATGGAAGATTTCTCCGAACCATGCCCGTCGACGGCTTCCAGAGATTCTTCAAGGTCAGAAGGTCTGACAAATTCTGGGATAGGATTTATTCCGGCCAAACCATAGAGCGGATGTTCAAGGTAGCTGGTTGTCTCACACAGGGCGGGGAATAGCAAAGAGCAGCATTGCGAAATTGGTTCAGGCCCTTTCCCTCTGTCTGCCGATATGCAATGCTCTTGAAAACTTTGTTCAAGTCCACATTAGTCGCAGTGACCAACTCCGACACCTTCGTAAGAGCGCACAAGTAAATGACATCAGTGACATAAACATATTCCTCTTCTGGTTGAGAGTAAATTCGCCGTTCCGCAATAGAGTCCCATTGTTGTTAGGTCTCACTGGTATTTGTCATTGTGACCAGGCCGTTACTGTTGGTAATGGATTTGTATCAAAGGTCAGCAACATCAAGCTGGGTCTCTCCGACGCTGTCAAGTCAATCGCACGAAAGGCCAATTTTATCAAAGTGCATGGAGATGAAGTGGTTGTCGATCCTATGATACATTTCCCGCCTCACCATGTGCGTGATTCGGTCACAGTCCGAAATTGGGGGATATCTCAAGTATGAGCATGCACCAAAACCGCACGCACTGTTTGATTCTGGTGGAATTAGAAAGACACCACAAAGGAGTGTCCTTAGCAAAATACTCACGTCATGTGCCACTGAACGAGAAGACTTTCTAAGAAGCCCTGTTTTGTGATGTGACAGTATAGCCCAAACAGCCATTATATGGAGATATCCGCTCCACACATTCAGGTTATTTAACGAAACATTTTGGATCCAGTGCTATTGCTGTATTCGATGGCTATGAATGTGACACGTCAACAAAAGGTATGCAGCAAACGCGCAAAGTTAAGGGTAGATATTCCGTAGATATCAGCACCTCGCTCGTCCTGCCAGTAACCTCCTCCTGATCTGATTTTCTAGCCAATCGTCGGAACAAAACAAACTAATCCGTCATTTAATTCAGGAATTTGTCCGCATTGGTGTTCAATCGAAGCAAGCAAATGCAAATGCAGATGTTCTGATCGCTGTGACAGCACTGGACTTGGCTCTGAAGGATGGAACCAATGTCGAAGTTGTTGGAACAGACACCGACTTACTTCTAGTCTAACCACTCGCTAGCATCCAGAATAGAACATATACATGGTGTTTTCTGTCGCACCCGAAGTCCCCTTCTCAATCAGAGAAATGGCGACCAAGTTGGGTGAGTTAGTGAGAAATGTGTTGCTGACACATGCTATCAGCGGTTCTGACACAACTTCGGCGCTCTTTCACGGAACATGACAGCACAACTCAAGAGATTGCCAAGTCGGAGGGCGAATTCTATTGATGTTTTACGGAGTTAGAAAATTCGCTTCCCTCGACCATTACCGATGCGTTCCTTATAAGCGTTCTGTGACAAACCGAAGATGAATAAGTGTATTCAACTTGCTTCCTTTTCACCTACTAGTTGTTCAGCACACCAGCATGCCTTCCGTACATACCAATAGGTTCGGGAATGGGTAGGATGCTCGCTGTCTTCAACAGAAAGGGGCTGGCCGATGACCAGTGGAGTTCTCAGACCACCTGCTACAACTCAGCCCTAGAAAGTAGGCTTGTCGTGGTCGGGATTGTGCAGATGTTATTTGGATTCTTGTAGCAATCACAGACTTACAGACTCAAACGGCACTTTTGAGATGAAGTTGATAAATAACCAGAGATTAATTGAATGTCCTTGAATATTCGATTTTCACTGTTTCAGTTGTCATCTGTTTGCTGCTATGAGATATGTATTTGCGATCAAGTCAGCGCAACTCATTATATATCTTCCAATGAAATAAGGCTTGTGCAATGACTGAATGGTTTTAGACCCCAATATTGATTATTATAACTACTTAAACATTAATAACCCACGAGCTAGAAATGTCGTACTTAATACAGTACGTGGACAGTGGATTGTAACTAAATCACCCGCGGAGGGGAGTTGTCAGCCAGGCTATAACTTTTAAATTGTGTACATATCGACAAAAAACTCAAGTTATGTTTCAGGCAATGGACCTCCGGGTTTAACCCGGAGGTCCGTTGGCTGAAACTTTGCTTGTGCTGTTTATGCTTTGCAACAAATTTGTAATTATTGCTTGGGTGGACTCTCCACTCTGTGGGGGATTTAGTGATAATACACTCTGCACGTACTTTATGAAAGAGAAGTTAGAACTTGTTGATATCTGGCGCGAGAATAACCTTAATATAAAACGTTATACATGGAGGCGTACATCGCCCAGGAAACAAGCTCGTTTGGATTTTTATCTAAAATCCGAACACATTACTGGTCTAGTTGATAAATGGTACATTGAACCTGGATGCAGAACCGATCACTCATCCATCTCCTTACATTTGCAGTTTGATAACTTTGTACGTGGAAACACGTTTTGGAAATTCAGGAATTCCCTATTAAAAGGACCTAGATATGTTGAAACAACAAAAGCAAAAATAAAAGAAATTTGTAATCAATATACGGCGGGGAGGGGTGGGGGTACAGATGGGGCAAACGGTGATCCTATATTTAATATTAATGATCAGCTCTTCTTTGAGACTATTTAAATGGAGTTAAGGGGTTCTACTATATCCTTCGCGTCTAACCTGAAAAAAGAAAGAAACAAAACAGAACTTAAGTTAATCGAACAGATAAGAGAAATGGAAGAAAGTCAAACAGCTGAGCTGGAGGACAGATTAGAACTTTTAAAAATAGAGTTGGAGGAAATTCGAAAACTAAAATGGGAGGGTAGTTTTATTAGGTCAAGAGCCGATGTTTGGAAAACGGTGAAAAACCCACAAAATATTTTCTAAACTTAGAATTGTTGATAAAACTGTACGTAAGATACAGAAGCATAACGGTGAGGTTTTGACTGGACAAAAAGAAATATTAGAAGAAATCACAAGTTTTTACGAAAGATTATACGAATATCGGGAAAGCAATTGGAGTGGTCTGGGGGACTCTAGCATCGGAAATGGAGGCGAAGTCTCCTTTTCTACCGGTCTCTATCTTTCTTCTTACATGCAGTTTGTTTGTACATTAAAATGTGATATACTGTTATTGTATATTTGCATGTATGTATATGTATTATATCTTCTCTTTTATTATTAATAAAAAAAAATGTTCCAATAGAGAGAGTTTGTAAATGTCATCGCCGACGGCGTCGCCGCTACCGCCACCGCCACCGCCACCGCCGTCGCCGTCGCCGTCGTTGTCGTCCTCGCTGTAGTTGTTGTTGTTGTTGTTGTTGTTGTTGTTGTTGTTGTTGTACGAGGGTGGGCAATCCGGATATCTCGAAAAGCTCAATTCAGATTTTGGGGTTCTTATTAATCACTGAAAAATGAGGGTCTCTAGTGAACCCCAATGTGCCTGGACTATTAGTCACTGGGGAGCTCAGCCATAATGCATTCATCTTTAATGTGTTTATCGCGCACATTTCTCGTCGCCAGTTTGGCTCTGTAGCACTGAAATTCAACTGTTGGCAGGGACGTAGCTAGAGGAGGGGTATCTCGTCATCCCAATTATCGCCTAAATTTCAAAAGTTGGAAATTCGGTGAGGTAATTTCCAGAAATTGGAATTTAATTTGCTCCTGTCATATTTTTCGGTCAGAGCCAAAGTGATTTTGCAATTTTTGATCAAATACTCTGACTTTTTCAATCAGCTGACAAAACGTTTCGAAATTCCGACTCGAATCTGTAACCGGTCCGGTTTTTCGATTTCATTGTTCTATTTCCCTTACTCTAATCAAGCTACACAAGGATTATAGACTGGCAGTTATTCAGCCAATATCTACTCGTTCCAACTGACGGCCGTCAGTTGGAACGAGTAGATGTTAGCTGAATCGCTATCAGTCTATCGTCCTTGTGTAGCCTGGTCAGTGTAGGGGAAAACTCGTTGTCTTACCTGGGGAAATGCATTTTTCTTGCGGATAAAATGACTAGTTTTAAGCCAGTGGGGGGCTCAGAATCTATCTCAGGGGTTCAAAAATTAAATATATATATTCCGGAGGAGGACCCGGACCCCCACCATCGATTGGGAAATACTACCTCTTGAACTCTCCTCCAAAACGGACTGCGGGCCTCGGGACATGCCTGTGACATGTCGTGCTGGTACCCCAACCCCAGTTAGAAATCTATCTGATTACCACCCCCGCTCCTCCATTGAAGACCCTTTAGCTACACACCTGACTGTGGGTGGTTAAAAAAATGCAAAAACCGACTACACAGGTGAAAATCTGTTCTTCGTTACTGCTCTTTAACATCTTTGTGCTTCTATCGTTAACTGTATCTCTCTAATCGAGTGTTAACAACTTTGAAAAAAAAATGCTTCACATGTATAGTTGGTTTAAAATTTCACGCGTAGGTTGGTTTTGTGGGGGTAAATAGAAAGATAACTGGGACGCCGACAATTATTTCGCGCAGTCATGCAGCTGAAATGCTTGAGAATAATAGTGTATACATGTGATAATTTGGGAATCATGAAATAATATTCCGTACAATTATGAGGTTATAAAACAGTTGATACTTCCGATCACATTTTCACCCTTTACTTAACCCTTTACCCAACGCAGGCGATATCAAAATTTATTATTTTAAATAAATTTTTTTGAAATTTTTCAAAAAATTTTAACGAAACCATATCATGTGACCCCTCGTTGGAACGAGCTCGACGAGCTCGTTCCAACGAGGGGTCACATGATATGGTTTTGTTGAAATTTTTGGAAAAATAATATTTTTTCAACTACTGAATTTGCATATTATGCGGGCGGATGCGGGCGATTCGTTGGGTAAAGGGTTATTGTATTACTGAGGGAGCGCGTTACTCAGTGGTTACGGCATTCGACCTCAAACCGAAAATTCCACGGTTCAGTACCCACCAAGGGGCACGGTGACGCTGTGTCGTAAGGCGTACAGCACGTCGATGGTGCAGGTGTCTTAAAACCAATGTCAATTCCGCATGTGTTCGAACATTGTCGAATCGTCGAGATGTTCTCAAATTCCAACCAAGTGTCTCCTCTTGAAGGTTTCTTCTATCATTGGATCCCCTGTGCAAGAGAAATGATGATCAGGTGTGGACTGGGCCAAGAAAAATTACCGGGGAATGCACCATGGCTGGGGGCACACCCGGAGAAAATTTTGATTTTGTGAACGCAGCTTTCTTGCATCTGAGCGATCAATGTCAGTTCACATTTCCATGGCTTTTTTGTATCATCTTCATCGATGGTTCTACCGGGCTGGGCCTCATTGGAAAGACCCTAGTTCGTCCCATTCGGAGAAAAGTTTGATTTTTGAAGTTGGGGGATGGCTGTTTCCTTTCATTTGAGCGACCAATGGCAGACTAGACTGCTGGTATATCGAAACTGTTCGATTACCGACAGTCTATGCTACCAGATCCATTTCGCCTTTTGATTACTTTCATGGATCCACGTCCCAACATGTGTTGGGCTGCATCAGTTTTGGGAGCTCCAGGGGGAACCCAATAGCGGGGTGCGTAGCGGGCAATTTCCCGGTGGACCATGCTGCCAGGCCGTCTCTGATGACGGTAGAAGAGGACTTCAAGGCTGTTTTTCTTCCGAAACTACTTTGATTCCGTTTCTTGAACATTCCGCTTTTTTGATTCACTTGCCAAAACAAGAGGAGTTGTCGTTGAATGCTACACTTGAGTCAGCAATACTTGCTGAATTCCACTGTTGTAAGAAGTACAATGTGTACAATTGAAAAGCGATAAGATTCTATTTGAAGTTCAGTTTGATTCGAAATATTCTGCCTGATTCGATACAAGATTTGATTCGACTTGAAATTTGTGATTTTCAAAATCCTAGTACGGAAGACGTGAATATTGTAGTTTAGAAAGCTAAGAAACAAAAAACCTTCCATATGCGGAATTAGTAAGGGATGACACTATGGTGAACGAATTTAATACTGAAATCTCCATTGGGTTTTGGATGTTTTGAAACATTTATGTCGATGGTATTTGCAGCGAACTTATTTAACACTGAAAATTCCCATAGACATTTTTTTTCGCTAGAGTGTCATTGTGAAGCAGCATTTGGTCGTCGAGTAGCATTCGTTTCCCCTCTGTTTGCTCAGAGTCTCGTCATTTGATCCCGGATGAGTGAAATGATTATACACTCTTAAAATTTTTTTTTTACATGTTTGAAACAAAAAACTAAAAGAGAAATCCCCCCCATAAAAATCTTGTATTTAAAAGGAAAATATGAATGTAGTGTCTGCTATCTGGATAGCTCAAATTTATAAAACTTTCCAACGGCACCGTGTCCTTCAATCTCGCCTTGGTTGGAAGTTAGATCTTGAGTTTGATATCACGAAAATTCGAAAGGTCGACTTACACTTTTTCGAAATTTTGTTTTATGAGGTATTTCATGATAACGATTTCAATTCCGGTGTCCGGAGAAATGTTTTTCACTATCAACGTAGACGATATAAGTTTATTTTATTTTATTTTTTTATTAGGGTTTAACGACTCATTAACAGCCAGGGTCATATCATGTCGGTGACAATTTTACGGGTGGAGGAAGCCGGAGTACCCGGAGAGAACCACCGAGCAACGACGAGCAGCTGCCAGCTCTCCAACATCGTAACTCTGAACTCTGCACTGCGGCACAGGCAGGGTTAGATTGGTTGAAGACATGCGCACCTTCGACGTGCAGTACGCCTTAGTACACAGCGTCATCGTCACCCATGTAGGCAATCGGGGTTAAGTGCCTGGCCCAAGGACACAACGCGGGAACGCGAATCAGTCGCTGAAATGGTCACCCATCCAACTACTAACCGCGCTCGACGTTGTGATCTGACGAGAACAGGTTACCGCGACGCCACCGCGCCCCCATATAAGTTTATTAATGCAGTCGTGTGCATGGGGCGTACAGTACGTGGAGAGTGGATTGTAACTAAATCACCCGCGGAGTGGAGTTGTCACCCAAGCTATAACTTTCAAATTGTGTACATATCGAGAAAAAACTCAAGTAATGTTTCAGGCAATGGACCTCCGGGTTTAACCCGGAGGTCCATTGGCTGAAACTTTGCTTGTGCTGGTTTTGCTTTGCAACAAATTTGCAATTATTGCTTGGATGGACTCTCCACTCTGTGAGTGATTTAGTGATAATACACTCTGCACGTACAGTAACTTACACACCGAATTTTATAGATGTGTCAGATGAACAAACCGGTGAAGTGAAAAACAATATCTTCTGCCTCGCCTTGAATTTTACAATTTTAATTCAAGTAGATGTCTGGTAGCAGCCCCTGTTTTAAGCCGAATTTAGGAATTCCATTTCTTATGAGCCGTCATAATAGATATATGAGTTCGACATCAGTTTCAAAACAGTATTCGTACTGTTTGTTTTCTGTTAACGCTTTACCCAACGCAGACGATATCAAAATTTATTATTTTAAATATCATTTTTTTTAATTTTTCAAAAAAAATTCAACAAAACCATATCATGTGACCCCTCATTGGAACGATCTCATTGAGCTCGTTCCAATGAGGGGTCACATGATATGGTTTTGTTGAAATATTTTTAAAAAAATTAACTTTTTCAACTGCTCAATTTGCATATTACACGGGTGGATGCGGGCGATTCGTTAAGTAAAGGGTTAATGGAAGCTGAATAGAGAAATCGAGATCTATTTGACAAAATACGGACGAGATAGTGATTGGGGTATGAAATCATCTGAGTTGCGACGAGTAGAAGAGTACTCCCGAGATGTCCTCCTGTCGTATATCTTACACTATTTGATTGTAGCATTGACACGTTAGGTTCAGTCTTTGATATGAACACTGTGCATCGGACGGTACTATGCTGTCGTGTATTTAGTGATTATACTCGTAATGCCGTTCAACCCTTTGCCTAATGTAATGGCCATAACGGACAAGCGCTATTCACAATGATCGTGTTACATTTTTCTCTATTTTTGCCTTCAAAACATAGTTTATGACTCTTCAATTGTTTGCCTCTAAAGCATAGCTTAACACGCTTTATTGGAACGAGCTAACGAACTCGTTCCAATAAAGCGTATTAAGATATGTTTTAGAGGCAAAAAATTAACCAATCTAAACTATAAATATCCACTTTGTAAGGATATATTTTCTTTTGTCTCCCCTGATTACTGTAGAATAATACAGCTAATTAAACTGAATCACGTCAATAGGTGCGATAATCCGTATATTGTCAAGATGATAAAGCAGCATGCAACTCTGAAACCTCAGCGGAGTTGAAGATAGCTAGTTGACCAAGTAAGGGGGTACGTATGGATAGGTGTAGGACGAACGGAAGGCCAGAAAAAAGGGGGAGGGGTAGGCATGTACATTAAAGAGGATTTAAAACCATCGCTGATCACAGACCTGGAAAACATCAGCACCCCGGCTGAGGTATCGAAAGAAATTGGATGGGTAAGGATCAGTCTGAAAAACAAAAGTATTGCCCTTGGGGTTGTGTATTGTGCGGTGGAGGGAAGCAAACCCGAATGGAATGATTCGATATACTCAACACTGAGGTCCAATATCACCGAATTACAAAACAAGGGGCTCGGTATAATTTTGATGGGTGACTTTAATGGCCACATAGGTAATGATGAAGAAGGCATAGAGGGTGGGGACAATAAAGTCAACAGGAATGGAAGGAAGCTGTTGAACTTCACAAACGAGCTCGGTCTGAAGAGTCTGAACAGGGACGCGAGGTGTAAGGGGAAATGGACCTGGGAGAGGAACGACAGAAAATCAATAATCGACTACATCCTCACAGATATTAATTTATGGAGGGAGGTGATAGGGGTAGAAGTGGATGATGAGGGTAAAATGGAGGTGGATAGTGATCACAACTTGATTACAGTGACGATCAGAGCTAAAACTCTAGTAAAAAGCAAAGGAAGCTCTAAGGAGATGTGGGAACTCAAAAAAGATACTGACTGGTCGAAGTTCAATGAAAAACTGAAACCAAAGCTTGCAACCGTACCCAAGAGGGGCAGTGTCCAGAAGATGGCCGACGTCATAGTTGCGAGCCTGGTGGAGACAGGAAAGGAAAGTGTAGGAAAGGTCAGGGTGCCAACACGGGAACTTGGGTATAGAGTGAATGAAGAACTGAAAAGGGCCATAAAGGGAAGAAAAGCTAAATGTGCTGCATACAGGAGAAGTAGAAAACTTAAGGGGGCGGAAAGCAATGAGGCCACAGTTGCTAAGGAAGAATACCACCAAGCACGAAATAAAGTGAATAAGATTAAAGACGATAATCGGAGAGTACGAAATAGCAGTCTTATTGGGACGATAAGAACGACAGAAGGGTCGAGTTCGAACGTATTTTGGAAATGGGTAAATAAACGTAACAAAGGAAGTAACCCCACAGAGTATTAAAGTAGATGGCAGAGTTACAGACGAGCAAGATCAAGTCGCATCAGAACTAGTAAAGCACTGGGAAAAGGTAAACAAGAAGCGATAGGGCATGGGAAGCCCACCAGAGTGTCCGAATCAGGTCGAGGATAACCTATCGAGCTTCGTGTGCAGCGAAATTAAAACGGAGGAGGTGCGAAAGGTGATATGAAAATTAAGGGATGGAAAAGCGAGAGGAGTGGATGAAATTCCTAACGAGTTTATCAAAAAAGGGGGAGAGGAACTCGTGGAAAGCCTAACTGCCCTATTCAATCTAGCCATAGAAAATCAAGAGGTCCCAAAGGAGTGGAGAGAAAGTAAAGTGACATTTATTCACAAAAAAGGGGAAAAAGACGTTTTGGATAACTATCGCGGGATCTCTGTCAGTAGCAACATTGGAAAGGTTTTCTGTAAAGTCCTGTATGGGAGACTAGAGGAGGTGATTGAGCAGAAGGGTTTTTTGGGAGAAATCCAGAATGGCTTCAGGAAGAGAAGGAGAGTTACTGACCATCTTTTCACACTATCCCAAATGATAGAATCCGCGAAAGCAAAAAGAAAAAGATGTTTATGACCTTTTTGGATATCAAAAAGGCATACGATAGAGTATGGAGGGAAGGTATGTGGCGCAAGCTGGAGGCTATGGGCTTAGGAGGCGAGTTTGTTGGAATTATGAAAGCATTATATAAAGATGTACAGAGTGAACTTAGCCTGGGAAACATTACAACGAAACGTGTGCCTATGGAGATAGGCCTAAAACAGGGGTGTATCCTCTCGCCGATCCTGTTTGCATTGTACATCAACGGTTTAGGAGATGAACTCCTGCGTAGCGAGGAGGGGGTAGCAGTTGGAGACTTGAAGATCCCAGGACTATTTTTTGCAAACGAAATGGTTCTAGTGTCAGAAAGCGAAGAGGGGCTAACGAAAATGCTGGGAATTGTTGGGAAACATGGGAGCAAATGGAGACTCGAACTTTATGAAAGCAAGAGCAAAGTTATACCTGTGGGCTGCAAAGTGGACCCCACTCGAAGGTGGAGAGTAGGTGAGTTCTGCATTCCGGAAGGGAGCAGCAAACTTCTCAGTGTGGGAGAGACAGGTGATTACGAGTATTTGGGGGGTAAATATAAACATTACAAGAAGAGGCATCTACCGGAACCACACAAATAAATTGATTCTGAAGGGGAATCGAATCCTTAACCAAATGAAACTTATAGGGAGAAACAGTTTCAATAAGGTTTTCGTGGGGAAAACCATTTGGGAAATGGTGGGGCTGCCAAGTATAACATACGGTACGGAAGTGGTACCCCTAAACCAGACCGCCGTAAAGAGCTTGGAAATCCTGCAGAACGATGCAAGCCGATGGATAACGGGGTCCAGTAATGCCGCAGCGCTAGAAGCAATCAGGGGTGAGCTTGGGTGGATGAGGATCAAGGACAGGATAGACCTGTTGAAGCTCGGTTATCTTAATTATTTGGTAAATCTCCCCGACAGCCGATGGTGTAAAGTAATGTTCCTGAGAATTTTCAACTCAAATATCAAAACGGGGTGGATGGTCTAAGTGAGGGAGCTAGTAGAGAACTACTCATTGGAGATCTCGGACCTGGACATTGGGGCAAACCAGGGTAACAAGATCGTCAGAGAAAGGGTCATGGAGGATTGTAACCTTAATTGGCGAGAGGGGGTCAAATCAAAGAGGTCTTTGGGTGACCTGCGTGATAAAGAGAAGCCAGGTTTTGAAGAGTACCTTGATGGCACCTTTGGGGGGTCACTGTTGTTCAAGCTGAGGTCGCGATCCCTGGAGCTGAGGGGAAAAATTGGGAAAGACGGTGAAAGCGAGTGCCAGATGTGTACCTTGGACATGGTAGAGACCCTGGAACACTTTCTTCTAGAATGCCCAAAGTATCAGTCTAAAAGAATGAGATTCACTGAGAGTATAATGGGGAAGTGGGATGGGAGAATGAAGGACATGTGATTAGGGGGAGACTCAAAGGAGAGGTTTAATATGCTAATCGGAGAGATTGGGAAGAATGGGACAAGGGATATCGTCAAGCAGTTCGTCTCCGAGTGTTGGGAGGAGAGGAGAAGCGTGGGAATAGGGAAGCAGTTGGGAGTACAGGGGTAACCAATGCCTTCTCGTCCGAGAACCGCGCCAAATCAGCGGCTGGCCAAAGTGTTATTATTTATTATTAGACATCAATTCGTGCTGAATTTTGAGAACTGTTAAAAACGGCGTGCTAAGCCTTGTTCCATTTTAAATTAAAAAGACATTTAAAAAACAGAAGTGTTCATCTCTCTACTCCATTTCAATGAGAAATGGAGTATAAAGATGAACACTTGTGTTTTGGATGTCTTTTTTTTTTAATTTACTAAGTTCAATATTTGATTTTTTATGAAACGATGGTTTTTACTCTGATGGCAAATATAATAATTTAAAATTGAACAAGGCTCAGTGAGCCGTTTATAACATTTTTCATAGAACTTCTACAGGAATAAAAGTATTGAAAGTCAAATGAAAACGGAAGTGCATCAGCATCACACTATCTATTTATATCAAACATCATTTGAAAGCACTTGTCATGAATTTCACGAATTAATGTCTGGCTATTCCAAAAGTAATCATTGTTTATTTTAATCTTAATTTTCTAATTATTTTCTCCATAGAGTGTAATAGTAAATTTTGAGCTTTGTCCAACTTGGATCTTCACCCCTGCTACCAAGGGAGATAAATATATCTGCTCATGATTTTTTTATTGTTCAAGATTTTTGTCACGAGTGCCCTCTTCTGTTTGCGTTTGACACAATTAATGGCCAATACATCATGTACCGCTTCTGGGCCAGTTTTTCAGTTGACATTGTTGGATAACCTCTTGTAATTACTTCATTGTAGCGTCAGCAGTGTCGGACATCGAGCTTTCTGTTTGTGAGGCGAGACCATTCAAATCAAACAGATCTTTAGAGACGCATTACATCGCTTATATCCGTTGGAAATAATATGGGTGACAAGGGCTGTCTCCCTTTCTAACAGAATATTATAAAGGATATATCTAAAACTCAGCCCCATTTATTGTAACTAACTGTCAGTTATTTCGACCCAACTCGAAATGTTTGGCAGAATCCTTATGGTTGACCGCCTCTTAGCCCAGACCGAGCCCAGGCAGCTTTGGGTGTGGCAGGGTTTTATGGAGACGAATTACGGCAAGCTCGTGTGTTTATTTTGTGCCGTTTAAAGTCACAGTTCAGCGGAAGTTGCGCAACATTTTTGATGGTAGGTCCATGTCATTCTAGTAAAAGATATTGCAATATTTCCAGACAAACTGGAATTAAACCAGTTATAATTAATTTAACCCTTTACCTAACATGGAAAGCAGACGACACTTGCAAACAAAATTTTTGCATAACTAATTTTTTTTAATTTTTTGTCACAAAAACATAGGTTATGACCCCTTATTGGAACGAGCTCGACGATCTCGTTCCAAAGAGGGGTCGTAACCTATGTTTTTTGAGACAAAAAATGAAAATATAATGAAAATTAATTGGCGATTTTTGAGAATAGCCTGGGCCGGTTTTGGCCGTTACGTTGGGTGAAGGTTAAAAAAATAATCTTCTAATACAAAGAATAATTGAGCATTCCATGTGTTCTGTACTGGGACGCATATCCATAGTTAACTAGCAATCCCTTTAGGGTGCATCGGAGGCCGAGTAGCGTTCCGTGGCTTAGTTTTATTCCACTAGGCGGCTGGTGCCGCGGAAAATTCTCTCGATGTGAGACAAACCCTCGCTATGCTATTAGTAATACAACCGGCGTCCATTCTTGATTCCATGGCACTCGCGCAAATTGAAAAAGCGAAGTATTCTCTGATTTCCAGTGGAGTATACTAAGCTGAATTAGAGGGAATATAAGCCGCTACTTTGGAAAATATTGACTCTCAGATTTTGCTTGTAAGAAACACTGCATGCAAAGTGTAAGACATCAGAAGCAACGCGGAATTACCAAAATATGCCAATAAAAAGCTTCAATGACCACGAAATTTCAGAAAACACGACATTACGAATATTTGAACGAAGTTACTCGAACGTTATCGGAAGTAAGCAAATCATTTCTGAATACTCGCTGTTTCTAATTTTAACTTTGCTTCTGTTCGAATAAATTACAACCACGAACAACACTTGTGCATTAATTGGGCATAATTAGATAATAAAAAAAAAACTGTGTATCACTTCAAATAAATTACAGTTATGTATCCATCTAAACTCACAGCATGTTTGTCGACGACAATGGCAATCTTTTATTTATTTATTGGAGTTTAACGACACTTTCGACAGCCAGGGTCACCTCGTGTAGGAGAGTTTTACGAGTGGGGGATGTAGGAGTACCCGGACAGAACCACCGAGCAACGGCGAGATATGTAAAAACAGCTACCATAGTTTTTCAATCCGAACTGGTTAGCCGATTACTCAGGGAAAATTACTAGGGAATGTCATTTTCCATATTCGTTGAAATCAGAATTCCAAGTGGGACAAATGTGAGGTTTGTGTGGGTCTATTTATGGTGTACACACTAAAAACTAAAGTGTTAAAACTGACTCTTTCAAGGTGTTAAATCCATTCTAACTCTTAGGGTTTGATTTTAACACTCAAAGTGCAATGCTTTAAGCACTTAGACATTACAACCGTCAGACATCTGAAACTTGAATGGATGGCACTTCCCATGTGTCTAACATTGGTGGTTCTTCCAGAATCGTCCATAATTTGATTAGAGCTAGGTGGGTACATAATTATAAGGACACAACGCAGATGACGCGGATCAGGCTCGAGAGTTCGAGCCTGATCCGCGTCATCTGCGTTGTTTCCTTTTAAGTGTCGCGACATTACACTTGTCAAGTGGTATTATTGTAACACCTGTCAAGTTCTGGGATATCTACACTTGAACAAAGTGCCAGTTTAGCACTTAGTAAGTGTTAAATACAGCACTTCAAGTGTAGTTTTTAACTCTTTAGTTTTTAGCGTGTACGTGTCAATGAAATCTGTTAGAGAGCACGGTGGCTAAGTGGTTACGGCATTGAACTTCACATTGAGAGGTCCACGGTTCGATCCCTGCCAGGGGTAACTGCGTTGTGTCCTTGGGCAAAGTTCTTAATACTGATTGCCCACGCGAGGGCACGGTGGCACTGTGTACTAAGGCGTACTGCACGTCGATGGTGCATCTGTCTTCAACCAATGCTAACCCAGCTTGTGTGGAGTTAGTACGTTGGGGAGTCTGACAGTTGCTCGCCGTTGCTCGATGGTTCTCGCCGGGTACTCCAGCTTCCTCCACAACACGAGGTTACTCTGTCCGTCCAAAGTGTCGTTAAACTCCAATAAATAAATAAATAAATAAATACATACATAAATAAATAAATAAATAACAAAAGAAAATAAATTAAATACATCGGTTGCTTTATTTTCCAACGTTGTCGCATTATCGGTCGAGACATCTTAATAACTTTTTAACATAATGTTTATCATGTTTACAACAATATGCACATATGTTTCAGTCAGAGTAGATTTGCATACACAATAACCTCCCCGGTGCCGATTGCCTCACTTTTGACTTTCTGTTTCCAAAATACTGTTTGGGTTTAATGTAATTCTTTGTTTCTCAGATGCAGAACCTCTCCACGCATACCCCAACCCCACACACAACCAGCCAGCACCACAAAAGCGGTGGGTATGCTGGATGTTATGATTCTGTGTTCAAGTTGTCTCTCGTGAGATTTCTGATGCATCAACGATATGGATTGTCTCAACGAACCGATAATGTATTGGATTTTACTTTTTGGCACGTTGTCAGAAAGATTTATGATGGGAGATATCTCCATCTGGCTGAAAAGCTGACTTGGGAGCAGACATGTCAACCGGTACCACCGGTTCCCCCATGCCCCGACTGGTACCGGTACTGAAGCTTTTGTCCCGCCGGTACCGGCACAAAATTATTTTATGTGGAATTTCCTAATTGAACGAGGGTAAACAGACTGATAATCGTCTATGACACACTTGCACGACATACTTTCAACTTATTTTCGAATAAACATATCAAAACACTCTAAAGGTGCATGTTCTGTCTGTACATCGACCTCAATAAGGTCGACCATTTTGACTTTTCAAACGTGGCATCAAAGACAATGAAAGCGCCGTCATCGGTTACTTCAAAGAAATTATTCTGTTGGGACATCAAAGTAATCATAAAGCACGATTTTCGTGCTTTATGAATACTTTGATGTCGCCGCAGAATAATCGTACCATTCCATGTTTATCTTTGCGATCTTGGCGACTGGGTCGGTATAAATGTGAATTTCTCCCATCTGATTGTGATATGTCATCCAATTGTTGATTTGTGTCGGTACCGGTTTCGGCGGGACAGGCTCTGTCCCGTCCCGGTTCCGGTTATGTTGGTACCGGCGGTAATTTGACATGCCTGCTTGGGAGTTTTGAGTTTTTATATTACAACACTTGGCGAGTACTATTCCATTTGTGGTTAGCTGGGGTTGTGGGGGAGGGGTGGTTATTACAAGAATCATTATGGGCGATTTCTCTTACAAACATACAAGCTCTCGGGCCACCAGTATAATTCTCTTCGGAATTCGGCGTTATAATTGACTTTTTGTTTACCCACTTTTCGTGTGCGCAGATGACCGTTGATACAATGTGATGTCAAAGGTATATATTTTTTTTTTTCGTGCTCCAGTTATAGACGTTCCAATGTATAAGTATTTAGTTCACCTTGAAAGCACCAGTGTATAAACACAATTAGTGGAACTACGCAACGTACTAATAAAACTGCAGATGTGGTGAGTTTTCATTCATAATGATAAATGTCAAAGATCGGATGAAATCATGTCTGGATTGCGAAGGATTTCTTGTGCGTTGATTGAAAGAAAATGAATGTTTTGATCGAATTTTGTCACATTCAGTCAGATGGAATTTTTCAGTTGGTTGGACTGTAGCGTAGCCATGGGGGGGGGGGGGGGGGGTGAGGGGTACATGCCACCCCCAAATGTCAGTCATGCCCCCGCCCCATGTGATGTGGCTTAATTATTGATGCCTTTCACAACTTATATATTATTGTCACAAACGGACTCATAGTCAAGGAAATTTCGTTTCTTTTGTCTCGAATTTCTAATGTTTTCCCCGAGAAAGACCCTCTCCCCTCCAGCGAGGGATGGTGTCCCTTCTTGTGCTTACCGCCATCTCACAACAACATTGCTCAGATGGTGCTTCGCATCCTATTCTGTATACCCCCCCCCCCCCTCCCAGTAGTTCAGCAATCTGAATGTAGCGGCTACCCCCCCCCCCCCCCCTACGTATGGCCGTCGGGAACGTTTGGCTACACCCAAAAGTTTGATCAGGAAAGGACAAGCTAGGTAACTAAATAACAAACACACACTAGTACATCTTTAGGCAAAATATCTGTAATAACAAGATTTCATTCGCTTATAGCAGTAAACAAGATACATTCATAGAATATTAACCTGTGAACTCTGATGGTATCTTCCATGTCAGGTCAGTGGCATCATTTGGAAGGGTCCATATTCATTAACTGGGGCCTCGGTGCTGCACGTTGAAAATATTGATTGGTATACCCTACACATTTATTATTTATTTATCTATTGGTGTTTAAGGTCGCATACCTATGAACAATGACTAATCGTCACCGTGACAGTTTTACGGGTGGAGTAAGCCGGAGAACCCGGAGAGAACCACCTTGCATCGACGAGCAACTGTCAGCTCCTCAACATTCTAACTCTGATCAAGTTCCGTTCAGGCAGGATTACAGCGGTTGAAGACATGTGTACCATCGACGTGCAGTACGCCTTAGGACACGGCGTCATCGTGCCCCCATGTCGGCAACCGGGATAAAGTGCCTTGCCCAGGGACATAATCCGGGTCGTCCTGGATGGGGATCGAACTAGGGACCTCTAGCATAGAAGTCCAACAGTCTACCACTAAGCCACGGAGTTCCCCATCACATTTATTGAGCAGCCATCCTACTTTATGAAATTATGACGTATCGTGATCCTGGAACGGCCATTCGGGTTCAACGGGTTAGGCATTCCTCGTCGTTAGTCATTTTTCAATAAATTCCCCCTAGTTACTTTCTGCCGTTAGTAATTTAAACACTAGTTATTTTATCTATGCACTTTTTAACTAAACAATTAAATTATTTTCGTTCTGCCACTTCCTCAATTTTTTCTGTAAATTTCTGAAGCTCGGTGTTTTCCCCTCAACGGGATTGGATTTATTTATTTATTGGTGTTTAAGGTCACATACTTATGCACAATGGCTAATCATGACCGTGACAGTTTTACAGGTGGAGGAAGCCGAAGTACCCGGAGAGAACCACCGAGCAACGACGAGCAGCCGTCAGCTCCACAACATCGTAACTCTGAACTCCGCACCGCAGCACAGGCAGGGTTAGATTGGTTGAAGGCATGCGCACCATCGACGGGCAGTACGCCTCGGTACACAGCGTCATCGTGCCCCCATGTAGGCAATCGGGGTGAAGTGTCTTGCCCAAGGACACAACGCGGTTGCCGCAGGTGGGATTCGAACCGAGGACCTCTCGGCTTGCAGCCTGCACCTCCACCAACTGAGCCACCGCGCCCCCCAACGGGATTGGATTTTTTGTTCGCTGCAAGAATGCTTATTTTTGGTGTTGAATGTTGCGTTAGGTGTAGGAAAGTAGACTTTTTTCTAATAAAGAAGGAACGTAATACTACCGATAAAGTTGTCAGATATTTAAACAATAGTCATTTAACCCTTTTTAACACTAGCGGCCGTTTTTTTCCGGCCAGGAACATGATACGTCATAACGTCATGAAATAGGATGGCTGATCAGGAAACGTGTGGGGTAGACCAATCGATATTTTCAACGTGCAACCCCGAGGTTGCACGTTGAAAATATTGATTGGTCTACCCCAAATAATGAATATGGATTCTTCCAAGTGTTTCCATTGAGCTGGCACGGAAGATACCAGTACACACTAAAAACTAAAGTGTTAAAACTGACACTTTCAAGGTGTTAAACCCATTCTAACTCTTAGGGTTTGATTTTAACACTCAAAGTGCAATGCTTTAAGCACTTAGACATTACAATCGTCAGACATCTGAAACTTGAATGGATGGCACTTCCCATATGTCTAGCATTGGCGGTTCTTCCAGAATCGTCCATAATTTGATGCGCTTGGTGGGTACATAATTATAAGGACACAACGCAGATGACGTGGATCAGGCTCGAGAGTTCGAGCCTGATCCGCGTCATCTGCGTTGTTTCCTTTTAAGTGTCGCGACATTACACTTGTCAAGTGATATTATTGTAACACCTGTCAAGTTCTGGGATATCTACACTTGAACAAAGTGCTAGTTCAGCACTTCGTAAGTTAAAATACAGCACTTCAAGTGTAGTTATTAACACTTTAGTTTTTAGCGTGTAGAGTTTAAAGGGTTAATCTTTATATTTTAAATTGTCCTATAGAATTACGTCGGTGTTTTGGTTTGTTTGATTTTTTTTTTTATCCACTAGCTCATTTTCTTTTTCTCTGTAAATATCTGAAGGCCGTATTTTTCTTAAGATGTTAATGGATCACTTATATTCTGTGGGATGGCTAAATGTTACCTCAGCTATGCGAATATTGACTTTTTTAATATAGAAAGAACTATACTATAATTAATATCATGCACATCATCGAGAACGTTTGACAATAAAGATAAAAATGGCATTGTTCCAGCAGCACCGTTGGCATTTAGGAAAGACATTTAGAAAAGAGGAAGTGATGTCGAAATTAAATTGATACTGTTGTGTTCATGCCGTCTAGTCCTGTTGTGGCCACAACTCGCGACGACAAAGAAATTCCTTAGTGTGTTAATCAATGTTGGATAGCTGCGTCCGATATCAGTACCTCTTTTATCTGCGGGCTCCGATTGACTGTAAATCTCCCCTTAGGAATCACGGGAAGTTTTGTAGTTCTTGATCACGACATTTGGCGTGTTCTGTTTGACTTGTACGATATAATTCGGTAGTCAACGCCTGAGATGTAATTCCTCTGAAGTGGGCTTGTCGATTACCTTCACTCATGATATTTTCTATCCAGGAGCGCCACGTAGAAGATTGCTTGGGAAGGAGACGGGAGGGGGGGGGGGGGGGTGCTTAAACCCGATTTGTTCCGCTTTGATTGCTCAAGTACCGACTGATAGTATTTTCCATTCGCATGATGATGTTGTTGAAATTGTAGTTATTCGGGATTACAGTTCAAACACCTAAAAAGGGATAAATAAAATATACATGTTGTATTCATGATGTATAGGCTTCCAACTGGGTACATATTCACCAACCTAGATGAACCCAATTGGGTTCATATTCACTCAACTCAGATGATTGGGTTGATTTTTAACCCAACTGATTTTGGAGTGTATATCCAAGACTGCAATCCAAATGAAAATGTCCCGACTAAAAAGAGGTAACTGAAGGGGTATCACTGCCCCAACTCCACCCCCGCCGCACTACATCCCTGCTGCCTTTGCGTCTTGAAAAAATACAATACACAATTATCAAGGCGGTTATCGCTATAAACGTAGTTGGAAGTAAATTGAAATCGGATCAGATGGCTGAAAAATTTACTTCCTCGTTGAAAATGATGTATCTGACCGACAGACTCAAAAGTGGTGACTCCTGTCTAAGAAGGAAATACGGCACCTGCAGTTAAAATTAGAAGTCCTGTCACGAACTGTGCGCTTATCTAGGCTTAAGTGCGCGTAGCAATTGCGCGCAATTGCTATATCGAATGGCATCCAAAGTACGGCAGGTTCTTCTGGTTACTCATGGAAAACACAGGCCATATGTACAGAATTTGATAGCCTTACTATGGTCATAACGCGTAGATTAACGCGCAGATCGACGTGCTATTTGTGCGCATTTCATGACAGGACTTCTAGTTTTAACTGTACCTGATTTGTGCAACACCTCAACGTTGGCATAAACAAAGTTTGTGCTTCGACAAACAGAATTCGGCTGGAGAGTAGTCCAGAACCTGAGTAATTCTATTTTCTGAGTAACACAGGATTATCCATCTTTAGAACTACTCTCCATTCGATATCCGTTTGTTGTTTTCCAAGCATTATTCGCATCTAAGGTGTGAGTTTTATTCACCGAGTACTAGAGAAATTAGGACACAGCATGGTCGTGGGAAGAAAAAGCGACCTTTCAAATGGCCAAGTGCTGAAAACCAGATAATTCAGATAGAATCCAACCAAATCGGTATCTGGCTGTCTATCAGCCAGTAGAGGAGTTTCGCGTAAACAGAATTTGAGCCTTGGTGGATTCCGTTGAAGGCAAGAAGAGGCATAAAACGCATGCCGAATTTGGAGTTATTATTACTAATATTGAATATGCACCTTTCATCCACTCTAAACATATTCGCAGTGCGTCCTTTCTTTCCAACAAAGTGAGTAAAAAATCGCGAACCTAAATTCAACATGGGGAGTGTCACCAAATGTCAGATTCGGTAGCCACAACCAGAAAGTTGAAATTAATGAAAAAGGGACAACAGATTGTATCCATAATTCAAAGCAGCAACATCATTGTGTATATATTACGAATCGTCTCTCTAACACTACGCCTCACCTCTGGCCTACCTGTTCTATTGCTTCAAAAATATTACCAACATGATATATCTAATAATTTCTACGCCATACCCAGGACTACCCAGGATTAGAGCCCGGGTAGGCCTATGGTGAGGCGTAGAAATTATTAGATATATCCTTCTGGTATTTACGAGCTCTAGAAATAGTTTACTACATTTGAAAACATGGTGAGTGAAGGTATGACTACTAAATATTTGAATCAAAGTTATCCGCCTTGAAAGGTTATTCAGGAAAATGATGCAATCACCAAAAATAAGCAGCCTTGGGAAAATATATTGTTTCAATAAACGTTTGAAGCATTCTGTTTGTATCTAGATATTCCTTCCTTTTCTTTTTGATATTCCTTCGTTTTCTTTCTGATATTCCTTCCTTTTCTTTTTGATATTCCTTCGTTTTCTTTCTGATATTCCTTCCTTTTCTTTTCGATATTCCTTCGTTTTCTTTCTGATATCCCTTCCTTTTCTTTCTGAACTTTCTTCTACATACCTATATACCCACCTCTTACTCTCTTTCTCCCTCACCTAGGGGAAGGCTGGAAGACAGCCAAGCTGGTTATGCCTCTCCATGCTGGTATACTTAACCCTTTACCTAACATGAAAAGCAGGCGACACTTGCAAACAAAATTCTTGAATAACTCATTTTTTTCATTTTTTGCCTTAAAAACATAGGTTATGACTCCTCATTGGAACGAGCTCGTTCCAACGAGGGGGTCATAACCTATGTTTTTGAGACAACAAATGAAAAAATAATGAAAATTGATTGGTGATTTTTGGCTCACCAACGTTAGTTGTGTGAGCCTAAGGCATAGTCCTCATGTCGACGTCGGCGTCGGCGTCAGCGTCGGCGTCGGCGTCCGCTCTCAAATATTTTGAACTTTTGTGTACAGGTTTTGATTTTTTGGCTTTTCAAATTTTTTTTTAGTTTCAGCATATTGCTATAGTGGTTCACTATAACATTTAACTCTTTTCCAGGGTATTTTGTCGTAATTTTAACCCTTTGAATCAAATTTTAGACTTATTTTGATGTTTGCGTGCAGGTTTTGATGTTTTTTTTTTCCTTTCTTTCAAGTGGAGATTTACCTTGCAGCATATGTCCATGCTTTCTATTGTATGTATACATGCATCTTAGGGCTATGTTTGTATTATTTAACCCTTTTCCTGCTGAATTACTTCAATTTTGGACTTTTATGTACAGCTTTTGGACTTAGGCTTACAGCTTCTTACTTTTATGTACAGGTTGTGATAAAAAAAACAATTTCAAGTGAGGTTGACCTCACTGCATATTGCAGTGGTGGTTATTATAACATTGATATCTTTCCAGTGCATTTTTAAAAAATTTTTAACCCCTTCAACAGATTTTTAGACTTATTTTGACGTTTGCGTGCAGGTTTTCATGGGTTTTTTTTTTCCTTTCTTCCAAGTGTAGAGTTTCTGCATATTGCTATGGTGGTTCACTATAACATTTAACTCTTTTCCAGGGTATTTTGGCTTCATTTTAACCCTTTGAATCAAATTTTAGACTTATTTTGATGTTTGCGTGCAGGTTTTGATGTTTTTTTTTCCTTTCTTCCAAGTGGAGATTTACCTTGCAACATATGTCCATGCTTTCTATTGTATGTAAACATGCATCTTAGGGCTAAGTTTGTATTATTTAACCCTTTTCCTGCTGAATTACTTCAATTTTGGACTTCTTTTGTTTACAGGTTTGGATTTTTGTGCTTTTTAAAAAAAAATTTTCTTCTTTGCATATTGCTATGGGGGTTAACGATAACATTTAACTCTTTTTCAGGGTATTTTGTCTTAATTTTAACCCTTTGAATCGGAATTTTGGTCTTATTTTGACGTTTGTGTGCAGGTTTTGATGTTTTTTTTACTTTTATGTGCAGGTTTTGAGGTTTGTCTTTCTTCTCTTCCAAGTGGCGACTTACCTTGTAGCATATTGCCATGGTTCCTATTTTATGTTAGGATGCTTCTTAGGGCTATTATTATATTATTTAACCCTTTAGCTGCTTATTTACTTTAATTTTGGACTTTTGTGTGCAGGTGTTGTACTTTTGTGTGCAGGTTTTGATATTTTTTTTTAAGTGGAGTTTTACCTCACTGACATATTGCCATGGTGGTTACTGTAACATTTTCAGAGTATTTTTCTAAATTTTAACCCTTTGAAACAAATGTGATACTTTTTTTACTTTTATGTGCAGATTTTGAGGTTTGTCTTTCTTTTCTTCCAAGTGGATATTTTTCAAGTAGAGTTTCACCTTACTGGCATATTGCCATTGTGGTTACTGTGACAGGGTATTTTTCTCAATTTTAACCCCTTGAAACAAATGTGATACTTTTTTTTACTTTTATGTGCAGGTTTTGAGGTTTGTCTTTCTTTTCTTCCAAGTGGCGACTTACCTTGTAGCATATTGCCATGGTTCGTATTTTATGTTAGGATGCTTCTTGGGCTATTTTTATATTATTTAACCCTTTAGCTGCTTATTTACTTTAATTTTTGACTTTTGTGTGCAGGTTTTGTACTTTTGTGTGCAGGTTTTGATATTTTTTTTTAAGTGGAGTTTTACCTCACTGGCATATTGCCACGCTGGTTATTGTAACATTTTCAGGGTATTTTTCTAAATTTTAACCCTTTGAAACAAATGTGATACTTTTTTGACTTTTATGTACAGGTTTTGAGGTTTTTCTTTCTTTTCTTCCAAGAGGATATTTTTCCAGTAGGTTTTCACCTTACTGGCATATTGCCATGGGGGTTACTATGACATTATCAGTGTATTTTTCTCAATTTTAACCCATTGAAACAAATGTGATACTTTTTTTTTTACTTTTATGTGCAGGTTTTGAGGTTTGTCTTTCTTTTTTTCAATGTGGAGACTTACCTTGTAGCATATTGCCATGGTTCCTATTTTATGTTAGCATGCTTCTTAGGGGTTATTATTATATTATTTAACCCTTTAGCTGCTTATTTTCTTTAATTTTGGACTTTTGTGTGCAGGTTTTGAACTTTTTTTTTTACTCCAGCCACCCCTTCACATTGGCCACCTGTTGGTGAGCCACGGGGTACTGATACCCCCTCTAGTTGTGAATAGCGCTAGCCGGTTTTGGTCGTTACGTTGGGCAAAGGGTTAAGTAAACTTGTTGGTCTCAAACTTATTGGTTTGATATTTTTATTGTGATTTGTACATTATATGTAAATTGTGTTTTATTTTCTGTATACTGGTGAATAAAATATATCAATATCAATATCCTACATTTTTGTTGAACATTCAATAGAAATAACGAGGGTGACGTGATACTTTTGGATCTGAAAAATACAATTGACTATTGCTGTGTTTTTGTTGGGAATTCCCTGAAAAATATGTGCACGTGACCGGTACTTCCCTTCCTGTCAGTTTTTATCTCTTGTTTTTGGTGTTACATGACCCCCCTGCTTTCGAGTCAGAAAAAGTTCTCTGAAGAACTATACTTAACAAAGATGTTTGAATGCCAAAATTAAAGTGAAGCGATCAAATTGCTCTTCGCCTGAACGTTACAATGGCCGCCAATGGGAAAATGTTTAGTACCGTGATACCTCAAAGGTGCCCGAGGGCGACAGCGAACCCTAGATATGAGGCATTGTCTTCGATGTTCGGATACCAGTACTCTTTTACACCCTCTCAGCAATTATTGTCACGCATTATTACGGTTACGGGTTTGAGAGTCAAATTGAGGGTCAAGGTATTTCCAGCGATATATCGAAACTAAACCAATTTATGCAAGCCAATCCTTAATATAGATAAAGACTACTAAAAGTGAGAAAAGGTCATTCCGATCCGACAACACCACGCGGTGTTGCCATTTAACCCTTTACCCAACGCAGACGATATCAACATTTATTATTTTAAATATAATTTTTTTAAATGTTTCAAACAATTTCAACGAAACCATATCATGTGACCCCTCGTTGGAACGAGCTCGTTCCAACGAGGGGTCACATGATATGGTTTTGTTGAAATTGTTTGAAAAATAATATTTTTTCAACTGCTGAATTTGCATATTACGCGGGCGGATGCGGGCGATTCGTTGGGTAAAGGGTTAATATGTATAAAACTGCTTTATGCAGCCAAATTATCTGATAACGGTCACATGGTTTCGCAAGTTATTTACAATTAAACATTTATAAGATTTATAACCGGTCCCACTTGAAACTTTTACACATGACAGTGGGTGTAACCGCCCCGACCATACATAACGCCCTGCAGTGATCTCTGTATGCGTGTACTCTACAGGTAGAGTTTACCGAAAAGTCCAGCATATGCTAAGAGCGATCTGTGTTTGCGTGTACGCTCAAAGCAAAGGGGTGGCCACCCCCAGCAAGTTGGTCCAAAATATCGTTCACAAGGAATTTACAATAACATTAACATTTATAACATTTGCACTGCTAATCATACCCAACAGGAGGTTAAATTATACCGGTCCAAAGCTACCCTAAAACCTTGTAGTGATCTGTGTGAGCATATACACTACAGAATGAATGAAATATAGTGCGGCTTAAGACAAGAACAAATACAAAATGTAGGTGTAAAAGCACGTTTTTGCAAAAAACATAATGAAACAAAACAGTTTAAACCATGTGACCACTTGAAAAGAATGCACCACGTCGCGACCCAGGAAAAACCGCTCGTGGTGGAAACCTGTTACCCGTAGTGGGCAATCGTGGTGACTTAGGTGCGGATATTCACCAGAGTAAGAGGATATAACAACATCAACAATAATAACTATTCTGCAATGAAAGCACAAATTGACAAACAAGCTAACTTTGAGAGCTGGACCTACAAATGAAATTGGTGGGAGGGAAACAACGGTCCGATGAAATTGCGATGCGTACTCAGTGGTTGAAACAAAGGTAATGACAGGGGGACGCTATGATCTATTCCAGGTTCCCAATTGTTGAATCTGATTGGCTAAAGACAATAGCCTAGCTCCTTAATTCTCTCCAGCGCCATTTGTTCTGCATGAATGCAGTCTATGATAAAAAGACTAAATGAACAATTAATTACTCTGTAATTCACCGGCCCCCTTTTGAAGTTAATCCTTCACAGCTTGCCTGACTCTCGTAATGTCCAGACATAAGGACTGCTCGGCATAAATATTTTTACTTGTAAAATGTATTTACATTATGTGTTATAGCTTTGCATACATATTTGATTGGTGGTATTTTCTCATTGTTATACATATTCATCCCCAAAAGAGTTGATGAGGGTCCCTGGTCCATCTTCTCACTTCACGTTGCTCATTCACACTTCTGAATTCAGAGCGTGAGCACCTGATCAAGAATCATGGAAACGCTGGAACTACCAGAGCAACTCATCAAAACCATTTCAGCTCTGGGCATCTCTTGCCCTGTCACCTGGACTGTCCAGGAGAAGGCAAGAGAGTCCACCTGATCCTGGAGTTTGAGATGGAAACAGTCAAGACACCATCTTCTTCGGGGAGAGGTAGCACCTTTGGAGAGAGGATCCCCTCTCCCACTGGTTCTCACCCGAAGAGGCACGGAGGCCCTGAAAAGAGGAAAAAGAAGAAGAGTCCATCAACCAAGCGCAGGGACGCCCGGCGCTTGGGGGCATTCCGGAATAGGAAGAAAGAGTTGAGTGAGGGGGTGGAGGCTCTGGAGGCAGCCACCAGTTCCCCTCCTAGCCCCACTGGTACACCCAATCAACTTCCGGCTTCTGAGCCGGTACAGTTGGATGAGGAACATCCAGTGGAGACTGAGGAGGAACTGGAAGTTGCTTTTTCACCGCCCCCCCCCCCCCACCCTCACTTCCCCCTTCCTTCACTACCGGAAAGCCCGGAGCGGTACAGCCACCACTCTCTCTTGAGACCATAATGCAAAACGCAATGAGAGAAGTAGAGTTGTCAAAAGCAGAACGGGCAAAAACAAGAGAGTACCTAAAAGAACTTAACACGAGCTCTTCAACACCACCACCATCACCATCACCATGCCAACCTCCACCAAAGACGAAGAGCCGCAAAATGGCCAGAAGGGGATAAACCTTTTCCCTCCTTCCTTTTCCTCCTTCAACACGCCTAGACATGTGTCAATCATCAATATACAGTCACCGAGGGTCGAAAGGGGCTTGATCGTCATACCGTCCCTGCGCGCCTTTGGGGCGCGAAATCATTCCTTTGTTGATGAAGTATTCCTCAGCTGGAGCTGTAAGAGTGTTGATGCAAGAAACTGTGTGACGGACTGACAGTCTCGTTCTGAGTCGAATGATCGTACCTGTTCACATATGTTTCTGTGACTGATACAAATTTGTATTAGATGACTCCTCTATAAGAGAATTGTAGTACTCCCTCTTCGCCTTTTTGATGATCTTATTAGTTGTATTTCTTTGGTGGCAGAACATCTGCCGGTGAACCTCAAGCTTCGTTTTATTGTTGAGACGCTCAAGTCTGCGGCGCTGTTGTTTAGCAGCTCTAACATCTTCTGAAAACCACCCCACTTTTTCCCTATTAGTTATAATTTTTGACTTGGGTGGTGCATGTTCAGCCATGATGCCCTTAAGAGTTTCTTCAAATAAAGATAGCAATTGCTCAGATGATTTATGACTACTACAAAAATAATTCGAACACAGAATTGATGAACTGATATCCATTTTCAAGGCATCAATGTTTATAGATTTATATTTTCGATAAGTAATTTTCTTGGGAGGGATTTTTGAAGCTGCTAGTGTCAATTCGACCAGGATCGCATAGTGATCAGACAATGCTGGATCTGTGACATGGACATTTTGTACTGACATGATGTTACTTTGACGAACAAGAATTAGGTCCAAGGTGTGTCCTCTCTTGAGGGTATGGACTGAGACCAGTTGTGAATAGCCAAATGATTCAAACAAATTTGTGAATTGCTTGGCAAAAGTGCCATGTAAATTGTCAACATGGATATTGAAATCACCGGCAATAGCTATATCACATCCATACAAGGCATAGAAGGATAGACATTCAGAAAATTCATTTAGAAACTGTGTGAATAATGATTCGATTAGGAAAATTGAGGAACTTATCCTCTCTGACAGGCATGTAACCGGGCGTGTGTCCAGGATTCTATAATAGGGATGCCCTAGCCATATTTGTTTTGGTGGGAGGGTGGGGAGCAAATTTGATATCTGAAAGGTGGCTGTCTGGGGTTTCAGTAGTAGCCATAGTCCTAACTAGAACCTGACTAGTCCTAACTTGGGGCAACGACCGGAGGGTCCTAGTTAGGAGAACCCCCATCTTACACACGCACGCACGCACGCACGCACGCACGCACGCACGCACGCACGCACGCACGCACGCACGCACGCACGCACGCACGCACGCACGCACGCACGCACGCACGCACGCACGCACGCACGCACGCACGCACGCACGCACGCACGCACGCACGCACGCACGCACGCACGCACGCACGCACGCACGCACGCACGCACGCACGCACGCACAGAGAGAGAGAGGGAGGCGACGGAGCCGGGGGCTCATAGGGCACCTCCACTTTTTTCCACAGATATGTTTCGCAGTTACATAATGAGTTAAAATGTGCCCGTACAAACGTGTCAATATACAGGCATTCCTGTAACATTATTTGCAAATATAAACAATATTTAGCCAAAGAATCCCACTTCTGGTCGCTTCGGTCCGTTTCTTCTACTTCAACCATCTTCCAACCCGGAGGGTAGCCTTCAGGTTGGAAATGGTTGAAGCAGAAGAAACGGACTAGACAGTGACCACCTAGCTGCATTTTAATCAAAACGTGAGACTCTACCGATTCATGGTGCATTTACCGATATACTATTGTTAGATTTCTCACACTGCATGTGTCAAACCATGCTAGCATTGTAAATTTTTGTCCCTCCACTTTTATCGAGCTTCCGCCGACCCTGCAGACGCACGCACACATGCGCACGTGTGTGCGAAATTGTTTGTAAAACGTGGAAAAGTCTGGTGGAATGTTGTTATTGTTTGAATCGAAAGAGTCTGAACAAGTCAACCTCTTCTTCATCGCAATCTCGCCTTCGTTTCAATTACCGACTCGGGTGCGACAAATCAACACCCCGATTCTGCTCATTGTTCAAAATCATCCTTTAAACGTGGTTAATATTTCAGTTTTTTCAGTTTTTTCATTCCAAAAACTAAATATTCACTCCCTGATTGTAACGAGCTCGTTGAGCTTATTCTTCAAATTAGTGATTAAAAGTTACGATTTTGGAGGTACAAAATGCGAATATTTACTCACTCGTGAAAATATTACAGGCGTCAGTCACAAGTAGTGAAATAGAAAAGAGTAAAACTAGAGAAACAGAATTTACTGCACCCAGTAAATTCAAGTCTGTGTGAAAAGGGTTAAAGTATCAGTAATAAACTATACAGAAAGAGAATTTATGGAGGCTTATTTTCAGGAGTAAAATATTTTTAAACAAATCAGAAATGGGTTTTCGTTAACAGTATTTACAGATATTCATACTGGAATCAGAACAATTATTTATAAGAAACCAGAAAAGGCATACATGTGACCATTTTTTCAAAGGGTTCGATACTCGAATCAGAAATAGACATTTTTGGCTCTGCCCACTAATTTGAGTGATGAAATACGTTCTTAAACTTTAGAAATTCATTAAGGTGTAATAAAATTCATTTCCCAGTATTTCTGAATAATACGCACTTGATGACTTTGGTGACCTCTTTCAGGCAGACCCCTAGGTGACCTCCGTGACTTTGACCCATATTTTGAATTTTCATCAAGTGTCGACTCATTTGCTGTTAGCTTCAGTTCCATTCATCATACCATGCTTGAGATATGAGCATGACTCACTTTCAAATGTTTTGGCCACGCCCACTTTTTTAACGTAAAAATGCATGTATGAATCTCAGGAATGCTTTGGGGGTCAAAAAATGTGATTTCCAGCAATTATGAAAAATGCACTCAATGACCCCTAGTTGACCTCCGTGACCTTGACCCATATTTTGAACCTCCATCGAGTGTTGACTCATTTGTTGTGATCCCAGGTCCGTAGGTCATACCATGCTTGAGATATGGGCGTGACCCACTTTCAAAGTTTTGGACATGCCCACTTTTTTACGTCAAAATGCATGTGTGTACGTCAGGAATACTTTAGGGGATCAAAAAATGTGATTTCCAGCAATTCTGAAAAAATGCACTCAATGACCCCTAGGTGTCCTCCGTGACCTTGACCCATATTTTGAGTCTCCCTCAAGTGTCGACTGATTTGATGTTGGTCCCAGGTCCATACGTCATACCATGCCTGAGATATTGGCGTGACGCACTTTCAAACATTTTGGCCACGCCCACTTTTTTTACGTCAATATGCATGTGTGTACGTCAGGAATACCTTAGGGGATCAAAAAATGTGATTTCCATCAATTCTGAAAAATGCACTCAATGACCCCTAGTTGAGCCCCGTGACCTTGACCCATATTTTGAACCTCCATCCAGTATCAACTCATTTGGTGTTGGTCCCAGGTCTGTAGGTCATACCATGCCTGAGATATGGGCGTGACCCACTTTCAAAATTTTTGGCCACGCCCACTTTTTTATGTAAAAATGCATGTGTGTACGTCAGGAATACTTTAGGGGGTCAAAAATGTGATTTCTAGCAATTCTGAAAAATGCACTCAATGACCCCTAGGTGACCTCTGTGACCTTGACCCATATTTTGAACCTCCATCAAGTGTCGACTCATTTGGTGTTGGTCCCAGGTCTGTATGTCATACCATGCCTGAGATATGGGCGTGACCCAGTTTAAAAAATTTTGGCCACGCCCACTTTTTTTTTACATCAAAATGCATGTGTGTACATCAGGTATACTTTAGGAGGTCAAAAAATGTGATTTCCAGCAATTCTGAAAAATGCACTCAATGACCCCTAGGTGACCTCCGTGACCTTGACCCATATTTTGAATCTCCATCAAGTGTCGACTCATTTGGTGTTGGTCACAGGTCCATATGTCATACCACGCCTGAGGTATGGGCGTGACCCACTTTCAAAAATTTTTTGGCCACACCCACATTTTTATGTCAAAATGCATGGGTGCATGTCAGGAATACTTCAGGGGGTCAAAAAATGTGATTTCCAGCAATTCTGAAAAAATGCACTCAATGACCCCTAGGCGACCTCTGTGACCTTGACCCATATTTTGAATCTCCATCAAGTGTCACCTCATTTGGTGTTGGTCCCAGGTCCATACATCATTTCACGTCTGAGATATGGGCGTGACCCACTTTCAAAAATTTTGGCCACGCCCACTTTTTTTACTTCAAAATGCATTTGTGTATGTCAGAAATAGTTTAGGGGTCAAAAAATGTGATTTCCAGCAATTCTGAAAAATGCACTCAATGACCCCTAGTTGACCTCCGTGACCTTGATCCATATTTTGAACCTCAATCGGGTGTCAACTCATTTGGTGTTGGGCCCAGGTCCGTAGGTCATACCACGCTTGAGATATGGGCGTGACCCACTTTCAAAAAATGTGGCCACACCCCCCTTTTTTATGTCAAAATGCATGTATGTACGTCAGGAATACTTTAGGGGATCAAAAAATGTGATTTCCAGCAATTCTGAAAAATGCACTCAATGACCCCTAGGTGACCTCCGTGACCTTGACCCATATTTTGAATCTCCATCAAGTGTCGACTCATTTCGTGTTGGTCCCCGGTCCATACGTCATACCACGCCTGAGATAGGGGCGTGACCAACTTTCAAAAATTTTGGCCACGCCCACTTTTTTTACGTCAAAATGCATGTGTGTATGTCAGGAATACTTTAGGGGGTCACAAAATGTGATTTCCAGCAATTCTGAAAAATGCACTCAATGACCCCTAGATGACCTCCGTGACCTTGACCCATATTTTGAACCTCCATCGAGTGTCGACTCATTTGGTGTTGGTCCCAGGTCTGTAGGTCATACCACGCCTGAGATATGGGCGTGACCCACTTTCAAAACACCCCTACAGACACCCCTGGTACCCCAGGAATCTGAAAAACATATGTGGCCGAGAACTTGTAGCTGCCTATCAGAATGCCAAAAATCAACGAGATAGAGCAATTCGTTTTCGAGTTATCTTGCAGACAAAAAAGTGATGAGAAGACAGAAGACAGGAGAAGACGAAGAAGAAGAAGAAGAAGAAGAAGAAGAAAAAGAAGAAGAAGAAGAAGAAGAAGAAGAAGAAGAAGAAGAAAGAAAGAAAAAAAAGAAGAAAAAAAAGAAAGAAAAGGAATCCGTGCAAAAACAATAGTCTGTGTGTTTCACACAGACTAATGAATGCTTTTTGATATCAAAGGATTGGCTTTCGATGGTTTCTCTGTTTGGCAGTGTTCCCTTCACACAACTTTAAACAGCAGACGACATACGCAAAAATTAATTCATGAAAAATTTGAAAAGTGCATTTTTGTCTAGAAATATAGCCCATGGGCCCTCAATGGGACACACACTTTGGACTCGTTCTAATGAGGTGCCATAAAACATGTTTTTTAGAGAAAAATATGAAAAACAATATTTAGTCTGTGTTGAACACACAGACTATTGTTTTTGCACGGTTTCTTTTTCTCTTCTTCTTCTTCTTCTTCTTCTTCTTCTTCTGCTCTTCTTCTTCTTCTTCTTCTTCTTCTTCTTCTTCTTCTTCTTCTTCTTCTGTCTTCTGTCTTCTCATCACTTTTTTGTCCGCAAGATAACTTGAAAACGAATTGCCCTATCTCGTTGATTTTTGACATGCTGATAGACAGCCACAAGTTCTCGGCCACCTATGTTTTTCAGATTCCAGGGGTATTAGTGGTGTCTGTAGGGGTGTTTTGAAAGTGGGTCACGCCCATATCTCAGGCGTGGTATGATGTATAGACCTGGGACCAACACCAAATGAGTCGACACTCAATGGAGATTCAAAATATGGGTCAAGGTCACGGAGGTCACCTAGGAGTCATTAAGTGAATTTTTGATAATTGCTGGAAATCACATTTTATGACCCCCTCCCCCCCCCCCCCAAGGCATTCCTGATGTACACACATGCATTTCGCCGTAAAAAAGTGGGCGTGGCCAAAATTTTTGAAAGTGGGTCATGCTCATATCTCAAGCATGGTATGACGTATGGACCTGGGAACAACACCAAATGAGTTGACACTCAACGGAGATTCAAAATATGGGTAAAGGTCACGGAGGTCACCTAGGGGTCATTAAGTGCATTTTTATAATTGCTAGAAATCACATGTTTTGACCCCCGTAAGCATTCCTGACATACACACATGTATTTTGACGTTAAAAAAAGTGGGCGTGGCCAACATTTTTGAAAGTGGGTCACGCTCATATCTCAAGCATGGTATGACGTATGGACCTGGGACCAATACCAAATGAGTCAACACTAGATGGAGATTCAAAATATGGGTCAAGGTCACGGAGGTCACCTAGGGGTCATTAAGTGCATTTTTATAATTGCTAGAAATCACATTTTTTGACCCCTGTAAGCATTCCTGACATACACACATGCATTTTGACGTTAAAAAAGTGGGCGTGGACAAAATTTTTGAAAGTGGATCACGCTCATATCTGAAGCATGGAATGATGTATGGACCTGTGACCAACACCAAATGAGTCGACACTCGATGGAGATTCAAAATATGGGTCAAGGTCACGGAGGCCACCTAGGGGTCATTAAGTGCATTTTTCATAATTGCTAGAAATCACATTTTTTGACCCCATGAAGCATTCCTGACATACACACATGCATTTTGACGTAAAAAAGTGGGCGTGGCCAAAGTTTTTGAAAGTGGGTCACGCTCATATCTCAAGCATGGTATGACGTATGGACCTGGGACCAACACCAAATGAGTCGACACTCAATGGAGATTCAAAATATGGGTCAAGGTCACAGAGGTCACCTAGGGGTCATTAAGTGCATTTTTCATAATTGCCAGAAATCACATTTTTTGACCCCTGTAAGCATTCCTGACATACACATGCATTTTGACGTTAAAAAAAGTGGGCGTGGCCAAAATTTTTGAAAGTGGATCACGCTCATATCGCAAGCATGGTATGATGTATGGACCTGTGACCAACACCAAATGAGTCGACACTCGATGGAGATTCAAAATATGGGTCAAGGTCACGGAGACCACCTAGGGGTCATTAAGTTCATTTTTCATAATTGCTAGAAATCACATTTTTTGACCCCATGAAGCATTCCTGACATACACACATGCATTTTGACGTAAAAAAGTGGGCGTGGCCAAAGTTTTTGAAAGTGGGTCACGCTCATATCTCAAGCATGGTATGACGTATGGACCTGGGACCAACACCAAATGAGTTGACACTCGATGGAGATTCAAAATATGGGTCAAGGTCACGGAGGTCACTTAGGGGTCATTAAGTGCATTTTTCATAATTGCTAGAAATCACATTTTTTGACCCCCTGAAGTATTCCTGACATACACACATGCATTTTGACGTAAAAAAGTGGGCGTGGCCAACATTTTTGAAAGTGGGTCACGCACGTATCTTAAGCATGGTATGACGTATGGACCTGGGACCAATACCAAATGAGTCAACACTACATAGAGGTTCACAAATGGACAAGGTCACTGAGGTCGCCCAGGGATAACTGAGTGCATTTTTTAGTATTGCTAGGAATCACATTTTTGGACACCTAATGCATTCTCTTGGCAAAACTTTTGAATGCTGTGCACATATATGCCTTTTCTGGTCCTCCATAAATTCTCTTTCTATATAGTTGTTTCCCAATAGATATTTTAACTCCTTTCTTACAATCTTGAATTTACTGGATGCAGCAAATTCTATTTCTCTTGTTATTAACATTATTTTCTATTTCAATGATTTTTTTCTGATGGATTCTTTACTATTCTACTAAAATTTGGCACATATGTAGAGCTTCGTTAGAAGTTTCTCACCTGGATCATGGCATTTCTGAAGCTTTCGTTTTCTGCCAAAACCGTGCAAAATGTTGTCACAATGTTACGTTTTGCCACATTTCTCAAACAAGACCCTGGACGATTTGGCTGGAGCTTTAATTATATTTGTAGCATGACTTACTACATCTGACTACATAAGCTGTATTACCCACTTTGCTCTCTTTTGACCCCAAAATTCCGAGCAAAGTGCAATTTCGGAAAAACTGGTCAATTTTCACATGCAATTTCTCAGCTCTGCGGCCAATTTTTTTCAAAACGTTTCCTATGAGAAGTTTGGGCAATCATCCAAGAATAATTTGACTGTTATATATTCTATTCAAAGTTTTAACCTTCAACTCGTTTTCGAGCCTTGAATTCGAGTACCCTTAACTTGTTCATAAAAATGGCTCATTTTTAGTTCATTTTTCTTCCATTTACGAATGGTATATCGAAAAATGATTTACATGTTCGTATTCACAATTACCTATCGAGCATATTTTCTGTTGTACGATTGGTTATAAAGTTTAACCATATGCCCATTCTGTTTGCATAAAGATAGATGCTGTCCAAATAACTCACGCTTTTTCAGAATTTGGTACGATTAAGTGACAATTTACTCCATTCCTTATTGACTGAGTGCTGAATGTTTTCAATAGCTGCATATGCAGCAGTCATAGTATGAAAACTTTTGTTTTATATGTGGGTATTAAAAGTTTAACCCTTAGCTGATCTGAGACTCCCATATGGGTACTGTCTGAATAATTGTGATTTTCGTGATATCTGAAAATTCTGTTGACATTCAGATTTACAGTTCAAGTCCAAGAAGATTTTCCTTGATAGGGTAGCTGTAACGTTTAACCTAATCCCTGTTTCGGATGCATAAAGATAGGTGCCATGGAAAATAACTCCATTTTTCAGAATTTGGTATGTTTAAGTCGCAATTTACTCCATTCCTAATTGAGTGAGTGCTGAATATTGTCTATGGGAGCATGCGGCTAGCAAAGTATGACTACTTTTGTTTTACATGTTACTATTAAAAGTTTAATCCTTGGCAGATTTGAGGGTTCCCAGGCGGGAACTGTTGAAATAATTGTTGTTTTCGTAAAATCAGTACCTGAATATTGGTAAGCATGCAGTGATCTTTCGGTCCTATATAAATGTGCAAATAGTTAAAGTTGAACAGTTCATCAGACAGAAATAATTCCAAACTCTGCCTTTGACAGGTAAATAATGAATGGAAATTTCATTGCATTGAAAATAAAGTGGCAACGAACCGTTCCCACGGTTTCCACGCGAAGCGTGGTGTTTTCCTCGCGGTCAGAACACTCGATTTCATGCTCAAATGTCGGCCAGGCTTCGTAGAAAAAGTTCTGAAAATTGCAAGTCGCTGCCTTCAGCGCTCTTGACACAGTTCGTGTATGTCTGAAGTGCTATTTGAATGTCTTATATGCAAATTCTCATTAATCTTTTCCCGCCAAAAACCTACTCACCGCCGTTTTTTTTTTCTCTTACTTTTAACTTCCGACGATTCTCAAATGTTTCAAGGTTGCGATGGGATCCCTGGGTGCTGTTCTTAAAGAAACTACTTTGATTTACAGCAATCTCTCCGTCAGTCACACTCTATTGTAACTTTTAAGTGGACCTACCCCAGAGAGGGGGCACCACGAGACATTGCGCCCATTCCCACCCTCTTCTTTCGCTCCGACTTGGAAAAGACCAAATTCAGAAAATTACCTCCTCTCTTCAAAAACGCAAAATGTCAGCGAATTTTCCGCGGATTTTCACGAAATTTTCTCTCAGCATTCACGAATAGTTGCTCCATCGGATGCCTGGAAAGGCGACTCGAATTGCGCATTTCCTCAAGTCCAATTCGAAAAGAGCGTATGCACATGCGCGTGAGGCTCCCACGGGCTACGTGTCGGTTGTTGGATTTTTCAGGCACAGGTCGAGTTGGACAGAGCTTCTAGAACAAACGTTGAATATTTCGAGTCGCTACTCCAAAAACTCTCTCCACAATCTACTGTACATGTAACAGAGTGTATACTTTTTATAACCTGCCGGCAGTACCAACCACCCTTCTAGTTTTATATCATGTTATTAATAAACGTTTAACCCTTGAAAGATTTGGGTACATCCACGGTGTTTTCACCCGGTTGCAAGACTCAAGAAAGATACTACACTTTCGAGCGGGGATAGTGGAACCCATTCTCAGAATTTCAAGTGGCTGCCTTGGACGGTCTGGTTACAATTGGCGTATGTCCTTGTTATGCCCACAACGAATAGTCCGGGGGCATATTGTTTTACCTCTGTCTTTCCCTCTTTCTTTCTGCATATAGGGTACATTGTTTGTTCGTCTAACCTCGCTTCTTAGCTCATCTTGACAAAGTCAAGCTGAGCTAATCCCAGCGCTCTCCATCCGTCGTCCGTCGTCCGCCGTGCGTCAACACCATTTTTTGGTCTTCTCCTCCAAAGCCACTGGGCCAATTCAAGTGAAAGTTAGTATGAGTGATGATTCCAAAGGGGCATTACATTTTTGTTCAACTCAACATGCCCAGTCCCATAGGAAGGGAGTGGGGAAAATGCTCCAAAATATTTTTAAAATCATCTTCTCAAGAACCAGTGTGTACAATGACCTGACATTTGCTATGGAACTTCCTTTTGGGGAGTAGAATCAACTTTTTCAAACTAAGTTCGTGAAGCAATATTTGGCTTTGTAATGGGAGGGGTAAGATTTTTGACCCCGCCCAAAATTTCTATTTTCTGAACCGATGGTCCGGTATGAACCAAATTTGGTATACGGTATCATTGGGTCAAAAGTACTTGACCCATGCAAAAAAAAAATAATTCCCGCATCCCCATGGAGTGCTTTCACTTAGTTAGAATGCTTTCACTTTCATATTTGGTATACAACATCTCTAGGGGGGGGGGGAGGGAGGGGGGGGGGGTCAGATTCAAGTTTGTTCAAATCGGATCCATGGGATAATATTTGGTCTCGCTATGGTAGCCCAAATTTTAACTTGATGCAATATGAAGAAATTTCTTTAAAATTTCTCTTCTTCAGATCCAACAGTCAGAATGCTTTCATATTTGGTACACAACATCTCTAGGGAAGTCAGATTCAACTGTGTTCACATCGAGAGCTTGGGTTAATATTTGGGCTCCCTATGGAGCCGGAATTGGCCATTTTGCTGAAGAATTAAAAAAGTTGTATTCAGTACTCTCTAGAGGTGTGTAACTTAGATTATTCCACAAAGGTTGTATCAAGGGGCTTCATTGGGGAGCTCAACATTTTACTTTATGATCAACTGAAGAAAAGGCATGATGCCCGTATTATTTTTGTCACTCCTGAGGGACTCAAGAATTGAGAGTGTAGCCTATGGAGATGGCTTGCTTAATGTACTCATTCTTGGACTCTGTTTAAATTGTGTTCTGTTCAAGATGAGCGCTTCAGGCCCCGTGAGGCCTCTTGTAATTTTCAAGGTATTACTCTTTTATCACAGGATGTTTCTACATTTTCCAGATGTGTGCATATTGTCAGAATTTTGACTTGCCTCAATATTTTCCAAAACTACTGGTTGTTAAACTTAGTCCATTTTTAGCTCAACTTTGGCGAAGCCAAATTCGATGTATTGTCATGGCCCATCGTTTGTCTTTCCGTCTGTCGCGCCGTACACATGTCTCGGGCTAGAGGCCGTATTTATAAAACGAAACTTCTTGGGTACCTTTGTTGTCACTGTGAGACGAGAACAAGTGTTTTGGGGCCCGGTCCGAAATTCCAGATGGCCACTGGCAGCCATTCTGTACAAAATTGGGTGCAATCAGATTTTTTTGCGCAGAACATCCATATGAAAGCTCTGATTTGATTATTTTTTTGTATGAATGTTTAGTACCATGGAATTCATCACATATAACACGGGGTTTTTTTCCCGTGCGTAAATTATGCAAATTAGACTAACTTTTGAGATAATTAGTGTTACTTTCAGCACTGTAAATGCCAATACCAATACGGCTCGGGCTAGAGGCCGTATTTATGAACCGATCTTAACGAAACTTCTTGGGTACCTTTGTTATCACCGTGGGACGAGAACGAGTGTTTTGGGGTCCGTTCTGAAATTCAAGATCGCCGCTTGCAGCCATTTTGTACAAAATTAGGTGCAATCAGATGTTTGCGCAGAACTTCCATATGAAAGAGCTGATTTGAATAATTTTTTGTGTGAATGTTTAGTACCTTTGGATACATCACATATAATACGGGTTTTTTTCTTCACATACATAAATTATGCCAGTTAGACTAACTTTGATCTATTTAATGTTACTTTCGGCACTGTAACTGCAAATGCCAATACGGCTCGGGCTAGAGGCTGTATTTATGAACTGATCTTTTCGAAACTTCTTGGGTACCTTTGTTATCACCGTGGGACGAGAACGAGTGGTTTTGGGTGCAGTCCGAAATTCAAGATGGCCACTAGAAGCCATTTTGTACTTTAGTTAGTGCATCAGTTTTTTTTTGTACAGGATATATATGAAAGTTCTGATTTTAATAAATTTTTATATGAATGTTTAGTACCATGGGATAATCACATATAGTACGGGTTTTTTTTCTCGAGCAGAAATTATGCAAATTAGATGAACTTTTGATTTATTCAGTGCTACTAATACACAGTAAGTGCACGTGTCAATACGACTCGGGCTAGAGGCTGTATTTATGAACCGATCTTCACAAAACTTCCTGAGTACCTTTGTTATCACCTTGCGACGAGAACAAGTGTTTCTGGGTGCGGTCCAAAATTCAAGATGGCTGCCAGTGGCCAGTGAAATTAGGTCCAATCAGTTTTTTTTGTACACAACTTCTATACGACACAGGCTAGAGGCCGCCAGCAGCCATTTTGTACCAAAGTTAGTGCAATCAGTTGTTTGTACAAAACTTCTGTATGAAAGTTTTGATTTGAATAAATTTTTGTAGGAATGTTTAGTAACATGGAATACATCACATATAATACGGGTTTTTTTCTCGTGCGGAAATTATGCAAATTAGATGAACTTTCATTTGTTCAGTGTTACTTATACACAGTAAGCGCATATGTTAAAACGGCTCGGACTAGAGTCTGTATTTATGAATCGATCTTCACAAAACTTCTTGGGGTACCTTTGTTATCACCTTGTGACAGGAATGAGTGTATTTGGATGCCTTTGTTATCACTGTGCTATGAGAACAAATATTTTTGGGTTCAGTCAGACCCACTCTGGGACTCAAAGATTTTTTTTTATGTCCCCCCTCCCCCCCCCCCCCCGACTAAAGTCGGGTGGCATATAGTGATTGAAGTGTGCGTGTGTCCGTCCGTGTGTGTGTCCATGTGTGTGTGCCCGAGCCAATAACTCGAAGACTGTTAGGGCCACAGTAATCAAACTTCACACAATTATAAAGGACCATGGGAGGATGTGCCACACACCATAGCCGGGATTTCTCTGGTTATAAAGTAGTTTTTGCTCATACTTCAGGCTTGGTGTGACCTATAGAAATAGTACCTACACCAAATGAGTTGAAACTTGCTGGAGGTTCAAAATGTAGTCCACCTCTATGCGGTCAAGAGAGGTCATTAAATGCATATTTTTGCGACCTATTAGGAATTTCATTTTATACCAATTAATGCAATTCTGAAGATTATACATGTATCTCATCATTCAAATGGCAGCGGTAGTAATGTCAATTTCTGATTCCTTGATCGAACCCTATAAATGGTGTGCACATATATTATGCCTTTTCGGGTTTCTTAGAAAAATTGTTCTGATTCCTGTATGAATATTTTCTCCATGAAAGAATTTCACAAATAGCGGTTAGGGAGTAAGCTGTGACTGTCACATACAATAACATGATCTGTTTATTTAATCCCATTGTACAGAATTAATTCCCAGACCAAGTTAATATAAAAACAAACAACTTGATCATGAAGAACTCCAGTGTACATGTAATTTTAAAACTACACTGAAGATTTGTTATTGAAACCTATCACAACACTGTCAGGATGCAGGTAAAAGATGCAATACTGACATAGTTGACTGTACTGTTAACTGTGTTAGTGCTATGACTGTTTCAAATTAATTTATTAGAGAAGTTCTAGTTTTATGTGTGCCTTGTTTAGGTCACTAGGTGCCCTTTTAAGAGTAGGCCTTCAAATGAGCTCTTGGGGTTTTTAAGGTTTTTATGACAATATCTCCGATATAGAGTCTATGCACCCTTTGTCAACGCGACAACTCAAATACGGATCGTCCTATCTCTATGCATTTTGGCAGGCTGGTTATACCCAGTGTGCACTCATCTATGTTTTTTGCACCCGTTCGATCTGAATGACAGATGGCAGATCTAAAGTTGGTGGAGGTATTATTTCAAAGTGGGTTGCGCTCATTCTTCAAAGTAGATGTAGGCATGGGACTACACCGACTGAGTTAAAAATTGCTGGAGATTCAATATATGGTCCACCTGAATGGGGTCATCAAGTGCATATTGTTAAGAAAGACTGGGAAATGCATTTACGCCTTAATGTATTTCTAAAGTTTATGAATGTATTTCATCACTCAAATTAGTGGGCAGAGCCAACATTTTTCATTTCTGATTCGTGTATCGAACCCTTTCAATGCTGGTCACATATATGCCTTTTCTGGTTTCTTATAAAAATTGTTCTGATTCCTGTATGAATATCTGTAAATACTGTTAACGAAAACCCATTTCTGATTTGTTAAAAAATATTTTACTCCAGAAAATAAGCCTCCATAAATTCTCTTTCTGTAGAGTTTATTCCTGATACTTTAACCCTTTTCACACAGACTTGAATTTACTGGATGCAGTAAATTCTGTTTCTCTAGTTGAATAGCGAATTTGTGAATAGCGTCTGGCTGTTTGGGCCGTTATGTACTTATAGGGTTAAATTATAGTCTAGCCGAGAAAACAGATTTCGTCGTTTTAGAATTAACTCAGATCTTTAACAAGTTGTTTTCAACAGATCACTCAGACCGGTTAATTTCATTTACACTGCTTTGTGATAGGCCGTCCAATAGTCGCTTTGATTTGAGAATGAGCTTCCTGATCGCTGTGTGGGGGATTCCCTTATCCAGACACTGGACTCAAGGTTATTAAAATGAATTCATTCTGACAGGAGAAATACCACATAATTTGTTTATCGTGACTTGTTATGAATGGCAAAATGTAGGACGAGTTGTATTGACTTGAAATTCGAAATGCCATTGGTCGGAATGTTTTAATGCGATGTCTTTCTTTATATCGACCTAATCAGCTGAGCATTTGAATGACGACTTGTAAAAAAATAGCATATTTCTAGTTCAAATAGTTCAAATAGAAAGCGACTTCAGCGAGGCGAAGTTTGCTTCAAATATCTTCATTTTTCAAATGGCAGGAGCCAATTGCCACCCAGGTGGCAAACAGCTACTTCTCATTTTTAAGATATTTGCCACCCGGGTGGCAAATAACTTTCTTTTTATTTAAGCTATTTGCCATTTCGGTGCCAAATGGTGATTTCAGTCAGAGGTGGTGGCAAACAAAATAATACAGAAAAGTGAGTGGCAAATAACTATAATAATCAAAAGGGTGGCAAATAATGATAGCAATTAACCCTTTGCAACAATTGTACGTCTTACCACGTGCGAAATCAAACAGTACGTTGATACTGTGTGGTCATTTGTTTTGTTATTATTTTTCGATTTTTTTAAAGTTTTAACCTCAATTACTATTTTCTTGCGAATAGTGTCCTGTGACAACCGTTGAGCCAAATGTTATCGCAGCTAAAAATACTAATATAATCCTGCTGTCAAGACTTCTTAACTGGTTGAGTGCTAGAAGCCACTATCAGGGCTTTCAACAAATGAGGATACCAGAGCAGAAGCCAACACTTTCCTTGCTTTTATGTCATATTCAGTCAAACACAGATAATATTTTGTTTATATAAATTTGGGTTTTTTTTACAAATTATTGGAGAGTGCCCGTGGACAACAAATTCAGACCACCAAATATAACCTCAACCAGATAACCACTGATGTGAAACATATCTTGTTATTTGTACTTTCCTACGTTTAACGTCGCATTTTGAGAAACGTTGAAGAAACTGAATTACCAGTGACGTTTGAACGTCAGGATAATTAAAGTCTCAAAGGGTTAAAATGCAACCAGTAAGGCTGTAATAACGTTACATCAACCTTTATTTCGCCAGTACCTAAAATAGCTATTTGCCACACGGGTGGCACTTTGCTAAAAAAATGAGAAGTAGTTATTTCTCTTTCTCTTAACCCTTTACCTAACATGAAAAGCAGACGACACTTACAAAAATAATTCTTGAATAACTAATTTTTTTCATTTTTTGTCTCAAAAACATAGGTTATGACCCCTCGTTGGAACGAGCTCGACGAGCTCGTTCTAACGAGGGGTCATAACCTATGTTTTTGAGACAAAAAATGAAAAAAATAATGAAAATTAATAGGCGATTTTTGAGAATAGCGCTGGCCGGTTTTGGCCGTTACGTTAGGTAAAGGGTTAAGGGGCTTATCGTTATTTGGCATCCCCTTTTAATTATTATCTTTATTTGTCACCCCTTTTGATTTTTACCTTAACTTACCTCCCCCCTTTTGATTATTATCGTTATTTGCCACACACTTTTCATTATTATTTTCATTTGTCGCCCAATTTTTGACTAGTATCAAAGTTTGCCAATAAATTTTCATTCCCTTTTGTTTACCATAGTTACCCCCCCCCCCCTCCCCTTTGCTTATTATTGTTTTTTTGATCCCCCTTTTAATTACTATCATTATATGTCTCTCCCTTTTGATTATTTCCATTATTTGCCATCCCTTTTTATTTTTATCATTATTTGCCACCACCTTTTGATATTCGCGGTAACTCAAGCAGATAGGGGGCGCGGTGGCTCAGTTGGTAGAGGTGCAGGCTGCAAGCCGAGAGGTCCTCGGTTCGAATCCCACCTGCGGCAACCGCGTTGTGTCCTTGGGCAAGACACTTCACCCCGATTGCCTACATGGGGGCACGATGACGCTGTGTACTGATTGTACTGCACGTCGATGGTGCGCATGTCTTCAACCAATCTAACCCTGCCTGTGCTGCGGTGCAGAGTTCAGAGTTACGATGTTGGAGAGCTGACAGCTGCTCGTCGTTGCTCGGTGGTTCTCTCCGGGTACTCCGGCTTCCTCCACCCGTAAAACTGTCACGGTCACGATTAGCCATTGTGCATAAGTATGTGACCTTAAACACCAATAAATAAATAAGTAAATAACTCAAGCAGATACTTTCATTCTGGCTGCTCCGTACAAGGCTGAATTTCACAATATTCCTTAAAATCACTATTTACCACCCTTTCATTCCACCCCACCCTCTCATTTTTTTTAAAGACCAAACTAGATGGATGTGCCCCGTAATGATGTGCTAACGCAACCCGAAACTAAATCTCCCCGTTACTGAAATCGCTAGTTGCCACCCGGCCGGAAAGTAGCTAAAATAGTCAGGAATAGTTATTTGCCACCCGGGTGGCAAATAGACACTTCGTTTTTCAATTGCTGCATCGAAGAATGCTTGTTGAGTTTTATTTCAGTTCTATCCCTCTTTCCAGCGATATAACAGACGGCCCATGTAGTTAGTGTGCTGTCAGTCATTTGTCTATTCTAAGGCTGAAGCTATGGGAGGGCTGTGGTAATAATGGGATAATGTCCCCCCCCCCCTCTCCCCCTTTAAAAAGGTTCACTAATTGTAAACAATAGTCCAAACCTGGTGGACACAAAGGCCGTAAAATACTGTGGGGGGGGGGGGGGCAGCGAATTTTCGGGAGGGGGGGGGGGTATTGCAGATTTAAAAAGTCATTAGACGATATGCCCAAGGCACAGCCTGGTGGCAGAAGGCCTGAGCGGGGGATATAGGAAGGTGTGTCCCGAAATTTTGATGCGTTGAGAGTGATTCTGAGACTATTTCTCGCCTGCTGAAACGATTTTTGAAGGAAATAAATAATCCGTATTCTAGACGAACAATGCCAATTTGATGATTTTGTGCAATAGTTTAGTTAGTGGTAAATCCAACTAACACGAAATCAAAAACGAAGATTAAGGCACACTGGTCGGTTACTACCTCACGGGGAAGAGGGGGGGGGGGGGGGTGTCTCGATTTGATATCGCTTGTGTTTACAAAGGCAATTACATGTGAAAACAAACGGCGAGTTGGCAAGACGGCATTTCTCTTTGATATTTAGCGGCCATAGATTGATATCGATATCAGGTTGTTCAAATGTTACAAAGAGATTATCTGAAGAGTTTGCCAACAGGCCATATCTTCTCAACAAATTACTCACAAAACTATCCATAAGAATACACTAAGTACGCGGATAAAAGTTTATTCTTTAGGGCCCTCGACGTCTCCCACAGCTAGCTGTATCCGCTGGATCAACCTCACATCATCTTCATTTTCTCACGGTTTGTGATACATACAAAGTGTATATTCACTTCTCGTTGCTTCCTCCTCGCAGGGTTAACTTCACAGTCATTCGGGTTTAACACATATAATGTTCTGCTTACGTGACTCTATCAGCGTTCTCACAGTTCAATCTCAAACCAATCGGCGTCTACCACAGTTCACCTTCACTTTGCGCCTTACCTGGCTCCCACGGGGTTAAGTTATTCCTCGCCTTCAGATATATACTTAAAAAAGTTTACATAAAAATATTCTGCAAAGTGTTCTCAACATCACCAATTCTCGCACCGCCTAAAACTATCTTATCTCGCGAGCTATTCAAGCGCTTACTCAAGCTCTTAATACGGTTTCTAGACCTCAACGTTACAGCATTTACTTCTTTGGCTACTATGCCACTACGGTTCGCAACCGTTAACAAACTACTATCGGTTCCTTACAGCCCTCACAGGGTTGCGACAATACGCGGACTTTCAATCTCTGTGCCTATGACCCTCGACGGCCAAGGCTAAACTCGGACCTTCTCTGAGTGCCCTCAGGTCAACTGCCCTCAGGCCAACTGCCACTCAGAATTCTTCTTCACTCTTTATACAGTCGGAACGCAATGTTTAAACATATTAATTCTGATTTAACGAGTGCTTTGTAATTCGATATGGATAGAGATATTAATGCGTATTTCGTTTGAGTTACACTCGCTTGACATTTCGTGGACACTTTTATTATTATGAACTCGTGTTCTGTGATGTCTGGCAACATATCTCAGAGCTCTCTTGGCTTAGTAAGATATGTCTCTTTTGAAACAACTAGACACACGATTAAACTGTTTACGTTCAAATTACCCGTGAACAATCGCTAATTCAAATCCACGATGGACAGGATAGATGCGTAATGTGGGTGTGTGTCCAGAACATGTGTGATGCGCTGGTTTCCAACAATTAATGACAACCGGAGAATACTTCTTTGATCAGTTATCAGATAGCCCATGTGGCGTTTGACATTAAATTTCATACTTCATTTAGAAGCTCTTGAATTATCGTTAGTTTGACAAATCGATTTTCGGGTCCCGTCACATACCTATCTTTACGCTTTACATTTAACCCAGGTAGAAACATTATCGAACATATTTACACTTATAAACAAAAGAAAATCGCAATTTGTAGCTATCACCTTAACACACACCTTTTCAGATGGCTGCTCTGTTAGTGGACTCTGTAAGACGGCCACACTGGCCATCCCACACCTCCGGGCCTTACTGGGGCCCGGAAGTGTGGAAGAGGTGGTGTAGCCGCCTCACAGAGACTACTTTGTTAGCAACACTAAATAAAATGTACAAAGCCCACAAGGCAGAATTCATTAATAGTAAAACTTCATTTTGCAACTTTTAGCTTTTGTAAGCTTAAGGAGAGCTAATCGCTCCGCTAGGCCATGCAAAGGGGGCAGGAGGGGGCGATTTTTAGCCCTCTTGCACTTTTAAGAATACCAGACCTGTCACGATGCGTAAACTGTTGATATAATGAACAGACAAAAAGCAATAGAACAAGAAAAGATGGCGAAAACGCCGTTTTCTTATTTATAAAAGGGATGTCTAGAGGGAATAATTTGATCGTGTGTGAAAAGGTCCATATCACTGTACCTTCTGGGTAGTTATGCCCTACTAAAACTTCGGCATATCTGTCATTTCCATACCATTATGTCATCTCTCTCATTAATCCATTTATCTTAGGTCACTGATGGCATTACACGAATAACCGTTCAAACAATCGGATTGTGTAGGTAAGGAAAACATTGGAAATTGTATTGATCTTCTGAACAAGACCTCCATTATGCTTTAATCACAAAAAAGCGAACAGACAATTTCATTCGGACGATTGGGTCGCGATCTGGCAGAAATTCCGCTCCCCTGGCAGCACTATACAGTTAAAACTAGAAGTCCTGTCATGAAATGCACACAAATAGCTCGTCGATCTTCGCGTTAATCTACACGTTAGGACCATAGTACGGCTATCAAATTCTGTACATATGGCCTGTGCACAAGCAATGTTTCAGCCAATGGACCTCCGGGTAACCCGGAGGTCCATTGGCTGAAACATTGCCTGTGTTTGCTATGAGTAACCAGGAGAACCTGCCATGCTTTGGATGCCATTCGATATGGCATTTGCGCGCAATTCCTACGCGTAATTAAGCCTAGATAAACGCACAGTTCATGACAGGACTTCTAGTTTTAACTGTACAGTTCCCGTCGGAAAAAGAAATGTGACAAGATTCAATCTCAGATGCCATTTTCGTCTGTTTTTTTTTTTGATTATTTTATTTCTAAAATCATGGTCGACTGGTTTATAAATTTGTCCCGAACCGATCACGATATGGTCGAGTGCAAATACCACTTTTATGGTCACAGTAGTGTATATAAACAATAGTTCATTGCTCGGATTTGAGTACGATTTTCATCCTAGAATGAGGCGCGCGAAGGATTATTTCACGAGGCGTTAGCCGAGGGAAATAATCCGCGCTGCTCACGAGAGGATAAAATCTTGCTCGAATCCGAGATGTTTACTTTATATTCATTTTATTTTCTCCTTATTTGTTTTCCCCAAACAACCATTTATAATTGATTCAACTAAACCACTTTGTGAATAATAAAAAAATAGTCCATCATCGCTGAGAGTGGAATACGATGCTGGGAGTGGAATACCATTTTCGGCAAGTGGGAGTGGAATACGATTTGTTTTGGGGGAAGAAATACGAATTGAAATCAAATAATCGACGCAGACCAGTGTAACTGGTGTGTGAACAATAAGTCAAAGACAGCTCAGAACGTGGACGATTTATTATTAATAACCTCAAATATAATACAAAAATACATGCATCTGATGTGATAATGATATATATATATATAACTCTGTAACAATAACAATGTCATATGAAAATGAATTTTATAAACAATAACAAGAAAATTATTTTATTTTAACAAATTCCACCGGGACTATAACACATTATAATGTGAAATGCACGTCGGAATACCAAGCCTTTCTGTGTACAGTCACACCTGACAGACAGGTATGACAATTCAGTAACGCCTCCCCTAGCAATATACAAAACACAATTTTTGTCACACATAAACGACTTCACTTACAAACGCGTGAGATAAGAATTTTATCGGTTAACCGATGGCCCCCGAGCTTTCCAGTGAGTGAGAAGATAACTTCACAATAACAAATCAGAATGAACAAGGAGAAAAAGTCACACACCTTTATTACAGCACGTGTAAATTAATATAATTAACGTCATTTGAGTGGAACAAGACGTCATCTGCATCCGAATGAGGTCCCCAGAGGGTGATTTTGCTGAAGCTATCCCACACAGTAGTCCACTTTATCCTCTGGGTACCTCTTTCTGTTTTGGGCCTGAGACCTTGATTCAGACTGAAGTTCACTGAGGGTAAATTTGGTGATGCTACCCTGCAGGGTAGCATCACCAAATTCACCCTCTGTGCGACTCATTCTGCAGGTTTCCAGGTTTGTGTGTATCCCTGCTTCATATATCTTAACTCCAACATGGTGGTGTGTACAACAAGTAGAGGAATCTGCTTTGTGTCTGCAGGTGAGCGCGATGGCTCAGTTGCGGTATTGCACTTCAAACCGAAGGGTCCATGGCTCGATCCCCACCAGGGCAAGGCACATTATGCCGATTGCCAGTGTGGGGGGACGATGCTAACCATGCCTGTGCTAAGTTAGTACTTTGGGAAATCTGACAGTTGCTCGCCGCTGCTCGGTGGTTTGCTCCGGGTACCCCGGCTTCCCCCACCCGTAAAACTGTCCAACACGAGGTGACCCTGCCCCACTAAGCCGATTTTCTTTTTACCATTTTACATGGAGTTGCATTGGAAGACAGTGGCACACCTTCCGTCAACCAGTGTTAACTCTACTTGTTAGTAAGTGAAGAGTCTGACAGTTACTCAGGGTTGTTTTCTCTGTGCACATCGGCTTCTCCCAGCGGTAAAATTGTCCTACACGATACGATGCTGTCTGCCCAGGGTGTCGCGAAACCCAAATAAACAAACGTCGTCCAATATGAAATACCACTGAGAGTAGAAATGCGAACCAATTTAGTGTGTTTTTCACTTCCAAAATTGTCCATGGCATTCCAGTGCATTGTGAAGTCAGTGTGGAAGGAGTGACAAAGAAACAATCACAATTTGAGCGTGACCATGATACGTGTCAGGACGTAATTACACAAAAAAACATTAAAATTGTGCAAATGTTAACATTAGCTCCATTTGTTCACCTCGTGAGCTCGAGAAAATTATCCACGGTTAATTTGTTGAGTAAAAAAGCCCGGGTTCAAATAGTGATAATTCTTCGTCTAATGTGTTTTAATCCTTAATTTTGGAAACCTCTTCACCTGTTGTTTTTTTTTTCTTCTCTGGCAACGCCAATTTCAACAGCATGTAACATGGGCCAGCACTATAAAGGTTTACAACTGTATTTTCTAGAATTGCATTTTTTAGTTATGACGTTAAATAATGGGTTAAAAAGAATCGTTGGCATTTTCAAAGATCTGACAATTTGCTAATTGGCAAATTGCCATACCTTTTAAAATGCTAACGATTCTTTTTTGTCAGTTATATTAATAGGTAGAAAATACAATTCTAGAAAATACAATTGTAAAAGTTTTATAGTATTGGCTCCTGGTGGGCAGTTCTCTATAAGATGTTATTTTATTGAGCTAATAATCCGCAGATGAGTGGCACACTTCAAGAAAGAGTGCCCACAAAGCGATTTTCAACAGCACGCCAGACAAGAGCATTTTACTACTGAAGACAATGGTGCGCAATGTTTCCATAATCACTGTATGCCAAATTGTGAAATTATATCTCTAAAAATAAGTCGATGATTTATTGTCGATTGATTATTTTCAATTTATTTATTTTTATTCAAGTCATTCTTCATTTTGATTTTATAAATGCAAGCTGTAATTTGTAGTTCTAGTGAACGTGTTCTTTGTCACTGTCACCAAAGCGGAGATTAACCCTTTGTCTAATCGCTTCCGCCCACGTAATATATATTTTGAGTAGTTGAAGAAATATACATTTTTCAAACAATTTCTTAAAAAACCATGTCATGTGACCCCTCATTTGAACGTGCTCGTCGAGCTCGTTCTAATGAGGGGACACATGCTATGGCTCTATCGAAATTTGTGTTCAGTAATGGCAATGTTTGATTGAGGATTCGAAGGGTCTGCAAGTACAGATGATCGGGATTGATGAGCCGCCTATAATGTGTAAAAAAGCGTATGATTTATTAATAACCCCCAAAACGGGAATACATTTTACAACAACCACTATGGTTATTATTAGGTTTGCCATCCTGCTGTTTTTGTCTGAGTAAGTGAGAGAGAGTGACAGGGAGAGAGATTGTAGTCCTTCATCAATTGTATAAGCGCAGGGTGTAACTTTATAATGGTCATCTCTGACTTATCTCGTCATCAAAATCGACTTTCGATAAAGTTATCTCCCCTGAAATTATTGGACTGGCGATGAAGGTCCCATTACGAAGCATGTATTTGTTGAGATAACACCTATGACATCAGTAGAAAATAAAGCGAAGTTTCCTTTTGTTACTTTTAATAAACGAAAACAACAGACAGCTCTCGGAGCTGTCTGTTGTTCTCCTTTATTAAAAGTTACAAAGGGAAATTTGGCTTTTTATTGCAAGCTAATTTGAAGCAAATAAGTAACTGTCCACTTTGCCTTTTGTTTATCGGATGCGTTTTTACAGTTATCTGCAAATTAGTAAATCTTACCTCTCAGCCTATTATATTAATGGAAAGGAGAAACTGTCTGTATTATATGTCACGATGCGCACATTGTTGAGATACTGAACATAAAAAAGTTACAGAACATCAAAAGATGCGCCGTTTTCTTATTTTTAAATGGCTTTAAACAAAGAATAATCCCCAAACGTTCAAACTGATTGCGAAAAAATTGTCAAAACACAGCTTCTGTATTTTTATAAAATTCCTGAAGTTTGTGAAATGATGCGCACATCGATGATACAACTTCGCTAGCATTACGAAATCTCAGTTTTACATAAAGTTCCCATAGCCTTAGAGTTAAATTTACTGACAACTTTAGAAAATTAAGGGGAGCTAACTTTTCTGTATTTATTTATTTATTTGTGTTTAACCCTTTACCCAACGCAACGGCAAAAACCGGCCAGCGCTAATCTCAAAAATCTCCAATTAATTTTCATCATTTTTTGTCTCAAAAACATAGGTTATGACACCTCATTGGAACGAGCTCGTTCTAATGAGGGTTTCATAACCTATCTTTTTGAGACAAAAAAATGAAAAAAATTAGTTATTCAAGAATTTTTTTTTACAAGTGTCGTCTCCTTTTCATGTTAGGTAAAGGGTTAAGGTCACATATTTCTGCACAATGGCTAATCATGAACACTAACTTTCCTGTAAATCTATTCCAATGATGAAAATTGACAGCCATGGGAGATGATTTGGCGTTTGGGCAAATGTAAAGCCACTGCATACAATTTTGATTTGTATTTGATTTACGATCAATTACTCACAAGCCAAGCACTTATTCTATAGTTGTGGTATGCTGTAAGTCAGTGTGGCCCTCCCGTGGCATCTTTCCACACGGCAACAATATTTTTCGACCAAAATATTCCCGCAATTTTGTATCGACTCAATTTTTTGTTGAATTTGGAAAAGAGAAGCCAGTTCCAAACGAATCAAATGAACCCTGTGAATGAGCTATAGCTGTGTGCACTGGGAGACGATATTGTCCGCGATAACACAGCGACATCCAGCACCTCTGGAAGTGAGGCGACGGATGCTGTCCCCTCCCCAACAAACAAACATACAACGGTAAAGGATTATCTCCGCGCATGCGTTAAAATTTGCGATGTAGATGTAAAATATATTTGGAAAATGGAAACCCTCATTCATATCAAAACAATGTCGTTAGAAAATATGCAGTGGATTTGATTTCAAGGTGTGGCAGAAATTCAATGTAATATAAGAAGTGAAACTTAGGCTTGTTTAACAATCGTACCCGGGGCCAATACTAAAAACATTTTACAGTCGTATTTTTCAGAATTGTATTTTCTTTTCATATAATTAATTGGAATGAACCATTAGCATTTTCAAAGAAGTGGCAATTTGCCAGTTTGGAAATTGCCATATCTTTGGAAATACTAATGATTCATTTCCGTAATTTATATTCGCTTGTAGACAATACAATTCTGGAAAATACAATTGTAAAGGTTTTATAGTAGGGGTCCCTGCAGAACAACTTTGCTTAAAACTGGGTGGTCTGAATTGCATTTTTCTCATCTGCAGCTCTTGGAATCATGGGACAGTGTGAACTGATGAGACCCCCACACAGTGTCAGTACCAGGACTATACCAAGCACAACACTTTGTTAACCCTTTGAACTAGGATGGTATATTCCATGCCAGTTTAATGACAGCAATTGGAAGAGTTCATATTCATTATTTGGGGGTAGACCAATTAATGTTTTTCAACACGCAGCCTTTGGTTGATTGGTCTCCTCCACGCATTCACTTAGAAGACGCCCTACGTTATGGAATTATGACGCATCGTATATTGGGACGGGAAAACGGCCTCTCGGATTCAAAGGGTTAACCCTTTACCCAACGTAACGGCCAAAACCGGCCAGCGCTATTCTCAAAAATAGCCAATTAATTTTCATTATTTTTTTTCATTTTTTGTCTCAAAAACATAGGTTATGACCCCTCGTTGGAACGAGCTCGTCGAGCTCGTTCCAACGAGGGGTCATAACCTATGTTTTTGAGACAAAAACTGAAAAAAATTAGTTATTCAAGAATTATTTTTGCAAGTGTCGTCTGCTTTTTCTGTTAGGTAAAGGGTTAAGAAAACAATTTTACTGCCTTTGTCTCATTCGTAAAACCTTATTTTATTTCTTAGCCTATAATTTTTTTTATTGTAAACACGACTGATCAAAATCCACCACGAACGTGAAGCCTGAACCTGTACATTTTATTAACTGTCACATCCGAGGGAAAAGATTTTTTGTGTGAAGATATAGATGCTATATAGAAGGAGGTGACAAAGACAGCAGGATTATGACGTCATTGCCATCACTTGGCACGATTCATAAGAGATAAACAAAAGGAGGATACATAGCAAATAACAGTGCAAAATATAAAAAAAATAGCATTTAAAATTTTCAACATTCAACAAATGATAAAATATATTAATTATGTATACAGTGTTCGTGTAAATGATAAAATGCTGTTTTATGGAGCGTGAATATATGAATAATTTAAGATTCTCTCAGGGATAGTTCAGTTTCATTGTCTTCCCTTCTTTATCCCTAAACCCAACAAATTTCCGACTTCTGACGTGAAATATTTATCTCAAAAATAATTTTTGTACCACGCTGTTCTTTTGAGGGAATAAGCTAATTTAAGTTCGATTATTACCCCCTCCCCTTTCCTACCCCACTCCACCCCAAATGTAATGTGAAGGATATGACTTAGAGACCATTCAGAAGCGCAGAATACATGTATTATTCGTCATACAGAGTGTGGTTTTCCACCATATCCCTATCTGCTGAACTTTCCACCAGTAAATAATTGATATTCTGTGGAATACATACAATGTGCTTGAACCTTGCGCGTAGTATCCGGGGGGTGGGGGTGGGGGTGGGGGTGTTGGGGGGGTGGTTATTGCTTGAAACTTTTCTTGACCTTTTTATCCATTTTCAAAGCATTTCAGGGTTATGTCTGTGGTGGTACTCCACTCTGTGATGTTTCCCCTAAGGCTCACTGTCTGCCTTCTGTAGTTATGTTATTTGTTGATTCTGATTCTGCACATTTTCAAATATTCCACAAGAAAGTTACAAAAAATCCATCCACCGGAAGAGAGATTTCAAGATAGGCATGTCGTATTCCAGTCGATCAGTTTCCTAATACTGTTGTGAGATACTTTGAGGGTGCAATTTTAACCCTTTACCCAACGAATCGGCCGCATCCGCCCGCGTAATATGCAAATTCAGTAGTTGAAACAATATTATTTTTCAAAATATTTCAACACAAAACAATATCATGCGAACCCTCGTTGGAACGAGCTCGTCGAGCTCGTTCCAACGAGGGGTCACAAGATATGGATTTGTTGAAATTTTTTGAAAAAATTATATTTAAAATAATAAATTTTGATGTCGTCTACGTTGGGTAAAGGATTAAAAGGGGTGATTGGGATACGTAATTAGGAATAAAGAAAGGCAAAACACGCGCAGAATACAAGACGAGTGATTTCCTATGAAAACGAGCATCGAGTGGGGTATCCATCCTGACAATTACTCTTGTTTTATGAAAAATTATTTTTATAAAGCGAAGTTTCACAGGCTATAGTACTGTACTCACATAAGTGGATTGAGAATTCCCACCGGATCGCGACCCAGTCGCGATACGGTCGAACGTCTCTGTCCGCCTTCCATACCCACCACGCTGAGAAACCTCACCCGTCGTAAAAACAGTGAATTTCATCTCATTTTTTCGTCTGTTTTTCTTGATTCTGACTTCACAATATTTTATTTGGAAATCTCGACCCATTTGGGTCGCGACAAGATTTCCATCGGATCGGGGAGATGACCGCTTTTGCAATCACGCTGCTGTTATCGACCAAATGTTTGAACCAGAGATCCTTTTGGTACAACGTTAATAACAATTCGAGTTATACTTTGAAGATAGACTCCCGGACTGATTTGCTGTAGTAACACATTACAGTACACAATACAGAAGCAAGGTTCTCTGTTACAGTGTTTATTGGCCCCCATGTTTGAGATCAGACGCGTTGAACAAAGATTAATGCTCATAACTCCGACATGATGTGACCCTGGTTGATGAAAGTGTCGAGAAATAAAAACAAACAGACAAACAAATCGTCCCCTGAGTTCCAATGTGTTCTATGTGCCTACTGGCACATAGAACACACTGGAACTCAGGGACGAAATGCTAATACCGGATTGGCTCTTAAAGACGGGAACACTGTTTACAATCTCAGTAGCTTGAAACCTTCAGAGGTTTATAGCCAAATAATGGGTTCTATTTAAGTCTTGGCTGCTTATATAGACTACTTTAACAATGAGATTTGACAGGGAAACATTTCTCCACGTTAAATATACAGGATAGTAAAATTTATCAGAGTTTCGTATTAGCCTTCGATGGGTAATAACGCGATGTCCATCTATTGCCAGAAGTGAAATTGGTCAGTCTTTAGCGACTTCTTAACTCGATTGCGGTATGAAAGCCTTAGACCTTCCAGAAACCCCAATAACCGGTATCAAAAGGGTAATAATAGAATATTACCTAAACAGCACCAAGAATCTTAACATATACATGCTGGAAACAGTGTCAGGATGAAGATACACTGATGAGAACATGCTGTATGAGTTTAATATTGTGGCATTCCAACATCCACTGATGCGTTATATTCGGAGATTCATAACATGTAAACATTAACAGAGTCTTTTTCTGCAATGTATCACTGGAACCGGTATCATTCTAATCCATTTGCTCCAAACCTGCTGGGCACTTCGGGCACGACCCCCTGATTTAGAATGCATTTTTTGTTCAAGTGGTCACCGAGATTCAACATCACCATCCGTAAGCTTTTGGACCAAACTTGTATACCAGTTTACGCCCATCTACTCTCTCCAGGACTCCTTGCGTGTAGTAATATCTGCAACAAGAGAAAATAAATTGAGTTTAAAGAATTGGAAGAAAAAGTCTAAATGAACTTTTATTTTTCATGATGAAACATCTACATATTTTACTGCTCAGCTCAATTTACGACCAGGGGCCAATACTATAAAACGTTTACAACTGTATTTTCTAGAACTGTATTTTTTAGTTATGACGTTAAATGGGTTAAAAAGAACCATTGGCATTTTGAAAGATCTGGCAATTTGCCAGTCGGCAAATTGCCATATCTTTTAAAGTGTTAACGATTCATTTTTGTCAGTTATATTAATAGGTAGAAAATACAAGTCTAGAAAATCCAATTGTAAAAGTTTTATAGTATCGGCTTCTGGTCGCGACATTGGTCGTCCATGGTTCCGTAGTATTTTGGGGGCATTAAATGGATATTGATAGGAAAATGAACGTAGGGCTGGGCATTTTTTTCAGTTTTCCGCAGTGGTTCCGATCGAACGGATGTGTGTTTGTTCATAAATTGATCAAACTATCTTAGTTGGAGGAAACTGGTCTAGTGACCACTATGTATTCTCGTCACTTGGTCTATCCGGCAAAATAGCGAAAGGGTCTTGTTCTGATTATTACACACGTCCCCCAAAGATCTGGCTGACTAGCCCCAATGTAAACTGAGCTCATATTCAAATTAGGATCAGATGATATGATTTTGTTGAAATGTTTTTCTAAATATTTTTCCAGCTGCTTAATGTGTAAATTAGACAGGCGGATGCAGCCAATTCGTTAGATAAAGTGTTAACTGATCCGACTAAAGGACGATGCTTGCTATCCATATTTTTGAATATCTGAACAGTTTAAGTTTTGCCTTCAATACTTATCTTATGACGCCTTATTGGAACTCGCTCGACAAGATGGTTCCAATGAAGGGCCATAACCTATGTTTTGGGTGTGAAAAATTGAAAAATTAGATTAGAATGGCGATGTCTTTTCTTTGGAAATAGCTTTGTTCGGGTAATCCAGTTAAGTTATTTTAAGGGTTACCGTGGATTGCTTCAACAACTAAAACGACGTTAACACATCGATGTAAAATACCGAAACTGAATTAAAAATTGAATGCAATTTATATAATCTTTATTGGAGTATGAACGTGTGGGAATGGGTACAAATTATGTATGAATCCCGAAGGGATTCATACAATTTGTACCCATTCCCACACGTTCATACTCCAATAAAGATTATAAAAAAATTGCATTCAATCCTTATAATTACATTCCGTAACTGTTTAAACTACTTGTTATCGAACAACAAAGCAGAAAGACGAAATAAAACATGTACGAACGAACGAGGCGAAAAACCACCCTCACACAAAAGACAAAGCGCACAACTCTGAGTTGAGCGCTGTTTTTCGGCATTGACCCAAATTTGTCAAATTGCCGTCTTTCGCAACGAAACTTGGAATGTTCAAAACAATTTGAACGGGATTTATGCCAGAGTTGGGAAATGTCACCAAAGAAACAGCAGCGGAGTTGATCACTGCGAGAGGCGCTAAAAGTTAAAAACCCGCCAAAACACCACCCGAATTACATTCTGTCAACTGCGCTCTCCCGTAAATGCGGGTCAAAGTTCGACCAAATGTAAACAATGTAATTATAGTAGTATAAATTCCTAGATGCATTCTGGAAAAAGTTTCAACTTGAAATTTTTGATATTTCGACGTCAGCATCCAGAGGATTAACATGTCAGGTTTCCAAGATACTTCATGTGTGTTTAATTCTTGATGTATTAAAATGCTTGGAGGGGAGGGGTTTCGAACCACTGAGGAGAGAATTACCTGCGACACACATTGCTTAGACAAACATAACTAGCAACAAAGAATTCACGGTTACCAGAATATTCCAAATATCTTTCCCACTTACTAGCATCGCTGGTTCACATGGTTGTGTGTCTGACTGAATGATAACAGTATGAAGGAAATTGGTATGCGATGTTGTGAATAAATTCGCATGATCTGTACTTGCTCAGGAAATTCGCAGTCGGCTTTGTTTTGGTCTGTCGGAAGCCGTCAGGTAAACTTGGTTAGTACTCTTTTATTTGGTGATGGGTCCCTATACCATGATTTGATTCTAGAGTGGCACGTACAGTTGGAAAAGTATGGGTTATAACATGTAATTGGTAAAAATGTTTAAATCATAGATATATTTTTAATTACACCTTTAACTAACAAATCCCCCCTCCCGCTTAATGTTTAATTAGGCAGTTGAGAAAAATATATTTTTCAAAACATTTCAACAAAAACCATATCATATGACCCTCCATTGGAACGAGCTCCTCGAGCTCGTTCCAATGAGGTGTCGCATGATATAGTATTGTTGAATTCTGTTGAAAGTTGTTAAAAAATAATAATGAAAAAATATATTTTGTTATCGTATGTGTTGGTTAAAGGGTTAGTGGATTAACAGTTTCTATTGCATGTGTAATAAATCAGTCCAAAGCTTTTCTCACAGCCGTCACGAACAGATTTGATAGATGCTAAACAGAAAAAGAATCACTGATAAAAACAGGAAGTTAGATTAACATCCAGTCGTGATCAGAGGACTTCAAATTTTCACTGGATTTACTTTTCTCCTTATCTAATTCGTGACAAGTCCTCAATAAAGTTTATTTTGACAGCACAGAAAAAAATACCTCTTGATGGTTATTGTAACGAAATATTTTAGTCTTTAAAGTACACGATTTCGTTGTACCATTTTTCGCACTCTGAACCTTGGACTCTTTCATTTGTTGCGTAAATTTCACAGGTCAAACGAATGAGTTTTTTATGTGTTCATAGAGGAAGTACCTTCCCAGAAAATCGAGGAAGAATGTGACATATTTCTTTAGTAACCATGTCTTCCTTTTTCGACAATCCACTGAATTGTATGTTAGGTTAATTTTGTTTCTGTGAATTTTTCCTAACTACCAGCACTCTGGTAGTATGATGGATTCTTCTGCCATGATGCTAGTTTCTACACGCAGGACTTCGAAATTGACCTATTGTATCTTGTTTGACCTCACTCAATGATTTTTGTCAAATTTGATATAAATGGTCAGTTTTTCACAGTGCAGAGATTGGCCATTTATACTATTATAGGATGATGTTGCTGAAAACTGTGTGTTCTCAAAAGTCATCTGGGAAAAGTTACTTGCATGTCATACAACAGGCATTTCTATCCTTCCCGTAGGAGAGTATGCTGAGACGTAATATATGGTATTTTCGGATACCCACATCATTACATTTTCTAAGTTATGTAGGTAAAATTGCAAATGACTTCAACTTAAATTTGACATTCGTAAATGTGACTGAAATCTGTCTATCGTCTAAATAGTTCCGATTGTCATAAACTGCTTTTAAGAGACCGATGGCATGTCAATATACCGTACGTAGAGAGTGGATTGTAACTAAATCACCCGCGGAGTGGAGTTGTCACCCAAGCCATAACTTTCAAATTGTGTACATACGGACAAAAAACACAAGCAATGTTTCAGCCAATGGACCTCTGGGTTAAACCCGGAGGTCCATTGGCTGAAACTTTGCTGGTGCTGGTTATGCTTTGCAACAAATTTGCAAGTATTCCTCTGGTAGAATATCCACTCTGCGGGTGATTTAGTGATAATACACACTCCACGTACTGTATGACAAAACAACAGGTGTGTCATATATTGATATGCCATTGGTCACTTAAAAACATCTCTAACTGGGCGAGGCCTTTGTCAGAAAATGGTTGTTGTTGTTGTTGTTGTTGTTGTTGTTGTTGTTGTTTATGATAATCGAAATCACTAAAGAAGACCTTTATCCAACAGCCGTGTCATATAATGGTATGTCATCTTGTGATAGCCTTATAGTGTATTCAAGGAAACGAAATATCCCCACCTGCCCAATTTGTTATGATCCGAAATCGAACAAAAAATTCGTCGACATTGTCGAAAAAAGTTTAAAACAGTATTTTCACCATAGCATGTCATGATAATAGAAGTACTGGCAACTGGTTGCATTTATTTGTCGAGTAATTTTTAACGGTCATTTTTTCAGCGCGTCGCAAACTATCACATCGGTAAACATAAAAATACAACACGATTCTATCGCAGTTCTAGAAGAAGTCGCTACACTTGAACAATGAACTACTAAAAAACGTCTACGTATTTTTTTTGAGTTGGAACTAATCACTAATTTCACCCAAATATTTTCAAAAATTTACGAAAAGCAAACTCGGACATTGTTTGAAAGAACAAGCAGGAGGGAGTGAAAGAGAAGCGAGAAAAACTTGAAAGAAAATTAATTGATCATTACCATCTCTCTCTGTTTGCCAACCATAGGATTTTGGTCCAAATTTAAAGCACAGTTTTTTGGGAAATTTCCCAGTCTTGGGAACTTCCGCAAAATAACCAGCGCTGCGACAAAACCTACACCAAAGAAAGAAATAAAATGCAGTTAGTAATAACCATCACCAAAACACAATACACCAAACATAGGAGTACAAACATACATGTGCAATCAAACATTTTGTTATTTTGAATGTTCGCACCTTCTTTTTAATAACCAAAGCGAATGAAGTTGAGATATCCAGGACTCGGGGGGAAAAAGGGCCATTTTTTGTCAGTCATCCAATTTTTTTCAAAAAACTGTTACAGGCGTTTCAAACATATACACCGCGCACCTTAACCCTTTACCTATCATGAAAAGCAGACGACACTTGCAAACAAAATTCTTGAATAACTAATTTTTTCATTTTTTGTCTCAAAAACATAGGTAATGGCCCCTCTTTGGAACGAGCTCGTCGAGCTCGTTCCAAAGAGGGGTCATAACCCATGCTTTTGAGACAAAAAATGAAAATATAATGTAAATTAATTGGCGATTTTTGAGAATAGCACTGGCCGGTTTAGGCCGTTATGTTGGGTAAAGGGTTAAATAGCGAGAAGGTGTTACCATTTGGATGATTTATTTATTTATTTATTTATTTATTTATTTATTTATTGAGCGCGGTGGCTTAGTAGGTAGAGGTGCAGGCTGCAAGCCGAGAGGTGCTCGGTTCGAATCCCACCTGCGGCAACCGCGTTGTGTCCTTGGGCAAGACACTTCATCTCCATTGCCCGCGTGGGGGCACAGTGGCGTTGTGTACTAAGGCCTACTGCACGTCGATGGTGCACTTGTCTTCAACCAATGCTAACCCTGCTTGTGTGGAGTTAGTATGTTGGGGAGCTGACAGTTGCTCGACGTTGCTCGGTGGATCTCTCCGGGTACTCCGGCTTTCTCCACCCGTAAAACTGTCACGGTCATGATTAGCCATTGTGCATAAATATGTGACCTTAAACACCAATAAATAAATAAATATAAATTTATTTATTTATTTATTTACTTTATTATTTATTTATTTATTTATCATTTTTTTATTTATTGGGTTTAAAGACACTTTCGACAGCCATGATCGCCTGATGTCGGACAGTTTACGTGTGGTGGAAGCCGGAGTAGCCGGAGAGAACCACCGAGCAACGACACCTGTCAGACACTTCAATGTACTATCTCCACACAAGAAAGGTTAGCATTGGTTGAAGAAAGTGCAGCATCGAAGTCCAGTAAACCTTAGTACACAGCGCCACCGCGCCCCCGTATAGGCAATCGGGATTAAGTGCTTTGGCCAAGGACACAACGGTTCGCTTTGAAGTGCAATGCCATAACCACTGAGCCACCGCGCCCCCACCATTTGGATTAAACGTCTGAAGCCGTGGTGGTATCGTTGAATTTAGATCAGTGTAACAATTGAAAGAGATCATGTTCTTTATTTGGAGTGGATCAATTAATATTTTTATCGAGCAGACTTGGGGCTGCACGTTGCAGATATTGATTTTTTTTTATTGATATTCATTTTTTGCTTAAAAAATATAACTTATGACCACTCATTGGTACGAGCTCGTTGAGCTCGTTCCAATGTGGGACCATACGGTGTGTTTCAGTGACATTTGTTAGTAATTTAAGAAATTGTTTTGCAATTATCGTCTTCTATTTGGGTTGGGTGAAGTTTTAATTCTATGAAAAAGAAAAAGAACCACCAGCAAACTTTTCGCCGATAGAGCGGAGGTTCCACTCAGAAAAAAAGACCACCAGATTGAAACCACTGATTCAGTGACTGAACCCCTTTGAGTTCGTGCGTTCACTTCATTGACGTTAATACGAGATACTTTTTTATTTTCGCATGATATATGTTTGTTCATGCAAAGTAAAAATTTGAAATGCCACCACCAATAACAACAAAAACAAACGTACAACAACACAAACAAGTGTATAAAAAAAGTGTCTTTCCCATGCATCGCAATAATAAACGATAGACATGCACACATGCGCAGAACAATCCAGGGAAGTGAAACGGTCACTATTTACTATTATAGACAGGTTCTACTCGATTGTTATAACGGGGTGTGTTACCTATTCATGAAGTACGAGCCCTCTAAAGTGGACAGCAAAGTTAGAAACGATTTGCTAGAATTGGTTTCATACTTAAATTTACGGTCACGATATGGTCATAGCTACTGAAGGTGACTTTAAGCCCATTGAATTAATACCGTCCAGGCATCTTCTTAACTCTTAAAATACGATAAGAATATTTTTCCCAAAAGGAAAATGTGGCGGTTATTGAGAAGACAACAGAAGGGACGAAACATAGGTGAGATGAATAAGTATCAAATTAACCTCTTATAGCACTGTCAAACTGTATAAATAATTTGTTACTTATCCACCAAGCATATCATCAAAAAAGATTCGTCTATTTCCATCCCCTGTTGCCCCATGAAGGAACACTTGATTAGAAGGGGGGGTCATCCTATTTAACACTTGCTTATATGTATATGCAGATAGACAAAAGGTTTACTGTTTTGTGCTCGAAACCTGTGCAGAAAACCGACGCAAGCATCGGAAAAACAAACATGAAAATAAAGGACTTCACGACGATCCAGACTTCTGTTGAATTTGTTCGATCGGTTATGAATCAATATAGGCCTTATTAATTTAACCATTTACCTAACATGAAAAGCAGACGACACTTGCAAACAAATTCTTAAACAACTAATTTTTTGTCTCAAAAACATAGGTTAGGACCCCTTGTTGGAACGAGCTCGACGAGCTCGTTCCAACGAGGGGTCAAAACCTATGTTTTTGAGACAACAAATGAAAAAATAATGAAACTTAATTGGTGATTTTTGAGAATAGCGCTGGCCGGTTTTTGGTCATTACGTTGAGTGAAGGGTTAAAAAAAAGAAAACTTCAGTCAAGAGTGCCTACTAAATCAGCCAAGTTAAAGAACAAGGTGGAGAAATTCGAGAAAAGTTAAAAATCGCCCAATCAACTTTTATTTAGTATGTGGTGCCGATTGTTAGTACATGCACATAGAAATAATCGCCGTTGCCCATTGCATGCGATGGAGCGATGGAAGCGCTCAGGCCACCAGTCTAATTCCGTAAGGAATCTAACACTATTATGGGCGGTTTGTTTGCCTACTTTTCGCTGAGGTTGTTTGCTGACTATCAATGATGTAATGTGATGTTTCTTCACTTACAGAGATATACAGAAATTATTTTGTGTGCTTCAGGTATAGATGTTCCTATCAAATGAGTATTTTTGTCACTTTGAAACCATCAAGATTTTTACACAGTTAGTCGAACTGGGCGACGTAATTATAAAACTACACCTGTGGTTGAATCTTCATTCCTGATAGTAATATCGCGAAAATTCTGTTTAGATGCAGTCGTCTGGAATATATCAATTGGTCGGAAAAGCGACACATAGGTTCGCTTTTCTGATCAACTGAAACATTCCAGACGATTGAATCTAAAGCATACGCGATGGACAATTTAAGAACTAGATTGTGTCCAGGTCATAACGGAATCAAACGCCTAATATGATTTGACTGGAGGCTTGAGAGCATGGGGACGATTGTATCAAAAACACAGGCGATCGACAATTTAACTTTTAGAAGCCGGGAGTCAAGTTTTCTTTAATGTGGTGTAATACGGCAGGTAATCTGGCTGTGGCGGTTCGGCTATCTTTGTGCTGGGGAGAATTAAACACGGAGTGGGTGCTTCTGGTCAAGTGTCGTATGCATGAATAGGCAGACGACACTTGACTAGAAGCACCTTCTTTACTGTAAATTTTTCGCGGTATGTCATGTTCAATAAATTGATTCTGATTCCCCGTTTCTAAGAGTTAAGGGATAGACTGGTTCCAGGCCTCGAATTCCTTACATGATTTGACTTGAGGCTTCAGAGCTTGGGAACGATTGTGTCTAAAGCACAGATGGTGAACTTTTTAGGGATAGATTGGTTCCAGACAAAAAACAGCGTCAAATTCCTTACTGTAGGTTTGAGAGCTTGGTGACGAAGCTGAATATATTAAGAATGGTATTGCAAATATCCACACTAAAATTGAACAACCTGTTTTGAATTGATAGACAGTTCAGTAATAATTTAATATTACAAATTGGCTTGTTGGGTTGAATTATGCCTGATCTTTCTCATCAGTTTGGTGTCATTTGCTTCGTTTATACAAGGGCTCTAAGCTACCTTTTCAAAGGGTTAATCTCGAAGTTTGTCGTGACTGTCCAATAAAACGGTACACACTGACATTAAAAGTATCCAGTTTCAGGGGATGATTTTGAATTATATAAACCACAGAAACCAATTCATGTGAAAAGTTTTATGACATTAATTGATGATAAAATATGCGAAATTGCATACTTCAGGAAAAATAAAATCCTAACCTGTATTAGATAGCCTGTAAAACGTGAGTTCACCCAAGTGATAAATCAACCATTGTATTCTTTTAGAAACGGGCAGTTTTAAGATACTGAAATGAGAGGAAGATGAGTGGCGTGAATTGGGAAGTGAGGTAGGGATTTCCCCCCACCCCCAATATAAATCTTTGTCTTGTCGGGAAGCAGCAGGGCAGAGAACTATTGCCTGATAATTGACATGTTCAAATACCTCAGCATAGCCATAAAACTGTCGCACTGATTTGGAGATAAGCGAGTCGGTGTAGCCCAAGAAATCACCACTGTAATCGGCAATGACGTGGTATTGCCAATTGCCAGTGTGTTGTGATTTTCTATCGTCTGCTTTTTGCAGCGGCTGAAATGATAGTCAGCGCTTGAACGAATTTCGGCATTTTTTTTCCTTTCTTACTTTCGTTTTTTTTTTTTTATTTATTACTTGATTTCCCACACTCACTTTGCTAAAAAACATCTTCATCAACATGAACTATCCCGAAAACAACCATCACCAAACAAAACATAAATGTAAAAAACTAAAATCTAATACCTCATAGCTCTGCTCAACTTCTCATACGTCATATTCGGGTTGTTTTTCTTCCTCCCCCACCTCTTGGCAACTTGTTCACTCTGCATGAATTTGAATACTCCATTTTCGCGATCCTCCCACCTCAGTAATGATGGCATGGTTTCCGGGTCCTTCAACAGATCTCGGATAAATTCCCACAGATGTGTTCCTTTAGATGCTGTAATGATACAAACATGACAGTTGTAAAGAGAATGCTTTCACACAAAACATAATCAAATTTGGTCAAATTGCCAGCTAGTGAAAAATCGTTGGAGATCAGAAACTATACTTTTGGTAAGAAAAAGTTGTAATTTTACCTTCGTTTTATTCATTAATTGTTTTACATATATTTATTTTTTTAGGCTGAAAAATAGTTATGACCTCTGCTGTCTGCAGGAATAATTTGTGTCATTAGATTAAGTAAAGAGTGACTCACGGAGAATTGCTGTCTTTTTCAGTATCATGTATTCAGTTATAAATAAAAGAGGCCTCGATACTTTAAGAGATAAGCATTACAAGCCGCCCTGTAGTTTTCTTTTTAACCCTTTACCTAGCTTAGCGGCCAAAACGGCCAGTAACTCAATCAGAATAAGCCTACCACAGCCTAAAATATCTCCGAAGTTTCCCAATAAAACCATACAAATATGGATATCATTAGAACCAGCTCATCGAGCTGGTTCTAATATTATCAATATTTGATAGGTTTTATTGAAAAATTGTGAAATTTGTTTTCGAAAAATGTGAAATTCAATTTAATTTTTAAAAAAAATATTGTGTTAGGTAAAGGGTTAAGAGGTGCATATGTATCTAAGAAATGGTTGTACGTATTTTGTCACGAATGCAGTTCACTTCCACAAAAACACCCGAGGAGGAGAACTTCAGTTGAGATATTGAGACAAATAATTGTTACTGTTAGAGTGCAAATTTAATTTTTCAAATGTGATGTTTTTCTAAAAACACCACGCTCCAAGAAGTCTAAGTTCAAAAAAATTTGTTCATAAATAATTGCATTGTTACAATTTATTGGAGAGAGCCTGCTGGCACTCTTCAATAAATTGAAACAAAACCATTTTATTAAACATTCTACTACTGAGCAAGCAGCAAAGTGGTGCTTACAGTGTACCGCCACTAAAGAGGCTTTCCCCACTTTTCAATGGAGTCATTATAGTGGCTTTCAGCACTGAGCCAGTTAACGTTCAGAACCAGGGGGGGGGGGGGGGGGGGGGGGGGAGTATCGTCACTGAATCTTCGAATTGAACCATGAGGTTCATCTGCTGAAAATTTGTTTGCGCTTCTTATACTCTTCGTGGGGTAAAGTATTTGAGAGTTACTGCCCGATTGAAAACGCAATATCTCGGGTGTTTTTATGGAAATCCACTCGCACAGCACTGCACTGGGTACTAGAACTGCAAGTTATTGTGACCGGAATACAAAACAGGAGCTTACACTGCCCAAGGCGACGACCGCGCCTCCTTTCCTCGCTTAGACCGTCGCCACTGGAAGTGTGTGGTGACTTACGTCGTTTAGTGGACGACTTCCATGGTTCCTGTTCCTTTTGTGACACGGGTTCTTCACTTTGGAAACAGGGCAAGTCGGGTGTCCGCGAGTCTAGTGAACCACATTCTGCTACCATAGATGATGGAGACTCATTTCCACAATCGGAACCTGGAATCAAATGGATAGAAAATTTGGAGAAAAAAATATATGCACATATGCTTAGAAAAACAATTGCATAAATTAAGAAATCGTCACGAAATATGTGCGTGGGTGCTAAGTGGTTTGGGGTGGAGACACATGTCTTGCGAGATTCGAAATAACTGACCTACTGTGCGATGATCATAAATCGCGATCTGGTTGAAATTCTTTATCAGTTTTTCTCCATGCTGCATTGCAGAATCTCACGTGTCGAGAAGGGAATGTGGGAAAATGCAATCGGAGGTGTTATTTTCAGTTGTTTTTCTTGGTGATGTCTTGATTTCACATAATTTTGTTTCGGAAATCTCGACCCATGGTGTGTAACTGTGTCGCGTTTGTAATCACAGTACAGTAAACTTTTCTACAACCCCCCCCCCCCCCACCCCCACGGAAACTCCGAGTATACAAGCTCTGTTTTACTGATAAAATAGGAACCAGTCACCAATCTACCTGGGATCGCTTCAACTTTCAGGCAGCAAATATTTCCCTCTTCACATTGAAGTCAATATTTTGACCTGCAAATAATTCCCATCTGGCGAGTCGGTTTCATTCTTAATACTACGAGTAGAATAAATTTTTTACCTGAAAACTCGATTTGTTTGTTTTGTTTATCCCATAAATCTTCTACAGGGCAGTCACAGGAAAATCGTGCTATAATTTGCTACAAATCACAGCGAGAAGTGGGGAGCTCATTGGTCCAATTCGATCGACCAGCACAATTGGCAAAAATAAACAGGGCGCAGTAATACTTTTCTGTCTAAAAATAATTCCTCTACAAACTTGAGCTAAACTTGCCAAAATACTTTATTATATGAGCAGTGTGTGGTGTTTTCTACTGGCATTGTGTAATACTTTCAAAAAAATTTACAGAAATCAACAATCGAACTATTAATTATGTCAGAGAAATGTGGTAGAGGCCAGAGGTCAACAAGTCCGTCGTTACTAGGGGAATAAATTCTTTCAAGGTTAAACCTACGGTGATCATTTATCACCCTACTAGGTGAATAAAGCAAAAATTTATCCAAGGCTTTTGTTGTTCAAATAAACGTCCATTTATGGGATAAAAATACAGATACTGTCCTTTCCATTAATATAAAAGTCTAGGAGGTGAGGTTTGCAAATGTTTTACCTGGGAAGAATAAAAACTTGGAAAATTACTGTGAAAACACATTCTCTAAGCAAAGAGCCAAAGTGGACGCTTAGTATTGGGCGGTGCGATACTGATAGATATTCTTAATGTAGAATTATTTTGAACAAGTTGCTTCTAATTATCTTTCCATAAGAAGTCAAGTTCCCTTTGTTCTTTTTATTAAAAGTAACAAAGGAAACAAGGCTTTGTTTTCTACTGATGTATAGGACATTGGAGTTTTCTCAACAATTACTCGCTCCTTAACTCTTTACCCAACGAATTGGCCGCATCCTCCCGCGTAATATGCAAATTAAGCAGCTGAAAACATACTGTTTTTCAAAAAAATTCAACAAAACCATATCCTGTGACCCCTCGTTGGAACGAGCTCGACGAGCTCGTTCCAACGAGGGGTCACATGATATGGTTTTGTTGAACTTTTTGGAAAAATTTAAAATAATACATAAAATAATAAATTTTGATATCGTCTGCGCTGGGTAAAGGGTTAATTGGACCTTCCTCGCGGGTCTAATAATTTCAAGGGAGATAACTTCATCGAAAGTCGATTTTCATGACGACAAAGGTCAGGGATGGTGGAAATTCAACTCCATGTGGGTTGTGGTGGTCATCCACTCGACATTAACTTATAGCTTACCGCCACTTGAGTAGCCACTTGAGTATTCGTGGTCTGATATAGTCATCTCGAACTGTGGGATTGCTGGATCAATGTCGTACCAAGTATGACCCTCATCAACGCTCACGTGAATTGAATTTTCTTCTACTAAGAGCGCGTAATCAGATTCTGCCTGTGTGCTTTCTGTCATATCTACAAAAAAACATTGTTCATGTACCAAAAATGAGAGCTGTCAGCTTCAATTTTAAGTTGCACAATTTCGAGTCAATTCCAATAAGATACAATTCATCTGACTGGAAACTGCGCTATGCTAGTATCGCAGTACTAATCCACTATCTCTCCACTATATCAGGCAGTTCGGTACAATTTAGAAACTAAACCAATCCGAAAATGGGTTAAATGTTTAGGCATTTGTTACAACATACCCAATGGGACTTCTTGACCAGCGGCGTAGAGGCGGCGGGGATTGGCGACAACCCCCCCCCCCCCCCCCCCCCCACACACACACACTCACATATTTCATGTCTATATATAGAATATACCCATAGTAGCTTGGTGTTCCAAATGTTCACCACGAGTGGTGAACATTTGGTACATCAAGCTATTTTGGGTATATTTTATTTATCCCATGATCGTCGGATTAATAAGAGTTTAAATGTTGAATAAATCAATATTCACGCGTACGAATCAGTTTTTGTTTGAGCACCGGTGGGCGGTACTTCCGCTGGCAATTTTATCGCCGAAACGAAATGGAAAACGAAACGCGCAAATTACGGGGCCTTTTTCATTTTAATAACATAATAAAATACTATTTCGAATTATGGATGCTTTATTAGCATGAGACAATGTATGTTTGTTAATTTTTGATATCTTGTGAGGTAAACTTATCTAAAAACGTAATAAATAATTGCCGGTTTCATTTCATTCTTCACGAGGCGACAAGTGATACATTTAGACAAGTTTGCATTCAAGGCGAGGTCATCAAAGGTGAATTTGGATGTAGTTCCGGTATAGGTGTAAATGTTTACTACTGAAATCCCATTGCTGGCATGGGAACCACGGTTGGTGTGTAAAGCTAAAATTTATGTCATAGGCTTTTTTATATATAGTAGAGAAAGTAATCATGGTATAAATATACCTTATATACATCCATGCCCGAAACCCCTAAAACTGTCTCATGTACCCTCGCCCTGATATTTCTGGGGTCATTTTGTAGTAGTTTTATCCTCCCTTTCTGGGTACTTGAGCCTTCAAAAGTACTCGGGTGATCCTTTTGGGATGAAAAGTTATTTTTTTCTCAGGGAGCATTACATATGGTGGATGTACATTCCTAACCCAGCACGAGGTGAAAGGAAGCAGGGGATGGGGGTATTTTATGCCCTCGCTTCATTTAGCCTCGATATTTCCCTGTCGTAATGAACAGTGTTATGGGAAACCCAACAGCTTTTTCCGTCCCGTGCACTCTAAAATGGTTATGTTAAAAATCAACCCTAATCAATTAGGCTGAGTAAATATGAACCCATTTGGGCTCATATTCACTCAACCCAGTTGATTTTGGATTAAATTTTAACTCAACTGATGTTTGAGTGTTAGAGTGCCACACTTGTTAAATCAAAAGGTGTTCCTCATAAAGACAGACTATTTAATCGATGAAATGGTATTCACGTACCTTCAACACAGTGCGCTCATAATCTTAAATACAAACATCTATGTATATGTTTAATCAGAGACATGTAAACGAATTATATTGAAGTTCATCCAGAAAAATTGTAACAGAATAACATTACTTGGAAAACATTCTTTATATCGCTTGGTTAAAACTGAGAACTTGCATGGTGGCCTTCAATTCTTTTCAGACGAGCACTGTAGGTAGATTCACTGACGTGACAACCATTATTTATTCCCAGTTCCTTATTCTACATTCGTTATTAACCGATAAAATCGGTTGATAACGAATGTTGAATAATGAACTGGGTATAAATAATGGTTGTCACGCAGATCTAGCACTGAAATGTTCAATTCAGCACTGGCGAGAAATCGATCGACAAGGACTCCCATGATGCCCCACAATTATAAATGTTTACAACTCACTTGTTGGGTATGTATCATCTTTGCATTCCATCTTCTGCTGTACTGGAGGATGGGGTGCGCTGTGACAGTAGGAATCTCCGTAGATCTCACTTTCTAAGGACGTCCAGGCTTCTGTGAGAGTTGGTTCGACAGGCTCAGAAAGGACAACTGGAACAAAGGTATGACAAATATAAAACATAGAATGGTTGCGTGTGTATTCGAAATACGCATTGTGGATTTTAGGGTGGTAGTTTAACGGTTTCAGGGGTGGATGGGTTAAACATTCGAAGGAGGGGGAGAGGAGACCATGCACCTTCAAACTATGAGTCGCTTGTGATATTTACCCAACACAATAGTCTTACCAGTCAGTGATGATCAAATCGTCAATCAAATTGTAGTTTTTCAATATCCGCTTCCAAACACAGCTTATGACACCCTCGTTGGAACGAGCTCGTCGAGCTCGTTCCAACTGGGAATCATGAACTATGTTCTGAGGGGTCGCTTATAGACCACCTTCGCGGTGACTCCTCGCACATATTTCTCGTATTTGTAGAAAGAAAAGCGACCCTCGGTTTGTTCCGGAGTCTGTCACGCCAAACGACACGTGGATTGGAATTGAAACTTGGCGACGTGTCGGGTGGAATATAGTATGGAACGCCCTGTAAATTGGTAACAATCATTCAATGTTGGATGGCTTCTATTATTTAAGGAAATGTGTTAATTTATTTCGAAAACCTGACGCGTTTTTGTTTCAAAGAATACTGGCATTTATTCGGAGCGTTAGTGAAACTTAATCGACAAAACCTTTGGTGGTTTACCACGCCCCATCCATCCCTGACTTATCTGGTCATAAAAATCGGCTTTCGATAAAGCTATCTCCCCTGAACGTATTAGACGGTCGAGAAAGGTGCAATTAAGAATCATGTAATTGTTGAGAAAACACCTGTGGCATGAGTTGTACATAAACCCAAGTTTCCTTTTGTTACTTTTATTAAACGAAAACATCTGACAGCTCTTCTTAATTTTATTTGGTTTTCAGCAGAGAATAATAGTCAAACGTTCAAACTGATTGGGAAAAAATGTAAAAATCCAGTTTCTGTATTTTTGTACCACACAGGGCTCGATTTAACTGGATTAGCATAGCACTTTGCTCTCCAATTTCTGAATTTTGCTATTCAAGATTTATTAGTTTCAAGTGCTTTTGGATCAAATGCTAATCAATTTTCCAGGGTGCATAGTAAATTGCTATTCAAAATTTTCAGATTAAATCAAGCCCTGGTACCACACTTATGGCTGCACGATATTCAAAACTGAATACCGGTATCGGTATTCAAATAAATATCGCGCTATACCGGTATATCGAAAATTGTTCAGAAAAATGAATATAAGTACCACAATCGAGGCTTGAGGCATCACAGTCGTAACGAATTAGCATGCCTTGATGACGCGGTTCGAAAAGCCTTTATCCAAGGCAGACGATATCAAAATTTATTATTTAAAAAAAAAGTTAATCAGATTTTATAAAAAAAAAATCTACAGAACAATATCATGTGACCCCTCATTGGAACGAGCTCAACGATTAATTGCGTAAAGGCATAATATTATTCATTCGGGGCTACAGCTAAAAAACTCAAGACATCTTGAAAATTAAATTGTGGGTAAATGAATAATGACGATAAACCGATATTTTTGTAACTACACCGGTATTCAATCGATATTGGTTTGAATACCGGTATATATCGGTTTATCGATATACCGCGCAGCCGTAACCACACCACAAGAAAATTACTTGAAGTTTGTGAAATGGCGCGCACATCGATTATGCACCGCTCTAAAATTTCGAAATGTCAGTTTTTACATGAAATTCTCATACCATTAGTGTAAAATTCACTGATAACGTCAAAAAATTAAGGGGAGCTAACTTTCCTGTTAATCTCTTCCAATGACGAAAATTATCAGCCATGCTCACACTCACACACACACACACACATGCACACGCACCGCATCTCTGCTGCTGGAACTATGTAATTTACATATCACTTTCCCCGTCATATAAAAATGTGCACAATTAATTAATGAAATATAATACAAACCTCCTTCCAGTAATGATTTCAAGAGTTCGTAGAAAATTTCCCCATGTTCTGAGTCTTGGTCCAGGAAGTCATCTCGAGACATGAAGCAGAGATCACGGCCCGACATATTCTGGAAAACTTCTCCTTTAAATTTCTCACAGTCAAAACTGTAGTTTGGATCGTCAGCGATAAAATAAACCCAGTCCAGTACTTCTTTGTTGGTCCAGTTTTCGGGATGAGTGTGTTTCCAACTTGATAAACTGTTGTTGGTCTCCAACACTTCTGTAACAGAAAAGATATAACCGTTACGATCACCATGTATTTACACCTCAGAAACAGTTCCTCCTTGTTTGATGTGTGCATTGGAGAGGGGGAGCGGGGATACGGGGGAGCGGTACCCCCTCTCAATGTGCGGAAAGGATCGACACCATGCATATTGCCCTGGTGAGACGCTGTCGCTATGACATATTGCCCTGTGGCATAATATCATGCCACTTTAAGGCGTGCATCCCATGAACAAAGGTTAACAGTGTTACGCACAGAGAAGAAATATCAAGAATAAAGAACAGAGAAATTCAAAAACCCTTGCGTTCATATTCGAAATTTCATTTTACTGTTTTGTTTGGTATTCGACAAATATCAAACAAATATTTCTACATAAATTATTGTTTGATTATTAAATTTCAACTGTGGGTTATTGCAAAGGAAACGGCAAGACTTGACTTCTCTAAAGATATGGACCACATTGCGATTTAAAATAGTCGATAATTAACGGCACGAACAAAATAAAATAAGACCACTATGTATTCAGAAAAGGTTACTTTACCAAAGTTCCCCCGGCATCATACCAATACTAAATATACGTCTTGAAATTATTATTTAATAATAAATTTCGAGTGTCTTCTCGTTGTCTCGGATGTCGCATGAAAGTGGTCGGAAACACCTCGGCGTGACAGTTTCTGAGAAAATCATCGATGTCGGAAGTAAAAACAGAGGCTGAATCAAAGTGCCAGCCAATCACCGTCAAGGTTGAACCTGGAAGTCCTTTGGCTAGCATTGTCTGCTTCTAATACTTAACAAAATTCTGCATTTGTGTATGTGAAGAGCCGATTACGACATTACTTCCCTTGAGTTCCAATGTGTTCTTTGTGCCTACTGACACTTAGAACACATTGGAACACAGGGGACGATTTATTTAACTATCTGAAAAACCAACTGTTTTTTCCAATTTGAATAGCATCCTTGCATCTCTTGGGAATCTAGGCGGTAAAGTCGTCCCTTGAGTGCAACAAGGCACTATCTGGATTGCTAAAGCATTACAGATGGCGCTTTGATGTACCTGAGGGACGAATTGAACTCGCGATGAGCTTAGTCTATATATTACATACTGTTTTTTGAGGGAGACCACTTGGTGCTCCGTTTTGTAGTCAGCGCCGCGTACGCGAACCTCTGTTCTTGTATATTCAGTCGCCAATCACCTTCCAAGATATTAACACATCCGTTCAGGGTTAAACGTGAGACTTGGGATTCACGGGTTCCACGAAAGTACACCTCTCTATTCAGCAAGTCGTGTAAAGTATTGGAAGATGCAGCGATAGCTTATAGTATGGAAAGAGCACTTTCAGTCGGTTTCCACGTTTATAATTGAAAAATGCTACAAGAGTAGGTGTTCCCTTGCATAGTGTTGCCTGTAACACCAAGTTGAGTAGGTGGAGGTACAAATAATCAAGACACATGGTCAACCATGGTTCAGCCTAGTTTGAGGTCAATTTATTCTCAGAAACGCCATTTCCTAGATTTTTGGTCATGGCAGGTGCAAGCGGAAAATGATAAAACAAATGTTTTTGTTTGTTTTTGATTTTGTTTTATTGGATTTTTTTTTTTTTTGGGGGGGGGGGGGGCACTGATAAATAAACATTGAAAAAGAAAAACATCAAGCCTGCCGACCGTTCTTTTCAATGGCCAAAGAAAACGAAATTTGTTGACTTTCATGATAATATATTACAGGAATGTACGTATACTAAACACACCCCGTCTCCTCCCTCCACATTATTACTTCTTTATCTAACGCAACAACATAATCCGGCCAGCACATTTCACAAATCTCTCCATTCATATTTCATTATTTTTAAATTGTTGTCTTAAAAACATAGCTGTGAGCCCTCATGGGAACGAGCTCGGCGAGCTCGTTCCAGTGAGGGGGTCATTATCTATACTTTTTATAGAAAAACTCCTATCTTTCCATTTTTTCTAAGGGCCCTGGTCTTGTTGTGTTAGATAGAGAATTAGTCATGAAATACAGTTACGACTACATACAATTCACAGATATATAGAGGATATCTAGTGTTTTTGAGTGGATACCGAAAATTATCTCATGAGTGACCGAGACAAATGTTTATTTTTCGCGAGTGCTTGCGCGAGTGAAAATAGCCGTTTGTCTCGGTCACAAGTGAGATAATTTTCGGTATCCACTCAAAAACATTAGATTTTCTTTTCAGTATGCTTTTATAAGAATCTGATAATTCAGCTCGTTTCAACCTTGAATTGATGCATGAAAGTAAACAGCGCATTGAATCATTGATACGTGGAAGTGATTTGATCGATACTCGGAACAGATAGCGTCTTGGAATCCGATTTAGCTGGCGGGTTTCTAATCCAAACGTGGCCTGAAAGTCCGTATTATAAGTTTTTGGTTTGGTACGCCATTTGAAAAGACACACCAAACCACACACTTACATCACGGACTTTCAGACCATGCTTGAACTAGCGGGGTTCGTGCATCAATCCAAGGTGAATACGTGTTGAATTATTTCTGGAAATGATCGGTATTCACGCAAAAACACTAGCTTTTGTTTTCATTATACGTTTTTAGAACAAATTGATCATTTCCAGTGATAATTTGACTCGTCGTTGCCTGAGTGCTAGAATGTTCTATGTCCCATATGGGACATAGAACATTCTAGCACTCAGCCGACGTCGTATTCACATTGAGGTGATGCTTGAAAGCCGCCATTTTGATAGATACCGTGAAAGTAAAAGTTCTACATCTTGACAGTGGGGGATACGATTTCCACCTTTCCGCAATTTCTTCGATAATCTGTCGTTTAGCGTATAATAAAATAGATGGGGCACACTCTGTGGAAGGCATGGCAAGATTGGCTGTCTACCTGTCATTTCCTGCAAAAATGTAGAATTGCAAATAGCCTGTAATCAAATGACTCAGCTACTGGATATTCAAGTTATATTATGCTTAAGAGGGGGGTGGTAGTGGAGCCAGGGACGTGGCGACAGGGCGTGACGGATGTCGCCCTCCAATCCTGGCAAACATTTCCTATAGTTGGGAATTCGGAGGGCAAGTCATGAGTAGTTGGAAATTCCATCTATCTGGATTTTAGAGCTTCTTTGGTGATGCTGATGTCTCCTTTACTTCCTAAATTTCCAACTCGGCAAAAATTCCAACTGTTACTATTTACAACTACAATGTACGCAATATCGAGCTTCATAGGTATGCATGATGTCAATCGGTACGAGATTTCAATACTGCGTTATTTATCGTAATAAATACAATATCCTCGAAATGCACTTCAAGAAAATCACTTCACGTAAAATCGTTATCTTAAGTTAATTCCATCATTCACAGTTACAAAATGATGAAACATTGAGCATTGATCATTCCTGCATAAGATCTGATTTAATGTTTGGACAGTGTGAATTGCTCAAAGTTCTCAGTTTGAGCATTTGTTTAGCATATATTCAATTCCCAGAATAATCTGGAATAATACCAAATAATAATAACCTGATAATTCTATCATAAATGTGTTGGCATTTCAGATACTAGAATCAATTTTATGCTCCCTTTCGTGGCTTCATTTTTAGAATATTGCTCGGTAGTGAATTTCCAACTAGTGGGAGGGACCGGGAGGGGGGGGTTCCCCTCCCGGTCCCTTCCCCGAGTTGGAAATTTACTACCCAACACCCCCCCCCCCCCCCTCCCAATCGGAAACCTCTAGCCCCGTCCCTGGATGGAGCACAGGTATTCTATGAAGGATTTATGGGTCAAGATATTAAGTGTTATGGAAAGTTAGCTTGAAAATAAGCGATAGGTTATTTTCGACACCGTAAAAAATCTAAACAAAATAATACTTTGTCACTTGTTTGCTGTTCGTCCGTATTTATGAACAATGTTTTGCAGTTCTGAACACCAAAAAATAAAAAAAAATATCACATTTTTTAGATATCTGACGCCATCGAAAATAACAAGTGAACAATTTTCAAGCTAAATTTCCCATTACTTGTATAGAATCTTAAATGTGAAATATTGTCTTACCCTTTTTTATTCTTTTTCCACGAGCTTTTGCTAATGACAGGTCCGTATATGTAGCATCAGACACTGGATCGTATGAATTTTCATATTCTCGTTTCCGGATAGGCCTAAAAGTTTCAAACACCGGATACAAGGACAAGGAACTGTGATCCATACTGTCGCAAAAATTTTCCATCATCTGAAAATGTCATTGAGGTATTTTAACCCTTTACCCAACGTAACGGCCAAAACCGGCCAGCGCTATTCTCAAAAATCGCCAATTAATTTTCAAAATATTTTCATTTTTTGTCTCAAAATCATAGGTTATGACCCCTCGTTGGAACGAGCTCGTCGAGCTCGTTCCAACGAGGAGTCATAACCTATGTTTTTGAGACAAAAAATGAAAAAAATTAGTTATTCAAGAATTTTTTTTTTGCAAGTGTCGTCTGCTTTTCATGTTAGGTAAAGGGTTAAAAGAAAAATGAAAAGCTCAGTGTAAAAAACATTGAAACGATTAGTCTAAATTGAGATTCGAACCTAATAGGGTCATATAAAAGAAACTATGCTAGTTATTTATGTCACCCAAAAGTTGTTGTAACTTGAGGTCAGTTTCAAGAGGTAAAGCGATATTTAAGTGCGAAAGGTTTTATTTGAAATATTCGTTGGTTTTATTTTTAATCTGTAAGTTTACACGTCATTGTTCCGAGAAAACAATCATGGGTGATCCCGTCCTGTACTTCCTTAACTGTTTCAATGACAAGAGACAAATGCCGGTGGCAACACATGAATTTCAAATGTTTGGAACAGTTTACAAGTCCCTTGGTTCCTTGGGAGCGCGGTGGCTCAGTGGTAGACTGTTGGACTTCTATGCTAGAGATCCCGAATTCGATCCCCGGCGCTGTGTCCTTGGGCAAAGTACTTGATCCCGGTTGCCTACATGGGGGCACGACGACGCCGTGCACTAAGGCGTACTGCACATCGATGGTGCACATGTCTTCAACCGCTGTAACCCTGCTTGAGCGGAGCTTGAACAAAGTTCGAATGTTGAGGAGCTGACAGTTGCTCGTCGATGCTCGGTGGTTCTCTCCGGGAACTCCAGCTTCCTCCACCCGTGAAACTGCCACAGTCATGATTAGCCATTGTGCATAAGTATGTGACCTTAAACACCAGTAAATAAAAAAATATATATATACAAGTCCCTTGCTTTGATCCACATCAATTTAAGCTCTTGGCTTGAAAATGGCTAAAATTTCATTAGAATCTTGGAATGTCTGATTATCCATTAGAGAGACTGGTCACGTCATAACACCGTATACTTAACTTTTTTAACCCTGGTGGTATCTTCGATGTCAGTTCAATGGAAGCAAATGGAAGAGTCCGTTTTTTATTATTTGGGGAAGGCCAATTACTATTTTCAACGTGCAGCCTTGTATCAAATATGACAGCGCAACTCCCGACCCATAAAATAGTCCAACTACAGCATCAAGACATGCCTTCGTCGAAGGCATGCCTTGATGACGTAGTTGGAATATTTTTCAGTCGGGATTACAGTTTAAAAACATAGATTCTTTGGAAATTTATTTGTGCCAAATGAAATAGGCATGTAGTAGTGGGTACGTAACACCTTATTTAATTAACGCGTACTTTGCTCTGAATCTGTAATGTTCGGTGTCCGAATCCGTTAGCTCTATGACCAACTCTGTGTGTGTGACCACAGGTACTCGGCACGAGCTGAGAAATCGAGAGAAAAAAATTATATCTGACAGTATTTTTGGATCGATGCTGACGTGCCCCCATAAAGGTATATAAATATTAACAAGGTACACAACTCGCTTTTCGAAAACGATAGCATTCATCTTCATTACAGACCCCTCAAATTTGATTCACCCAACGTATCCAGCAGTACGGTGTCAGAGGAAAGGGAAAAGAATAAGCTATGAACAACCCAAGAACACCCAATGGTCTTGTAACACACCATTGTAAAGCCTATTCATTCCCCTTTCCATTGATACCGGGTACTGCTGGATACGTTGGGTGAATCAAATTTGAGGGGGTGCAATGAAGATGAGTTTCCGATGCCCCCCCCCCCCCCCCCCCCCCATCCTGGTAGAACCATTTTTGTCGAGTGATCAATGAAGGTGTTACAAAAATGCCATCGAAATGCCTTCTATGTGGAATGTCATTGATCCCCAGATGTACAGAAGCTGCGTTCGTTCAGTTCGCAAATTCAAATTTTCTCCGGGTTTGCCCCCCCCCCCCCCTCCCCCACACACACACCTTCTCGGCGATTTCCTCGGTAACGTTTCTTTGCACAATCGGCCCCAGTAATGTTGTAGTAAAAAGAAATAATTACCGTTTGTGATTCCAATGAAACAGCCATGTCTTTTCTCCGTGTAGATGTATTATCCTCAAAAGAATTTCCTGCAATGACACAAACAGAGAACGGCTGATACAAAACCAAACTGGCGGAATAATAATATTAACTGAGTTTGAGATGACACTGTTATATCAAGATGGATAGCTCGAGGAATTTGAATAGTTGTGTCCGAGACGCAAATTTACCCCTGTACTCGTCACAAAGAAATGTTCCCTCTGGCCTTTAGCCGGAAGCAAGATAATATTGTTTAAGTCAAGTTTATTAAACAAATTACATAGCTGATAATGAGTTTAATCATTAATTTATGACGTAAGCAGTGATGATGAAAAAAAAGATCACCCTCTCGGTACGATTTCTAACACTAACGTCGCCTTGACCAGAATAGGGCGGTCTTTTCTCTCTATGTGTGAGGCCATCAGGCTTGGATTTCTGAAAAAATCCAGGGTGGCAATAAATCGGTCACCTGGAACCTACTTAGGCAAGCAAATTGCTCTCCTGAAATCTTTTTTACTTTTTTGCTTCACAAAGATCTTCTAAAGACTTTGTTAATACCGGGTTGGGTAATTTCTCCTTCGAGTGCATTCAAGCCAATCAATTTTAAATGAATTAATAAAATATTAATGAATGAACCTGTATTCATTTTTTACTATCCCCTCCACCCCAGTGTGGTCAGATCGATCAAGAAGTTCAGGGGGACTGGTACATGTAGTGGCCGACACACACATGTACCCAGCATTTTCTGTACACACGGTCCATGGTCCGTCACCGTCGAAAATAGCTGAAAGTAGGTGAGCAAAAAAAGGCTTTTGCCGGATTAAATTGCGTGAGCAGTTAAGGCAAGCTAAAAATCGCTTGCGTCAGAATTCCACGACTGGGCCATTTAATAATATTTATCAAAACGGAATATTCGATCAATTAATTATCAGTTCTGTTAGCTGAATTTAAACATTCCATGTTGAATGTGAAATCAGTTGCTATTCCTATGAACAAGCATAAACCTTCCATATTACAAATTTCCTCTGGCATTTCGCACTGGACTCGTAGAGTTTTTCTTTATACATTACTCAGAGTTCAGAAGCCAAGCTTTCGAAGCAGAAAAGTAATGTGTGTGTGTGTTACTTGTTTCCCCTTCTGCAACTGAGCAGTCGTGCACTTGTGGTACGACGGTGAAAGAGTTCTAGGGATGTGTATCCAGGGCACATACCAGTGCAGTGCAAGGAAAACATATTGGGGGAGGGATACTTTCTTGTGGACGAACCAGGATATCCGTGTCGAAGCGACAGCGCGACAAGAGAACACAAGTCCTCTCATTCTGTCTCCGGGCGACGCTATCGCGCCCGTATTGCCCGGGGAGGAGCATGAGAAGCGGTGTTCAGGAGACCTGACCCGGGGAAAGTTTTTCAAAATCTATTGCTAAAAACAAATAATTTTGGTGGCGTTCTCGGTAGTTTCAAAAGGGATTTCTCTACCCCATAAACCCACAGGTTATTGAATGATACCATGCAAACTTTGGGGCGAAACGATCGAATGACACGCAGTGGGTACGGCACTCCGGCTTGCATTTGATAATAACCATTAATAGAGTCGGGTTAGCTGTGATATATTCGTTAAACAAACTTAACAAATGCGTTTGAACATAATGACGAAAGAATGTTTCAATCGAACGAAAAAATGGATTGGTTAAATTCCAAGGTGCATTATGGGGAAACATGCTGCTTGGAATTTCAGTATGTTGATATAATTATGAAGAGTTGAACTTTGTGTCCACTTGTTCCAATAAAGATAAGCTCGCAGTTAGGACAGAGAACTGTCGGGAAATAAAACTCCAACTCTTTCCAACTACAGCCTGCTTGAACAAAGATTAAAATTAGTGAGTGACAGCACTCACTTTGAGATTTCCGCTCTTGTTTCTGAGGCATTCCACAACGAAACTCGAGATAAACTGCCCATGCATTACTTTTCTGCACAGATCTAGGTTCAAAGCAGACGACACTTGCAAAAAAAATTCTTGAATAACTATTTTTTTTCATTTTTTGTCTCAAAAACATAGGTTATGACCCCTCGTTGGAACGAGCTCGACGAGCTCGTTCCAACGAGGGGTCATAACCTATGTTTTTGAGACAAAAAATGAAAATATTTTTAACTTTAATTGGCGATTTTTGAGAAAAGCGGTGGCTGGTTTTGGCCGTTACGTTGGGTAAAGGGTTAATACAAAATGGTGTGATTCATTCTTGTCTGACGAAGTGATTGCATTTTGTATTATCTGATCTTTCAAAATGTGTCAACATTATATGGGATTTATTCACAAGTGTCGTCAAGGGAAGAGTGCGAAAAATGAGATAAAGAGACGTAGTTTCCCTCCACTTGTCTGAGAAACGAGATATCCCACACGTTTTGTAACTTTTCCATCAAACGAAGCCAAGGTCATTGTTGAGTGGGCGACAAGGTCACTGTTAAGTAGGCTTGGCTTGAATTAGTTGAATGTTTAAAAAATAGCCCCAAAATGGAAATATTTATGAGACACAAAATAAATTGATTCTCAGGCAATTTTTTTTTCAAATCGGCGAGGGAGGAAGGGTGGTTTTTATTTTTAATTTTTCTTTTTCTTTTGCACAACGTGAGGAAAGATGCAGAGGATTTCGGCTGTCTTTTTGCACACAAAAATATAGAAAGTGCATATTTTTACGAATAAATTCATTTTTAATTTGAAAAATAAAACATTTCTCGAAAAACCAACTGTAGGTACTGCAATTCAAAGGCTTCATATTCTTTCGATGCTCTTCATATTACCTTTGAAGTAAAATTATTTAATCTATGGGGAGGTGCCTCATTACAATTTATGGGCGTGCCTATAGGCATTTGACTGGTGGGTGGGTGGGAGGGGGTAGGCATTCGATATAATAAAAATGATAATGAGCTGACTTGAGGGTAACATTGCGGGTTGCCTCCCTTGGAAACAATATCTCCCTCGGCTCACGCCTCGGGAGACATTGGGTTCTCGCCGAGATAATCTACAATGTTACCTTCAAGCCAGGTCATTATTTTTATAATGATAATTTTATGCGAATAGCAATGATGCAATGGCTTGTAGAACCTCAATTCAATTATGCCCCAAATCTGGATCTTCGTATTTTATTTATCAGATTCCCAAATTGTACATAAAATTTCAATGTTGATACAATGCCAAAATTGGGTTGGCTTGAAGACGATACAATAAAGAAGCAATTGGGAACTCGTTTCTTGCACAAGGCGTTTGTTTAACTTCTCTGACACGTATCTCGACTCAGAGACAAAAAAATGGTCACAAAATTCATTGCTGACAATTTTCGTCATTGGTAGAGATTTGCAGGAAAGTTAGCTCCCTTTAATTTTCTAAAGTCGTCAATAAATTCAACACTTTGGTTTTGGAAATTGTATATAAAAATTGAAATTTCTAAATGTTAGCGAAGTTGTATAATTCATATGCATATTATCTCACAAATGTCAGGTGTTTTCTTGTAGAGTACTCAGTAGTATAAAATATACAGAAGCCGGCTTTTTACAATATTTCCTGATCAGTCAACATCAAATCATTGGACTCCGGTTTTATTATGCGATATCAAATCTTGTGACAATCAGCCATCTTTTTCTCGTGTATACATTTTTCAAAAAAGACTTGATTAAAATCTTTCTGTTTTACTTCTGTCTCCGAAAGACAAAATCTAGGATTGTATGTATATGTACATATGTTACTCATCTCAGATTAATAATTCCGATAAACACCCAAATGTATTTTCTTTTGTGTCCGTAGGCTATTTAAGAATCTTCGTATCGATCATAATTAGCGACATTTGTCATTCTAACATCTTTCGACATAACTTGTGTGATTTATCGTTTGAATAAAACAGCTTTCTTGTATGCGTGATATGTTGAACGGAATGTGAGTATTCAACAAGCCGTATCGTCTCACCAGTCTAAACAGTGTTACTAGGAATCACAGTCTTAAGAAACGCATTCGAGGCAAATTATAGTCCAGTACTGTCATTACAAAAAGCTAGCAGAGAATTTCGACCAGCCCGATTCAATGACCTGCCTACCGGGGGCCTGGGGTAGGGCGAAGCTTGACCCCCCTAAAATGTTCACTGCTCCATAAAGCAAGTTTAGCACAATATAGAACTCCCAAACGGACTCCAATATAGGGGCTACACATGCTACAAATACCTCAGATTCGCTCTTAGAGCACTCAATTTTGCAAACGTTTCTCGGAGATATGGGGGGAGGGTAATCCTAACTAGGGCCCTTCTGTCGTTAGAGATACGGAGGGAGGGGGGGGGGGGGGGGGCTTAGTCCTAACTAGGGTTTTTCATCTTTGAAGTAAAAGTATTTAAACTAAATTTTGCAAACGTTTCTCGGAGATATGGGGGAGGGTAGTCCCAACTAGGGCTCTTCGGTCGTTAGAGATAGGAGTGGGGGGGGGGGGGGGGGTTAGGAACCGTTAGTCCTAACTAGGGTTCTTCATTTTTGCAGTAAAAGTATTTAAACTAAATTTTGCAAACGTTTCTCGAAGATATGGAGGGGAGGTAGTTTTCTAACTAGAGTCCTTCGGACGTTAGGAATATGAGGGGTGGGGGTGGGGGTAGGCTTAACTTGGGCCCTTCATCTTTGAAGTAAAAGTATTTAATCTATGGGTATTTGCGTCGTTACAATCTATGGGAGAGAGTGCCTATAGGTACTCTCCCATAAACTGTAAGAAAGCAAACATACTGCAGATGTAACAAAGTAAATATGAATCAATCAAAAACTGTAAAACGTTCCGGGTCTCCCTGAGTTTGAACTAATATTAGAAGACACTGGAAGGCAATAAAATGACCAATGAGGGGGAAGGGGGGGTCAAATTCAATGAGGGATTGCATGAGAACTTCCTTCAGGGAAGTAGGTGAACGGACAACAACCTGCAACCTGAGGGTTCTAGTTAGACGTAGGGGAAGCCACCGAAACCCCACAACGGCCTTTCAAATATCATCTTTGCCCCCCTCGCACCAAACTGTGTAGGGCACTCCCTAGTATAGAACCCCAGATGCGCGCCTGGTCCGATTGCTTCCTCAATACTGCAGTATCTCACACTCTGAAGTAGAAACAGGAAAATGTTTTGATCGTCTCATCAGTCTAAACAGTGTTATTGGGAAACACAGACGAAAGAATTGCATTCAAGACAAATTAGAGTCCAGTACCATCATTACAAAAACGGGCAACATGGCGACTGGGTCCTAATCAGGACGAAAACGTCTATCCGATTTGCTTCCTCAATTCTGCAGTATATATTACAGAAGCTCGAAAACTATTTTTCATCTCAGCTGCAAATTTCTTCTTTTTTTTAGTTTTGATTTCCGATTATTATTATTATTATTATTATTATTATTATTCATGCAATGTCGAACCATCAAACCACCTGTGTAAATGTGGCGCAAGAAGATCGCGACCTTAGAGATAAATAGGTCGCTTTTGTGGGCACAGTGCTGTAGATGTAAATATCATTTGAATTGAACAGCGTGAGAAAACATCGAGACAAACCAACTCTTTCACCTCGAGAGAATATACAGTCTGTTTTGTCTATTCAGCAAATCCCCATTTATCTTTTTGTCGAGACATTCTGTAGAACATTTGCCCTTTTTATTTAAACAGTTAGATTAAACTGCCAAACGACGAACAGTACAGTGGTCGTGGACTGATCGTAATCCACGAATGGATAGCGATGTCCTCGCATGCCTTTACCAGGTAATAAAAATCATCAGCCGCAAAATTTTAATTAATGAAGCACCGGGTTGTACCCGGTGCTTCATTAATTAATTTTCTTGATGCTTATTCCCATAATTAGTGTTCGGAATCTATTATCATTGCGTTCGTGGAAAGTGACCAGTCCACGGACAAAAAAAATACGTTGATTAATTTTATCATATTTTTGCCAAACTCAGTTTAGGCCCCATTAACGGAAGAAATTCTTTGAGGTCTTTCCATTGAAAAGTCACATGTTTTAAATTTGAAAGAGAATTTTTTAAATGCTTCGATGAATATTTCCACTTTTTAGTTCAATTCGTATTACGTATATGGGTGATTCTCCGCGTTTAAGTCTGTCTGTCTTGTGGGTTGGGAATCTCTGTTGTGATATTCTGCACGTCCTGGAATGCGCAGATTAATACTATCAACTGATTACTTGCTGGAAAGATCTCAGAATAATCTTACCAAGAACAGATTAGATGAGGGAGTTGGTAGAATAACGTAAAGTACAGTCGCCGTGGACTGGTAGTAATCTGCGCGTGGGCAGTAATGTCCACGCATGCTTTTACCGGGTAATAAAATTTATCATCATCAAAATTTTAATTATGCCTGGTACTTTATTAATTAAATTTTTGATAATTATTCCCATAATTAGTGTTTAGAATCTAATATTATTGCGTCCGTGGAAATATTGCCCACCCGTGGAAAGTGACCAGTCCACGGCGATCGTACTGTAATTAAGTTCGTAAGGCTTTCTATAGAGAATTTAAAATTCTAGACATTTTCTCATGGATGTGAGTGAACTAAATATCGTCGCAACAGTATTTGAGAAGAGCATTAACTACCATGAATATGCGGGGCCATGGCGTGCACGAATTAACAAGTTAAAATATGTTTATCTTTTTTTTCAAAATATTTTCCGTTAAAGTTCAACGCTGAAAACCATCTAATGGCAGCTAAGGAATAGGAACGCGTGATCTTAAAGTCCCCCAGCCTGGATGATTTCTGAAGGTTGTTTTCTTTGGTTAAATGGCTAAAATGCAAATTAACCCTTCATACAATGCACAGGATATCAAAATTGAATCTTTTCAATTGTTTTTCTTTTATAGATATCATCAAAATTTTATCAAACTCTTTCCAATGAGGGTCACATGATATCGTTTTGTTGAATTTTTTTTTAAAAAAATATATTTTCACTGCTTAATTTGAAAATTACGGAGGTTGATGCTCCTGCATGCTGCCGATTCGTTTGGTAAAAAGGCTTAGTATTACCATAAAATCCCATTTCTGTCCCATGCAAATGCATTGACCCCAATTGCAACCCGTTTAGTGAAAAAAGGCATGCAAAGAATGCAACCATGAATTAATTTTGAGACCCCGGTTGCACTGTTGCGTGTTTCAGATATTAACCCCTTGCACACTGATGTCAAAATATCTAAATTTCAGGCAGAAAAAATTTCCCAAAATGCAACAAGAAATTTAACCAATTCAATCTCGTTTGACAGAGCTCATTGAGCTCTGTCAAACGAGATTGAATTGGTTAAATGTCTAGATGCATTATGGGAAAAAACAGCTTCCTGAAATTTTTGTATTTTGACATCAGAGTGAAGGGGGTTAAAACTCGATTCCATCAAGAACGAGAGCCGGTTGAAATGACAATCAAAGGGAAGTAAGTCACCAACGTGAGAAACTCATTTCCGCGCTGTTCCAGAGCATGACCGTTATTTTATCACAAAAAAAACTGTTTCACACAGAGGTGGCAGAACCGGGAAACATCGACATCCCCCCCCCCCAATCCCCACCCCCGCCCCACACACACACTTTTGCCCACAGACATTCTACATGATTACATACAACTATGTCAATATACAAATATTATTGTAATATATCATTTGTTAACGTAAACATAATGACTTCCATGTGGAAACACCAGGAAGTGAAGTAGTACTTGTTCACTGTGTTAAACAAGCTCTGTTTTAGTGGTAAAATAGGACCCGGTCAGAAATGTTTGGCGTGGAAGTCCTTTAAAATGGGCAACATGGGTATAAACGATTGTCTGGAATTGTCTTTATATACAAGTTGTCACGATTAGCAATTGTGCAGAAATGTGATCTGAAACACCAATAATAAATAAATAAATAAATAAATAAATAAATAAATAAATAAATAAATAAATACTCGCTTGCCACTCAATTCGGATTAAATGTCTTGCCCTGGGACACAGCATAGACGACGCAGGGCAGGATCGAACTGAAAGACCTTCGATCCGAATTCAAATGTACCAACTAATGGCTTCCAGACGTTGATTGAGATAAAATGCATGTTGAGGCACCTGTTTTGTTGATGTAAAAAAGTGATGAAAGTCAAAATAAGGCATCCAAGAATTAAAATAAAATTTAATTTTTTTATTTGAATGAGGACTGAGATTGGGACTGAGATTGGGAAATTTTTGGTTTGAATTGGGAAAAATCATGCCAAAATGCTATTGGGAAAGGGTCCCATATTCGGACTCTGTAGACATCCAAAACGATCCCTAGCTGCCCCTTACATTCTTCTTTTTTTTAAAATCTACCCTCGCTTGAACCTTCATCTAACAACGGCAGAAAACGACACATATTCTGTGTTGTTTCTATCATAATTATTTATAATACTATTTTCAATGCTTTTCTCTAAAACATCTCATGTCCCCTTATTGAGGCGAGCTCGTTCTAATGGTGACCAACCAGCTCTTGTTGGAAGAGTGTTCAATGTGTGTCACTTTGCAGAGTTTCTGATGCGTTAGATAAAGGTTTAACTTCTTTGCTCTCTTGTTTGGGAGCTTGAATCTGCAATCCTTAAACCTATTATATCGGGTTCATCACAGGCTTGCATTAGCCCATGCAATAAATATTATGTCAGAAATTCGCGTTTTGCTGCAAAAATAATAAATAAATAAATAAATGAATAAATAAATTCCAAACAACGATTCCACTGACTTCAGTCAGCAGAAAAAAACAAATGTAAATACAAATCTTTTATTATAATCTGGGTGCAACAATTAGCTGTCTCTAAATTATATTCATTAATTGCTGTGTTATTTTTATGCAGCATGATTGCATATTTCTTATCGCTTTGTAATATATATCTGAACGATTCTACCCCATAATATCGTTCTTATTACCCTACAACCCGGGAACGCGGTCGCTCAGTGGTTACAGCTTGGACTTCAAACCGAACGTTGCACAGTTCGATCCCCACCAGGGATGACTGCGTTGTGTCTTTGGGCAAGCCACTTCATCCCGATAGCGCATGTGGGGGAACGGTGGCCCTGTGTACTAAGGCGCACTGCACTTCGATGGTGCATCTATCTTCAACCAATGCTAATCGTTCTTGTGCGGAGTTAGTAAGTCGGGTGGTCTGGCAGTTGATCGTCGTTGCTCGGAGGTTCTCTCCTGTTACTCCGACTTCCTCCACCCGTAAAACTGTCCGACACGAGGTGATCTTTGCTGTCAAAAATGTCGCTAATCCCTCCTCCCCCCCCCCCCCCCCAAAAAAAAAAGTTAATACCCTAAAACTGATATTTCTGAACTACAATTATACCCAGATCGCAACCGGGCCTGACAAATAAATAGAGAAGATCCGCACCACAATAATTTTGTAGAATTCACTCTCCACGCAGCGTTTTTGTTTCTTGAACTGATAATGTTAGTACGATGACTTCCGAAAGTAATTAATATCAACTTTTAGTTGTGTACCAAATAGGTTAATATTTGCAATAAGTATCCAAGTCTTTTGTACCCAAGAAAATATTTCACTATTGAAGCCATGAATTGTTTTTAATAGCCAGCGCTATTCTCAAAATCGCCAATTAATTTTCATTATTTTTTCATTTTTTGTCTCAAAAACATAGGTTATGACGCATCGTTAGAACGAGCTCGTCGAGCTCGTTCCAACGATGGGTCATAACCTATGTTTTTGAGACAAAAAATGAAAAAATTAGTTATTCTAGAAATTCTTTTGCAAGTGTCGTCTGCTTTCCATGTTAGGTAAAGGGTTAAAAGACAGGGCGTTGTACTCTAGCAACATAATAGGACTTGGTTTGTCCGTTCAGTTACACATGCATGTACAGGTCTGTTGTAGCAATTGTGGAAATATCATAATCTCTAATTAGATCAGTTGGGGGCTGGGGGGGGGGGGGGTGGTGATGTGAGAACATCTTAATTGCAGGGTGGAAAAAAGATTGCAATACCTTTTGTCACGTCGTACACATCGATTGCAACACTCCAAGGGCTTTTAGTTATCACGCGATCCGTGACAATTCTGCAACCTCGAGAAGGCAAGTGCATCGCGACACAAGTTGCCGGGCTAGTTGTTGCTGAATATATTAAGGCGGAATCTCCTTATATGGTCGTTACCCGCCCCGATAGACGAATGACGGCAGGACAAGCCTTTGTCATATACTAAATGGGCATGTTTCCAGATTCTTCACCCTCTTGATTATACAAAATAGGATCGCCTTCTACGTCCAGTTTTTAGGATGTGGGGTGCTGGAGCATTGGGTCGGGTCAGTGATGGAAAGGGGAATGCACACTCCCCACCCATTCGAGACCATTTATCTCCTAAATCGACATCTGGAAGGAGTTATGAGCTCTTTCCAACGGAAGCTTAAACGTCAATGGAAAAATAGAGTACATCTCCTTTGCTTCCTCCACTCGGTATGGATATACAAGGGTGCGCTGCAACGATTTGTGCTCTAAATACTCACGCAACAGGCTGTATTGGTGCAGAAGATCGGAACATTGTCACTCGTTTTGATTCCTTCACAAACACAATGTGATAGTATTTTGCTCGAACGAAGCCTTCTGCAAGATGCTGGTACTTACCTGAGCATTTACAAAGTTGCCACCTGAATTCATTTGAAGGGTGGGGGAGGGGGGGGGGGGCTATCAATCACGCTCTCGCATAAAACATTTTCATATTTTGAAAAATACTTTAAGAATGTTCAATTTCATATGGAAAGTAAGCGTGGATTCACACTAATCGTATGCTGAAGTTAACTCCCAAGCAAGAACTCCTGTACTGTGAAAAAGCATGGAAAGCACATGCATACTTTTAGCTACAGTTAAAACTAGAAGTCTTGTCATGAAATCGCACAAATAGCACGTCGATCTGCGCGTTAATCTACGCGTTATGACCATAGTAAGGCTATCAAATTCTGTACATATGGCATGTGCACAAGCAATGTTTCAGCCAATGGATCTCCGGGTAACCCAGAGAGGTCCATTGGCAGAAACATTGCCTGTGTTTGCTATGAGAAACCAGGGGAACCTGCCATGCTTTGAATGCCATTCGATAAGGCAATTGCGCGCAATTCCTACGTGCAATTAAGCCTAGATAAGCGCACAGTTCGTGACAGGACTTCTAGTTTTAACTATAATCGACTTCCGGGAGGTCCATTAGCTGAAAATTTGCTTTTGCATTTAAAGGAAAGCCCATAAAAGATAAATTAGATCGGGGGCCCTCTGCGGGCCTACAGAAACATCCGAGATGCATAGATGCAATGCATGCATGTATACATGCACTGTCACACATCACCGACAGAACACATTTTGTTATTTTAAGTTAAAATTAACATACTCTTTTGTTATTTTAAGCACATTATTGTCGCACAACATCACCGACAGAACACATTTTGTTATTTTAAGTTAAAATTAACATACTCTTTTGTTATTTTAAGCAAATTATTAATTAGTGCACATAATTTAAAAGGTCTAATTGGTGAAAGAAAATAATATATATATACATATATTTGTACAAAGAGTCCATACCTGCAGTTTGTAATATTTGCCCTCTCCTAGTGACCCAGTCAAATAATGAGACACATAAGACGCGGCGATGCAATCGTTTTGAGATAGATTAATTTTTGTTAGCTAGTGTTTACTATTTCACTGGCATTAGTTATCACATGCCATGAGTGCAGAGCCAATCGATGCAGTAGACATTCAGAAGGGGAATCCCCTTACGTTTCACGCCAAATCACTGATATTTCATTGGTCCAGACTGTTGGAACGTCACGCAATTTTTTTTCGCTTGTTCAAGGGGCATTGTTACATTTAGTATTGAATTTGAGAATTACTATAATTGAAATCTATTTTTACATTGTCGCGTTTGCGGTTGTAATTTACCTGTCAGTTTTTCTGTGTGTTATTTTATGAATTCTATCCAGGTCAAGCTGTCTCAATCATTCGGGTTTGTTGTTTTCCTGGAAATCGATTGAGGCAAGACGGGTAAGCGTAGGAAAATTTTTCTTTTTCTCACTGTGTACCGGATTTTATTTGTCTGACAGTGACATTTGAAAATTACAGTCACAATCAAAGGCATTTGCCACAGGTGAGATAAAAATTACACAGTACCCACGGGGTGATTAACCACTTTGTCCACACCCTTACTTGCCAGACCGTGGGAGACTTGAAGGCCCAACATTCAGATTTGCAGTTCGTGGACAACCAGGTGGACTGTCCGATGACCAATGGATTGCCAATTTCCATGTCAGGTCCTTGTGTTTCCAACGATCAGCCAAACATGTGGACAGTTACAGTACAGTCGCCGTGAATTGGTCGTTATCCACACCTGTGCAGTGATGTCCACGCTTGCGTTTACCAGGTAATAAGAATCATCAGCAGCAAAATTTTAATTAATGAAGCACCGGGTTGTACCCGGTGCTTCATTAATTATTTTTTTGATGATTATTCCTATAATTAGTGCTTGGAATCTAATAGTATTGCGTCCGTGGAAATATTGCCCACCCGTGGAAAGTTCAGCGCGGCCGTACTGTAGATGGCCACCCACCGTTAGTCGATTCCAAGTCACCCAGTAGCGACCATGTTTGTATTTATTTATTTATTTAATTAATTATTTATTGGGCTTAACGACACTTTCGACACATCGTGTCGGACAGTTTTACGGGTGGAGGAAGCCGGAGTACCCAGAGAGAACCACAGAGCAAGAGCGAGCAACTGTCTGGTTCCTCAACATACTAACTCCACACAAGCAGGGTTAGCAGTGGTTGAAGACAAGTGCACCATCGACGTGCGCTACGCCTTAGTACACAACTCCAGTGTGCCCTCACGTCGACAATGGGGGGTGAAGTGTATTGCACAAGGACACAACTCGGTTGCCGCAGGTGGGATTCGAACCGAGGATCTCTCGACTTGCAGCCTCCACCTCTACCTACTGAGCTACCGCGCCCCGACTATGTTTGTATATAGCGAGTTCGTGACAGTGATGCGAACTGCAACCACCCCTACACCATAAAATTATATCTTTCTGTGTGTTGTGAGTTCAAAGTAAACGTTTGCGCTAGGAAGCTAGAAGGTTCCCTTAACGGCTTCTTTGTTCCACCCATTTTCTCTGCAACAAAGATGTACATAATAGTAACTCTATATAACAAAACCATTATGGTTCAGTGACAAAAAAAATGGCTTAACATTTGATTTGTGTTCGGAGCTATATGGACATTTATTAAGGTACTAAATTTATATTATATTCATGTAATAAGTCATGTGATATTTATAATAGAGAAAAATTATATTTTGAAAGTAATCTAAAAGTCGCAAAAGTTTTAATTTTTGATTAGTATCACCATTTCCCTGTACAGAGTTAAGAGTGTCTAAGTTTTCAGAACTAAAATCTGGTAGAAATTTCCCAATAAAACATACTATTCAAAAAAAGTAGGTGATATTTGATAAAAGTGAGATATATGAAGAAATATATTTATATTTTCATCAAAAAGACAGTTGAGGCATTGCACTGTGACATCCGCTGAATAATTTCAGTGATAGTTGGGGTCTGACAAGCACATATTCCACGCAATGAGCTGTAGGTGGCATGGACGGTCAGTCAGAGAATTTACCACATTCAGTCCAAGACCTCAATACCTTGTAAATCCTCATCGGTTTGCGAGACAAGCGATGATCCGACATGGCATAGTCCTCACCAAACGTTCAATATCAGCTTGACTGTTATTCCATTCTTCTTGCAGTGCAGCGGAGAGTTCCTGGACATTGGTAGGGGGGGGGGGGGCTGTTTGCGTTGTCCTAGGCGCCTGCCAAGCATATCCCAGTCGTTCTCGATTTGCGAAAGGTCTGGACTTAGTACTGGCCAATGCAGTTTAGTGATATTCTGCTCCTGGAGGAACTCTGTAGCGACACGGGCCCTGTGTGCTCATGCATTGACATCTTGGAAAATAAATTGACGGCCGTGACCTCGCACAAATGGCACCACATGAGCTGCTAATGTGTTGTCACGGTAGTACTGCCCTGTGGCACGCTCTTGGATGACATGTAATGCTGTTCTGCTTGTCATGGTTATGCCTTCCCACACCATAACCGATCCACCACCAAACAAAACGATCGTGCTGCCTAACGGTTACGTCATGGTATCGATCGCTCCGCCGCCGCCGCCGCCACACTTTGCTTTGCCTGTCGTGGAAGCTGAGAGTGAACCTCAATTCATCGTAAAACATGACGTTGCTCCACCGACGACTGTTCCAGCGCTGTCGTGCTCCACACCAATTACGTCTTGCTGCGATGTGACGTTCAGTTAAACGTGGAATTATTCGAGGTCGTTGATCGTACAAATCCTAGCTGTGAAGGTGATTTCGGATAGCCTGACCACTAACTCTCACATCTGTCATTTGGTGCAGCTGCTGTCCAATTTCTGAGGCACGTTGATGGCGGTTACGTGATGCTGTGGTTCGGATAAAACTATCCAGGTTAGCAGTTGTCTCCCTTGGACGACCTGACCGACGTCTGTCATCAACATTGCCTGTATGACGGTAGCGTGACCACAACCTGCTAATCACCGATTGAGTAACGTTGAGAATTTGAGCCACTGCCTTCTGTCTCTTGCCAGCTTCAAACATGCCAACGGCACGTAAACGGTCGTCACGTGTCAGTCTTTACACACCTCAAAAGTTACGTTTCGGCCAGAACCTATTGATGAACGAGTTTATACCAAGAAAAGAACGATGAGACCTCCGAAAAAGCCCGCCCAGTACAAATGAAAATTTCAAAACGTACCCCACAGACATTAACGCGGCGCTCGTGAGAAAAACCTGCACGAAGTTTTCGTGAGCCGGTGACATTCATGATCCATACCAAACTTGGTAACATATTGATGTGTCCAATCACATGTATCCAGTACCATGTTCCGAAAATATCAACATCAGTTTGGATATCCCTTACTTTTTTTTGAATAGTATACTATCACAATTGAATCACAAATATCTGTTAAAATTCTCGAATTGAATACATAAGATAAATAACTGCTTGTGTGGCTGAATGAGAATGCACTGTAAAACAATTACCATTAAGGTGATGGTTACGTGACGAAAAATAACTTGAAATTTCATTTGTACTCAGAGACAAATTGACAATTTTTAACCCTTTGAACCCGACAGGCCGCTTTACTTGTCTAGGATCGTGATATGACCAGAATTCATAAAGTAGATACAGTACGTGGAGAGAGTATTATCACTAAATGACCCGCAGAGTGGAGATTCCACCCATGCAATAATTGCAAATTTGTTGCAAAGCATAACCAGCACAAGCAAATTTTCAGCCAATGGACCTCCCAGAGGTCCATTGGCTGAAACATTGCTTGTGTTTTTTGTCGATATGTACACAATTTCAAAGTTATAGCTTGGGTGACAATTCCACCCCGCGGGTGATTTAGTTACAATCCACCCTCCACGTAGTGTAGTTGCTCAGTGAAATTGTATAGTAAACCCTACGGCTGTACATTAAAAATATTGATTGGTCTTCCTTCAAGTAACGCATATGCATATGCACATCTGATAGGTTAAACATTAACCCAGATCAACTGCGCTGCAAAAAATATAGGTTCTCTTTAGAACCAAAACTGGTTCTAATCTTGTCCCTGAGATGGAACCAGTTCTGTTTAAACAGTATCTATTTCAAATCAAATAAATTTATAAAGATTAACATTAAATATTAACAGAATTAAACATAAATTGAGGGGGTTTCAGCCGTAAGTTTAGAGCTTATATATACGAGGTTGTCTCAAATCATTATTAAGCAAAGGAGATATGAACAGTTGGCATATCGAACCAGTTTTGGTTCTATACAGAACCAAAACTGGTTCGATATGCCAACTGTTCATATCTCCTTTGTTTCAAAATGTTTGGCGACTGCGTTGAATAAGCTCCAAGTTTACTGCTGAATCTACTTCAGTTCATGTAATATTCTGTTAAAATTGAATGCTAATCTTGGTAAATTTATTTGATTTGAATTAAATACTGTTTAAACAGAACTGGTTCCATCTCAGGGACAAGATTAGAACCAGTTTTGGTTCTAAAGAGAACCTATATTTTTTGCAGGGTGGGTTGAGTGAATATGATCCCAATTGGTCTCATACTCACACTAACCCAACTGATTGTCGGGAGTAAACTCTACCAAATGGTAGCTCTGAACTCGTATGTACAAAAATAAACCCAGTGATATAGAACCTCTAAACATGCAAACCTCACGTATTCCAGCAACGGCGTGAAATATCACGAAATAACGAATTACGTGAAATAACTGTAGTATAGCACTCAAAGGTATTCTGCCCTACAACCAATCGGTTGACCACCCGCATAGTAATAATCATAATCGTAGAGGTTGTAATGTTGTTGTTGTTGCTGTTGTTGTTGCCGTTGGTGGTAGTGGTAGTGATGGTGGTGGTTGATAGTGGTGGTGATGGTGCTGTTATTGTCGTTGTTTTGTTGCTGAACAATTTTATAATTTCAGAAATAAAGAACAAAATTGTTCGATTTTTGCTTTTTACCCTCATGTCCGTGTAGGATTTTTTTTAATTACGGTTTAACGACACATTAACAGCCATGGTCATATCATGTCGGTGTCAGTTTTACGAGTGGAGGAAGCCGGAGTATCTGGAAAGAACCACCGAGCATCGACGAGCAGCTGGCAGCTCTCCAACATCGTAACTCTGAACTTTACATCGCGGCACAGGCAGGGTCAGATTGCTTGAAGGCATGCGCACCTTCGACGTGTAGGAGCTGTTGGATTAAATTATTACTGAACCTCCCAACAAACCAGGATGGTTTTGCCCATTTCTCTGTTGACAGTATTGATTGAAATGATACCTCCCAGGGCGCCTGTGTTGAAAGGGTTGAGGGAGCGCGGTGGTTCAGTGATTAGAGCATCTGACATTAAATGGAAATGTCTACGGTTCGACCGTGACTCGTGGTAACTACGTTGTTTCCTTATGCAAGACACTTAACTTAATCCCGATTGCCCTTGTGGGGGCACGATGACGCTATTTACTAAGGCGTGCTGTACGTCGATGGTGCACTTGTCTTTAACCGCTGTTTACCCTGCTTGTACACAGATGGTACGTTGAGGAATCTGGTAGTTGATCTCGCCGCTTAGTGGTTCTCCCCGGGTTCTCCAGCTTCCTCTACCCGTAAGACTGCTCAGCACGATGTAACTCTAGCTGTTGAAAGTGTCCAACAAACAATAAACAAATAGTGTTCATCAAACTTACCTATCAATTGTAATTAACCCTTTACCTAACCTGAAAAGCAGACGACACTTGCAAAAATAATTCTTGAATAACTAATGTTTTTCATTTTTTGTCTCAAAAACATGGGTTATGACCCCTCGTTGGAACGAGACAAAAAATGAAAAAAATAATGAAAATTAATTGGCGTGTTTTGAGAATAGCGCTGGCCGGTTTTGGCCGTTACGTTAGGTAAAGGGTTAAAGAAAAGAAATACCATTCTCTAAACTGGGTTTGTAAGGGTTTTATAGGATTTGCCCTTTGTATCTTATGAATCTCGTGGACAGTATTGCTATGTATTCTTTCTCAAACGCAAACGAGTACGGAAAAACACCTGCTGTATCTAACATGTTGCCGACATTAGGTTTTTTTTTTCTATTTGTCAGTTCAGACATTAGTGCTTCAGCGCCTTTCGGTATGATGGGGTCACGTTATTGACAACACCGTTCAAAGAATCAGTTTAAAACTTCCATGTATCTTTTTTGTTGACGATAACTCGTATGGGTTTGCAAATCAGATATATCTGGTCATTTTGTTCAAAGCTATTCTGTTTTTCCAGTTGCCTAAACCTATTACAACATATTTGTCTACACCCATGTTAAAAAAATATGCGCAACTTATTATGTTTAGATTTTGTTTAGAACCTGCCACGTAGCTTTACCGATATAGAACGGGCTTCATTTGTCCTTCTGTTGGTATAGATGCCGCCCTTCGTTTTGTTTTGTCGTTCTCGGATTCCTTGTCACCACATAAGGGTAATTACCTAACGGATCATTTTCATATTTTATCTACAGATTTTTGTTGCTGTCGAAATGTCAGTTGTATATATAAACCAGGGGCCAATACTATAAAACTTATACAGCTGTATTTTCTAGAATTGGATTTCCTAGATATGACTTTAAATGGGTTGAAATGAACCATAAGCATTTTTAAAGATGTCGCAATCTACCAGTTGGTAAATTGCCACATCTTTTAAAATGTTAATTATTCATTTTAGTCAGTTATATTAACCCTTTACCTAACATGAAAAGCAGACGACACTTGCAAAAAAATTTCTTGAATAACTAATTTTTTTCATTTTTTGTCTCAAAAACATAGGTTATGACCCCTCGTTGGAACGAGCTCGTCGAGCTCGTTCCAACGAGGGGTCATAACCTATGTTTTTGAGACAAAAAATGAAAAAATAATGAAAATTAATTGGCGATTTTTGAGAATAGTGCTGGCCGGTTTTGGCCGTTACGTTGGGTAAAGGGTTAATAGGTATAAATACAATTCTAGAAATACAATTGTAAACGTTTTATAGTATTGACTCATGCTTTGTACTATAATTTTACTTGAGTTTTGGTGGGGGTTGACTTTTTCTCAAATAGGTGAATATCTGTATAATGTATGTTTGTCGTAGAGTTACAAAGCAAACCGACCATTGATTAATTTTATTTTATTCATATACGGCTTTAGGTGAGATCCGGTTTAGGTTTTACAATCAGCTCAACCTATTTATTCTTCGCAGGTCTTACCTTATTGTTTTGTGAATTTCCTGAAATCCGTGCAATAATTTTGTCACTAGTTTGCTGGGAATTGTTGACTGCATTATTTTCAAGTTTTCTGGTGAAATATCTCGATTTGCCTTTAAATACAACTCAATGATACAACGTTCGTGAAGTTGTAGATATTTCAGCACCTTATATTGTAAATATTTTCCAGATTTCCTAAAACATTTACAATATTTTGTCATCAAGTCATAGAGAAATCCAATCTTCAAATCATTTCAACTTTTGTCTATCTCTTGCACCACACTACAAGGGTTTGGAGGATTTGGGAATGGGTTTCATGGGTCTTCCAATCCTCATGTTGATAGGTGTACGCACTAGAAAATGTGGGGATTAAAACACATTTGCCCGAATAATCTTGTAGTGGCCTAATCCAAACATTGACCATTGGTGTTGATGTGGTACATCTTTATCGAGGTCGGACCATGCCAAACACTAACCCTTTACCTAACATGAAAAGCAGACGACACTTGTGAAAATTTTTTTTGAATAACTAATTTTTTTCATTTTTTGTCTCAAAAACATAGGTTATGACCCCTCATTGGAACGAGCTCGACGAGCTCGTTCCAATGAGGGGTCATAACCTATGTTTTTGAGACAAAAAATGAAAAAAATAATGAAAATTAATTGGCGGTGTTTGAGAATAGCGCTGGCCGGTTTTGACCGTTACATTGGATAAAGGGTTAAGTTGTGGCCTTACCGGGAAAATTTCGCCCTGTCAGAAGCCGACGCGCATTGCGAACGCTGAAGGCCCAAAACGTCTACGCATGGGTTCCTTCACCATAGACAAATTGGGGTAAACTCTAATGTAGTTCAGTGCAAGTTTTAATATGCAATCACACAGAGCAAGACGACTGCACTTGGCCGTGATCGATAGATAATCTTAAGCACTTCTTGATGACAGTGGGATACGATGGGCGAGACTACCGGGTATATCACTTCAACATCCACGAGTGCAGGGTAGACGAGTGCAGATGGGATTAATAGGGAAGATGGAGGGGCGATTGTACATGTATGAACCAAGCTAGGACTAATATGGATGGCCCACATTCTGGGTCTATCTGTTCATGTAGCTCTCATTTCTGAAGAGAAACATATTTTTGTATAAAAATATTGTGAATTCTTTTGTTTAACTCATTTACTTCATGCATCTATTCATCTTATTACTTCCTCGGTCAGCCTCAGTTAGACTTTCCTACTCTAATTTTAATTTTTCTTCCTGATTTTTATCTACTTACTGTCTTACTACACACAACCCAGCTGTACCCATTCATTTTACAATACACCTTGATGCATATCACTTGATTTCATGTTTTGTTTAACTTTCTACTCTTTGTTTGCTTTCTGTCAAACCTATGCTGTATTTGAATACTTAACCCTTTACCCAACGAATCGGCCGCATCCGCCCGCGTAATATGCAAATTCAGCAGTTGAAAAAATATTATTTTTCAAAAAATTTCAACAAAACCCTATCATGTGACCCCTCGTTCCAACGAGGGGTCACACGATATGGTTTTGTTGAATTGTTTTGAAAAATTTGAAAAAATAGTATTTAAAATAATAAATTTTGATATCGTCTGCGTTGGGTAAAGGGTTAAATGATTTATTTGATTAAACATTTGATTTTTCTTTATGCAACACTGGTTTAAACCTGTTGAAAACAGGTGAAGGGTGAGCGATATTGACCATCAACTGTTTGATAGACACCAACTCACTAAATATGAGTTACAACAGCTGGTTATCAGTCATGCTGCCATGCCACATATGCAACAACCACCCTAAATACCATTAAATCACCTAAGGGTGTATCTAGATAGATTAAAACAGAAGAAAATGTATTAATTTCATGAAAGGAAAAAAGTGACTTTTTTCGTGGCGGGACCACCCACCCACCCCACCCCGGCCCTGGGTAGAGGAATATTTTAAGAGACTCAACCACCCCGTCCCACCCCCCCCCCCCCCCCCCTTCCTTGCGGGAGATAGAAATTGAACAAATATGAATCATTAATTCTCAGAATGCAGCAATACTTTTACAACTAAATAAGGAGGTTTTCACCTCCAGCATTACGACATTCGCGAACCAACAGTTTTGTTACTAGAGAGACATAGGAAACGATGTAAACAAACTTCACCAAAAATATATCATAGTCAACAGCCTTCTCAGGAATAGAAACACACAAGAGTCCGCTCTTCCAAATTACTATAATCTGTACTACTCAAAGTTTGCTAAGCACCAAATATTTGACACATCATTGTGAAATTTGCTTGGGACATATTTGCGATATTTTTGGTGGATATGATTGAGGAATGTATTGAGATGGTCCCCAGTGTTTACATTAGCTCTCTTGACAGGCAGACTTTTCGTGGCAGTCATGGAAAGCATGTACCCTTGATTTTCATGAAGTTTTCGTGTACTGTCTATGACATGTGTAGGGTAATCAATCTTCATTCAACACAAACCCTTGTGATTTAATGATTGAACACGGCAAATGTAAATGTAAGAAGACATTTGCCTGAAGCAGAAATGTGGCGGGCTGAAGGGATGGTGGAGCAAGGGGCTACCCATCGTCAGGTTGGTGAAGCCCTTGGCGTGCACCATACGGTTATCACCAGAGACTGGACAAGATCTCAGCACGATGGCACACCAGGAAGGCGACATAGTGGTGGCAGAGACAGGGCAACATCTACAGCTGAAGACCGGTTTTTGATCATTGAAGCCCGTAGGAACCGCTTTGCCACAGCAATCCAGATTCGCAGTGACCTTCAGAATGCACCCGGGATAAATGTTTCGACGCAGACTATCCGGGCAAGGTTGCACGAAGGTGGTCTCTGATCGAGAAGACCATGTATTCGCATTCCGCTGTCCCAGAACCACCACCAGGCACGATATGAATGGGCCATGGACCACGTTGGATGGACCAACGAAGATTGGCGACCTGTCCGTTTTACTGATGAGTCAATCTACTTCCTAGACCACACAGATAGGCGTTATTGGGTATGGAGAAGACCAGGATAGCGATTCAATGCAGCCAGCATTGGTGAGCATGACCGCTATGGTGGAGGGTCAATCATGGTCTGGGTGGCATCAGCAGGGATGGACGTACAAAGCTCTGTGTCCTTGAACGTGGTACATTGACTACACGGCGGTATATTGATGAGATCCTGGATGTGGCTGTATCCGTTCAATGGGAATACTAACAGCCCCGGCGTCATTTAACCCTTTACCTAACATGAAAAGCAGACGACACTTGCAAAAAAAATTCTTGAATAACTATTTTTTTCATTTTTTGTCTCAAAAACATAGGTTATGACCCCTCGTTGGAACGAGCTCGACGAGCTCGTTCCAACGAGGGGTCATAACCTATGTTTTTGAGACAAAAAATGAAAATATTTTGAAAATTAATTGGCGATTTTTGAGAATAGCGCTGGCCGGTTTTGGCCGTTACGTTGGGTAAAGGGTTAATCAAATCGATCAGTATTCAGTAAAGCACATGTGTCAAACACTGAAGCATGCATTCACCGATGAGCCTTAGGGAGAAGGCTAGGGGTGGATGGAGGAAACGGGCAGCTAAGCTATAAACCCTTGGTCCACCAGTGCCATCGCCTGCTACGCATGCCAAATACTGATACGATATCACAAACTAAACATATTTCAAGTCGTATAATATGGGCTACATCCACAAAGCGGTAAACATATGCGCCGCATCAATCGAGTAATATGTGCTAACCCCATTCACTGAAAGCACAGGCGCATTTAGTGCCTATATCACAGTTTATAGACCATCCATTTTATCGAGGTCGCCGATATATTCCAAATCAACTATCGCATCACCAATGCGAGTCTGAGTTACGTACCCAACTGTCTTCAGACGAATGCACTCTGATGTCAACAATGACTTATGGGCTGAAGCTTTGAGCAATATATAGCAAATATGTCGTATCACGGGTTGACAAACTATGAAAAATTGTACTTGGCAAAAGGTTGAAATAAATACCCACACTCATCGAGCCAAGAACGACTCACTTCACTGAATTGGTCAAAGGGTTAAAATTTATACTTACTCCCATTAAGCATCTCATTGGCCACTTTAGCCAATTTGGCGCACCAACAGTACGTGGAGAGTGTATTATCACTATTATTTATTTATTTATTGGGGTTGAAGGTCACATATTTATGCACAATGGCTAATCATGACCGTGACAGTTTTACGGGTGGAGGAAGCCGGAGTACCCGGAGAGAACCACCGAGCAACGGCGAGCAGCTGTCAGCTCCCCGTACTGTACGAGCGCGTCTAACCCCATAACGGGTAATGAGAACCCTCATGGGCATTTGGTGACTCATTTTTACACTCGCGACCAGCAGTAATATTATAATGAAAGCGCACGTATATCAATATGCTTAAGCCTACAACATCTCTACTTGGCGCCAAAATACGCTACACTGTAAGGAGGAGCGGTATATTTAACCCTGCCACCCCCAACATCTGGGGGACAAGTGACATTCTACTTCATAACAACACCATTAATACTATACTAGGGCGGTCAAATATACTACACTTATGACCCTCTAATACAGCAGAAACGTGTATTTTGTAGAACAGCATTCAATAACATGTAAAAATGGTTGATTTCAAACCATGTGCAGTTATTTCCGAGCGAGTCATTGAAGTGACAATGACTTATAGACAGTGCAAAACTGTTCTTATGTGTGTTTGTATTATTGACAAACTATTACATGGTTGAACACATTTATGCAAAGTCAGATAATACCGAACTAATCCTGTACTGAGCACAGTCACTATAAAGGTCAAGTACAGGACGACTTCAATTAATTCAAATGTGCTCTTTCATCAAGCTTCCGTGGCTACTTTGAGCTTCAAAGTGGTGTCTGCCCCTCCCCTATTTTAATCAATTTTAATCAGTCTTCATAAATCCAACGTGTGCTGTTGATTCCAATGTGTTATCTTAGCTTTCAAATTTGAATGTACAGTACGTGCAGAGTGTATTATCACTAAATCACCCGCAGAGTGGAGAGTCCACCCAAGCAATAATTGCAAATTTGTTGCAAAGCATAACCAGCACAAGCAAAGTTTCAGCCAATGGACCTCGGAGTTAAACCCGGAGGTCCATTGCCTGAAACATTACTCGAGTTTTTTGTCGATATGTACACAATTTGAAAGTTATAGCTTGGCTGACAACTCCACTCCGCGGGTGATTTAGTTACAATCCACTGTCCACGTACTGTATCTGTGGAAATTTTGCCCACCCTTGGATTTGTTACATACAATCAACGGTGGCTGTGCTGTGGGCTCAGTTTCTTTCATATTTTCATCTTTAAGATAACATGTTAAACACTTGAAACAACAATTTCGCGAATCTCTCGCTTTAACAATTTAAAAATTTAGAGTTGCACGGTATATCGATAAACCTATACATTCCGGTATTCAACCCAGTATCCATTGAATAGAGGTGTAATTGCAAAAATATCGGTTTATCGTCATTATTTATTTAGCCACAATTAAAGTTTCAAGATGTCTTTAGTTTTTTAACTGTAGTACCAAACGAATAATATTATCCCTGTGTCTAAGGAATTAGCCGCATTCGCCCGGGTAATACCCACATTTTGCAGGTGGAAATTTTTTTTTTTCAAAACACTTCAACAAAAGCGTATCATGTGACCCCTCGGGGTCACATGATATGGTTTTGTTGAATCGTTTTGAAAAAATAAAGGGTTATTGGAACTGTATCATCAAGGCATGCTGATTTGTTCTGAGTGTGATGGCTCAAGTCCCGGTTATTGTACTTATCTCAAGAGTCTTTCGATATACCGGTATACCGCGGTATTTGTTTTAACACCGATACCGGTATTCAGTTTCCAAAACCGTGCAGCCCTTTAAAAATGTGCCTAATGCACCAAGAAAAACTTCCCATAGTCAAACTAATCTGAGAATTGCTCGAAAAACTATAGTTTCTTAATGCTTGATCTTGTTTATCGTGAATTCCAAAATGGTGGATACACTTCGAAGTGGGATCCTGTACCCGGGATAAGCTTGGGCTCTGGAATGACAGCAAGGATATCCTCATAATAATATAATATAACATCAGTCACCACAGGACCCATCTCCTACGCCAGAATAAGTATGTATCATAATCATGTTAGCCCTGTAACAGATGTTGTATATCATGTAACAAAAATAACATTTTACAAACACCCACACACACACACAATACCTTGTCAACGTTTCGCCCTTTTTTCAATTTCTATGCGAGACAATGCCACTTTAAAGCCAGAGACATCGACATTAGAAAATATTTATAGAAAAACAAACAGTGGTTTTCAAGAACGTTTATAATATGTTTCTGTGACGTGATGACGCTTCCTTATTTGTTATTAACCCTTTAAACTCTAGTGGTATCTCCCATGCCAGTTCAAAGAAAGCACTTGGAAGAGTCTATATTCATTATTTGGAGTAGACCAATCAATATTTTCAACGTGCAGCCCCGGGGGCTGCACGATGAAAATATTGATTGGTCTACACCACACATTTACTGAACAGCCATCCTATTTAATGACGTTATGACGCATCATGTTCCTGGCCGGAAAAACGGCCGCTGGGGTTCAGAGGGTTAAATCATGATACCCAATCCCACGCATAGGTCATTCCATTAGAACAATAAACAATCTCTGTTCAACTGTCAAATTAAGATCAACATTTCGGGTAACTAGCAGGGACGTGGGGAAGGGGTGGGGGTGGGTGTGTCACCACCCCAATCCTGGCAAAAGTTTCCTATAGTAGGAAATTTGTAAATTCCTAGGGCAAGTCATGAGTAGTTGGAAATTTAATCTATCTGGACTTTAGTGCTTCTTTGGTGATGTCACCTTTACTTCCAAAAATTCCAACTCGGTTTCAAATTGGCAAAATTTTCAACTGTTACTATTTACAACTATAGTGTACGTAATATGGAGCTTCATAAGTATGCATGATGTCAATTGGCACGAGATTTCTGTAGTACGTTTATTTATCGTAATAAAAAAAATCCTCGAAATGCACTTCAAGAAAAACACATCATGTAAAATCGTTATCCTGAGTTAATTCCACCATTCACTGTTACAAAATGATGAAACATTAAAAACTGATCACTCCTGCATCAGATCTGCCTTTATGTTAGAAGAGTGTCAATTGCTCAAAGTTCTCAGCTTGAGCATTTGTTTAGCACATATTCAATCCCCAGAATAATATCAGATAATAATAACCTGATAATTCTATCATAAATGTATTGTCATTTCAATTACTAGAATCAGTTTTATGCCCCCTTTCTTTGCTTCATTTTCTAAATTTTTCTCGGTAGTGAATTTCCAACTTGGGGAGGGATGGGAGGCGTATACCCCCCTCCCAGTCCCTCCCCCAATTATAAATTCACTACCCTATACCCCCCCCCCCCCCCCAATCGTAAGCCTCTAGCCACGTCCCTGGTAACTAGACTCGCCATTAGTTGAATTTCAACTATTCTGTAACAGTAAAGGTAGTTCCTATAACATTTTCAGTCGATACAGGAGGAGACCGTTACATGAGGAATGTACTGGTACTCAATATACATTATTTTAAATGAGTTCTCCCTCCCGCGCAAACGGTAGACGAATATAGGGAGTGCACAACTGAAGTTTCACAAAACCAATATGGATAAATTATGTTTTTAGTTCAAGTTGGTGCAAATGGCGTTACATCAAATACGTTCCCAAAATGTACACTAGGTGTACAAGCCTGAATATCAAAATATCGACTGCAGTAAGGACATTTTTTCTCTGGCACCTTCAGTCAACTTCGTGCTATTAATAGCTTTGTAAACAAGATGTGACCAAGTGCCTGATCAATGGGGAAAGTTCTGTATTCTTTAATAGTTTGAAATTGTTACAGGAGTTACTTCGAGTTGAGGTACAGAAACCAAGAGACAATTTTGTTTTTCATTGGGATCAAGGTAAATATGTTTTCCATCGTAATTCAGCGATGAATCGTTATCATCCACACATGGGGCATACGCTATAAGACGCCCAAGTATTGCCACACCGAGATGATAAATATACGATAATACCATAGTGTGTTTTGATATGTTTGATATCTCAATGAGTTGAATGTGAGTTTTTTTCGCGAGGCTTGCCGAGCGAAAAAAACTCACTTTCAACGAGTTGAGATATCAAACATATCAAAACACACTATGGTATTGTTGTATTTATCTTATACCGACCATTTTTGTTCTTTTCTGCATTTTTAAAAGGGTTTTGGGGATGATTTCGTGTCCAAATGTCGACTCATCTGGAGTGGTGTCGACTGCTTTCTCTTGTTGGGCATGAATACATGTGATGTGCCCGGAAAAGCTGTTGGTGCGTAACAAGGCTACAAATTCAAGTGAATGATAGAGTATAGTTCCCCTTAGAAAGTGGCCCTGTAACTGGGAAAACAATTACAGAAAATATACTTACGCCTCACTTCTTATGATTGATGACTAAAATATGTTTGATAATCAATTTCACCAGATTTGACACGATTTATAAACAATTTTGCGAATGTCATCATTATATTATAATATAGAAAAAGACTATAGTCCGTTCTCCAATCTATATGACATAGGGGTATGTGTTATAGATAATCTATAACACATGGGCTATATCTTCAACAGGTATAAGATAAACATGGAAAAGACATAAGGAACACGTATTTGTGCGAGATTTCCGCTTTTCACGCTATCAAAAAGAGTGAGAATGATAATGGATTGCCCCCTTCTTGGTTTCAATTGGGGAAACTCATGGGCTGCCAGGGTGAGAACCACGATTAGACCAATTATATTATATGTATGAAGAGCATGGATGTGGGGACTGAAATATGGACAAAATTTGATATTGCCTCACATAGCTGGCAATTCAGAATCGCAGAAAAACTTCAATGCCCTGTCCAATTTTGGTATAGTTTTCTGCCTGATATTTTCAAACACCTGACCGAAAACTCACAATTTATGCAGGGGGTGGGCGGGGGGGGGGGGGGGTTAGGGTGGTGGATTGCCACAGACTCTTAAGCTCTTATCTGTCAATCAACAAGGATAATTATTGAGGAATCATTTTTAAACTTTACATATTGCATTTTGCCTACAATTTATCACTGCTTTATCGGGGTTCTTTTGTATTTGTCACTTTTTCTGGGGAGGGGTGGGGCGTTATTATTTTATTTTATTTTCCTGAAGCCTTTATAAAGAATTTGTTTTCCAGATGTTGGAGATGGCCGGAAATTATGTTTTCATACACAGTTGGAATGTAATGATACTTAACGCCAGAAAGCTGTACTGTTTTATACTTGTAGAGCTGGTGTTTGTTTTGGGGATTTGTTTGCGAATTGCTTGTAATTTGTGCAATATATTTTGGCGCGCGTTTGGTCTTCCCATGATGATTGTTTGTTGCTTCCTGTCTTGGTTATTTCATATCGTGCGAGTTCATCGCTGGATATAATGAAAATCCCCAGCGATGTCAACTCTGGTTTTAATCGCATAAAAACGTGTAGGGCCCAATACTATAAAACTTTTACAAAGGTATTTTGTAGAATTATATTTTCTCCCTATTAAGCCTTTCCCCAACGCAGACGATGTCAAAATTTATTATTTTATATATCGTTTTTTTTTCAAATTTTTCAAAAAAAATCAACAAAACCATATCATGTGACACCTCGTTGGAACGAGCTCGATGAGCTCGTTCCAACGAGGGTTCACATGATATGGTTTTGTTGCAAGTTTTCGAAAAATAATATTTTTTCAGCTGCTGAATTTGCATATTACGCGGACGGATGCGGGCGATTCGTTGGGTAAAGGGTTAATATAACTGACTAAAATTAATGATCAGCATTCTAAAAGATATGGCAATTTGGCAACCGGCAAATTGTCATATCTTTGAAAATGTTAATGGTTCATTTCAGCATATTCAAAGTCATAACTAGAAATACAGTTCTAGAAAATACAGTTGTAAAAATATTATAGTATTGGCTCCAGATTACAGACAAAATAATTATCATTGAAATCGCTCTTAAGGGTCTGTTTAAATGTGGCGATGAAAACCTGTTTCTAGAGATTTCTCAAATAACTCCTCGAAACACTCTTCCAGACTTCGTCTTAAGATCTTTCGGAAATAGTTTGAAATCTGGGTCACCAGTTCAGCATTCAGCAAAAGGAAATCTGAAACACTTAAAATGGCCTTTGGGAAGAGGTATCTTGATCGTCTTTGGAATTCAAAACTTGTTTGAAATCACAGTTGCCGATTTTAGATTCAGCTTAATACTGGCCGCCATTTGTTTTCATTCTTGGCCGCAGGTTAGAGATATCTCTGTTCAGTTCAGCATATTCAGTCAATGATGGGGTGCAGTCCACGTATTATTGGTTATCCAGTGTATTGGCATTAGCCAGGGATGTGGCGACAGGGGAGTATTTATTTTCAATAGTTGGAAATTCCTAGGTCAAAAATCAAATAGTTGGAAATTCAATAAATTAACATTGTTCATGAAAAATATTAAAATTCCAACTAATGATGAGAAATTTTCATCTTTTATTTCCAACTGGAAACTTGAGTTTCAAATTTCCTACTCTAAAATTGACATGGCCTCAAACTTTCGACTCTGACATCAATCCGGTAAATTTTCTGACCCAGACACATTATAAATGATGCTTTTTTCCATTTCTGGACTAGTGAAAATTTTCAGAAGGGTTCATAACCCTTTACCAAACGCAGACGATTTCAAAATTCATTATTTTAAATAGCATTTTTTTAAAATTTTTTTTAAAAATTTCCAACAAAACCATATCATGTGACCCCTCTTTGGAACGAGCTCGACGAGCTCGTTCCAAAGAGGGGTCACATGATATGGTTTTGTTGAAATGTTTCGAAATTTTTCGAAAAATAATTTTTTTTCAGCAGCTGTATTTGCATATGGGTGGATGCGGGCGATACGTTGAGTAAAGTGTTAAAAGATATCGCCCAGCGCTGTAGTGCAACCACTTATCGAAAACACTCACAGTTGGAAAATTTTTTTAAAAAATTTCCAACAAAACCATATCATGTGACCCCTCTTTGGAACGAGTTCGACGAGCTCGTTCCATAGAGGGGTCACATGATATGGTTTTGTTGAAATTTTTCGAAATTTTTCGAAAAATAATTTTTTTTTCAGCAGCTGTATTTGCATATGGGTGGATGCGGGCGATGCGTTGAGTAAAGTGTTAAAAGATATCACCCAGCGCTGTAGTGCAACCACTTATCGAAAACACTCACAGTTGGAATTTACACCGGTGCCCCCCCTACCCCCCCCCCCCCCCACAACTGAAACCCTCTAGCCACATTCCTGACATTAGCCAATTATTCTTATTATCACCTAAAGGCCTTCAGCACAAAAAAACAAGACCACCTTTCTGAGTATAAAATGTCTAATCTGGATTCGTATCGAATTAAACTGCGTGGAGTCAGTGATGATTGCCTCGCTACTCGTTAAGATCTTTAGGATTGAGTCTGTGAGGATTGCCTCGCAACTCTGCGCGTGGGGAGTGGGCTCCGAAGAAACCCACCCCTCACCCCATTCAAAGCAACAATCACATAACAGTCACGATACACAATAGCGGATACCTATCTTTCTCTTCACCTGTAACTTTTCTAATTGAACATTCTCAAATTTTCTTGCAACACTCTTATCAAGAAGACGCATGGAAACCACCAAACACCAGGCAAGGATTGAAACAAGGCTGGAGAGAGAGAAGGAGAAATTGGAGTATTGTGAATATATGGATGTTCGTATGTTGTTTGTTAAAAAAATTCTTAGAAAATATCTGTTTGTTAATTGATCTCGTCTTCATTTGATGAGAAATAATTTGTCCAAAATATAGATACAGGACATAGCTAGTTAATCTGATTATCACACCTTCACTGGTCCCTGTAGGAGAACAATAGATGTCGGCATTCCGGGAAGTCCCCGTATCGGCACACTGTAATCTTATTTCCACTGTGGTTTTGCTAAAAATGACTTGTTTTGAACATTTGAATGTGTCTTATTGGAAATTTTAACGATTGAAACCAGACAAGATGTCTGGTTGTCGAGAGAGCCTATAGTGCTGCAAAATTGCTATTGTAGGATCTGGGTTTTGAAAAACCTCATTCATAATCAAACCCACACGAGAGACGGGTTCTGGTGAATATGCACCTGGCTTTGTCCACAAAATGCAATGAACAAGTCTGAAATATGTCGCTCGCAAGAGTGTACACGTCTTACCGCAAGCTCTCATGCTATCCGGCAATTTCTGTAAGGAATTCAACGTTCTTATGGGTTGTTTGTTTACTCACTTTTCGTGGAGTTTGCGTGCACACTACCGTAGGTGAAATTCGATGTCATTTTACTCACAAAGATCTACAGATTTCATTTTATGCTCCAAATAGAGATATTACAACCAAAGAGTATTTATTTTACGATGTAAACATCAAGATACTGGAAGGTTTTGAAATCGGAAAGCGAATTTCCAGAAGTCATACCAGGAAGCACGGTCAACGCCGAACACCCCAACAATGAGGAAACGACGTCTATCGCCTTTTAACGCACTAACCCGCTCAATGAAGTATAACCTGTCGCTCGTTTGAAGTGAATATGTCAGAAGTAGGCTAAACTTTGAAGTGATGTAAAAACGTAAAAATGACGCCAAATCGAAAAGCAAAAACAGCTATCTCTTAATTTCTTTAGCTCTACAAGACACTAAAAAACTTTAAAAAGCAGACGTATTTTACTGGTAGAGTGCTGGAAGCCCATATTTGGGCTTTATTCTGAAGTGCAGGTACCACAACTAGAAGGCTTCATATTCAGGGGATGTGCGTGTTATTATCTTTGAAGTGAAATTATTTAATCTGTATGGATTTGCCTGTTACAATTTGTGGGAGAGTGCCTCTGGGCACTCTCCCACAAACTGTAAAAGGGCAAAGACATTTGAACAAATTTTGATGACTAAAAAATTTTTAGCACTCTACCAATTAAAGTTTGACTATATGACCCCCCCCCCCCCCCCCCCCCCCACACACACACACACACACTTCCTCCATGACGTAACCGCAGCGCCCAGTATAACGGTTGAGAATTTCCTATGACGGCAATACATTTTTAAATATTTTTTGCGGAAAATTACAATCCCAACTTTCCGAAAGGGTAGGGCTAAAAATGAGATTGAAAATAAAAAAATGTAGAAAAAAAGTAAAACTGGCATCGCTGGCATCGGGTGCGTAAGTTTGAAAACTGTATCTTGCAGAACTTAGCACCTACGCCTGTCACAAAATCAGCGTTTTTAATAAGAAAATGCTAGAATTTAAAGTGACGTTAATACGTCAAAAATGTCGAATCTCAAAAAAACAAAAACATAGCTGTCTCTAAATTATTCGAGTTCTACAACATATTAAAATTTCAAGAAAATCGGAGAAAATTAATTTTTACGACTTATGACCCCTATGACGTCACCTGAGAAATTAAGAATTACGCCCAACTAAACACATTTTTCGATATGGTTTTTCCTGGAGATGTTATGTGCAAAAATTGAAAGAGCGGGGTTTGATACAGTCATTTTTATTAAAAAATAATGAAAAATATGAAAAAAAAATTAAATTCTCACCGCTCTCATCGCAGAGAGAATTTCTGGAAACAAATGTTGTCCGGCGCGATGTTCTTATTTATGATTAGTGTACTAAATTTCGGAAGTGTAGGTTAAGGGGAAGTACCCTAAAGTTTGGCGTGACGAAAAAGAAAGAAAAACGAAAAAAAAAAAAGGAAATGAAAAAGGCTAACGATCCCAATACGTCATTCGAACTTCGCTTGATGATTTAATTAACACAATTTGTAGGACTAAACGGTATAGTCATAAAACTACAGTACGTGGAGAGTGTATTATCACTAAATCACTCGCGGAGTGGTGATTCCACCCAAGCAATAATTGAAGATTTGTTGCAAACCGTAACAAGCACAAGCAAAGTTCCAGCCAATGGACCTCCGGGTTTGACTGAAACATTGCTTGTGCTTTTTGTCCATATGTGCAGAATTTGAAAGTGATACTTTGGGTGATTCCTCCACTCTACGGGTGACTTTGTTACAATCCACTCTCCACGTATTGTACGACTGTGCTGTGTCTACATTCATAATTATATATTTTGTAAACAAACACGCACAATGGTATTCGAAATGTCATCAAAGATTCTGACAAATTAAGTCTCGATTTAGACACATTTCTAGCGTTGTTTCAAAGAAATGGATATTTCTTGTACTTTTAGATTCACCCGTCTGGAATATTTCAGTTCGCTTTTCAGGCAAACTAAAATATCCCATACGCGTGAATATACATTACGTGGAGACCGTATTATCACTAAATCACCCGCGGAGTGGCGATTCCACCCAAGAAATATTTGCAGATTTGTTGCAAACCATAACAAGAACAAAGTTACAGCCAATGGACCTCCGGGTTAAACCCGGAGGTCCATTGGCTGAAACATTGCTTGTGTTTTTTGTCCATATGTGCAGAATTTGAAAGCGATACTTTGGGTTATAGCTCCATTCTACGGGTGATTTTGTTACAATCTACTCTCCTTGTACTGTAAACAAAGCCGATAGACTATTTAAGGACTAGACTGGTTTCGGGCCACAACGGCATCGAATGCCTTACAGGATTTGACTGGTGGCCTGAGTCTACACGTCTCAACAACACATATTGACTTACTAAAGAAGAACAGTAGAACAGACCGGCCCCGGTTCGGAGTATTCTCCCGCTTTTCTGTGGTATGTCTATATGTAGAGTTGAGAGGTATGCCCTCCTGATTTTTCTCCATCGACCCGTTGTATTTGCCATTTTACATAGTTTTAAACGACAGCTTTGATTGTTTGCCAATGTGTGGATCAAAAGTATATTCAAGGGTTGCAGGTGCACTTTGCCCTCGTAACCTTTGATCTGCAATGGGTAAATTTACATTTGAAAGGTTCAAAATCGTGTTGCAAAAGTTTTCAAGAGATAAAATACTTATCGCAAAAATGTTGTTGTGTCATAAATTTACCCTTTGTACTGAACGTTTATCGGGTGTGTTGGCATAATAGGGTACACGGTTACCAACGCCTTGAATTCGAGTCCTATAAAGTGAACATTACATCAACAAATGATTGATTGGACTAACCTTTATAATCGCGCTGCGGTAATTAAAAAAGGTCTTCATGATGCAAGAGACGAAAAACTCCAATAATTAATTAATTAATGGCTGGCTGGTGCATTCTGTCTGGTACTAACTCATTTCACCAGGGCATCATAATTTGGCCGCAATGCATGTGGTGAAAGTCCTCAAGTCCATTTCAGTAATAAGCCACCTTGGTTTGACGGAGACAGATTGTTGACAACGATTTTGTGTGTGTGTGAAGGGGGAGAGGCTTTAAAAAGTTTTATGCAATGTTTACAGTAAACAGTTTTATACTCCTGACAGCTAACCTTTGTTACTATACAATGCCGCGGGCCCTTATTCAGGTTCGACAACTCCACATAGTTCCATAGAATCAAAAGCATGATGGTTATTTCTTATTCACGTTTTATACTTTGCAGTAGCTGAAGCCACTGGGTTGTATTCATGGGGCGACATATAAATTTTGCGGACGAACTGCCTTTGACGCAGGGCAAGCGACAGGTGTCGTGATAACAAGACGAAATCTGTCTTTATATATTCTGTTACTTAATACTACTAGAAGAGAACACCTGCAAAGAATTTCTTGAGAAGCAAAGAATTATCATTTTTCTCCTAAAATATAGCTTATGACTCCTAATTGGAACTAGCTCGTTCCAGTGAGGGACCATAAGCTATATTTTGAGATAACATTTGAATGGCGATTTTTGTGAATATCACTGGCCGTATTTGACGGTACGTTGTAAAAGGGTAAACGCAATATCACCAATTCGAGCATTAAGTTCTTGTTTCTGTGCTACCATGGGGAGTTATCGAACCTGACTGAGGGGCTGCGGCAATGTGCGCAAATTGCCTCACTAAACTGTTAGAAACGAAATTATTGCCAATGAAATATGAGTCATCTGGTAATTATAGACGTATTGCCAACGAAATGTGAATCATCTGGTAATTGTTGAAGTGTTGCCAACAAAATGTGTATTGCTCATAAAAGTCTGATAAAATTAGAATCTGAAGTATTCCCACCCGCACCGACTAAACATGATCAAACTTTAAATGACTATAGTGTATTCCGCGACCTGATTTCCAGGTTGTCCCAAGTGCATTTTTTTATGTTTTCGAGATAATCGATTTTTAAAGTTTGGAATCTGGTGTGGGCAATCTATTTGGTCTACAAATACAGTGTCGTATTGAAACGATAGAGAAATCATTTCTGTGTGCGACGGAATATGTGGTGTTGGTGATTAGCGGCTATATATGACATTTTGCTGCAAGTTTCTGGGGGAATGGTACCCAGATTGGGAATTAGGACAAGATGGAACTAACATGTAATGAAATGTGATGCGTAATCCTACATGGCACCTCCATTTATTTGCACTTCCATTTTGTTCTATGTGGTTGAATCAAAAGTAAAATACGTACTTAGGACAAGACAGACGCCATCGACGATATGAATCCTGCAAGGCACGATGGAATTTATGCTTATTAAACTCTAATTGCTCTATGTGCAGAAGGATTCTACGATATTTCATCGTTCTAGAAACCCCATAGATATCAGTTAAATGCAAGTACAAATTGATCATGCCCATGCAAACCTTCGCACATGATCTGAAACCTGTTTTATCGTTCAAAAATAATACTTCCTAAAGTAATCTTGAGTATTATTCCTAATGACATTTCGAGTCCAAAACAGTTAATGAATATGAACGAATAGAGCTTTGTTAATTTAAAGCCATTACAAAGTTGAATTAAATTGAAATAAAACAGTAAATGCTGTCCGCCATCAATTTAGGGACGTGAATTATGAGTACAAAACACCAACACTCTCTTATCGAGCTTTCGGCCCCTTGGCCTTCTTCAAGAATAAAGCGGAAACTATAATTACATCTTGTACATCCGCAGACAACTTGTATATCCAAGTTGTCTGTGGATGTTCAAGATGTAATTATAGTTTCTGTTTTCTTCTTGAAAAAGGCCAAGGGGCCGAAAGCTCGATAAGAGAGTGTTGGTGTTTTGTACTTTGAATTAAATTGGAATAAATGTTTGATGACTACTGTCAGTTTCCTTTGTAATCGTCCAAGAGCCAGAGGAATCACATAGAAAAGGGTACAAGTAGTACCACAGCTGATGAAATTCAAAAATACAGTCGTTTCTGGTTTGGTTTGCGCCACCTTAAATTCGACCATACGAATCTGGAAAACACGGGCGTATCTAACTAGGTTCATGAAGTTACTTTGACGTTGGGCGTTGAGCGTTCGTTTGACATTGTTATTAAGGTAGTTTAACGTTGGACATTCGCCTGAAGGTAGCTCGATGTTCAGTGCTTGACATTCGTTTGGCATTCTGTCTGCAGTCATTTTCGTGAAAACTGACTGCAGAGGTGAAACTGACAGCAGAGGTGAAACTGACTGCAGAATGTTAAACGAATGTAAAACGCTGAATGTGAAATTGAATGCTGACTAATGTTCAACATCAAACTCACGAAAGTTAAATCTCATAAGAATGCCCAACACCCAACGTGAAACTGACAAAAGATGAATGTCTGACGATATTTAATGTCCAACGCCCAACGTTAAGCTTACTTCACGGTCTTTATCTAACTGTCTAATACAAGTACACAGGGGCCTAATCATACAAAAATGGATTTCATCAATAGTGCAAAACAGATTATTGCAATAACCAGAATGTTCAAAGCCGCGACTAGTGAGTGGCCAATGTTTACCAATTTTCTCGTCCCATTTATTCTCACTGTGTTAATGAACAACCGATGTGGACAGTGGACACATTTACTGTCGTATTTGTTGTCACATCTTAATCAATTCACGCCCACGACTCGGTGATCAGGAACAACGCTGATTGTAAAACAAAAGTAGTCCCAGGTCAAATTTACCTTTGGAGTACATAAACAATTTTGGGGAGCATCTGTATTGAGTATGTGGACTGGGTCATCACTATTTGTGGAACTTCAGTACTCGAAGGAAATGTGTCAATCATCATGCACTTTCAAAACATATGTAGCGACAGTGTGGTTGAAATCTGCCCCTGTACTTCTCTTCACTAGCCAGCTACTTGTTACAAACGAAGATGGGTATGGGGTAGAATTTCGACCAGACTGAGCTAACTAGATTACGATCAATTCTTACAGAGACCGATTTTGACACACCACTAACTGTCATGTTTTACCAACATCTGGGCAAGGCTGGTGAATGCGAAAGACTTGAAATTTGTCTGAGCGAATATATAAAATTGGATAAATCTTCTCGTAGAAATCTTAGAATGTAAAGCAGTGCTTTTACAGCACGAAACAAGCTATGTTTTATTGGTAAAATAGGACCCAGTAACCAATGTTTGGGGTGGAAGTCTTAAAAAATTTACAACATGGTTAAAAACAATATCGGCTAAACTTGACTTTATATCCATGCTGCGGTCACGATTAGTCACGATGCGGAAATGTGACCTTAACCACAAAGCAATAAATGGATGAATCTGACTGAATCCTAAATCGTAGGTAAAAGATCAAAGAAATAAACGAATGAAATAGCTATCAGATTTTGGTATTATTGATTTCCAGTAGGCTAGTCACCCGTCGTAAACATCACAATTTTCAGACCCTCTGCCTTGTATCACATTGAGAGACCATGTTCGAGTGTTATTTTGGTGTTTTCTGAATACTGGATAGCTGTCTTTTCGTGATCTCTCAAAGCAATCCAAGACTTGGGACCCTGGCGCCTTGTCCTGTAGGATATTGAGAGACCGTGTTCAGGTGTTATTGCAGCGTTTTCTAAACACTGGATATTTATATTTACCATTTAAGATCGATCGTAGATCACCATGTATGTCGAGTCGATGCGGAGCGCAGGCTTTAGAGTTTTAGGTTACTGCCCCCCCCCCCCCTCTCCCAACACATACACACACTTTGGTAAACATAGCTGCACCCATGGCAACAAAACAGTGTTCAACAGTACTAAATCGAAACTGCCATCTTGGACTTTAATCCGTCGATGGGGTGAATGTACATCACAGAAGGGTGTAACATTCAGTTCCACATTGATCGAAGTAAACATTTTATGCATGCAATGTCAGTTAGGACAAAATGAAATCGTTCATTTGGTTGATCGTCGAAAGTGACAATATGGAAGCATAGTGGCATAGTGTTCCAGTAGAAGTCCAAGATGGAACTGAAAAATTGTGCTTTGGATGCACTTGGGACAAACAATAATCGCTTATGTTTTTGTAGGGATACGAGATACCGCCTAGATTCCATCACCAGTTGACACGCAATAAAATTCCAGTTCCATCGGTACCCGAACCTCATTTTCGCCCAAAAAGTCATTTGGGACAGTATGGAAATCAGGTCGCGATTTGTCTAGTGCGATAATCAACCACACTAGTGTCTAAAAATGCAGAATTACATGTATGTTCCTGAATTATAATATGATACAATTGGGTGAAAACTCATCCATAATACGTGTGAGCGTATAAACATTTTAAGCAACCTAACGAAAAAACCTGCCAGTGCTATTCATAAAAATCATCATTTAAACTTTATTATTTTTTCATTTTTTACGCCTCCAAAACATAGCTTTTGGCCTTCGGAAGAAGTTCGTTCTGCTCGTTTCAATTAGAGATCATAAGCATTTTGAGAGAAAAATCGGAATGTTTTAGTTCTTCAAGAAATGTTTTTGCAACTGTCTCCTGCTATTAACAATAAGCTGACAGCCCTGGTTATAACTTGTAACGGCCGGGAGCAACGATTATGAAAAGGGCTATCAAACATTCACCGTGTGATAAAACGCGGCACTGGAACCTACGATATACTGTTTCACCACTGTGATTGTGTCGCCATTGGAGTGCTAACCACTAAGGCATATTTAAACAGTTGACTGACGCAAACTTACTAATATCCACTATTTGGCACGTTGCAACAATGACGTATCATAAAAGAGACTAAAAAGGTATTGAAGCATAAAATAAAAAAATGGTTTGATTTGCAATTCGTGTTGAAATGTGTTTACTTACTCCCCTGGCGTTGGCAAACAACGCTTCTTTTTCCCTGAAAAACAACTTGATAGAGCTATATACAATAGGCTTGTCATTCTTCATAATAAATTCGGCCTGTTAGTGTTTACTGGTCTTGGGGCAATTTGTTGTATTGATATTGTTAATGTTGAATATTCGCGTCCTAGTGTTCTAAATAATCTACAGCAAAAACATCTCTTCTTCCATTTCACTGTGAAGGGGGATAGGCTTCACAAAGTTTGATGGCGCGATTACAGTCAACAGCTTTACAACCACGGCAGCAAAGCTTTGTCATTCTACATTGCCGCAGCTACTGTCAGGTTCGATAAATCCCCACTGTAGCAAAGAAACAAGAACATGATGCTCGAATTGGTGATATTGCGTTTCCCCTTTTATAACGTACCGTCAAATACGGCCAGCGATATTCACAAAAATCGTCATTCAAATGTTATCACAAAATATAGCTTTTGATCCCTCACTGGAACGAGCTCGTTCGAAATGGGGGTCATAAGCTATATTTCAGGAGCAAAAATGATAATTCTTTGCTTCTCAAGAAATTCTTTGCGGGTATTCTATTCTAGTGGTGTTAACCCTTTACCCAACGCAGACGATATCAAAATTTATTATTTTGAATATCATTTTTTAAATTTTTCAAGAAATGTCAACAAAACTGTCTCATGTGACCCCTCGTTGGAACGAGCTCGACGAGCTCGTTCCAGCGAGGGGTCGCATGATATGGTTCTGTTGAATTTTTTTTAAAAATAATAGTTTTTCAACTGCTGAATTTGCATATTACGCGGGCGGATGCGGCCGATTCGTTGGGTAAAGGGTTAAGTAACAGGATATGTAAAGACAGACTCCGTCTGTTTGTCACGACACCTGTCGCTTGCCCAGCTCCTAAGTTAGTTCGGCCGCTATCTACATGTCGCCCCTTGAGTGCAACAAGACGCCTTCTGCAAAGCTGTCGCATTGCATAAGGCCCCTTGTTGCACTCAAGGGATGATATGATAGTTATTTCTTATTTAGAACATATCACTAGTATTTGTACGAATATCAAAAGCATCGCATAGTCTATTTTCTACGGGGATAATGGTTTTAGAAGCGAAGTCCTTTCAATTGACAAATTATGATTGATTTTCTGTTGTCTTATTTGCACACTCGAGTGTTTAGTACAGGTACGATGCGGCTCAAATCTTTGGTCTGTCTCACAAGTGCAATAATTTTGAAGCTTCTTCTTTTTTATATTTTACTTTGGGGGAGAGGGATTCATTAACCCTTTACCCAATAATTTTGAAGCTTCTTCTTTTTTATATTTTACTTTGGGGGAGAGGGATTCATTAACCCTTTACCCAACGTAACGGCCAAAAACGGCCAGCTCTATTCTCAAAAATCGTCAGTTAATTTTCATTATTTGTTTCATTTTTTGTCTCAAAAACATAGGTCAAGACCCCTCACTGGAATGAGCTCGTCGAGCTCGTTCCAATGAGGGGTCATAACCTATGTTTTTGAGACAAAAAATGAAAACATTAGTTGTTCAAGAATCTTTTTTGCAAGTGTCGTCTGCTTTTTCATGTTAGGGAAAGGATTAACATACTGCATATATTCAGTATTCAAATTTTGATTGAAGTTATCACCTCCTTATCAGTAGAAATACTGTAACTAACATTTCCACATTTATTGGAATGTGATATTCCTTGGTATTGGTTTATTTTGTGTGAACGAATTATCAAGAAAGGTTCCACGAAACGTAAATTCAACTTTTGCTTTGGTACTTTAAAACAGGGGATACCCTGCAAGTTTTGTAAAATTGTACTTTGCGTTAAATAAAGGTAACTAAAGGTTCCTCCAAGCTTGCTAAATGGCAAGTTTGAAGAACTTTTATTTAAAATCGAGTACAATTTTATTTAAAAAACCTGAGTTGTACACCTGCAAGAGGGAGTATCAGTTTGTCAAATGACATAATTTAACACCATACACCAATACAGGTTTAATTACGTAATGTAACAGTTTGCGGAATATAGCTACAGACAGGAGTGGGGCATTTCCTCTTACGGTAATTAAATAATGAAAACCTCAAGAGATGTCAGAAAATTTTAAAACATCAATGGAAGCTCCAAGAAATATCTTTCCGGCTTCAAAATGCGGCTGAAGTCTAACAACTTTTAATTGTTTGGGTTTTTTTTTCATTTAAAACATTGACGTATTGTGGATGGATTTAAATGTCGAATGCGGCATACCTAATGTGTACCAATGACAGAATACAAGATGCAACATTAGGCAATCAGAAATATGATGGTACTTGATAAAATCTTGAAAAAACAAAAAATAGATATTTGCCTGTGACAGATGAAAATTTAATATTATACTGAATTCTGTCGGGAACTGCACTACTAAGAGCATTCGCTAATATACAGCTGAAATTTAGAAGTTTCGTATTTTCTTTCTGAACTCGTAGGTTACACAATTGGCATTCCATAGTAATGATGTCATAAGAGATTTTTCTGTCTCAATGAGGAACAAATATAAAAAAATATTCTGCGAACAGGATTATATAGAGGATATTCACGAAAATTTGATGAATACCGAAAATATCTCGTGAGTGGCTACAAAGAAATATGAGGATCTTCACGAGCGACGCAGTCGCTCGTGAAGATCCTCATATTTCTTGTAGCCACGAACGAGATATTTTCGGTATTCATCAAATTTTCGTGAATTTTCTTTTTATTTAATGCTCTACGACTACAAACTCTCCAATTTGTGGCCTTTATTTGCCATTAAGGCGCAAAATTTATGTGTCGAACCGGCGTCCATACAAAAATTACAACAACCAAACTCCAACCATTGGAATGTGTGAATATCCGCACAAAAAGTAGTCCCGTCTTATTTCTCCCCTAACTTTACGATTTACCAAGGCTGGCGAATTGAAATAATCGCAATGTGTTTCGAAGAAATAGAACAATAACAAAAAACACCACTTTCTTATTTTCAATAACAAGACACGTCATTTTATTTTTTTTGAACTCAATGCACTGAAGACGTGTGAAGTTGAACTGAAGAAATTTGAAAGTGATTTCGGCTTTTCGCTGGAAGGTGAATGAGAAAGTCAAACTTTGAAACCGCTGATTTAATGAATTGATTTAGTCACTGTCACTATCAATTATTCGAATTCGTTTGTATTTGGGACTCTGGAATTCATTACTGATGTGCTGACTCTGTGATGATTGCATGTAAATGTTTATCGGCCCATTAAACGTGCTGCCACTGAACATCGAAGACAGTGGAAATGAACCTACGATGAAATATCGATTTCTAAATATCATTTTGATATTTCGTTTTGCCGACCGACAGGGGAATATGACTTAATTTTTCAGCGTGAATTGATGCCTGAGCATTAAATAAAAATTACATATACATTTTAAATTGTAGAACAATCATTTTCTCGAATTGCTGGTCTGTTATATTAGATAACAGATGTTGCTGGTCATTAACTAACAAGGTGGTTTTGACGTCATCTTAACATGCGTATGTGGAACGACTAATATCACAATTTCAAGCATGTACGTGAGAGCATTGTCGAGTAATGTGGAGAAAAGTATTGGTCGACCAATAGTAACGCTGGCGGGTCAGTCCAGTACCGCTGTCGTGGACTTGTCACTTTTTACGGGTGGGCAAAATTTCTACGGACGAAATAAGGTTAGATTCCAAGCACTAATTACAGGAATAATCATCAAAAATGTATTCAATGAGGCACCTGGTACATCCTGGTGCATCATTAATTAAAGTTTTGCTGATGGTGATTTTTATTGCCTGGTAAACGCATGCGTGGACATCACTGCCCTCGCGTGAATTACGACTCGTAATGTAAACAGAAAAAATAATTTCAGTTGAACAGACACTGCAGTTCTCAAAAAAGAGGAATATAGTAAGGTCTCAGACTGAAGCTCTCTGCACGTCATTACCGCATACTGTGCTGGCTATAACGCCTGGCCGAATCCATCTTCTGCCTGTAGAGAGGTTCAGTATAGGGTCCTGTGAACCTCATATTTCGGGTCGAATCGAATCTGAAATCGAATCAGGCAGCAGGTTTCGAATTGAAATATCGAATCGAATCTCACCGCTTTTCAAGTTGTGGATATTGCACATTTTTATACAACCGTAATAGTGTCAGTCTCCACTGAAGTATTGTGTGCAACAGCGACTCGTATAAATCAAGCAAAAAAGCGGAATATTCCAAAACGGAATCAATGTAATTTCGGAAGCGGAACCTACTTTAACTTTTCTTCTGTCATCAGGTCTCCTGTACAGGAGACCTGATGAGCGAAGAAGAGTTCAAGAGCAGACACTTTGTAGGATTTTGAGAACATCTCGACGATTCGAAAATTTTCAATCGGCGTGATTGAAATCAAATCGAATCGAATCATGGGGAATATTCGATCGAATTCGATCGCAGGACCCTAGTTCAGTAATAGTTTTTCTCTACAGCCCCGTTATCCTCTCTTTGTCATTTACTGTCCATCATGTTGTTTGCTAAACGGTCAACATACTATCGTTCGCGCAAATATTTGTGCATACCCCGTTAAAAGGTTCCAACGTCCAGAACGGGATAACATATAGCTATTGGGATATCACAAATTCTGTTTTTCCACCTCGATAAACTGGTGTTGTAACATGCCAAACAGTTCCGCCTCCACGCCATGAGTATGTAAACATAACGCGTCTTTTTAATAAATAATAAGAGAAGCAACAAGCCTCGTTTTGACGTTTTAACACATGCCCAACACAAAGGCCTTCTACGTCCTTTGACAAATGCACCAAAGTACCTGAAGTGGAATCTTATTGAAAAATCGTTACAATTTATGGATTTTTGCCCGCCCATTATACAATGCTGTAATCCTTGTTGAAAATATTTCTAGTTGTATTTTGAAGACCAGGCAGTGCTCCAAATTCAAAGTGTTGTTCGACATTGGGATCCAACTTCTCCTTATTTTTGTCTTCTCCTTAAATATGACCCACATATTGATGGCATCAAGATTAATAATTCAGAATATTTGTTCAGCCAATATGCTGTGGACTTCAATCTTAGCCTAAACGACAACGAACATTCTCTAAGAAAGGCGATAATAGTGTTTCAAAACTTCGCTCTCAGCTCTGGTTTGAAGGTTAACTTGGAGATAATACAGGCTATCACGACTGGGCAAAAAAAGGCTGCGGCGATGGACTCCCAATAGACCCACTATTAATGTTGAAGTTTTGGAAACAATTTAATATTCTGTGCATTCAAAGTATACTCTCAACAGTTATACCTATATACTGACAATTTCACCGGGAAAGAAACAATGGAAAAGCTACATATCAACTGTTTTTTTTTTTTTTGGCTCATTCGTTGATTGGTAAAATAACAGTAGAAAACAATCTTCCTAATCCAATCTCAACTCAGTATTTAGCCCTGTTACATGATCCATTGGACCCTATCCTTGATGAACTACAAAAGAGTATTTCCAAGATATTGTGGTCGACCAAAAATGACAAAATAATGTGAAATATAGAAAATTCCGGAGAGAATAGCGGGCCAACATTTTTACACATGAAAACGTTTTATAATTCAATAACACCCATAGATCATGAAATCTAACCTTGGGAGAATCCTATTCTTGACTACTTACAAACGTGCGGTTCCTAAAATATCCATTATCTCCATAGAAATGAAATTTTGGAAATTGCTAAAAGAAGTGAATAGTTTTGGGCTTCAGTTCCAAATGCCAACTCCATGTTAAATGATGCCCCTACAACTCCTTCCGATGTTTCTTCAGAACCCATATTTTTAATAATAATGTGCTAATAATAAAAAATAAGTGAGAAAAAAATTGTAAAAGAAAAATCGCTTCGGTACTGTTTTCTACTCGATGGGTAGAGATTGTGCTAAAATGAAAAGCAGACGACACTTGCGAACAAAATTCTTTAATAACTATTTTTTTTTCATTCTTTGTCTCAAAAACATAGGTTATGACCCTTCATTAGAACCAGCTCAGTGAGCTTGTTCCAAATAGGGGTCATAACCTATGTTTTTGAGACAAAATTTTTTTTTTAAAAATTAAAATTAATTGGGGCTTTTTGTGAATAGCGCTCGCCGGTTTTGGCCGTTACGTTGGGTAAAGGGTTAAAACAATAACGAGGCATTTATAGTCATATTTAACCCTTTACCCAACGCAGATGATATCAAAATTTATTATTTTAAATACCATTTTTTAAAATTTTTCAAAAAATTTCAACACAACCATATCATGTGACCCCTCGTTGGAACGAGCTCGACGAGCTCGTTCCAACGAGGGGTCACATGATATGGTTTTGTTAAAATTTTTTTTAAAAATAATATTTTTTCAAATGCTGAATTTGCATATTACGCGGGCGGATGCGGGCGATTCGTTGGGTAAAGGGTTAACAGACGCAATTCTTGAGAGAAAAAAATTGTAAATGTTGTATAGAGTGGGCTCCTGTTTGGATTCACTATGTTATAATTAAACCTTTTTTCTGTTCATGCATTTTCAAGCAAAATATTTGGCTAAAGTATTTCTCTTTTTTTTTCCTAACACAGTGAACCGAAAAAAAACGTATTTATGCCCGCCCTCAACCACGACCCTCATATCTGTCTTAAAAATTACGTTACACACTGAGAATGGAAAAGAATCCCTGCACGCTCATATTGTTTCAACATTAAAAGTAATTAATGTTTATCTCATCGTATTAAAAAGACTTTCAAAATAAAATTTTAAAAGCAATGAAATCCTTGTCATGCTTTTTTTTATTCCATGTTCAATTTGTTTATACACAATAGGTGATCGCCTACGTTCATCGTTTTACCCAAATCAAACGTAAACAATGGTCGGTCATAATAATCTTCAAAAGAAACTCTCGGGAACAAAACTTTCCAGTTTCCAAATAGCTTGAATGAACTCATTCTGAGACAAAGTTCAACCAACTTCATGTCATCCGGGTTTATATGGAACTCCACATTTACAAACTGTGTTTTCAGTTTCTTGGGAAATTGTCAAAATCAGAATTAAATTTAACTCGGTGTTGCTTTGAATGGCAGCACTCTCCCGACAAGCAGAAAGGGAGATTGAAGTTTTATGTGGGCGTGGCATGTGACGCTCCTTTTTACTTACGCAATTCATTGGTCAATAGAATGTTTAATGTCACAAGAACATGTTTAAGTGAATTGTATCGTTATTTTAAACAGAATTTTTTAAAACTATGCCTTTATTATTCAGTTATCACTAGGAAGCATGGTGCGATCTGGTTTTTATTTTAACTCGGCAAAGTAGAGAGTGTTTTTATTTATTGCCCCACAAGTTTATTTATAAGGAATGATCGTTTGTTTCTGTCTTTTTCTTGAATTATGAACCAAAAACACAAAGGCCAAACATAGTGTAAATGGGCAACGCCCATTTACACAGTTTGGTCTTTGTTTGGAGTTCATAATTCAAGAAATAGACAGAAACAAACTATCATTCCCCATTGAAGAAGGGCTGCAGTGTCCATTATCAAAATGTTTCCGACATCGCAAATTATATTCTTTTGTATTCCAGTTTCCAAACAATAAGTATTTAATTCACTTTGAATGAAGACATAAACATAAAACTGCAGCTGTGATGAGTCCTCATTCATAATATTTAGTAAACAAACATGTATAATAGTAATGTAATTAACCAATGTGTCAAACCATTCTCGATTGAGAAACAATTCTTTCATTGATTTAAAGAAAATAAATTATGAATGAAAATAAAAAATGAATTCATGATATTTTTAAATTTAGTGGGATGGGGTATTTCAAGTAGTCGGAAATGCGAAACATTAAGGTTCGCTTTCAACCACCTAAAATATTCTGTCCGATTTAACCCCAAAATAAGCGATAGGCTATTTAACCCTTTACCTAACCTGAAAAGCAGACGACACTTGCAAAAATAATTCTTGAACAACTATTTTTTTCATTTTTTGTCTCAAAAACATTGGTTATGACCCCTCGTTGGAACGAGCTCGACGAGCTCGTTCCAACGAGGTGTCATAACCTATGTTTTTGAGACAAAAAATGAAAAAAATAATGAAAATTAATTGGCGATTTTTGAGAATAGCGCTGGCCGGTTTTGGCCGTTACGTTAGGTAAAGGGTTAAGAGCTATACTGTTACGAGTAGTAACGTCAGGGTCGTTGACTGGTGGCTTAATAGCGTGGATGATACACTAGCATGCCATGTTTTTTGGGGACAATACCCAATGTACACCATGCTAATATTCGCTAATTTGCTATAAATTGCTTACAGTATCTTTCTCTTTCCATCGGACTTTATCAGCACAGACTTCTAGGCGATCTTGGTTTGACTTCTGTACCCCCTACTAATTATAATTCCTGGATCTGCCAGTGAAATGGTAGAGGGTGTTATTTGCTCTCCCGAGAAACATCCATGGTACACAGAGATTGAATACCTGAATGGCGGCTTTCAACCTTCGAGTAGCTGTGTGCCCTGGATGTTGCCACACATAACGATTGTGTCCTGTCTTCTGCCAAAGAATATAAATTGAAGATAGCTCAACAATTCCAATCGAAGTTTCCCACGTCGAAGTGAGCCAGTGGAGGTCAAAAAACCGTAGGTTCGCTTGTCCAACCAACTGAAATATTTAAGTCAAGTGATTTAACTATAGGCGATTAACTATTTGGGGGATAGACTAGTTCCAGAGTCGAATTTATTACATAATTAGAGTGGTGACCTGAGTGACTGCGTTGATAGGTTACGTTGAGGGACAGGGCTCTCCAAAAGAGAAGACGCTCGGGAAAATTTTTCGGTAACTATATGGATAGTCCACCTCTGTGGAGACGAACAAGACTTAGAAATAAAGTTCATGCAAGCCAAACGGACCAGTGATGTTAGCGACTGATCAGTTTACAGACAAGCGGAATATGGGACTTGCAATATTGCTAGGAATAGAAAATTATAATGAAATCTAAACATTTATATCCTTAGAATCACAATTTACTTATAACCTTTCGTCTAAATATTTGTGAAAAACGCTTGATGACTCATCCGTCCGACAAAGTTATGGCAGTAAATTGCTTTCACTCGCTATTGAAGGCAGAGAGATTTTAAGTGTCCCTCATTCTACTGGCGATTAACTATTACTTCTTCAGCCAATGTAAATTTGTTGAAAAGAAGGATGCACAAAATTTTCTACAATCTGACTTTCCTATTGGTTCACTGCAATTGACACACAACTGCATAAGTGCATAAGGAAGTTTAATCTTTCCAGAGTGAATATATAGAAAGCAAATACACCAGATAACTGCAGTACTATTATTCTGAAAAAGTTTTCCTTGAACTTTTCTTCTCTTGTCCTATATTTTCAACTTGTCGCTGGCCCAAGGCAAGTTCCTTACGATTTGAAAAGACGCGATTCATTTGAAATGCTTTAACCCTTTACCCAATCATAGACGATATCAAAATTTATTATTTTAAATCTCTTTTTTTACATTTTTCAAACAATTTCAACAAAACCATATCATGTGACCCCCTCGTTGGAACGAGCTCGTTCCAACGAGGGGTCACGTGATATGGTTTTGTTGAAATGTTTTGAAATATAATATTTTTTCAACTGCTGAATTTGCATATTTCGCGAGCGATTCGTTAGGTAAAGGGTTAAGCAATTAATATCACAAAGATGGATCAGGAAATTGCCAAAATGTCAATTTTTCGCTAACGATGTACAGTAGCTTTAATTCATGCGAATGGAAACGATTTATTGGAGACCATATCTTACCTTTATAGTTACGAGTAAGACGTTGACGGCCATTATAATTTTTCAGCTTTGGTTACTCACAAACCAGAAACGATTTTTCACCTGTATGATTAAACCCGATTACCTAACCGTACATATATAATATCTATAAACTGATCATTTAATCCCTACCCAACGTGACGTCCTAAACCGGCCAGCGCTATTCGCAAAAAATCCCATTCAAATTTCATTATTCTTTTTTCATTTTTTATCTCAAAACATAGCTTATGACCCCCTTCCAATGAGGAGTCATAAGCTATGTTTTTGACGCATAAACTGAAAAAAAATAGTTATTCGAGAATTTTGTTTGCAATTGGCGTCTGCTTTTCGTGTTAAAATGCTGTTATTTGTGATGTACATCGCAGTTTAAAATACAATTTAATAAATTTTAGTACATCACTCAACTGCATCACATGTTAAATTTATTTATTCGTTTTAAGGTCACATATTTCTGCACAATGGCTAATCATGACCACGACAGTTTTACGGTGGAGGAAGCCGGAGTACCCGGAGAGAACAACCGAGCAACTGTCAGCTCCCCAACATACTAACTCCACACAAGCAGGGTTAGCATTGGTTGAAGACAGGTGCACCATCGACGTGCAGTACGCCTTAGTACACAGCGTCAGCGTGCCCCCACGGGGGCAATGAGGGTGAAGTGTCTTGCCCAAGGACACAACGCGGTTGCCGCAGGTGGGATTCGAACCGAGGACCTCTCGGCTTGCAGCCTGCACCTCTTCCAACTGAGCCACCGCGCCCCCATCACATGTTACATTCTTTTGTGTTGATTGGTTGGGAAGTAATACAATATTCAGTACATGCAATTTTTTTCAACTGTCATTTCATCTAAGTTGTCACATTCCACTGAGTTACCTGAATAAAATCACTCAGATCAAAAACGACGCCTGCATGAAGTCATCGTGGGACGAAATATGACAACAACCCGGATTTATTGACTGTTGTAACAATTTGTTTATTATATGAGAGTGGATAATTAAAATTTAAATAAGACAACTAAAATGTTAACAAACAATAGTTTGGGAATACTTGTCCAGAGTGTTCAGCGCACAGGCGCAGTTTTTATTTCGTGTTTCTTAATTGTCGTCACTGAAATATTCGCACTTTAGTGACGTCATGTGAATCACTTTTGAAACAGGCATGGAATGACACTGGAAAATTTGAGATTCTGGTTTATCGGCGAAACAGAATTGATGAGAATACTACAACAACACAGATGCACTATTTGTGAAATAGGGACCTGCGAATCACCATTTTCGCTTCGAATCGAATCGGGTATATTATTCGAATTCATTTCGAATCTCGAGTCGAATTAGGGGCGTCTTGACGATTTGGAAAGAGATGGTAGTCACTTTGACCACGTAAGTGTTTCTTCAAATTTGGAAAGAGATGGTAGTCACCAAGTGACTACCATCTCTTTCCAAATTTGAAGAAACACTTACGTGGTCAAAGATTTCAAGATGATGAGGAACTTGCTGCTGCTGCTGCTGCTGTGGAGGCTTGGCGACAGGACCAAGATATGGACTTTTACAGACACGGCATCAACGACTGGCAGATCAGGTGGAGCAAGTGTATTGAATACATGGGGACTATGTTGAAAAATAAATATGTTCTGTACCGATATTCAAGCTTTATTTATGTTAGGCTTAAAACTTTTTGACATCCCCTCTAAAATTTAACCCTTTTGTACGCATTCAAATCGAAAACCACCAGAAATGACAGAAATTAACGTAAAAATGATATGCTGAATTTTGTGGGTAACATGTTGTTATACACTTGGTTTATATATTCGTTATTTACTGTAAACACATTGCAATGGCTTTTCTTACCGGGTGGGATCTAAATATCGTGAAGTGTTTATGTTTTGGCGGGAATGGAGTCTCGTTTTACCGTCCCTGAATAGTGCGTTTCGAAACTATCTTCCTTGATCAGTTTTCACAGATAACACCGCGTGAAGCGGATATTATAAAGCATCCAGCAGGCCATACTTGTTTCCAAAATAGTTGACATCAGCAGAGTCAGTGTAATATCAGATAGTACAGATATCCTTGTCATATTGGGCCATTTTATTGGAAACAGAGCATGAGCATTTCACTTCCGAAGGAACAACAAGTGGTGGCTGGGTGGTAATAATTGTAAAAGAGTCCGTCCAAAACCCATAGAGTTGATGCCAAATCTAGTTGTAGTACAGTTGTGACACGGTTGGCCAGAGCCTTGGGTAAGGGAAGATGGCATCTATTAAGTATTTGAGCAGTGTAACTATGGATCAAATAGACAAATCGGGTACTTATTTGGATACAGTTTGTAAACAGGCGACTATTCTCATTAGTAACTGCTATTCCCATGCATCGAAAGACATTTGAAATACCAGATTTAACCCCTTAAACACTGGCGCTCTGGGAGTAATTATTTCAGTCAATACTGTCAACGGCGAAATGAGCGAAGCCATTCTATCGAGTTGTTGGATTAAATTATTACCGAGCCTCGCTTCAGATGTTTTTGCTCTTTATGTCGTCTGCCCGTCCAACAATTTATGCACACCCTGTTGAAAGGGTTAAGTGTAGTATAACAAAACCGAAAAAGCACAGACAAATGCACCGAAAGTATCCATTCTTCCACCAACAAGTGAAGCATTCTTAGAAAATTCGTAACGCGCACATCTTCAATCGATACTTTGGTATGCTTCTATATTAAGTAAACGACAGAGATTGACCCAACAATGTTTTGGTGGACGCGGAATAACCCGTCCAAGTAAGTGCATCCAATTGGTATTCCTGGTGGGATAGAACCAGCACCTATGCAGCTGATTAAGGTAATCAAGTGTAGTTGTAGCTCTGAGAAATGGTGTACGTTTAAAGGCGATGTTGCTGTGCAGCTGCACAAGTGGATTGCAGCTCTTTGTGCCATTGTTGGGGCAGATTTTCAGAGTGTCATTACCAGTACACTTTGATCTCTGCAGAAACTGACGATGTGGATGACTCGGACGATAATCTACCATGTGTGTAATAGTTTAGATCTCTGTTGGAGGTAAGATCTAGTGGAATCTTTAGAGCCATCTTACTTCATGCACCCACAATACAATGATAAATGTAATTATTTTTTTCAAAATCTTCGCCACATTTCGTGTTGTAAAATAGTTCGCTACAGGACTCGCCAACCATTTCGAGAGTGTTAGGTATCAGATTTGGAATAAATGATCACATTTATGGGTTAAAAATAATAAAACGCACTACACGCTAAAAACTAAAGTGTTAAAAACTACACTTGAAGTGCTGTATTTAACACTTACTAAGAGCTGTACGAGCACTTTGTTCAAGTGTAGATATCCCAGAACTTGACAGGTGTTTCAATAATACCACTTGACAAGTGTAATGTCGCGACACTTAAAAGGAAACAACGCAGATGACGCGGATCAGGCTCGAACTCTCGAGCCTGATCCGCGTCATCTGCGTTGTGTCCTTTTAATTATGTACCCACCAAGCGCAAATCAAATTATGGACGATTCTGGAAGAACCACCAATGCTAGACACATGGGAAGTGCCATCCATTCAAGTTTCAGATGTCTGACAATTGTAATGTCTAAGTGCTTAAAGCATTGCACTTTGAGTGTTAAAATCAAACCCTAAGAGTTAGAATTGGTTTAACACAACACCTTGAAAGTGTCAGTTTTAACACTTCAGTTTTTAGTGTGTACACACTCTATTGTTGTTGTTTTTGCTTATAGATACTAGAATCTAAAACTTGAGTTATTTTTCGGTCAAAATTCATCCAAGTTTCGCCATTTTGCTCAACTAAAGATTCAAAAACAAATAAAATCTGGCAATAAACGCATCGTTGATATATCACTGACAAACATTGCCTAAATGTAAACCAAACTTTTAATACAAACTTGGAAGATCACATTGACTTAATTGGTAATGTCTGAACATGGTTTAATATCTCAATTTGCCAACAATTGAGTGTTGCATCGATCGTAGTTGGAATCGGCAGGAAAATTTACCCAGGAAACGCCAGTAAAATGCTTTACACACCTTTTTTCCAGGGTACTCCCAAAACGTGCTTTTGGCGTACGGACTACTATGAACATCTCAAGCTTTACAAATCCGGAGCAAGCTGGGTTAGCATTCATTGAAAGCTACTGTACCGTTGATGTGCAGTTAGCGCCTTAGCATCGTGTTTCCATTAACTCAATCGAGATCAAGTTTCTTGCCTGGGGATCCAACGCAACTCACCCACCAAGTTCAGGGTCGACCCATCAACTTTTCGTTCTGAAGTCCAATGCGCTAATCATTGAGTCACCGCGCTCCCGACTACAAAATAGTATATCACCAGGGAAGCTTATATCACATTAATTGAAATGGTTTAAAATATTGCCAGCCTGGATATTGTAATGTCCACAATTGAAAAAGAGGTGGATAGCCTCTTCGATTTCTTAAATACAACCTGTTTGAGAAATAAAGCAAAGGAACTTGTCATATCGTTGCAACAATTGCATAGATGGCAGTGTAGGATATTTACTTTTCTATTTCCACCATAAAATGGGTATTTTAAGATAAGAATGTTGCACAAAAATGAGATAAATGAATTCACGTTGAGTAGCTCCTCGAAGAATATTCAACAATTCTTTAGTACAGCAGGGAAAATATTTTTAATAATGTGCGTTCCTGTATGTGAATGGGTTAAATCTCCATTGGTTTCTAACATATATGCCATCGAGTCTCCAGAACCAGGCGGAAGATGCCCGAATAAACAACTCTGGGTATTTCGTGATTTATATATAGAATATACGCATAGTAGCTCTGTGTACCAAATGTTCACCATGAGTGGTGAAGTGGTGTTGACCGCGAGCATTCGGCGAGCGGTTATCACCACTTCATCACGACTGGTGACCAGTTTGTGCACCAAGCTACTTTGGGTATATTTTATTTATAGCATGATCGTCAGATTATTAAGAGTCTTTATTTTTTTCTCGATTTTACTGAGCAGCAGACGTACATACATGCGAATCTGTTTCTGTTTACATGAGCACCGGTGGGCGGTACTTCCGCTGTCAATTTTATCGCCGAAACGAAATGGAAAAAGAAACGCACAAATCACGGGGCCTTTTTCATAACATAATAACATATTATTTCGAGTTATGGATGCTTTATTAACATGAGACAACGCATGTTTGTTAATTTTTGGTATCTTATGAGGTAAACTCATTTAAAAACGTAATAAATAAGTGCCACTTCTATTTTGCTCTTCGCGAGGCGACGACAAGTTTGCATTCAGATCGAGGTCACCAAAGGTCAAGTTGGATGTAATTCCACTAAAGGTGTCAATTTTAATTACTGAAATCCCATTCCTGGCCTGTCCACCACGGTTGGTGTGTAAAGCTAAAATTTAAGTCATAGGGTTTTTTTTTATATACAGTAGAATAGTTAATCATGGTATAAAGTTTGGTACAAGGCGCAGAACTTGTGAAATCGTCTTTAATCACTGAGCATTGTTCAACGAAGTTGAATATAAAAATCCTAACATATGGAGAGGAAAGAGTCAGTCCTATTTTAATTCTAGCAGAGTCGTACTCTGTCTATCACATTAATAGTTAAGCGGCGCACAATTCCATACTCTACATGTACCCAACAGACCAACAGAGGGCGAATACAATTTGTCAATATTTTGGTTTATTTTACTGCAAGGCCTAAATTTGAGCTATCACACAATTTCCTAATTTCAAACTGAGAAGAAAAAATGTTAATAATTCATCGCATCGCCTGCAACGCTCGCGTCGTTTCCATTGGTGTTTAACGGGCGTAATTCATATCCTCAATGCATAATGTTCCGTGTCGTCTTCTAAAAGACTTGATAGATTGTGTCATGAGGCAAGCCGCATCATTACAATATTGACGAAGTCCTTTTTCTCACAGTGCGTACTATTGATTTTAAAAATTCACAAACTTTGCTGAATAACAGAGGACACCACGAAGCCACAGTCTGCTGATAAGATCTTCTCCCATATCTTATCAATGATGGCGCTATTATAATCTGATAAATTCTCTATGGACGAAGGGCAAACGGGATCTTCTTTTCTGTCGACATCTGTAGCGACGAATATGCTAATGACGTTTTATTTTGCGCGACATGGACAACTGGGGGAAACATAAGTTTGAAGTTCGAATCCCACAGTGAAGTGTTCAGCCTTTCTTTGGGTACTGAGTAAATGAAATATCTTAATTTTCAGATATAATTTCTGTCCTGAAATAAAATGGGATCAGTTTGCATACGAACTATGTTTCGGATACACTTTGTTCTGGTTTTGGACAGCCGTTTGAACATTGTAACTTCTTTTTTCGTTATCTGCTATATGAAGTACGCAGATGGCGACTACCAAGGACACAGTGTGCTCCCCCTTGCGCCGAAATAACCCCGTATCAAACAATTGGGCCTTGTCAAATAAAGTACTGATAAACAAAGGTTGCAAACTTGTTTTTTTTTTGTATTCGAATATGTTTGTAGCATTAAGGTGGCTCAGTTGTTATGTATTGATTCCTTTTGCCCTTCCAATCTCAGATTTTGAGTCGAATTAAATCTCACCGCTTTTCAAGTTGCTCATATCGCATCTTACAACAGTGGCATTTAGCAACTAGTTTCTACCTCCATTCAAGTAATGTATTCAACAGTTACTCGTCGGTTTGTGCAAGTAAATCAAACTAGATGTGTGACTGTCACAGATGGGCCTGTCGATACTCCCCGCCGCCATGTTCTAAGATGAAGAGAAGCATAACTCTGGTAAAAAAGGAGCACAGGTTGCCATGGCAGTGAACATTCATACCAGGTTTCAAAGGAATCGACCCATAAACGTCTTAGAAAATCTCTGGACAAAATTATGACGGATGGACAGACGGACAGACGGGCGGGCTTTGGGCGAGCGGGCTATGACGGGCGGGCGGATCATCGGGCGCTTTCGGGCTTAACGGACGGACGGACAAGATGACTCCAGATACCCCCCCCCCCCCCTCCCCCCTCCCCACAACTCGTTGCGGCGGCATAAAAACGGAATATTCCAGTTACGGAGTCAAAGAACTTTCGGAAGTGGAGCTTCGTTGAACTCTTCTGTCATCAGGTCTCATGTACAGGGGACCTGATGATAGAACTGTTCAGGAGGTGACATTTAGCAGAATTTTCATAACATCTCGACTATTCGAAAATTTCCGAATATCCAATAAGTGCATCTCGAATCGAATCATCGAGACGATTTCGAATGGAATCGAATTTCGAAGCTGCGCCCGACACTATTGATTTCCGTGAGTCTGAGGCCTACAGGAGTCTATATACAACAGAAAACCCATTGCAAAATCACTTTGCGAAAGTATCTAGTACGTACCCCTTGCAAACGCCAGCCGTTGTCAAATAAATGATGCCTGCTGCTTGTGTATTCCAAGAAGCCCACAAGCAGTTATAGTTTCGCCAAAGTTGGGTTCCCACACGTTTCACTGTCAGCTTGAAGAGTGCTCTCCCTCTGAAAATCGTGGTTACGTCTCTCTGATGAAGTAGAATGCGGCATCCACTCCAGTTGCTCACATCATGTGTACGGTTTAATAGGAATAAATTGAAGATGGTGACAACACTAAATGTACTGCTAGATGAGATTTCAAAAGCCAATCGCGTGACCGCCTTAAATTATTAATGCCTTTATCAGTCCTTAGAAGTAGAAAATGGGTGAATAATTTACATAATCTGATTACTAGAAATGTCACTTTGCCATTTTGATAAGTCATGTGCACGTCATTGTGTGTCATCATTATGTACATACTAATTTCATAGATGATCTTTTACTTGAATCCAATGTTGCCCAGAAAAATACCTTGAATTTCAGTTTTGTACTTTCATTTTTTTTTTTTTTGTTTCAGTGTGATGTAATTTCAAATTATCAATACATTCTGGAAACAAAAAAGTTCTCCCAACCAAGTTGGTGAAGACAGTGGCAAAATTGCCGGTCAGGAGATCGGGACATTTTTCAACTGACGATATCCCAAACGTACCAGTCCATTACCTAGTTTTGCGACAGTTTTCAAACTCATTGTTCTTCTCCTTTATCAGCCAATTGCCTATTTAGGGCAGGACTGGTTCAAAACTGTAAGATCGTCAGATTCGTTTAACAATTTGACTGGTGGATTGGGAGCTTGGCCATAATGGTCAAATCAGACTAGGACGGATTTTTTTTTTGGCTTTGTATATCTTCGTGCACAGACTTTCAAATTCAGCATCTCCCATTAACATTTGTAGAATCCGCCTCCGTTTTGTTAGGTCTACATGTATTCGATATGACCCAACAAGAAAGCACACCTATGATGAGAGTGATAAACCATAGCATTAGTATTGATCTGTGATAACTGAATGCAAACTCTCAGGCCACCGGTCTAATTTTGTGAGAAATTCGAAGCTGTTAGGGCCTGGAACCAGTCTAGATCTCAAATAGGTCAACGCCTATGTTTAGATTCACTTGTCTAAAATATTTCAATTGGTTGGAAAAGCGAACCTATGGTTCGCTTTTCCAACCAGCTGATATATTCCGGACAACTGAATCAGAAAGCTATGAATGTTACTCAATCGAAGCTTCAATTCATCGACATTTTGATGACCTAATAATCGGAAATGAAGTCTCACCACAATCGTTGTGTCATGATGACGCTGGATAGTTCCACAAATTATGTTAACATTTTGTTGTTTTCAAGAGGGATTAAATACTTATTGCTTGGAATATTTATAAATGGGACAGGAAGGAATGCCTTTATATCGTTGAAAGTAAAGACACATAAAATTACTTCAACGACCGTATGCGTGCAAATTTCCACAAAAAATGGATAAACAAACATTCAATAGGAGTATCGAATTCTAATCAGAGTTAGAGTGGTGACATGAGAGCTTGGACTGAATGGCGGTAGTGACTTGTATAGTTCCGAGATTATAGAATATATTACTTCTCGACTGATGAAGTGCATGACAGGACGTCATCTCTATATGCATTAACGTGCAATTTTAGTGTAATATTTGGGACCCACCAAGCAACAAGCAAATCTGTGTAATTCATTAACCACACGGTAGACGTCATGATTGGACATGAGATACAATTTGATTATGGAGTCCCATTTTTTTATTTTGATTATTATTATTATTATTAATATTATTTTGACTAGTGAATGTGTTTATTTGTATTGGGGTTTAGCAACCAGGGTCACAAAGATTTACAGGTGAAGGAGGGAGGTTGATTTCAAACCGAAAGATCCACGGTTCGATCCCTGCCAGGGGTAACTGCGTTGTGTCCTTGGGCAAGGTACTTAATCCCGATTGCACACTTGGAGGCACGATGGCGTTGGGTACTAAAACGTTCTGCACGTCGATGGTGAACTTGTCTCCAACCAATGTTATCTCTTCTTGTGAGAAGATAGTACGTTGGGGAGTTTGACGGTTGCTCGTCGTTGCTCGGTTTTTCTCTCCGAGTACTCCGGCTTCCTCCACCTGTACAACTCTCCCACACGAGGTTATTCTGTTTGTCGAAAGTGTCGCTATGTCCCAATAACTATACAAATATAAATAAATAAATAAATAAATAAATAAATAAATAAATAAATAAATAAATAAATAAATAAAGCCAGAGTTCCCGGAAAGGAACACGGAACAAGGCGAGTATCTCTTCAGTCGATTAATCCGGAACAATCAAGGTTAGCACACTTGAAGCCATGTGTGCCATCAACGTGTTGAAGTTTAAGCATACATCTCCGCCCTGCTCCCACTCGGGTAAATAGGACGAAATGTCTTACCCGAGTACACAAAGCTGATGACGCATGTCAGGATCAAACCCACGACCTGTCCATATGAATCCCAATGCGCAGTTTAAAAAAAAGATGACCAACACGTTCCTATGCTCGTATGAAGCCTCTGTCAAATGCAATAACAGATCCTGCCATGAATGTCGGGAAGTACCGACTCCCGCGACACACCAGACTCACTGAAATAAGACCGTTAAGTCCTTATTAATTAGGGTTGATTCCTGAAAACTCCAGAAAACAAACTGCCAACGAGGAACTCAATCCTCTAAGCTGGCTCTGGGCAAAATATCACATTCCCATGTATGCCCCCTTTCTCAGTGCAAGAATGAAACCAAATTTCACTTATCACCAGGACTGCAGAGATCATTCCTTACATATTTCTATTTTACTTTATTTTTTCTACTAAACATGTTATTTTCAGTTGCAGCTAATTCTCCATCTTCTCTCTCTCTCTCTCTCTCTCTTCTCTCCCTCTCTCTCTCTCTCTACCTCTTTCTCTCTCTCTCTCTGTCTTCCTCTCCCCCCTCTTTCTCTCTTTCTCTTCACTTTTTTTCCTCATTCGTGCTTTTTTATCTCCCACTTTTTTGTCTTTCCATACTCTACATTTTCCCTTTCCCTGAGGTGGGTGACAGTAATACAGCCAGCTGGCTATGTCACCTTCCTGCAGAAGACAAATATGTAGCTTCATAAATCCTAGATGTGATATATTATTAATACTCTTTGTTGTTTCTTGGGCAATTATGTTATAAACATGTATTATAATGTCTTTTGCAAATAAAGTTATTACTTACTTACTTACTTACTTACTTACTTACTTACTTACTTACTAATAAGCCTCAGCGATCTCGACAAGCAAGTAAAGGTACAGACAGATGTCGACCAGACATGTGACCATTACTGTCAAGTGCCCCCCCCCCCCCCCTCTCCCTTCATGATGCCTGCAGTGTGGGTGAAACGGTTATACCACGTCGATGGTAACCTAAATATGTATGAATATCCAAGCAAAGAATATACCAGAAACAACCTCTTTGCTAGCACTGTATACATTACACCTATGATGGAGACCAATATGTACTGGACTCTTAAATTTCTGAGTATTTTTAGAATGTTTTCATCTTATCTAGTGACTAGATTTTATTAAACATGCATGTACATGCAACTAAAAAACAATGTGGCCAAAAAGCTGATTCACTTTCACAAAAAGAAATAATTCTTCTTTTAGTGGGAAGAGATTTGTTGTCTTCGCACGAATATTCACCGGCAGTACGGATCGCAGTGGCTCAGTGGTTACGGCATTGGACTTCAAACCGAAAGGATCACGGATCGACCACGCCAGGGTAACTGCGTTTGGTCCTTGGGCAAGGGATTTAATTCCCATTGCCCGCGTGGGGGCACGGATGCGCTGTGTAATTAGGCGAACTGCACGTTGAAGATGTACTTATCTTCAACCGATGCTAGCCCAGCTTGTTCGGAGCTAGTACGTTGTGGAGCGTGACAGTTGCTCGCCGTTGCTTAGTAGTTCTTCCCGGATACTCCGGTTGCCTCCACCCGTTGAACTGTCAGACACGAGGTGGCCCTAGTTATCAAAAGTGTAGTTAAATCCCAATACAAAAATACAACGGCAGTCCGAAAGGAGTTAACACTATTCGCTGAATGATTTGCTACGAAAATGTTTGACTTTCCTCAGTACCGGTGTAAAAGGAATGGAAGTCCGTAGGAACGTTAGTCCCTCTGGACAATTATTCCGCGGAATTATAGTCCTAGGTCTAACATTTCTAGGAATAGTAGTCCGCCGGACTACTATTCCTAGAAATGTTAGACCTAGGACTATAATTCCGCGGAATAATAGTCCAGAGGGACTAATTTTCCTACGGACTTCCATTCCTGTTACATCGGCTAACGTGAGTTGTGAAGGAGATCTCTTGTATGAACGAATATGTATGGGAATATATATGCTACATCGACACTGGGATCGATGCATCATTACTTCCTACTGTACCATCTCGACGTGTGAATTAAATCTTAAGAATATTGGAAATTGAAGATGGGCCACGTAGTTTTTATAAGCTCTTGGCATTCATAATTTCTAACCATTTTCTGTTTTAAAGTGTTGTGAAGTGTTTAAGCGGTTTACACCAGTGTTAAGATGACAAATCGTGAATGGGCAAAGGGATGTGTCTAGACGTTTCCCAATGGGGGTGTAGGGTAGTGAATTTCCAACTAGGGGGAGGAGATCGTTGGGGGAAATCCCCCTCCCGGTCCTCCCCCTAGTTGGAAATTCACTACCGAATTTTTTTTTTAAAATGAAGCCATGAAAGGTGGCATAAATTGTATTCTATTAACTGAAATGCCAACACATTTATGATAGAATTATCAAGTTATTATTATTTGTTATTATTCTGGGAATTGAATATGTGCTAAACAAATGCTCAAGCTGAGAACTTTGAGCAATTCTCACTGTCCTAACATTAAATCAGATCTTATGCAGGAATGATCAATTTTGGATGTTTCGTCATTTTGTAACTGTGAATGATGGAATTAACTCAAGATAACGATTTTACATAATGTGATTTTCTTGAAGTGCATTTCGAGGATTTTGTTTTATTACGATAAGTGAACGTACTATAGAAATATCGTACCGATTGGCATCATGCATACTTCTGAAGCTCGATATTGCATACACAGTAGTTGTAAATAGAAACAGTTGGAATTTTTGCCAGTTTGAAACCGAGTTGGAATTTTGGGAAGTAAAGGAAACATCAGCATCACTAAAGAAGCTCTAAAATCTAGATAGATGGAATTTCCAACTACTCATGACTTACCTTCCGAATTTCCAACTATAGGAAATTTTTGTCAGGATTGAGGGATGACACCCCTCCCACCCCCCACCCCCACCCTCTATCGCCACGTGCCTGAATGGGCAGAGGTATTGGGGATTCAAAATTCCAATTGTACTGTATTCTGATTATTTATTCCTTCTACTCTTTATCGCTTCATTTCCAAACTTATCTGAAAATGTTTCTTTCATTACAAGTCCTTTCGGCTTTTTTCTGGATTCATACACCGAAAATCCGAGTTGTGCCAAAGCTCAAAATTTACTATATCACACGAAACGTCGTTAATTTCGACGTGACAACCCATGTCTTATTTCCTGATTATCAACTAGTGTCAAATCGGCGCGTGGTCCCATAGCAGCAGCATTGTATTCTTGACATGATGTTCATATGACGTCAATTACGACAACAGGTGCAAGTAAAGTGCATTCATGACGTCATGATGTGAAGCGTCTGAGCCAACGAACTGATTGTCGGTTGTTTTGGGAGAATTTAGCGACAATGAATTAAATAAAAAGTGTAAAAAACATTCGAAAATTCATGTGATATACAGAATCTTTAACTCGTGATGTTTGGATATAAGATTTTTTGAAACTCGTTTGATGAATTCGATTCACAACTCGCCTAAAGGATCGTTGTGAATCAAATTCATCAAACTCGTTTCAAACTAGAGAAACAGAATTTACTGCATCCAGTAAATTCAAGTCTGTGTGAAAAGGGTTAAAGTATCAGGAATAAACTCTACAGAAAGAGAATTTATGGAGGCTTATCTTCTGGTGTAAAATATTTTTTAACAAATCAGAAATGGGTTTTCGTTAACAGTATTTACAGATATTCATACAGGAATCAGAACAATTTTTATAAGAAACCAGAAAAGGCATATATGTGACCAGCATTCAAAGGGTTCGATACACGAATCAGAAATGGACAATTTTGGCTTTGCCCACTAATTTGAGTGATGAAATACATTCATAAACTTTAGAAATACATTAAGGTGTAAATGCATTTCCCAGTCTTTCTGAATAATATGCACTTGATGACCTCATTCAGGTGGACCGTATATTGAATCTCCAGCACTTTTTAACTCAGTCGGTGTAGTCCCATGTCTACATCTACACTGAAGAATGAGCGCAACCCACTTTGAAATAATGGCTCCACCAACTTCAGATCTGTCATCTGTCATTCAGATGGAAAGGGTGAAAAAACATAGATGAGTGCAAACTGGTTATTGTTAACCTGCATGCCAAAATGCATCGAGATAGGACGATCCGTATTTGAGTTGTCGCGCTGACAAAGGGTGCACAGACTCTATGTCGGAGATATTGTCATAAAAACCTTAAAAACCCCAAGAGCTCATTTGAAGGCCTGCTCATAAAAGAGCATCTAGTGACATAAACAAGGCATACATAAAACTAGAACTTCTCTAATAAATTTAATTTTAAACAGTCACAGCACTAACACAGTTAACAGTACAGTCAACTCTGTCAGTATTGCATATTTTACCAGCATCCTGACAGTATACATTTACATGTACACTGGAATTCTTCATGATCAAGTTGTTTGTTTTTATATTAACTTGGTTTGGGAATTAATTATGTACAATGAGATTAAATAAATAGATCATGTTATTGTATGTGACAGTCACAGCTTTCTCCCTGCTGCTTTTTGTGAAATTCTTTCATAGAGAAAATATTCATATAGGAATCAGAACAATTTTTCTAAGAAATCCGAAAAGGCATATATGTGCACACCATTTATCGACCAAGGAATAAGAAATGGACATTACTGCCGCTGCCATTTGTTTGAATGATGAGATACATGTATAACCTTCAGAACTGCATTAACTGGTATAAAATGAAAGGTCGAAAAAGTATGCATTTAATGACCTCTCTTGACCACATGGAGGTGGACCACATTTTGAACCTCCAGCAAGTTTCAACTCATTTGGTGTAGGTACCATTACTATAGGTCATACCAAACCTGATGTATGAGTATAAACTACTTTATAAATATTGGCTCCACCAACTCCGGATCTGCCGTATTTGTAGATGATGGCAAATGTTCATATTAGCAAGGCAATGATGAAGTGCATGCATGGTACCTCTGGAAAATATATTGCAAGTAAAAAGGTTCAGTTATGTTGGAATGTTGACGTTGAAAGGCCTTAAAGACCCCCCGAGAGCCTGTCTGAAGATTTATTGGCATTGTCAAAATACCGAGGTCCCATCTATATCCAAGTGTGTTTAGAACAACACTGTGAGAATGGAAATGGTTTTCATTATTCTCAATGATTTTTTCGAAGAGAGGTGCACCATCGAAGTGCAGTACACTTTAGTACACAGCGCTACCGTGCCCCCATATTAAGATCTTCAGAGGGTTAAAATATTCGCTTTAAATATCCATTTTAATCCTTTAACCCTTTACCCAACGAATCGGCCGCATCCGCCCGCATAATATGCAAACTGAGAAGTTGAAAAATATTAGTTCCAACGAGGGGTCCCATGATATGGTTTTGTTGAAATTGTTTGGAAAATTTGAAAAAAAATATTTGAAATAATAAATTTTGCTATTGTCTGCGTTGGGTAAAGGGTTAAATGGGGGCGCAGTGGCTGAGTTGGCAGAGGTGCAGGCTGCAAGTCGAGCGGTCCTCACTCTGTCCTTGGCAAGACACTTCACCCCATTGCCCACGTGCGTGCATGGTGGCGATGTGTACTAAAGCGTACTGCACATCGATGCTGCACCTGTCTTCAACCAATGCTAACCCTGCTTGTGTGGAGTTAGTATGTGGGGAATCTGATAGTTGCTCGCTGTTGCCCGGAGGTTCTCCCCAGGTACTCTGGCTTCTCCACCCGTAAAACTGTCCTGGTCATGGTAAACCACTGTGCAGAAATATGTGACATTAAACACCAATAAATAAATAATCCTTTAAAAAATGAGCTCATTCCAATGAAGGGTCATAAGCTATGTTTTTCAAGCAAAAATGAAAAAGTAATTAAAACTGAATAGACATTTCTGTGTATAAAGCTGACCGGTTTTTTGCCTTTATGTTGGCTAAAGGGTTAAGAATCCCTTAGTTTGGAAAGCACACTGAAAAGGTGTCCCATTCCACATAGAATTAAATGTTTCAGAAAAGAGAGTGAAAAACATTCTGTAGCCATGAGTTATATTAAAGATATTTTTTTATTCACATCGAAGTATTAAGAGGGTTAAAATCTGACCATTCAAATATTCCATTTTATTACTTTGTAACTGTGATAGGTGTTTCGAGAAAGCCACACACCACTCCATCCCAAAACCTCTCAATCCTGAGTTATGATTGAGAATAAATAGATTTTTAAAAAAAATGCTTTGAAAAGTGAAGGTTTCTCTCTCTCTTCAATGATTGAGACTGAAGGTTTGTAACATGATACAACATAAATATACAGTGCTGTTCAGTGTAACAAAGAATTCTATCTCAGCTTTCTCTCTGGAGATTTCTGTTTTAGATAATGGTTACTGCTTCAGCTAACTCATTTCCCAGTAAATGTTGTAAACATATTTTTAACATCTAGAGTCCGAAAGCCCCACATGCCTCCAAATCATAGATGCCCAAATACCAATGGCAGGCAGTCTATCAGTATACCAAAAACATTGAGATAGGATTGATTGTATTTGGGTTATCATGCTGACAAACAGTGCATAGAAGACATTCTATGAATGTTATTAATTTATTGGGTTTAATGACACTTCAACAGCTAGGCCCACCTCGTGTTGTACAGTTTTTACGGATGGAGGACACCAGAGAACACAGAGAACCACCAAACAACAACAACAAGCAACTGTCTGGCTCCCCAACATGCTAACTCCACACAAGCAGGGTTAGTGCAAGTGTATCATCGACATGCAGTATGTCTTTGTACACATCATCACTATGCCATTATGTGGGCAATGGGGGTGAAGTGTTTTTGCCTAAAGACACAAGGCACTTGCCGCAGCTAGGATTCAAGCTGAGAACCTCTCAGCTTGCAGCCTGCACCTCTAACTGCTTAGCCACCGTGCCCCTCTATGAATGTAATGGGAATACTTTAGAGGCTTATCTTGGGGATAAAATAGTTTTAAAGAAATAAGAAATAGGTTTTCAATGACAGTATTTATAGATATTCATTCAAAAATCAGATAATTTTTTCCAAGAAACCAGAAAAGGTATATATCTTCACAGCATTCAAAGGGACCAATCAAGGGAATGCACAAGGAGGTTCAAAAATATGATTTCCAGCAATTCTGGTAATAGCCCTCATGACTCCTGTTCGACCTTGGCCCAAATTGTGAATCTCCATCGAGTGTCAACTCGTTTGGTATTAGTCCCAGGTCCATACATCATACCATGCTTGAAATATGAGCATGACCCATTTTCACAAATTTTGGCCACACCAACTTTTTACGTAAAAATGGATGTATGGACTTCAGGAATGCTTTAGAGAGTCAAAACATGTGATTTCCAGCAATTCTGAAAAAATGCATTCAATGACCCCAGGTGACCTCCGTGACCTTGACCCACATTTTTGAACCTCCATCAAGTGTCAACTTATTTAGTGTTGGCTCCAGGTCCATGCATCACACCATGCTTGAGATATGAGCTTGACCCACTTTCAAAAATTTTGGCCACACCCACCTTTTTCATGAAAAAATGCACATCTGAATTTTGGGGAAGCATTTGGAGGTCAAAAAATGTGATTTCCAGCAATTATGAAAAATGCACTCATTGACCCCTGAGTGACCTCGGTGACCTTGATCCATATTTTGAATCTCCATCGAGTGTCGACTCATTTGCTGTTGGTCCCAGGTCCATATGTCACACCATGCTTGAGATATAAGCATGACCCACTTTCAAGAAATTTGGCCACGCCCATTTTTTTACGTCAAAATGCATGTGTGTATGTCAGGAATGCTTTAGGGGGTCAAAAAATGTGATTTCTAGCAATTATGAAAAATGCACTTAATGACCCCTAGGTGACCTCCGTGACCTTGACCCATATTTTGAATCCCCATCGAGTGTCGACTCATTTGGAGTTGGTCCCAGGTCCATACATCATACCATGCTTGAGATATGAGCGTGACCCACTTTCAAAAATTTTGGTCACGCCCACTTTTTTTTATGTCAAAATGCATGTGTGTATGTCAGGAATGCTTTAGGGGGTCAAAAAATGTGATTTCTAGCAATTATGAAAAATGCACTTAATGACCCCTAGGTGACCTCCATGACCTTGACCCATATTCTGAATCTCCATCGAGTGTCGACTCATTTGGTGTTGGTCCCAAGTCCATACGTCATAGCATGCTTGAGATATGAGCGTGACCCACTTTCAAAAATTTTTGGCCACGCCCACTTTTTTTACGTCAAAATGCATGTGTGTATGTCAGGAATGCTTTGGGGGGGTCAAAAAATGTGATTTCTAGCAATTATGAAAAATGCACTTAATGACCCCTAGGTGACCTCCGTGACCTTGACCCATATTTTGAATCTCCATTGAGTGTCGACTCATTTGGTGTTGGTCCCAGGTCCATACGTCATACCATGCTTGAGATATGAGCGTGACCCACTTTCCAAAATTTTTGGCCACGCCCACTTTTTTACGTCAAAATGCATGTGTGTACGTCAGGAATACTTTAGGGGGTCAAAAAATGTGATTTCCAGCTATTCTGAAAAATGCACTCAATGACCCCTAGATGACCTCCGTGACCTTGACCCATATTTTGAATCTCCATTGAGTATCAACTCATTTGGTGTTGGTCCCAGGTCCATACGTCATACCATGCTTGAGATATGAGCGTGACCCACTTTCAAAAATTTTGGCCACGCCCACTTTTTTTACGCCAAAATGCATGTGTGTACGTCAGGAATACTTTAGGGGGTCAAAAAATGTGATTTCCAGCAATTCTGAAAAATGCACTCAATGACCCCTAGATGACCTCCGTGACCTTGACCCATATTTTGAATCTCCATTGAGTATCGACTCATTTGGTGTTGGTCCCAGGTCCATACGTCATACCATGCTTGAGATATGAGCGTGACCCACTTTCCAAAATTTTTGGCCACGCCCACTTTTTTTTACGCCAAAATGCATGTGTGTACGTCAGGAATACTTTAGGGGGTCAAAAAATGTGATTTCCAGCAATTCTGAAAAATGCACTCAATGACCCCAAGATGACCTCCGTGACCTTGACCCATATTTTGAATCTCCATTGAGTGTCGACTCATTTGGTGTTGGTCCCAGGTCCATACGTCATACCATGCTTGAGATATGAGCGTGACCCACTTTCCAAAATTTTGGCCACGCCCACTTTTTTTTACGTCAAAGTGCATGTGTGTACGTCAGGAATACTTTAGGGGGTCAAAAAATGTGATTTCCAGCAATTCTGAAAAATGCACTCAATGACCCCTAGATGACCTCCGTGACCTTGACCCATATTTTGAACGTCCATCGAGTGTCAACTCATTTGGTGTTGGTCCCAGGTCCCTAGTTCATACCACGCCTGAGATATGGGCGTGACCCACTTTCAAAACACCCCTACAGACACCCCTGATGCCCCAGGAATCTGAAAAATATTCAGTACCGAGAACTTGTGGCTGTCTATCAGCATGCCAAAAATCAACGAGATAGGTCTATTCGTTTTCGAGTTATCTTGCGGACAAAAAAGTGATGAGAAGACAGAAGACAGGAGAAGAAGAAGAAGAAGAAGAAGAAGAAGAAAAAAAAAAAAAAAAAAAGAAGAAAAAAAAAAAGAAAAAGAAACCGTGCAAAAACAATAGTCTGTGTGTTTCACACAGACTAAAAATCTTATATCCAAACATCACTCGTTTGAGATCCTCTATATAGCACTCTATATAGAACATAACTGAAGTTGAGACTTAAACAATGATTATTTTTGGAATAGCCGGACATTAATTTGTTACGTGCATGACAAATGCTTTCCAATGATGTGTGTGTGATTTCTATCACCAGTGTGATGTTTTTTGTACTTCCAAAACAACTCAGTATAAAATGATAAAAAACGGCTTACTGGGCCTTTTCAATTTTAAATTATATTTGAGGTCGGAGTAAAATTCAAGCCGGACATCGTTTCACAACAAGCAAATATTAAACTTTGCAAACTAAAATGAAAGCACCCCTGTGGGAACCGTGGTAGCTGATGCAGTGTTTGTTTATTGTGGTAAACAAGCTCGGTTTGGGGTGGAAGTCCTCTAAAATGGATAAAATGGGTATAACCGATTGGCTGGACTTGACTTCATATCCATGTTGCGGTCACGATTAACCATTGTGCAGAAATATGTGACCCCAATAAATAAATTATATACTTTGAAAATGAGCTGTTTATTATTAGTCTGTGTGAAACACACAGACTATTGTTTTTGCACGGTTTCTTTTTCTTTTTTTTTTTCTTCTTTTTTTTCTTCTTCTTCTTCTTCTTCTTCTTCTTCTTCTTCTTCTTCTTCTTCTTCTTCTTCTCCTGTCTTCTGTCTTCTCATCACTATTTTGTCCGCAAGATAACTCGAAAACGAATTGCCCTATCTCGTTGATTTTTGGCATGCTGATAGACAGCCACAAGTTCTCGGCCATCTATGTTTTTCAGATTCCTGGGGTATCGGGGGTGTCTGTAGGGGTGTTTTGAAAGTGGGTCACGCCCATATCTCAGGTGTGGTATGACCTACAGACCTGGGACCGACACCAAATGAGTCGACACTCGATGGAGGTTCAAAATATGGGTCAAGGTCACGGAGGTCACCTAGGGGTCATTGAGTGCATTTTTCATAATTGCTGGAAATCACATTTTTTGACCCCCTAAAGCATTCCTGATGTACACACAGTCACACATGCATTTTGACGTAAAAAAGTGGGCGTGGCCAAAATTTTTAAAAGTGGGTCACGCTCATATCTCAAGCATGGTATGACGTACGGACATGGGACCAACACCAAATGAGTCGACACTCGATGGAGATTCAAAATATGGGTCAAGGTCACGGAGGTCACCTAGGAGTCATTGAGTGCATTTTTCATAATTGCTGGAAATCACATTTCTTGACCCCCTAAAGCATTCCTGAAGTACACACATGCATTTTGACGTAAAAATAGTGAGCGTGGCCAAAATTTTTGAAAGTGGGTCACGCTCATATCTCAAGCATGGTATGACATATGGACCTGGGACCAACACCAAATGAGTCGACTCTCGATGGAGATTCAAAATATGGGTCAAGGTCACAGAGGTCACCTAGGGGTCATTGAGTGCATTTTTCAGAATTGCTGGAAATCACATTTTTTGATCCTTAAAGTATTCCTGACATATACACATGCATTTTTACGTAAAAAAGTGAGCGTGGCCAAAATTTTGAACGTGGGTCGCTCCCATATCTCAGGCATGGTATAACCTACAGACCTGGGACCAACACCAAATGAGTCGATACTCGATGGAGGTTCAAAATATGGGTCAAGGTCACGTAGGTCAACTAGGAGTCATTGAGTGCATTTTTGAGAATTGCTGGAAATCACATTTTTTTGAGTATGGCCCAGTAGGCCACAGGGTTTTCACAGCCTCCAATTTCCTGACACAGTAAATTCTCCCCAAGCAATACGATGTTATGTTCACACTGGAGACTATGTAAACACCAGTGGAGTAAGCTGTCAAAATGAAATCTGACCTTGTCATCATAATGGGATGTTAGTTCCTGAAACTAAGTTGAGAGAAACCCTTTGCCTTGCAAGGAAATAAATTGTAAATTATTCAGTTCACTGCTTTTAACCCTCTCCAGACTTCTATGTGGATTGCTCATATTTTATTTCAGGCAGAATAAAGTTAACCCTTTCCATAAAACTGCACTGAATAATTGTTGAAACCTATCTTATTCAGTTCAATGCTTTTAACCCCTCTCAAGACTTCAATGTGGATTGCACATATTTTATTTCAGGCAGAATAAAGTTAACCCTTTCCATAAAACAGCACTGAATAATTGTTGAAACCTATCACAAAACTGCCAGGGTGCCGGTAACAATGAAATACTGGCATGGTCGACTGTACTGTTAACTGTGTTAGTGCTATGACTGTTTAAAACTAATTTGTTAGAGGAGTTCTATAGTCTTTCACCGCGCTCATCTCGGCCTCACCGAGAGTGCAGAAACCTTTGGTGTCAAAGTGCCGTTAAGAGAATGTCTCTGATTTGTGCCGTTCCATCCCCCCGGCGTGCAAAAGCAGATACTGTCAGCTGAGAAACTTAATGTTTTTCGCTTTATTTTCATAACATTTAATTCTATGTGGAATGGGATACCTTTTCAGTGTGCCTTCCAAAGTAAGGGATTCTTAACCCTTTAACGAACATAACAGCGAAAACCGGTCAACATTATTCACAGAAACGTCTATTCAGTTTTAATTACCTTTTCATTTTTGCTTGAAAAAACATAGCTTATGACCCTTTATTGGATTGAGCTCATTTTTTAAAGGATTATTTATTTATTGGCGTTTAATGTCACATATTTCTGCACAGTGGTTAATCATGACCACGACAGTTTTTTAGGTGGAGGAAGTCGGAGTACCCGGGAAGAACCACTGGGCAACAACGAGCAACTGTCAAATCCCCCACATACTAACTCCACACAAGCAGGGTTAGCATTGGTTGAAGACGGGTGCAGTACGCTTTAGAACACATCGCCACCATGCACCCACGTGGGCAATGGGGTGAAGTGGCTTCCCCAAGGACAGAGTGAGGACCTCACGCCTTGCAGCCTGCACCTCTGCCAACTGAGCCACTGCGCCCCCATTTAAAGGATTAAAATGGAGTATTTAAAGGGAATATTTTAACCCTCTGAAGATCTTAATATGGGGGCATTATTCAGAAAGACTGGGAAATGCATTTTATTACACCTTAATGCATTTCTAAAGTTTATGAATGTATTTCATCACTCAAATTAGTGGGCAGAGACAAAAATATCCATTTCTGATTCGTGTATCAAACCCTTTGAATGCTGGTCACATATATGCCATTTCTGGTTTCTTATAAAAATGTTCTGATTCCTGTATGAATATTTTCTATCCCCTTCCTTTTGTCTTGACGATAACTCAAAAACAAATCATCTGTCCTGGGGGGCGCGGTGGCTGAATTGGTAGAGGTGCGGGCTGCAAGCCAAGAGGTCCTCGGTTCGAATCCCACCTGCGGCAACCGCGTTGTGTCCTTGGGCAAGACAATTCACCCCCATTGCCCACGTGGGGGCACGGTGACGCTGTGTATTAAGGCGTACTGCACGTCGATGGTGCACCTGTCTTCAACCAATGCTAACCCTGCTTGTGTGGAATTAGTATGTTGGGGAGCTGACAGTTGCTCGCCGTTGCATGGTGGTTCTCTCCGGGTATTACGGCTTCCTCCACCCGTAAAACTGTCGTGGTCATGATTAGCCATTATGCAGAAATATGTGCCCTTACACACCAATAAATAAATAAATAATCTGTCCTGGGGCTGTTTGGCATACTGGTAGCCTGTCACAAGTACTGGCCCAGCTATGTTATCAGGGAACCTTTGGGAGTGGTCCATTGGGCCACAGATTTTTTATACCCCCAATTTCTTTGTAAAAGAAAAGCATCATAAAGAAATAGCTGTTTATATTTATATACACAAGTGAATAATGTAAACAATCAAATTAGAGAGAAGTTGCTATAGATGACAGCCTGACACATATTTACTCTTATCAGCTGTCAGATCAGAATTAAATTGCATCCCCAAACCAAGTTGAAAAAAAACCTTTTGGTGGCAAGAAAATTTGTTTATTATACAGATCTATCTTACAACACTTGATTAATTGTAGTTGAATAAATAACCCTTCACTTTCATTGCATTTTTTTATTTTTTTCATTCTCAATCATAACTCAAGATCAACAGGTTTCGGGCCGAGTGGTAAGCGGCTCTCTCGAAACACTTATCACAATTATGAATTAATGAAATGGAATATTTAAATGGTCTGTCTTTAAACCACTTCATACTTCACCGCCCTCTTCATACTTCACCGCGAAGATCAAACAACATCATTTAACTTATGACGGTAGAACCTTTTGCACGCTTCCTGCCATATTGCCACTCTTTACGCAAATGCCATGATTCCAGATTCCACCATCTTATTTTATGTATGCCTTGTTTAGGGCACTAAATACTCTTAAGGGTAGGCCTTTAAACGAGCTCTTGGGGCTTTTAAGTTTTTTATAGCACTATCCCAATATAGAGTCTATGCACCCTTTGTCGGCTCGATAACTCAAACACAAATCGTCCTATCTCTATTCGTTTTGGCATGCTGGTTACCAACAACCAGTTTGCACTCATCTTTGTTTTTTCAGCTAGTTTGAGGCCTTGTGTGTGATACAGTAGGCTGACTGCCTTAGAGGCTTCTAAATCATAATAAATATTTGATATCATTTGCTATCGCCCAAAACTGACAGATCTGTAGTTGGTGGAGCCATTTCTTTAAAGTAGGTGTATACATGGGACTATACCGACTGATTTAAAAACTGCTGGAGGTTCAATATATGGTCCGCCTGAAAGAGGTCACCAAGGCCATCCAGTGCATATTATTCAGAAAGACTGGGGAATGCATGTCATTACACCTTAATGCATTTCAAAAGTTCATGAACGTATTTCATCACTCAGCTTGATGGGCAGAGCCAAAAATGTCCACTTCTGATTCGTGTATCGAACCCTTTGAATGCTGGTCACATATATGCCTTTTCTGGTTTCTTATAAAAAAATGTTCTGATTGCTGTATGAATATCTGTAAATACTTTTAATGAAAATCCTTTTCTGATTTGTTTGAAAATAATTTACTCCTGAAAATAAGCCTCCATAAATTCTCCTTCTGTATAGTTTATTCCTGATACTTTAACCCTTTTCATACGGACTTGAATTTACTGGGTGCAGTAAATTCTGTTTCTCTAGTCTCAATTGATATTTCAGGGATGTGTGTCTGGATATCGCCCTGACAATATACGAATAGGCTAAAGAAAATTAATCTTTTGATTCTCAGGCACCGGCGCATTCGTTTTTTCGGCCCGTGTTCGTCATTTTTATTTCGAAGGCAAAATTCAAAATGTACAAAACTACCATGTGATTTTAGCGGTATCGCATCGCGATTTGCGATGCAATATGTCGAAAACATTGATACAGTACTGTTATTCTCTTCGCGAAATGTGACACGAATCTGATATGTATTCAAAATAAATATTTATTTAACTGGTTGAGGACTAGATTAATGTTGGTGGTTTGAATTTGTTCATCAAAAATTGTTCTATTACAAATTATTGGAGAGTGCCATTGGGCACTCTCCAATAATTTGTAATAGAACAAATTTGTATAAACAAACTGTTATTTATGATTAACTGAATACGAAACATGGGTAAGGGAAATGTTACTTTTCCACTGGTATCCTCATTTTTTGAAAGGCCTAATTGTGACTTCCAGCACTCAATCAGTTAAAAAACTCCTTATTATTTTTGATCTCCATTTTAATTGTTTTATATTGATTTTGTGTTGTATGATTACTGTTATAAAAAAAACTATCAGCGAAATCAACATGGACGCTCTAGTATTCAAGTTTAGGCTCTCACAATTGGATTTTAGGCATCAGCGACCATTCCATCTGGAATAAAAAATAAAAACCGCCCTCCCTCATTCGTTTAAAAAAACAAAATGCCTGAGAATCAATTATTTAATTTTGTTTGGCCTTATCGCACAATTTGACGTGATTCAGTTCAATTTGCTGTATTGTTCGATAGTAATCAGGGGAGACAACGGAAATATATCCTCGACAAAGTGGATATTTATAGTTTATATTGTCACGAATCGCTTTAACATTCTCAGCGGAGAAAGCGAAGTATCAGTCGGTATATTTGACAAATCTGCTCGTTCATCTACTGGATTTATACCATTTTTATTGCAAATCTGTCAAGGTGATAGCTAAAAATTGCGATTTTGTTTGTCAATAAGTGTAAATATTTTGGATAATATTTCTGCCTGGGTTAAATGTAAAGCGTAAAGATAGGTATGTGACGGACCCTGAAAGCAGGTTTGTCAAACTGACGTTAATTCAAGAGATTCTTAATGAAGTATGAAATTTAATGTCCATTATGGCGCACTTGTTGAAAGCCACATGTGCTATTTATAACAGATCAATGGTAAGAGAGACAATATTCTCTTTTGTATCGTTATCTGGGTAATTAAGACTAGGGATGTCGCGATTATTCGATTAGTCGACTAACCGTCGACTATTGAAGTAGTCGACGTTTTTTTATTTTTAGTCGATCGTCTTCATTTTCAAGGTGGTACACGTCTACTACACGTCGGGGCTAAATTGCATTGTTTTGTGAGGTGAATGATCAATGAAGGTGAATAACTTTAAATATCTAACCATAGTGAACATTCATATCCGGAAGACTGTACGACTGTCACTGACTGTGTAAGAAAGAACACTCACAGTTACTCGAGAAAAATAGATTCTTCTGAATTTCTCCAGTCTTGTACACACGAATGCACCCATTGGAAAACTCAAAGCGCGGAAGTGACAAAATTATGACGAAAGTCAGAACGTCAGATCACTTCTCAAAGTTCGGAACTTCAGACTAAGATCCAATTTTAACAACTGACGAGGGAATGCATAGATCTCAATGTTCAAAATTTCTAGAAACTTATTGCAGAAAGGAAACATATGCAGGAACGTTCTTTGGTAAATTAATTTTAATTCATCGGCTTCAATCTAGTTCAAACTTGGACCCGCAGTCAGTAATATTATTTTTGGGGTTGGTACGTCCTACAGGACGTACCAACCCCAAAAATTATATTACGGACTGTGGGTCCAAGATTGGACTACATGTAGCTTCAGTCGGGACCGATTTGTTGTTCCCACAACCCCACTTCGTCTGAACACACTGGTGCCATTGTCATTTTCAGAGTTTTACGAACAGAAGAATGATTTGCTAAAAAATCATGGGAAGCGACTATTAATCGACTAACCGTCAATTACTGGTCACGATTAGTCGATTACAAAAAATGATAGTCGCGACAGCCCTAATTAAGACCAGTTTAATTGTAATCATTGGAAACAGTGCATCACATATATTCTGGACACACACCCATATTACGCATCTATCCTGTCTCCGAAATGTCGAAAGTTTTCATCTCAAACGAAATTCACATTTATATCTCTATCCATATCGAATTACAAAGCATTCGTTAAATCAGAATTAATATGTATAAACTTTGCGTTCCGACCGTATAAAGAGTGAAGCAGAATTCTGAGAGGCAGTTGGCCCGATGGCACTCAGAGAAGGTCCGAATGTAGCCTTGGCCGTCGAGGGTCATAGGCACCGAGATTGAAAGTCCGCGTATTGTCGTAACCCTATGGGGGTTGTAAGGAACCGATATTAGTTTGTTAACGGTTGTTAACCGTAGTGGCATGGTAGCCAAAGAAGTAAAAGCTGTAACGTTGTGGTCTAGAAACCGTGTTAAGAGTTTGAGTAAGCGCTTGAATAGCTCGCGAGTTAAGATGGTGGTGCGAGAATTGGTGATGTTGAGAACACTTTGCAGAATATTATTATGTAAGCTTTGTTAAGTATATATCTGAAGGCGAAAAATAACTTAACCCCGTGAGAGCCAGACAAGGCGGAAAGTGATCGTGAACTGTGGTAGACGCCGATTGAATTGTGGTTGAACTGTGAGAACGCTGATAGAGTCGCACAAACAGAACATTATATGTGTTAAGCCCGACTGACGGTGAAGTTAACCCTAAGAGGAGGAAGCAACGAGAAGTGAATAGACACTTTGTATTCATCACAAACCGTGAGAAGATGAAGATGATGTGAGGTCGATCCAGCGGACACAGCTAGCTGTGGGAGACGTCGAGGGCCCAAAAGAATAAACTTTTATTCGCGTAATTAGTGTATTCATATGGATAATTTTGTTAGTAATTTGTTTCATATTATATTTCTTCGTACATATAAATAAATAATCTTTTTAGTGAATTATCGTTGATCACCCTCTGGCGTTGTAAGCCACAGGCACCTTCAGGAATCCTAAGAGTCACAAGCGGATAAGGCATTGATAAGGTGGCAAGGTTTACATTCGAATTGGGGTTCAGACGACAGTCACTGGCTGTTGGCTGAGCACTGATAAGAACATAAATTTTCCTCCATCATTTCCTCCATCAATTTAACCCCGTAATACTGCGACAAAATCACACGTTTAAATCTCATAATACAATATTGCCGAACATTCCACTGACTCCATCACTCCAACGTCTATACTAATCTAGCTTAAATATTTATTAGATATTGGTAATTATCTTTTTTCAGAATTCCCCATTATCAAGCTACGCTGATATGACTTCAAACTCGGCTGGTGTGACGCTGACCTCTGCCGATATGAACCAAGCAATAGTGGCCACCTTGATGTGTTACTATAGGTACATCCATTTTGTTTACAGCGAATCATTGATCGTCATTCGTCAAACGCAACCCCGTCATATTGGCATTACCGGGCAAATGGAGGTAGTTTTTGTGTGATGGGGAATTAATGATGGTATTAAGTACAGTTAAAACTAGAAGTCCTGTCATAAAATGCGCGCAAATAGCACGTCGATCTGCGCGTTAATCTACGCGTTATGACTATAGTAAGGCTATCAAATTCTGTACAAGTGGGCTGTGCACAAGCAATGTTTCTGCCAATGGACCTCCGGGTAACCCGGAGGTCCATTGGCAGAAACATTGCCTATGTTTGTGATGAGTAACCAGGAGAACCTGCTGTGCTTTGGATGCCATTCAACATGGCGTTTGCTCGCAATTCACACGCGCAATTAAGCCTAGAAAAGCGCACAGTTCGGGACAGGACTTCTAGTTTTAACTGTAAGTATTAGGTGGATGAAGAGAAAAAAAAAGAGAGTTGTCTACAAAATTCAACGCAGACTAAGATTCAGAGTCGTAAACGGATATTCGTCGAAGTGAGAGAAGGGATAGTTTAGCTATCCGGATGTCCCCAATGGGAAAACCGAGACATTCGGATAGGTGGATTAGGAGAAGTGGAAACTCCGGACTTTATGAAGAGAATGAGATACAACAACACTGTCAGAAAACTGTACCAGATCTGAAAACATTTTGTAATTATTAGATTTGTTTGTTTTTTGTTTTGTTTTTTTTTAATAAATAAAGAGGTTAGTTTCATATCGGCCCAGATATCAGTAACGTCACAACAGCCTTCGGCCTTCAGTAATAACCCCTAAATATGCACTACCCCCATCGACATATTTGTACAAAAACGCCAGTGTGTAAAATGCAGTATACATATTGAAGAAACAAATTGCCTTGTCAATTCAACAACGCCAATTACAATTGTCCAGTAGTTTGTTTGATATTATATTAACATGCTGCCCGGAGTTAGTGTCAAAATGCGAAGTAATGCCTCAGTTTTGTAAAGACCATCATGCCAACGGAATATTAAAGTGACTATCTTCTGTAAATATCGTGTAAACGGGTCACGTTTTTTGTATTAAGCTTTTTACGTCGAAGCATTGCTTAAATGTTCATTTTGATGTGTTGGCATTTATGCTCTGTTCACTGGCTGTATCTATTTTAGTATGGTGATATAAACACATCTGTGCGTCTGGCATTGTAGAATGCATGCTATCTCAGAACCCAATGATACTGTGACCGCCAAACGGTCTGTTTCTCGGTCGAATCGCCACACGATTGCCATTTAGTAGTGATCGCTGATCTCCATACAACTGGTTTGCTGGAACGTTGGTGAAAAAAGTCGCTATTCATACTGCCCCCTTCCTCAAGATGGCGTCAAGTCAATCAACCCGATAACTCCCCCCAATCGATGACATTTGATCATGTGAAAGGTGTTGTGCTGTGACTGTAGTCACAGAGTAACAGCTTTCATCAAAAGTTATGTTTACATAGGACGAAAATTTGTAACAGGGTATCAATTTTCCAATCTCGGCATTTGCTTCTTTTTTATGTTGTTGTTTTGTTTTGGGTTTTTTTTTCTTGTCAATAATAAATGGAAAACGAAACATGTTTTAAACATTCAATTTCCCAGTGCAGCCCCGGGAACTGAAGCAGTGCTTGTTTACTCTTGTAAACAAGCTCTGTTTTACTGGTAAGATAGGACCCAGTAACCAACGCTTGGGGTGCGTAATCAGCTAAACTTGACTTTATGTCCATGTTGCGGTCACGATGAGTCATTATGCAGAAAATATGCTACCCTAGACATAAATAAATAAATAAATAAATAAATAAATAAATAAATAAATAAATAAATAAATAAATAAATAAATAAATAAATATTCAATTTGCATTGCCACGGAAATATGCATATCATCAACAACACATTTATTTTTCTCAGACATCAAAGTATACTCGTTAAAAAATAATCGGCGATTGCAAGGCGACGGGAACATGGAAACCTCTGAGGTATTCGGGTTTTTGTTTTTGTTTTGTTCTGATTAACATTGTTTGCATATAGCAACTTCCGCCACTAACACCCCCACCCCCCCCCCCCCCCCTCCGACGTCAGAGATGGAGGCAATTTTTTATATGTCATCAATGGGCATTCCAGCAATCCAGTTGTGTAGAGATCGTGGTAGTGACATAAAGATAAAATATTGCTAAACCAAGATTGTTTCAATAAAAGCGTATCTGAGATGTAATGCTTTTCATGAGGCAAGATTATACAGTGTTGTGGGCAAAACAACGAACAGAGACCTTCAACCTAGTCGCCACCCACTACCAATCCGGTCGAAATTGTCTGTGCGCTATTTAGCCATTTCGCTGTTATAGATCCGTACTATACGAACCCATATGTTTTTGTTATGTGCAACATCCCTATCGATTACTGAGATACAGCGCACAGTGAATGAATGCCACCGCACATAGTTATTCTCGATATAACTCGCGTTGTGATAAATGTAAGCGGCAGATGATATAATGTCATCCACTTGTTCCACAATTTTTCGCTTTTTTACGGAAAGATCGAAATACCAGGTTGTTCTGGAAACGCAAATTTGACTCGATGTTTTTAACACGTCAGTATGACTCGAAAAAGATTTCATCAAATATGAGCAAAATTAAAGTTTCACACTTGGACCGCACGCCTTTTCTACTGGAGTGTGAGGTGGGAGGATTAAGGTGAGGTGGATGTGGTGGGGTGGGGTGGGGTGTTTTGTAGGGTGAGGTGGGTCAAGTAACAACAATGTTTAACTCATTCAACGCCGAGTTCCGGAATGAAATTGCCGTATAATGTTCAAATATGTCCTAACAGTTTTAAAATTACAAATAATTGGACGTTCCTTTGTATGCCATAATTTCCCTTACGTAAGATGGATTAATTAATACAGAAGTCATGTACGTGGATGGAGTATTTGTAGACAGACCAGCCCCTTCTTTGACTTCTGATAAACTCCCGCAAAAAATATGTGTTCTCGAGCATTGTAACAGCACATTAGCATCACTCTGGTTTCTTTCATCGACGCTCTTCTGTCGCGAATGTGGGTATGTTAAACGCGCCGGTGCAATTTTAAGAAATATGTGGCCATAACACACCGGATTACCCACCACTGAATTAGTAAAGTGGATATTTGTTGACCGCTTGTCGGTGCTTCTCTCCAAGTACACCAGCTTCCACCACCTGTAAAACTGCCCGACATTATATCTATTTATTTATTGGTGTTTAAGGTCACATACTTATGCACAATGGCTAATCGTGACCGTGACAGTTTTATGGGTGGAGGAAGCCGGAGTACCCGGAGAGAATCACCGAGCAACGACGAGCAGCTGCCAGCTCCTCAACATTCTAACTCTGTTCAAGCACCGCCCAAGCAGGGTTACAGCGGTTGAAGACATGTGCACCATCGACGTGCAGTACGCCTTAGTACACGGCGTCATCGTGCCCCCGTGTAGGCAACCGGGATGAAGTGCCTTGCCCAAGGGCACAACGCGGGTCGTCCCTGACGGGGATCGAACTCTGAACCTCCAGCATAGAAGTCCAACAAATGATAAATCCTTCTCTATCTTCGAAGGTGAGTGTATACCATGAAACGACCTATCTAAGAGAGATCTCGCGTCTGTATGACACCCTTACAATGGCTCTCGTTATTGCTATGGCTGCGATTTGCAGCAAAGTTAGCTCCCATTAATTTCTTGAAGCTGCCAGTCCATTTACCACTGAGGGTATGGGAACTTCATATAAAAATTGAAATTTCGAAAAATTTACGAATTTGTAGCATCAATGCGTGCATCATTCACAAACTTCAAACATTTTCCTGGAGAGTAGTATAAAATACAGAAAAATACGGAAGCTGGTTCGATTACGTTTTTCCTAGTCTGTTTTTACCCCTTACCTAATACGAAAGGAAGATGGCACTAGTTTTTTTCATTTTTTGCGACAAAAACATAACTTATGACTCCTCATTGGAACGAGCTCGTTCCCGTGAGGGGTCATAAGCTATGTTTCTGAGACAAAAAAATGGAAAAAAATAATGAAAATTGAATGGTTATTTTTGCAAATAGCGCTGGCCGGTTTTGGCCGTTACGTTGGGTAAAGGATTAACGTTTCACTACTATTCTCAGTTGCAACACATTTAAAAAATAAGATAACTGTGTTTTCACTATGTTTTGATGTTCTGTGACTCTTTTTCTGTTCATTATATCAGCAGTGTACGCTTCGTGGCATATGATGCAGAGTTAAAGACACTGTTCTTTCCGTTATTATAATAGTCTAGAACGAGAGATTTTGTACTTTTTTTCTGGAAAGTATAAACACTTGCAAATAACTGGGAAGGAAGAAAGCACCAGAGTGGACACGCAGTGTTGGTAGGCGTGACACTGACAGATATTCTTAATGACGATTATCTCTGAAATAGTTTCTTCTAATTGGCTGACCATAAAAGTCCAAGATTCCTTTGTTACTTTTAATTAACGAAAACAAGATACAGCTGATAGACGTCATAGGTTTTTCTCGACAATTGCTTCCTTCTCAATAAGCCTATTTCGAAGGAGGATCACAGGTCGCGAGGTGTAAACATTTCAAGGACGCACGTTGTCAGCAGCGAGAGAAGAGAGCGGATGAGGTGCTTCGGACCCCGTTACGTTCATTATTGCGAATTCGAAAAACATTTAGCTAAGGTTACCATTTGTTTAAGGCAATGGGAATATTGTATGAGAACTTTCATTATTTCGAATTGAGTTCCTGTCGACATAAGTAGTGTTTGAGTGTACGCTGTGTCATGAGTATGTGGCCGTGGGCACTGACTGTTTCGACAACTTTCGGGGGTTTTCCACGCCGAGAAACTCCGTGCAACGAGTGTTTCCTTATTGCCACTCGAAACAAGTCCTCGCATCCGTAAAAACTGTCTGTAAACCTGCGACATCTGGTCTCTTAAAGTTGTCTAGGGTTGCATCCTCAGTTAAGTCGAATGATGACATCGGTTCTACGAATTTAAACTTGATCTTTCACAAAACCAGTTGACTTGGCGAACACAGAACTTGAGCGATGAACATGGAAATCGCTTTGTTCACACCCCGCGAACTGTGACCTTGCATAGATTAATGTCCAAGATGGCAGTTTCGAAATAGGTTTATTAGATCTTTCTCGTTCGACTGATAATTTCAAGGGAGATAGCTTTATTGAAAGTAGAGTTCCATGGCGATATAATTCAGGCATAACTCAGAGACAAGCGTTGATTTTTTGTTTCGGCCTTACAAAATAAATATGTGTTCCCTGTTAATGAAAGAACATCCCACTGCTGAGATATGACCAAATGTTTGCGACTTGATAGCAGGGCAGAAAAAGACCACAATTACAGTGATTAATTTCCTGCATATTGATGACAAATTATCATCATTTCAAGTTAAAAATTATCGTCACTAGTGGATGGACCTGCGTTACGCACGGGCTTCATAACCTCATTTTATTCTCGGGCATCGCCATTTAGAGTTACTCCACGTGTATCACCCCTGAGACTTTTAATGGAAATGTATGTCTGTATATAGAATAGAACATGATTTGAAACAATTGCCGATTTTCAGGAATAACGTAAAATATTGCCATCAAACTTGTCGAATTAGTTATGTAGGATAGAAATACATACATCTGCCGAGTTTGAAGTCGGTTGGGCTCGTAGATGCTGAGGAGATAGTGTACCTCACGACAAATAGAATAGTTCTCTTATCGTAAGAAAATACAATTTGGAATTCAATTAATTCAATCCTGTTTGATGGTGCTCATTAAGCTCCATCAAACAGGATTGAATTAATTAAATTCCAAGTTAAATTGTCTTACTATAATTTGAGTTATTCTGTTAATTAAATTAATTAAATTACAGATTAATTTATTACAGTCCCTGTTGCATTGTGGGCAAAATTTGCTGGACGAGGTTTCATTATTTTGACATCAGAGTGCATGGGGTTAATTCAGTTACGGCATTGTCATTACCAAAGCGGTCAGAGAATTTCTGTCCACGCCACTGTTGCATCTCAATAGTCGAAACAGAAATGTCCCAAATTTGCTACCCAGAAACGATTTCATTTCTTATGGAGTAACCTCGATCCGCCAGTATTTTTGTTTTGCAATGAAATACCAATTATATCGTGATCTTATTGAGTTTGATACGATTTTGCTTTCACAGAACTGTGTTCTTCGGATTGTATTATTTATTATTATTTATGGTCACATACTTATGCACAATGGCTAATCGTGTTCATGACAGTTTTGCGGGTGGAGGAAGCCGGAGTGCCCCACTGAGCGTCGCGAGCAACTGTCAGCTCCACAACATTCTAACTCTGTTCAAGTTCCGCTCATGAGGGGTTGCAGCGGCTGAAGACATGCGCACCATCGACGTGCAGTACGCCTTAATACACGGCGTCATCGTGCCCGCATGTAGGCAACCGGGATAAAGTGCCTTGCCCAAGGACATAACGCGGGTCTTCGGGAACGGGGATTGAACTCGGGACCTCCAGCAGAGAGGTCTAAAGAAAACTTCTATTTAAAATAGTTTTAGCCTTTTTTTTCTTCTATTTAATTGACTGTGTCATTAAAGAGTTTTTTCACATTTTCTCCTTTTCACATTGTTCAGTCGAAGAGAGACAACTCTAAAATTATCCAAGAAATATCGTACTGACGCTGTTGAAGGTAATGTATCAGCATGCGGCGTGCGTGGATGATTTGTAGTCACCGGAATTTCCCTCGTGTCCGCATTCAACCATTTGTTTATAGACTTTCAGATGGAAATTAACAGTGCTGGGGTAAATTTCGTGACCCGCCTGGAGTTATGGACACAATTCGCTAATTCTAAAAAGAAAATAGTTATGGACACAATTCGCTAATTCTAAAAAGAAAATACGCAGGCAAAACGTTGACGTTCGACTCTCCCACCTGAGAAACCATACACTGTTTAAAACAATCCGTAACTTTTACTGTAGAAAGTGACATGCGTGTGTGCAGATGTTGCACTGCATTTTCTCCTGTGTAGAATGTTTCCTGGATCAACATGGTGTATTTACTGCCACCTCAGACGCCATTCTCATCTAATGAAGACACCGAGAGCAAAATCAATGATTCTTGTATCAAAACAACGAAAGTGTGTGAAAGTAAGTTGTGTCTATCTTATGTTTTAAACCACCTGCCATGTTTCATGTATAGTACGTGGAGAATGGATTGTAACTAAATCACCCGCGGAGTGGAGTTATCACTCAAGCTATAACTTTCAAATTTGTACATATCGACAAAAAAACACAAGCAGTGTTTCAGCCAGTGGACCTCCGGGTTTAACCCGGATGTCCATTGACTGAAACTTTGCTTGTGCTGGTTATGCTTTGCAACAAATTTGCAATTATTGCTTGGGCGTATCTCCCCTCTGCGTGTGATTTAGTGATAATACACTATTACACTCTCGACGTACTGTCTGTTGGTGTGTTCTTTGCAAAGTGCTTGCCGTTATCTCTTATGTCCGCATACAACCACAAACTGTCACTTTTATATTGCTTTGAAAAAGTTGCCCACAAGTACATTATTCACTGAGAACTAAGCAAAGGTTGCAATTTTCTTGGCAATGTTTTCCACCATTGTTGGCTGTCTGTAAACATAGACAACAATGATGTATCCCCGTGGAAACTCCGGACGCGATGCTTGTTTACAGTGGTAAACAAGCTATGTTCTACCGGTAAAATTGGATCGACAATCAATGCATTGGGTGGAAGTCATCAAAAATGAGCAACATTGGTATAACGATTGGCTGGATTTGACAATAAACATCCATGTTGCGGTCACGATTAGCCATTGTGCATAGGTATGTGGCCGTAAACACCAATAAATAAATTAGTAAATAAATAAATAAATAAATAAATAAATAAATAAATAACAATCGCGGACAAACACTGTTGATTCATCTGCAGCGGGGTACATGTAAATAAGGAATTAATTATCGTAATTATTTAATCTGGGGTTTTAACCCTTTAGCCAACGCAGACCTTATCAGAATTTATTATTTTAAAAAACATTTTTTCAAATTTTTCCAAAAATTTCAACAAAACCATATCATTTGACCCCTCGTTGGAACGAGCTCGACGAGCTCGTTCCAACGAGGGGTCACATGATATGGTTTTGTTGAAATTTTTGGAAAAATAATGTTTTTTCAACTGCTGAATTTGCATATTACGCGGGCGGATGCGGGCGATTCGTTGGGTAAAGGGTTAAGGGTTCAAGTTTTGAATTCTACCTTCACGAATATTAGACACAATTGAAATTTTATGAAAACTATCGCCGTTGGAATCCTTTATTTCCATTTTCTCTCAAAAAATCAAAATGAACAAAAGTTGTCGCGTTTCATTTTATGTTCTGCAAGTCCTGGCATGCGCAGATTAACACTATCATCTGATTCATTGTTGCAAATATCTCAGAGAGATCGTTCCAACAATTAATCAGGTGAAAGAGTTAGAATGAGCCAGCTGATAACTGGTTAAAGTTGAATTCAGATAAAACTGAACTGATTTACGTGTACACGTCAGTGATATAATGTAAATTGTTAAAATCTGGCATGATGTTGAACGATACTGTTGTTTCCCTTGCGCGGCGGTCATGGTGAATCCGGGTTATCTCATGGATGCTGGACTGACAGCAGATGCGCCTGTAATGCAAATCAGCAGAATGCCGTACCATCATCTGAGACATATTGCCGGAATCCGGAACGTTGGGAACGGGAAAACAACAGAGATGCTTGTGCATGCAATTATAACAAGTATGCTATGATTTCTGTATGGTACTACCCATGGTACAGAACTGTGCAGCCAGTCTCGTCAAAAAGTCCAAATGAGCAGAGAATTCTACTCCCATTCCCAAAGATCTACACTGGCTGCATGAGCGGATTCATTTTAGACTTTTCATTCGTGTATACAAATGCATTAACGGTCTAGCCCCCACAATACTTAACTTGTACCACACATCGCCATAATCCTGGCAAATGCGGTTTGAGATTTTCCAACCAGAATCTCTCGAAATATGATTCTGGTAATCTAGTAACTGGGTGGGTCGGGCTTTGCAGTTACAGGCCCATATCTTTGGAACAAATTGCCCGATTCCCTTAGGGTTCAACAACCTTTCGTTATCTTCAAAAACGAATCTTAAAACTCACTTGTTTGAAAGATCATGTCTAAACACTCAGGAATAGCACCAAAACGGACACCTGTATTATTTATGTGCAGGCGGTGAGCACTTAGTGGAAACGAGGTTCTAAACTTTATCATTATCATAATCATTCTAATTATTTTTCTTTAACTTCCTCACATGCAAGCGTAAAAACCACACCGAACAACTTGTGAACCACCCCAAACATTTCGATATAAATGACAAAATATTGACGGAATAACGAAAAGCTATATACCACGTGAGCTTTTGACAAAGGAATGATAGTTTCGGATAAATTCGTTGCAAAATGTTCGTTGTATCACCCGCCAAGTACACGAGTGGTCAGTATCGGGTAGAGGCAGCGGAAGCTCGATAAAAGTGGAGAGGCACAACTTTTCAAAGCTACCATAGTTCGGCCCAGTGGGAAAAAAGTTAAATCGTATATCAGTAAATGTAGAGTGACATACTGTAGTCTTCCGTTCAGATGAGCATACCCCTGTGTGGTCACTGTCCTGTCCATTTCTTTTACTTCAATCATCTTCCAACCCGAAGTCTAGCCTTCGGATTGGAAGATGGGTGAAGTAGAAGAAACGGACCGAAGCGATCGATGGTGGGATTTTTTTGCCAAATGTTTTTTTTTGATTTGCATATAATGTATTACAGGATATATATATATATATATATTGACACGTTTGCGTGCGTTTGTGTAACTGCGCAACATGTCTGTGGAAAAAAGTGGAGGGGCACGTTAACGTGTGCCCACCCCCCCCCCCCCCCCCGTGGTTCCGCCGTCACTAGTATCGGGTCTGTCCATCTCTGACTTGTAAACACCCAGACATCTCTGCCTAATACTCTGCCTAATACTGTCAATGAGGTACGAATTTGACCCTGACCAACTTGTTCCCAGTCATGGACAAGAAGGTTACACCAAATTTCTAACCACCCCTCAAGTGCATATTCTAGTGTACATACCAGTTTGATATAGTCTACGGATATGGACTCTTTCAATGTAATTCTGGTACTATTCTATCCCGGAACACAGCGCAGAAGTTTTAAAGCGTATTAAAGTCGCATAATAAACACCTGGCGATGAAACGCACAGAAATCTATTTCAGTACATTTTGCTAGTCATTTTATTATTTTCAAAACACTACCCTTAGCCGACTTAATTGCCGCTGTGGGTGCACATAGACCAACTTCATAGTTAACATTTTCCTGGGAAACTGTCAGTATTCATATTTTATATTTCATGAAATATTCGATCTTTTAAACTTACCAGATTCTCTCCGGGTACTCCGGCTTCCTCCACCCGCAAAAATGTCGACACGATGTGACCCTAGCTGTCAAAATTGTCGTTAAAACCACAATAAATAAATAAATAAATAAATAAATAAATAAATAAATAAATAATCTTTCCCAAACGTTGTGAAATTTGGGATGGTTCAAAACTTTTTTGTGACGTGTATATGTGTCCTCCATTATTGGTAAACGTGGTGTGGTAGGATAAGAGTTGAGTCTGTTGTAATATGTTATACTTGGTCTAAAAGAAATTTCAAAAATGGTGTTAGGGGAGGGAGGGATATTTTTATTTTTTATTACCTTTGGGACTATGAATTTTCAGGAACATTGTCATGGCGCTCCAGCCCCGAGTTTCATGTTATATATAGTTCCGCGATCTGAACGTAGCAGCTACCCCGCGTGGTTGGGTAGGTAGCCGCTACGTTCAGATCACTGAACTAATGTCATATAGGGATGCATTTTTTTTTCAATCAGCATTTAAATGCGAAGCAAGAGGCTATAATACCGTATAAACGTTGAACAAACGGACAAAATCTCTCGAATAAGAACGCCATTCAATGCATGTATACTCATAGTTAGAGATATATCTCAAACAGTGACCTTTTCACTCGGAGGCATGTATACGCAAACGCACGTGTTCGTTTCGTTCAATTCGATGACTTCGTATGTTCGGAAACTATAGAATTTTTTACTCAAACTTTTCAGCAAATCGTCCCTTGAGTTCCAATGTGTTCTATGTGCCAGTAGGCACATAGAACACATTGGAACTCAGGGGACGAAATACAATTTCACTGTATCTGCTGTTTGTTCGTGGTTATTTTACAGGATACACCATTATTGAAACTGACTCCCCGAAAAATAGATTCATGCCTCTTAGCACTAGATCCCATTGAAATCGACACAGGAATTTGCGACTTTACGCATTTATGTTTCCAATTTTTGTGGAACAACCAACGGTGATATTTGAAAATGTCAATTAAATGCACCAATGCGCACGAAAAAAATCAATACGGCGGCCTCTGAGAATCCAAAGAAATTTTTTACCTTAATTTCTATTTTTTGCAGTGTTTATCAAGCCTGGAAAAAGTAACCAGTCATTTGCAGAACGAAGTCCCCAGAAGGTGATGCTATCCCATACAGTGGGCCAATTTATCCTCTGGACACCTCTTTCTCTTTGGGCATGAGATCTTGATTCAGATTTAGGTTCTCAGACGGTAAATGTAGTGATGTGTGCCTCATTCTGTTGATGACAGTCCGCTTATTTCCAGGCTTTGTGATTATAAGAACATTCAGTACATGCATTTTAATGTTGATGAGAATTTCATCAGTAAATCCGTCCGTGACCACAGATGTCATTCCATGTGTTGCACATGGCTACTTATTATTCTTTAGAATACTTGTTTTAATTTCCCAACATTCCGCTCGATTACTTTAAGTCTGAAGATTGTGATTCACGTCTTGCATAAATATTCGACACCATCTTGATGGGGTGTGGAAATAGAAAGCAGTGGCCCTTATAATCCGTCTGAATTACAAGCTGAAGCCAATCATCTGCAAGATTTGTAAGTATTCATTTAGACGCTCTCAATCTCATTCAAGAGTGTTGTTTTTCTGTATAAGGACGGATATATATCAGCTGTAATTGCGTAACTTTAGAAGAAACTAATTGCGTAACTATCAAAGCAGCAAGAAGGTAATCATTTTCATCTTTCTGGTATCTGTTTGCTTGATTGATGTTGCACAGACGTTTGCCGGTGTGACAGGAATGATAGTCCGTAGGAAAATTAGTCCCTCTGGACTATTATTCCGCGGAATTATAGTCCTAGGTCTAACATTCCTAGGAATAGTAGTCCGGCGGACTACTATTCCTAGGAATGTTAGACCTAGGACTATAATTCCGCGGAATAATAGTCCAGAGGGACTAACGTTCCTACGGACTATCATTCCTGTCACACCGGAACGAATTTTGAATTGCGGGGGTAGATCAAATGAGGGAGGAATTTTAATACAAATATTTTTTCTACGTTATCTCTCCGCTTAACATACTTAAATCCTCCTAGAGCTACACGAATATCACCAAACAAATTTCTTCGCATTTCCTTTTTAAAGCAGCCCACAGCCCTCATTGAAACGAACTCCGTGAGCTCGTTCCAATTGGGTAGCCTTCGATGAAACAAATGAAAATTTTAATGTCAGATTTTTCATTTTTTCGGTGGTACTTTTGATGAGTCACTATAGCTTCAATGGTTTATGAAGACATAATGTGGGAATTTTCATAGCAATTTATTTCGCCGGCGTACACTATTGCATTTACACCATACACTTTCAGAAATTTTAGTGCCTTTTAAACAGGGATTACGGAGCGACTTTGAAAGTGTCTGGGGGCGGGTGAAGTGCAAGTGGGGATTCAGGGACCTTCTCCTCCAAAAACATGTTGAAATGCCACCTTAGAAGACATTTGGTGATTTTAGGGATTAGTGGACTATTGGCTAGAGCTTGGAGGTTTTGATTTTTAACATTCAGTTTCGGTTTCGGTTCGGTTTCAGGAAAGAAATTTGGTTTCGGTTCGGTTTTACCATGTGTTAAGAACAGATAGTAAACAACACTTCAGACTTCTTACTTGGAAAAAGTCCGCAATAGTCAATGGCGGCGCCAGAAATTTTTTTTTGTGGGGGGGGGGCGGCAACTAGGGGGGCAGACTCCTATGAAGGGGGGCAAATACATAAAGGATCATATCATTACTTTGTTATGAGGTAGTCCAAACTTGGACCCAAAGTCCGTAATATACGTTTTTGGTTTGGTACGTCCTGTGGACGTACCAAACCAAAAAATTATATTACGGACTTTGGGTCCAAGTTTCGACTAAATGTAATGGTAATTAGCGGTCCTCCTTTCAAAAAATCCTGGATCCGCGTCTGGTGGGTCTGTGCGTGAGAGAGAGAGAGAGAGAGAGAGAGAGAGAGAGAGAGACTTCAAATAATTGAACAGTGCAAGGGAGATAATGCCCGTCTGTCATAATGCGAAATCCATGAATTTTTTTAGACAAGGGATATGGATAGACATGCCTTTGTTGGCTCATAACTTAATTATAACTTATAAGTATCTGCATCCGAGTCTTTAAATCTCTACTGCCTGGATGTGTTCATCAGCTAGCCTGAGGCTTTGGGCTAAGTGTGTATGGGAAATTATTGGGAATAAAAAAGAGAGGGGTGTGTGTGTGTGTGTGAGAGAGAGTGACTGAATGTGTTTGTGTGTGAGGGTGGATGGAAATGCATGCGAGATGGTTGGGGGGGCAACTGGGGGGGGGGGGGGCAAAGCCTTCGTTTGGGGGGGGGGGAATGCCCCCATGCCCCCCCCCCCCCCGTAGCGCCGCCACTGACAATAGTTTGTACGGCACCACACACCACAAAACCCTGTTTGTAAGTATACCTCCATTGGATTTAGCCTGACTCTCTTTTGAACATACTAGGGGACGCGGTGGCTCAGTAGGTAGAGGTGCATTCTGCAAGCCGAGAGGTCCTCGGTTCGAATCCCACCTGCGGCAACCGCGTTGTGTCCTTGGGCAAGACACTTCACCCCCATTGCCCATGTGGGGGCACGATGACGCCGTGTACTAAGGCGTACTGCACGTCGATGGTACGCATGTCTTCAACAAATCTAACCCTGCCTGTGCTGCAGTTTGGAGTTACGATGTTGGGGAGCTGGCAGCTTCTCGTCGTTGCTCGGTGGTTCTGTCCGGGTACTCCGGCTTCCTCCACCCGTAAAACTGTCACGATCATGATTAGCCATTCTGCATAAATATGTGACCTTAAACATATAATATAATATTTTGAACATACTGAGGTTCTAAAGGGATTAATGGCTTAGCCTATTCATTCGGAAAAAAACATGCATTGCCATTTGGGTAACAAATGAATAACATTCATCTAATCTGCGTTGTGTTCTCATTGTCACATTTTCTCTCTTTTGTCTCGTTCAGTGGACGAGTCAATAAGGGAGAAAAGGTGGCAATGAGAAAACGACGTAGGGTTAAAACTAGAAGTCCTGTCACGAATTGTGCGCTTATCTAGGCTTAATTACGCGTGGGGATTGCGCGCAATTCCCATATCGAATGGCATCCAAAGCAGGGCAGGTTCTCCTGGTTGCTCATTGCAAACACAGGCAATGTTTCTGCCAATGGACCTCCGGGTTACCCGGAGGTCCATTCCCCGAAACATTGCTTGTGCACATGCCATATGTACAGGATTTGATTGTCTTACTATGGTCATAACACGTAGATTAACTCGCCGATCGACGTGCTATTTGTGCGCATTTCATGACAGGACTTCTTGTTTTAACTGTATTCGTCCTTGGTTGGGAAGACTAAGTGACGCGAATCCATACAGGCCACTAGTCCATTAGTCTTAGTAAAATAGTTTGACCAGTTAAAAGACAAACACAATAACACTGCACGATCGGTTTTTGCTGGGTCTTGCGGTTTGGTTTTCCGGTTTGCCGCAAAAAAAACGAAACCGAACCGGAAAACCCCCAAACCGCCTAGCCTTGACACGGCTTCTGTACCGATAGTCCACTATCTCTATAAAATCGCCCAGATCGCACAGTAGGCCAGCCTTATGTACTTTGACATTCTATCGGGGTAGTTACTACCGCGCCCCGCCCCGCCCCGCCCCGCCCCGCCCCGCCCCGCCCCGCCCCGCCCCGCCCCGCCGCCAACCCCGGGTCGCAAAATTAGCGACTCATATGTAAGGATGACAAATTTATTCGTTGGTATTACGGATGACGAGTAGAATAACAAGCAATTGAGCTCATTTTTACTATTTTCAAATATTCTGAGCACTATTGGCCAAAAATGGTGAGGGAGGTAACCCCCCCCCCCCTAATTTCCCCGGCTCCGCCGCCCCTACTTTTATATAAATTTTCATAAATTTGTAGGTGCTAACAAAACACTAACACTATGCCAGTCCCTTTAAGTTATCTGAAAGTTTATACAAAAGAGGTTTTAATTTCTTAAATTTATTGCATAAACATGTTCGTAGTACATTCTCCAAGTGCGGACCAGAGAGGTCTTATTGCGAAAAACTTTACAATAGAAATTCTCATAAAATAGATGAAAACCCCCTCACTGTCGTCTGCAATTTTAGTTTGGTAAGAGGAAAGACAAGTAGTGCTCTCGTAAATTTCTGTTAGCGTGGGAATTTAAATGTTCGAAAATAGATGTGATGAATCCGACCTTGCTTCCAACAATACAAAATCGTTATGATGTTCCACTGGCAAAGCTCATGACTAAGGTGAAAGAGCGTACCATCTGCCTTCATTCGGCGCCAACACTTGCACATTGACATTCTTGAACACAGCACACAACAGCAGTGATATGTGTGATACATTAAGGTGATGGTTAGGTGACAAAAGGTAGAAATGACTTAAAATTTTATTTGAGGGAGATATTTGGACACTTATTAACCCTTTGGACACTAATGGAATATTCCATGCCATTTCAGATCCATCAACCGGAAGAGTGTATATTCGTTATTTGGGATAAGACCAATCAATATTTTCAACGTTCATTTCCAAGGGCTGAACGTTGAAAATATTGATTGGCCTACCACAGATTCAATGGTCAACTATCTATTTTGTGAATTTAGGTAGTATCACGATCTTTGACCGCAGAGGTGGCCTTTCTGCTTCAAAGGGTTAAGGAACTACATTTATTTTATTTTCAAGTAATGAGTCACGAAACATTGATTATTGTTAAGGAATGATTTAATGTAGGAAATAATAAAAAAAAATTAAAAACCTTTCCACAATTGTGTTTTTGACTTCCATCAAACTTTCCCAGCATACAGATAAATAAATAACAAGAGCAACTCGAAGCGTGGCATATGCCCCCGACGGTATCATAACACCATGGCTGCCATATTGAAATGGCTAGCTGGACCAATATCGAAAGGAAGCATTGTCTAGTAATCCACAAGTAAGCCCTAAAATTATGATTTGATCAAATAAACGGTTTTCAAATCCGGCATACAGTGAATGCAATACAGGGGTCTAGAAATATTTTCTATAACGAAAGAGTGTAAAAGGGCAATAACTCTAGGATAAATTATTGGACGGAACCCGTTCCTTATGTATATCCGCTCCCCTATGCGGGTTTGTCAGCATTCCAAAGAAGATCCAAATCCCACTGATGACTTTGAAATTACAATCTAAAATGTTTGTACGGACAAACGTCCGTACAGACAGACGGACAGATGGACGGAGGTCTCCACTAGATACCATCGAATCCTCTTTCGGAGATTGGGGGCATAATAAATGTCTAAATGTTCCCAAAAGGTATGGTAAGAGTCACAAAAAACTGTAATAAATTCTCCAGTTGGATAGATGAAAAAACTAGCTGTTCTGTACAACTAATTGGGTGACTGTCATGGCGTACATATTTAAGACGGAGATGTTTTTATGCGTCAGAAGTACCAGTCTAAACTATAATTTCCGGTTGACTGATCAAAACATGTGTCTTGGGATACACTGGTGCAGCACACTGCCATAAACGGCTGTTCTTGTTGATTATTACAAGACTGATTAGCTTTTGCTAAACTGGTTGATATAACATTATTGGTTGGGTGTTACATATCTTACGAAAGAACTGTTTGCTTGGAACATTAGCCTTTTACTTTGAAGGGTATTTTCCAAGACCAGGAACTAAACAAAGATTTAATTAAATATATTTGTTCAGTTCACTCAGATAGACACGATTTTGAAGTTTGTTAATAATAACGTTTATCTTACAATCAACATGTATTTTGTCTGTATTAACTCCGCAACTGTCGTGTATCCGACCCCCTGATACAGATGTTTGTATCAGGAGGTCGGATACAAGCACGTTCATTTCGCGTGAGTTCCATTTTTTTTCTTTTTGTTCTTCCGTACGAATAAATAGTTCGTTATATATTCGTCTGCATCCTTGACTTATCCCCAATATATTGTAAGATTAAATGATAATTACCATTATGTGGATGTACAAAATATGTATCCGAGTCTCGCTCCGGGTTCTAATGGTAGATCACGACTCGTCTTCGACTCATCGTGATCTACCCTTAGAACCCGGAGCTCGTTCGAGGAGTCGTGATCTACCCTTAGAACCCGGAGCGAGATTAGGATACATATTTTGTACATCCACATAATGGTAATAATCTCTATTTATTATACGCTAAACGATAGATTATCGAAAAAACTGCGTAAAATTAGAAATCGTCCCCCCCCCCCCCCCCCCCCCCCCACTGTGAGGATATAGAATGATCAATTTGTTCTAAAAACGTATAATGAAAAGAAAATCTAGTGGTTTTGAGTAGATATCGATCATTTTCAGCAATAATTCAATACATATTCGCCTTGAATTGATCCATGAAACCCTCCAGCTGAATCAGATCGCAAGACGCTACCTGTTCCGAGTATCAATCAAATCACTTCCGTGTATCAATGCGCATCAGCTGTTTACTTTCATGCATTAATTCAAGGTAGAAACGAGTGGAATTATCGATAGGAATGACCAGATTCTTATAAAAGGAGTATAATAAAAAGAAAATCTAGTGTTTTGGAGTGGATACCGAAAATTATCTCACTCGAAACCGAGACAAATGGTTATTTGCACTCACTCGCGCAAGCGCTCGCGAAAAATAAACATTTTTCTAGGTCGCTCATGAGATAATTGTTGGTGTCCATTCAAAAACACTAGATATCCTCTATATAATACAGTAAAATGATATAAAAGTTGGAATTCAAACAAACTGTCAGTCGTTCGTGTTTGAACTTTGTTCTGCAGGCTATGTGCTGAATTACAAAATATAAACGCAAACATCATTCATTGAATTCGATGTTTAACCCTTTAACCCTCGTTCCAACGAGGGGTCACATGATATGGTTTTGTTGAGATTTTTTGAAAAATTTTAAAAATTGATATTTAAAATAATAAATTTTGATATCGTCTGCGTTGGGTAAAAGATTAAAACAGCACAACGAGGGTGAACTTCGGGGAACTGCAATCAACGATCCGGTCTCAAGTTTCTCCTGTATTTCATGTGCACCGAAAACGGCTTGAAATACCTATCGGCTCTATGTTTGTCTCCCAGTACTACTACTGCTTACATCACCATTCTCTTCTTTTAACCCTTTACCTAACACGAAAAGCAGACACCACTTGCAAACAAAATTCTTGAATAACTATTTTTTTTAATTTTTTGTCTCAAAAACATAGGTTATGACCCCTCATTGGAACGAGCTCGGCCAGCTCGTTCAAAAGAGGGGTCATAACCTATGTTTTGAGACAAAAAATAAAAATATAATGAAAATTAACTGGCGATGTCAATAATCAAAATTTCAACCTTGAAATGTTTCTCATAATGCAACCAGGAATTTAACCACCAATCAAACCTGTTCGACAGAGTTCATTGAGCTCTACCGTCCTTTCTTTGTTTTGTGAGTGTGCGGCCTGCCTGCCTGCTGTGTCTGTCTGTCTGTCTGTCTGTCTGTCTGTCTGTCTGTCTGTTTCTCTCTCTCTCTCTCTCTCTCTCTCTCTCTCTCTCTCTCTCTCTCTCTCAGGAAAATGGTAAGCGACTTTTAAATTAGTACAGCTGAATATGATAAGATCGATGTATAAGTTTCCAAAAAATAAACGCAAAAATCATTCATTAACCCTTTACCCAACGTAACGGCCAAAACCGGCCAGCGCTATTTTCAAAAATCGTCAATTAATTTTCATTATTTTTTTCATTTTTTGTCTCAAAAACATAGGTTATGACCCCTCGTTGGAACGAGCTCGACGAGCTCGTTCCAACGAGGGGTCATAACCTATGTTTTTGTGACAAAAAATGAAAAAAATTAGTTATTCCGGAATTTTTTTTGCAAGTGTCGTCTGCTTTTCATGTTAGGTAAAGGGTTAAATTTGCTGTTTCTCTCGCTCGGGAAAATGGCAATCGACTTTTAAATTAGTATAGCTGAATATGATAAGATCAATGTATAAGTTTCCAAATCTGTGATTGCAAAACAAATGAATCTTTCAATAGTAATAACAGACCTTGAAACTGCTTTTCGATCAGCTCTCTCAAAAATTGTCGGCATGTTGTAATGAATAGGGAAAAATATTTCCTGCAGTAATTACACAACCTATTTAGTCCGTTAATTAACTCTCATTATATATTTCAGAACTACTAAATAATGACAACCAGATTAACAGCAGTGTATATCTTTGGAATGTTGTTCATACATGGTAGGTATTTCAGATTTCTCAGCAGAGGCCAAATGAAGGCCTATAATGATCATTTTTGATAATGAAAGAAAACTTGAAAAAACAACTATGCTGTCATACTACTGTGTGAGTGTTTTGTTCAGCTCGTATTTTTTTGACACCGCGCATCTTAACCCTTCCAAGTTAGAGCTACTAAATTAGATTTTCTGCTATAGCGATGAAGCAAGTCTATTTTTTTTATTTGTAGAGAGGGTCAGTAATAATTTAATCTATTAATAAATTAGTACTCACCCGCCTTAACTCTTTAACCCGATGTAACTGCCAAAATCGGCCAGCGCTATTAACAAAAATCACCATTCAAGTTTCGTTATTTTTTTCATTTTTTGCCTCAAAACATAGCTTATAACCCATCATTGGAACGAGCTATGCTTTTGACTCAAAAAATAAAAAAATTGTTATTCAAGAATTTTGACGGCAACTGTCGTCTGCCTTTCGATTTAGGTAAATGGTTAACTGCTGGTTGTCTGTTATGTTTTTTTAATAACCTTGGTAGAATTTTCTTTCACGTAAATAATTATGCGCACCCATTTAAAGGTTTTTTCCATATATAGAGACTGTTACTTGGATAGTTTCATATCGGCCGATATATCATCGCGAGGTAAGTGCATATAACTGATATGAAGTTATCGAGGGCAGATATCTCGGCCGATATGAAACCAAGTAATAACCTCTTTATTTATTAAAAGAAAACAGATAATAGTAGTATGTCGCGTACGTTTCACCTCACATTTGGGGGACCGCTGTGGGGGACCTCGGAAGTGACGTCATGTCACGTGACCCAGTGCCGCCATGTTGTGTTGTCATGGTAACCGCTTGAGCGGCCATGTTCTGACGTCATCTCCCTAGTGAAACGTGGTGTTAGTGGGCATGCGCAGCGCGTGTTGTTAGGGTGATACGTGTTTCCGTCGTCCATTTACCTAAACACTTCTTATAGGACAAGGGTATATTCGGAGGGTATGTTCCTTTGTACAGGAGTAATTTCCCGATTCGGAGAATTACCACAAACAACCCGACAAGTTTTACTATTTCGAATTCTTTCAGAATTCTCTGCTTCTATCTATATATGCAACAGTTTCTGTCTACCTAGGCATGTTCCTTTGTTCCGGAGCATACTCCAGTAGCGTAGAAGAGCCTATCAGCTGGAACAGCTTCACTTATTATTACTATATTTAGCTTTTCTGGTCTATTCTTGTCAGTTCTGACCCTATTCCGAGTACTCTTGTAGTTTCATTTATCTAGATCATTTATATAGACTATAACCAACCAATCAGATTGATTGATTTCCCACAACCTGTATGCAGAGTTATCTCCCCTTATTACAATGATTCTCGTCACCTCTATATCCAATGGCCATATCCTCAGGCACCCCAATTTCGGCACCCCTTTTTGGAAAACATAAGGCCTTCGGCACCCCATTTTGTCATATGAGGCCAGGAGGGCTATGTAAAAGCCCTCAATGAGTCCTCATTTATTATCCCTCATAGCCTCAATGAATTTTGAGGTTATGAGGATCATGAAAAATCCCTCAATGAGGTATAATTTACTACGACTCTTAGCCTCATTTCAGTATTTAACAGCCATATCTCCAGGCACCCCAATTTCGGCACCCCTTTTTGGAAAACATATGGCCTTCGGCACCCCTTTTTGTCGAATGAGGCCATGAGGGCTATGTAAAAGCCTCAATGAGTCCTCATTTATTATCCCTCATAGCCTCATTGAATTTTGAGGTTATGAGGACCATGAAAAATCCCTCAATGACGTATAATTTACTACGACTCTTAGACTTATTTCAGTATTTAACAGCCATATCCCCAGGCACCCCAATTTTGGCACCCCTTTTCGGAAAACATATGGCCTTCGGCACCCCTTTTTTGTCGTATGAGGCCATGAGGGAAATGTAAAAGCTCACAATGAGTCCTCAGTTATTATCCCTCATAGCCTCATTGAATTTTGAGGTTATGAGGTATAATTTACTACGACTCTTAGCCTCATTTCAGTATTTACCAGCCATATCCCCAGGCGCCCCAATTTAGGCACCCCTTTTTGGAAAACATATGGCCTTCGGCACCCTCTTTTTGTCGTATGAGGCCATGAGGACCATGAGTAATCCCTCAGTGAGGTCTAATGTAGTCTTACCAACCGCTTCCATCTTGTCGCCAAAGCTCCAAGGCCACTACTGGTCTATGGTCTATCTGTCCTATCATTTGCTTCTACAACAGTCTTGTTCCATTGCGGCATTGTACCAGTACTATTGGCTTCTGTTATTCTGACCCATATCTCATCCATTTCTTCCTAGCTATACCTGTCTCAGTCTCGACTATAACATTGATCAAGGTTGAATCAGATTTCCCCCTGTATACATATAAGGCATTCAGTAAAATGGGATTCCGTGTTAATTGTTTTACCCCAAAATAATAAATATGGACTCTTCCTATTGCTACCATGGAACTAACATGGAAGATACCACTAGGGTTCAAAGAGTTAAGACAGAACAGAACGAGGGTGGAGTACGGGTTACGGAAATCAACGACCCTTGGTGGAGTCTTTCCTGTATTTCACGGGCGCAAAAAGCGCACGTAAAATACAGGAAAAACTATACCAAGAGTCGTTGCTTCCTGTCCACTTTCGTCTACCCGAGTTATGTTCTCTATTGATACAGCGATTAAACTTGGAACTGACTGAATGGGCAGCGATTTTGTAGAAAAGCAGAGCCTTCAGTGGTTTGTTTGCTTTCTTGTGTGACACTGTTTTGTGTCAAAGCATTTCACGCACGTCATAACGTCACTCAGACGCCTAACGCCCAATCAGAAACTTTCTTACATGACGTTGTAACGTGTAATCCGGGTTCCGCGTGTTTTGTACGTTGGACATTTCTCAATGTCTGTTTTGTAACGCGTAACGTTGAAAACACCCCCACAATCGTTGTATGAAGCCATTTATGTCATCATATTCCAGATATAAAAGCGATAAGTGTTCTCTATGACTAGTTGGCATGAACATTTTTAAATTTAACCCGGAGGAGATCCCGGAATTATAACTTATGGAAGATGAACCCTCTCAACCCTGCGCCAAGGAAGTGGGTGACAAAATATTTTTCTGCTGTCATTGGCAGCATAACAGTTTTTGTCCTCTCACATCTTTTAGTGTGGATACGATCCTGTCAGGCCAGATGTGTTAAAAAAAGAATGTTCAGCCAAACACACGAGTCTACAAACGTACAATGCTTTTAACTAAATTGGTTTATTGCTACCTGCAATTTTAAGAGGCTTCTCTCCAGCAATGTAGAATTGTTTGTACCATTTTGGTCTTGGAGCGTCGAGCGTCGACACAAATGTGCAGGAGAACTCAGTCTACATGTATTCCTATTTGCCAGACACCATTTGGCAACTCAGCCTTCATTGTTGCCTAAAACAAAACAAAAATTATCACGTTTTGTAAATTTATAAATTCATGTGGTGTGTCTGACTTATGGGGGTACACCTTGTAGGTAGCTACAAATCTAAAGGTTGAACAACGGAATACGTACTTTCACACCAATAATATTCGATTTATCAACCCATCTGTTGTCACGTTAGTAATGTGTGAGTAAGCTGTGACTACCAAATTATCGATTTTGATTACGAGATTATGACGCGTGTGGTGAAGCAGGTGGGCAGTCGCTTGTCTTAACACACCTCGTGTGATTCAGGTGGCCAGGTTTGGATGGACTTTTGGGCGTTTCACTCAGCCCTTACACACTGTATGCGATGTTGGAAGACGCAAAAATCAGCCAAATGAGTGAACGTTTCCCCTTACAGCCTCATAATTAATTTATAAATTGTTTTGCGAAGTTGAAAAATAATTAATTATTTATGAGAGTAGTAAGTATCCAACGACAAGCAGAAGGTTTACAAGACGTGGAAATTATAATTATATCATTATTATATTTATTATTATATGAGTGGTTTGACTGTATGATAGAGATCTTTGTAAACGACCGCATGCAAACTGATTATTCGGAGTACCTGCCGACAAAACAGTTTCCGTTCGTTAACAGGAAAGAAGTTCCTAAGCCTCCTACCCCAACGATACGTATTTGTGGCATATTTGCAATAATTCCTTCTCAGGGTGGCTTAGCAAATGTAGCACAGTCCCTTGCCACCACGTATGAGCAGTATCAATGATTATGTTCTATACAAATGTGTAACAACAGGGCTGGTGAAACGTCACATTCGCAACATGCATTAACCCTTTACCCAACGAATCGCCCGCATCCGCCCGCGTAATATGCAAATTCAGCAGTTGAAAAATATTATTTTTCAAAAAATGTCAACAAAACCATATCATGTGACCCCTCGTTGGAACGAGCTCGTTCCAACGAGGGGTCACATGATATGGTTTTGTTGAGATTTTTTGAAAAATTTTAAAAATTGATATTTAAAATAATAAATTTTGATATCGTCTGCGTTGGGTAAAAGATTAAAACAACACAACGAGGGTGAACTTCGGGGAACTGCAATCAACGATCCGGTCTCAAGTTTCTCCTGTATTTCATGTGCACCGAAAACGGCTTGAAATACCTATCGGCTCTATGTTTGTCTCCCAGTACTACAACTGCTTACATCACCATTCTCTTCTTTTAACCCTTTACCTAACATGAAAAGCAGACGACACTTGCAAACAAAATTCTTGAATAACTATTTTTTTTAATTTTTTGTCTCAAAAACATAGGTTATGACCCCTCATTGGAACGAGCTCGCCAGCTCGTTCAAAAGAGGGGTCATAACCTATGTTTTGAGACAAAAAATAAAAATATAATGAAAATTAACTGGCGATTTTTGTGAATGGCGCTGGCCGGTTTTGACCGTTACGTTGGGTAGAGGGTTAATGTAACAACCCTATATCCATTTAGTTCACCACCTTTTGAAAAAACACAGAAAAAATATAGGTCGATGTGTAATTTTTGCCTTTAAATGTGTTGGTTCCTATTCTACCGTCCAGTTTCGCATTGAATAAAATAGACATATTTTTACCTCCCTGCTGTTCTCTTGCGCATTTCAGAAAACAGTTATCACCAATATTTTATATTTTTTTTAAAATATGCACTTTAGCATTTTATTCATACTTACAAGTTCAGTTCATTATTCACCAATTGGATAAATCATGGAACTTTTATCCTCCATTAAATGTTGGGAAGCAAACCGCTTTTGGCGCTTTGTGAATGAAAACGGTATATAATAACCTTTACTTCTGACAAAGTCGATAAAAATATCTGTAATTATGAGTTCAGATTAAAGAAAAAATACTGTCTAATCTATTAGATATCTTTCTCATATTTCAATGCTCTTTGCCTGATCTATCAACATTACAATTAACCCATCCCGTTTGTTTTGGTGGGAAACAAAATCATGTGGCAATTTTTTTTTACATTTTTCTCTATAAAATGACATCAAACCACAAATGTATTGATTATTTTCTCATCAAACTGTTGCCATCTTGTGTACAGAGTAGCTATATAAAATTCGAAAATCAAAAAGTTTTTCTTTGAGAAATCGGTACCAAAACATTTAACCCACGTGCCAACTATCAAACCAATATAGTGCAATTATCTATATGCACAATTCACTCTGTCTCCTCTTGTTTCACAATTTCAAAAAACAATCAAATGCTGAACCTGGTTGGAATCATCATAGTGCCTCATTCCAACAAGATCCAACACCGTATTTGAACTGATATCTTCTCAATATAATAGTCTGATAATCTACTTGGTATATTTTGTTGATTTATAACAAAGGCAGACAAATAACTTTCTACGCAACGGGGTACAAATCTTTTCAGTGGTTGTGGGAGAACTAGGTAAGAAACATGGCAAATGAAAGACCAAGGACAGAGGAAGCACATGCAACTCCTTTTGCGAGACAGATTTCTATATTCTTGTGAAAGTCTCTTTATATGAAAAACAGAGCAATTATAGTGGGCCAAAATATGGCTGATTAACCAGGGGGGGGGGGGGGGGGCAGAAAAAACTGCTGACCCAACGTCTATTTTTTGGTATTGCCATTCACCTACATTTTTTTCCGACAAATTTTTGACAAACACACACACACACACACATCAAAAGCTGATGTTTTGCAGGTAAACGGAATATGAATGGTTTTGCAAGTCAAAACAATAATATGTAATGTGATGTACATGATCAATATCATCAATGCATGTTCAATACCTGTTACCAGATATCACTCAAACAATTAACTGGTAGAGTGCTGTAAACCAAGACACATTGCTCTGTCACATTTGATTGGATAGTGTCCAGAGGCACTATTCAATGAAAAGTGACAGAGCTATATTTGAAGAAAACACTCTGTGCCTTGTGTGGTCAGGAAATGTTTTTAGCACTTTACCAGTTAAAGTTCACACCAGATCTGATAAGATTCAGATAGCAGTAGCAAATATTTGAATAATGATATTTTTGTAATGATGTTGAATCAGGTTGAGTGATATTTTATCAACAGCGACGACATACCGCAGATGATTTTATTGTTTCCTTTTCTTTTACTTTCATGCTAATCAATAAACAATTAAAGTTTTATTTATTTCCTAATGATTACAAAAGACGGAAGGCATATAACTGTCTTTATCAGAGATTCACAATGCTGGTCACTGTGGTGGAATTCACAATGGTGAATTTGGGTTGCTGCCACAACTCTCAAGTTACCTCTAGACACTAAGGGTACGCATGAGAGTAACAATTGTCACCTCACAACAGCATACAAAGGGAATATCCAGGATATCTTCATTTTTCTACAACCTCTCAGCATTACATGAGTTTGAATATGGAAACTGGTTGCATAAATTATGAAAACCCATTCAAAGTAGAAACAATTTGAAAAAATGCATTCATTTTTTCTCATTGTCCACATGACACCAACCCTGTCTCCACATACGTTCCGGTGACAATCACCCAAGCTTCCTGGCACTGGATGCATATATATCTGCTCAGAATGCCTTATGGTTGGTATGCAAATTGATGCAATGCATAGTTAAGTTGTTTTGGGACAAAAATACACTATAAAATTGGATAAGGAAAAAAGTTACATGATCTGGAAAAAACGCGTGTTTTGACACCTGGGTACACCTGGGTACCCCCCACACGCGCACACACACACATATACACATACACACACACACACACACACACACACACACACACACACACACGTTGTGTCACCCCAACCCCCGGATGAACCCCTTGGAACTGCATCTTTGATTGTGAAAACAGAAATGAATGTTAAACCTTGTGAATGTTGTTAAGGGTAGAGCAGACTTTACCAACAATGTAGTGATTTTTTACATCTAGAAATTGCCAATAGAACACTTGTTGTAATCTTATGTGCACAAAACACTTAAAAGCGGAGAAGGTTGCCCATATGTGTCCAGTAATCAAGGACAGTAATGCAGCTACGGTTCTTTTCAACTCTATGGGAAAACAGTTATTTCCACATGCAAAAATCAAGTAGCACCACACCTAAATTGCCTTAAAAACCTCCTGTGCATCACATCAACACAACATTTGATTCAAATCGCAGCCTTAAACAGGAGAATTTCTCATTAATTTGACCATCACACCTGCCAAAATAAAGAGAAATCCCTTTTCAATGACTTTCTAATATCCTGGGATGTCCGAAATCACACTTTTCCACAAATATAATTATATAGACAAGAGGGTTAAATCCTGAAATAGGAAGAAAGAAGACTTGTTCTGATAAATTTGAATGCATGTTTTTCAGATTGAAATTATGCGCCTGTCTAATTGTCGCCAAAGTGGTTAAACAGACTTATTTTGCACAGATAACAGCATTTAGCCCAATTAATGCTGTCATTATATAAAGGTGTGGCTTTTTTAATTGACACGGAATACAACAAAATAACCAAATTATACCACCTTTACTTCCATCTTAGATCAGCATTTCATTTGACCAGAATTTTATGTATATTGGCAATCCAAAATAGGCACTTTTGTCATGAAAACATAGGCATCCCACGTCTTCAAAATTACATTTTCTCTAAAATTCCCACCCAATTACAAACCGACTTCGCTTCAGTCATAAAATTATTAATTATTAACCCTTTGAACCCTGGTGGTATCTTCCATGTCAGTTCATATGCAGCAATTAGAAGAGTCCATATTCATTATATGGGGGTAGACCAATCAATATTTTCAACGTGCAGCCTTAGGGCTGCACGTTGAAAATATTGATTGGTCTGCCCCACCCTTAACTTAGCAGGCATCCTTCTTAATGAAAGTATGACGTACCATGTCCCTGGGTCGGTAAAGCGGCCCGTGGTGTTCAATAGGTTAATTTCGGTAAATCCAACATCCAAAACGTTTTTAAAACTATCACAGACAAAAATCACAAGTAATATTACTTTAGGTTATAATACACTGTTTTTATATCGGCTACAGTACAGATACATTCTCCTGTCCCCATCTCATCGAGCAGATTTTCGTAAAAACAAACCCATGTCCATTTTGTTTAATACCGCTTGAAAAAAAATACACTGAAAAAAATATTTTCAGCCATGTGAGTTTTGCCTTTAAATTTTGTGATTCCAATACTACCGTCTGGTTTCGCACTGAATAAATAAGACCCGAAACTTTTTACATTTTTTGGTTGATTCATTTTTATCTCCACTATGTTTGCCTTGTTGCCTATAGGCACTCTCCCATAAAAATTGTAACGAGGCAAATCTTCATAGATTAAATACTTTTTCTTCAAAGATAATATGAAGAGCATCGAAAGAATATGAAGCCTTTGAATTGCAGTACCAACAGTTGTTTTTTAGAGAAATGTTTTAGTTTTCAAATTAATAATGAATTTATTCGTATACATATGCACTTTCTGTATTTCTGTGTATAAAAAGACAGCCGAAATCCTCTCCATCTTTGATCACTTTTTGCAAAAAAAAAGAAATTAAATTAAAAATAAAACGCTCCCTCCCGCCCTCCCTCACCGATTTTGAAAAGAAATGCCCGAGAATCAATTAATTTATTTTGTGTGGCCTAAATATTTCAATTTTGAGGCCATTTTTTAAACATTCAACTAATTCAAACCAAGCCAACTTAACAGTGACCTTGTCGCCCACTTGACAGTGATCTTGGCTTCGTTTCGTGGGGAAATTACAAAAACGTGTGGGATAATTCGTTTTTCAGACAAGTTGGGGAAACTCCATCGCTTTATCTCCTTTTCGCACTATTCCCATAGCGACACTTGTGAATAAATACCATATTATGTTGACACATTTTGAAACAAGTGATCAGATAATTCATAAATATTATCGCTACAGTGAAGTGATTTGGGTCGTAGGATCACATCGAGTTGAGGAGGTCAGATCGCCGGATCAAACGATCTGACCTCTTCAACGGGATGTGATGCGACGACCCAGATTACTTCAGTGTAGCGAACATGGAGAGTGTATTACCACTAAATCACCCGCAGAGTGGCGATTCCACCCAAGCAATAATTGCAAATTTGTTTCAAAGCATTACAAGCACATGCAAAGTTCCAGCCAATGGACCTCCGGGTTATACCCAGAGGTCCATTGGCTGAAACATTGCTTGTGTTTTTTTGTCCACATGTACAGAATTTGAAAGTGATACTTTGGGTGATAACTCCACTTTCCGGGTGATTTAGTTACAATCCACGCTCCACGCACTGTAGTTCAACATCGCATGCCAACGCTAGCACCAACAATTCCCCCAACCTTTTTTGGTAAATTGGATTGAAGTATAAAAGAACTATTTTTGTTTACACTTATTTTTGGAACTTGGTGTTGTCACATTCATCTCGAACATTGACAAGTCAAAATTGCCTCGAAACGCTTCTCCAACGTCCCAATCATCTCCACAATGAATTTTAATTGCGTTTATAAATCGAAAATCGAAATTTTATTTATTTTTTACGAAGACGGAAGCAATGGTTGCTTGTGAAACTGTAAACAAACTCGGACCGCCATTCGAGCGCACCCATTCCAGCTCGGAGTAAAGTACTCTCTGCGACCGGAACACCTAATTATGCCAATTCGAATGCACCCGTAAATAGTTCGTCATACAATAGTGATACGGAATCGGATTCCACACTGTGGATTTTCCGGGGGCTAGGACAAGATTGTCAAACAGAAGTGATATTTTGCGGTTAAAATACAATAGTCATGTAATAAAATGGACATCCCCCCCCCCCCCCCCCCCCCACCCATCGAATTTTTAGGTTCTTTCTCACATTTCGGAGACAGTTATCATCAATATTGTATATTTTTTTCAAAACATGCCCTTTAACATTTTATTCACACAAGCTCTGTTCGTTTTTATCAACTTAATGAATGAATGGTTTCACGCGCCGAGGGAGCGCAGGGACGGTTTGGGGCAAGCCCTTTTCGACCCTACTTTGATGAATCTGGAGTTTTTCGCGGATCGCAGTCATGGCAGGAGACAGCAGAGGAGGAAAAGTCGAGGGAGCAGGCGTTTTTTTTTTTGGAATTCTTGATGAGCTGTTGTCTGCCCTCGCGTGAGGGCCAGTGGCAGATGGGGTACTCTCGACTAAGGTGCTACCTCTCTCAAAGGGTGATGGGGTTGTGTTCTCAGGCAATTAGAATCTGCCCCTTGTTTGTTGTGTTATTTCTTGGGCCGTCATTGGCAAGTATAGTCTGCCTTTGGCTTATCTTTGAAGAGGAAGAGCAGTTTTGGTCTTCGACTGTCAAGCAAATTTCAAAGCCAACCGCCCCTTCCGGGGTGCCAGCCAAAGAAAGACTCGAACTTCCCTGGTTCGGGGGCAGGCCTGCTTATTAATCTATCTGGCCGGGACCTGAATACACATAAGCAGCTTTTACAAGAAGGGGGCAAGAATATGTACGCAGGACCGACGCACGCCTCCCTGGAGGTGGTCAACCACCTCTGTGGATGGAGTGAAGGATGATCAGACTCCATAACGGTTATCGAATTTCCATAACAGTTATTTTTTCTCAATAGCGGTTACTGGGGGAAAGAGAGACGCAAAATGAAAAAGTTGAAAAAATAGGAGAAAGAGACAAATGATAGAAAAAGAAAAAGAAGTGCGTTTGTGTTATGCGACTGTTTTCTACGTCTAGTCGAGTCTTCTGGCAAGTATAATCTGCTGCTTGATTTGTAATTTTATGTTGGAGCTACCCTTGGCAAGTATAGTATGCCTCAAGCTCTTCTGTTTGTGGTTCCTGTCTGTTCACGGTGGTGCTGTGTTTCCGTGGGGCGGTCTCTTTTACCGTCTGACGGTTGGTTGGTCGCATGTGGTCAGCTCTTCCTGTCTCGTTCGTGACGGTCCGTGTTGTATCTTTGGTGTAAGCTGAAAGTAAAAGGACTGTATGCGTGAGTAGTGTCCTCCCCCTCCCAACCGCCCAATGGCCCTTCCCGGGCTGGTTTGTGATACGGTGCAAGTTGGAGGTCTTAGTTTAGGTTAGATTAGATTAAACAATATTTATTTCAAAATTTCTTCACTATGTACAATTTCTAACAATGATCTATGGTGTGGATTCGGCAGTAAGCTAACAGCTTATAAGTGACCGTCTGCACTCACAAGACAGTTACAAATAACAATGAGAAGACGATGAGAAAGATCTAATCAGTCAAACCTTGGTAGCTTGTTTTAGATTGGGAGGCAGTTGCGATCGTCGCACGCCACAACAGAGGATTAATTGCGACTTCTGAGCTGAGATGTCTTTTTATTTATTTATTTATTTATTTTACGGTCTGTTTTGGGGGCGGACGAGATGAGAGGAGAGCAGCCTACAATCCTTGTACCACACACCCGAGGGTGTTATTGTGGTTTCCGTGCTGAGATGTCTTTTATTTATTTATCTCAGGGTCGGTTTAGTGGGGACGAAGGAGAGGAGAGTAGCCTACAAGCCTTGTACGCCACACCCGAGGGTGTAATTGCTGCTGTCGCGCCGAGATGACTGATTATTTATTTGGGGGGTTGGTTTAGGGGCATGGGGGCAGAGGAGAGCAGCCTGCAATCGTTGCACGCCACACCCGGAGGTGTAATTGCTGCTCGAGTCGGTTGTTTGAGGAGCGGAGGGCGAGCGACCAGCGGCCATTGCATGCCCTACCGTTGTGGTTAGTTGCTGCTTAACCCTTTACCCAACGCAAGCGATTTCAAAATTTATTATTTTAAATATCATTTTTTAAATTTTTTCAAAAAATTTCAACAAAACCATATCATGTGACCCCTCTTTGGTACGAGCTCGACGAACTCGTTCCAAAGAGAGGTCACATGATATGGTTTTGTTGAAATTTTTCGAAAAATAATATTTTTTCAGCTGCTGAATTTGCATATTACATTCGGCGGATGCGGGCGATTTGGGGGGGTAAAGGGTTAATTTGAACTCTGTTATTGTTTATTTAGTTGTTTGCCGGGTATTCATTAGCCTATTGTTTGGCAATTTTTGACTTGTATGGGTGCAATCGCGAGTGTGTTTTGAAAGCGTGTCAAACCCGCTCACGTGGGCGTCCAAACAAATCAATTATGGTCAAGGCTTTTTATTGATCGGCCTCGGGTTGGACTTCATTCTTTTATGTTTCTAGGTTTGTGTCGACCGACACAGATTCCATTCAGTTCGGATATGAGTTTGCTGTCCTTGAAGCGTTCCCGGTTTTTGGCAGCTAGAGTAGCTAGGCGGACTTCAGTGGTTGGGATGTCGGCTCATTCGTGGGGTAGTTTCGTTGGAGTATCGCGGAGGACACGGAGGGCAATTCTGCGCGCGTGATTTTGAAGTTTTGAAGTTAACTGAGGTTGGTTTTGTGCGTTTCGCTGAAGACAATGGACCCGTATTCCAGCACAGGGCGAACGAATGCTTTATTTAATTTTAGTAGGGTAGGTTCGTTGCCCCACCCCTCCCCCCACGCTTCTCGTGGCATTTTTAGCAGATTAATTCGTCGGGTTGCTCTAGTGGCGATGTTGTTAGTACTTTAGTGAAGGTCAATTTCAAGTCAATGGTAATTCCGAGGAATTTAGCCACGGTGCATTCTGGGAGGACTTTATCTTTTTGTTTCAAATCACGATCGTGAATTTTGAAACAACGGGTGAAGGTGATTCTTTGGGTTTTGTTTATGTTGAGTTTAATTCGCCATTTCGCGAACCAGCTTTCGAGGTCATCCAGTGCGCGTTGAAGAGATGTTTTGAGATAAAAGTTCTGTCTGTTGGGGTCCCATAGCCCTTTGCCATCCGCGATTGTGAGATTTGGACCCGTTTCTGGGCGATGTTAAGGTCCTTTACATAGATAATGAAGAGGAGGGGGCTGAGGACGGACCCTTGTGAGGTACCCCGACGGACATTTCATTATTGACCCTTACTTTGATTTTCCGATCGCTAAGGAAGGAGGAGAAAAGCCTTAACCCTTTGCCTAACACGAAAAGCAGACGACACTTGCAAAAAATAAGTCTTGAATAACTATTTGTTTTTATTTTTTGTCTCAAAAACATAGGTTATGACCCCTCATTGGAACGAGCTCGGCCAGCTCGTTCCAACGATGGGTCACAACCTATGTTTTTGAGACAAAAAATGAAAATTAACTGGCGATTTTTGAGAATAGCGCTGGCCGGTTTTGGCCGCTATGTTGGGTAAAGGGGTACAAGTTTTATTGTGAGGTTTAGTTTGGAGAGTTTATAGCTTACTCCATTGTGCCAGATGGAGTCGAAACTTTTTCGACATCCAATAGGATAGATGCGCCGACTTGTTGATTTTCGCTTGTAGTTTCGTTAGTTCCACCAGGCGATGGATATGTTCCATGCCTTCCTTGCGGTTTCTGTAGGCTCGTTTCCACTCTTTGAAGAATTCAGTATCTTTCAGATACTCCTTAGCCGATTGATAAAGATTCTTTTGAATATCTTGCCCATGCAGCCAAGGAGGCTGATAGGTCGGTAGTTGGCTGGATTGGAGATATCTTTATCCGGTTTAGGTATCATGACGCCTGTAGCTGATTTCCAGCATTTTGGAAAGTAACCATGGGTGATACATGAATTGTAGAGAGTTGTAAGCGTTGAAATGAAGGAGTTGGGGCTTTGTTTAAGAATCCTGTAGCTAACTTCATCTTCCCCCGTTGAGGAAGAGCTTTTTCACTTTTTGATGACATTTATAATTTCGTCATTTGTGATTTAATCGTATCATAAAAGCCGGGCCCTTTGTGGGGTCGGTGAGTTTTTCTGAGGAGGTCGACAAAGGTTCGGCCTTTTCCTTATCACTCGCGGAGGTTGAACCGTCTTCTCTACTTAGAGGCTTGATCGATGTCTTGTTACTTGTTTAAACCGTTAACACCTTGAAGGCGTTCTAGAATTTTCTGGCGCGTCCTTGGTTTCACTGAGTTGGATGTGACTCGCTCTCACTTGTTTTGTTGTTCGGTTTGGAGCGCTTGCTTGACCTCGCCATTAAGGCGATTGTTGGGGTTTTTTGGGGTTTTTTTTTTTGGGTTCTACTCGCTTTGTGGGGTCGTTTTCGACTGAGTGTGCGTAGAGCTTTTCGCATAGTTTTGCTTAGAGAGAGTGTGTGTGGTATGAGAGTGCCCTGGATAAATCATGGAGATTTTATCCTCAATACATGTTGGGGTGTAAATAGCCTTAGGAGCTTTTTGTAGCAAAAGACTGAAAAATAACCACAGTATCCACGTCATCACATTACCCTTTCTTGTCATCACATTTCAAGGAAAACCGCTCAATATCATTTTTCCAGATTTAATATATTGCTTTCTGGAGTTAATATCATAAAGGGGATAGCGAACCAGCTGAACACAAGTATTTATTTGGAGAGTTATTGCCCTGTTGGACTAGGTAGCTGGAGACTGGCCGTTTCATGGCATTGCACTTGTTGGTTTTGTTGTTGTTTTTTTTTTTTTTTTTCTGTTGTTTTTTTCATTTTGGCATTCTAGTTTTTTTTCTAGTTTGTTCTTTTTTTCTACATAAATCTCTTACAAAGAACTGCCAAATGAAGTTCTTCGGGGTTATGTTCACTCTTGTTTTCTATTCTTATCAGCAAATGACAGATATCAAATAGCCAATAGATTATGAAAATTACATCAAAGAACAATGCAATAAACAAGCCGATTAGGAATGTTGCTGGTGATCTTGTCAAAGGTGGTCAAAGTCAAAAGTCACAAACGTCCCTCCTATCACCAATCTACAGTTTGTGATCACCATGCGGCCTCTTTCCGCACACTTTTCGCGACATACTGGAGCGAATTTTCCGAAATAAAATATTTCGAAATCGAAGGCAGAATCATGATCAACAAACGAAAATTCACGAAAGCGTACAGAACATTTCGAACTGATCTCGACTTAGTTGCGATCCGGTCTAAATTCTCCGCCCGGTTTTCTAACCAAAATACTGTAATCACCAAGTCTGGAAATAAGCAGACTGTCATCTGCAGAATGAGGTCCCCAGAGGGTGAATTCCGTGAGGCTACCATGCACAGAGGTTCCCAGCTGATAAATTGGCCCAATATATGGAATATCATCGGCAAATTCACCCTCTGGGGATCTCATTCTACAAATGACAGCTTGCTTATTTCCCAGCTTGGTAATTATAGCCAGGGCGATCACTTACGCGATAACCAGTTAGACATGAAATATAGCATCTATAACAATTGTTTTCCATTACATGAATGTTGTTGTTACTTTGGGATTGTAAATATGGCGTCCCTTAAAATATTACACGTTCTGATGTCGTGCAAATAGATTGGGAATTGAGAAATAGTGGATGGTTCTTCTTCATCAAAGAAGCTCAAAACACCCGCTGCAGAAACAGCGCTAACAATGTAAAACCGAGGCCTCACTATTATTATCAGCAGTAATAGTATTTTAAAGCAACCCACACACAAAAATCATATTTTTATGTAATGAGTTAAATGTGGTCTTTTTTTCTCTATTCACAGAAGCACTTTCTGTTCCATTCGACTGCCGAAGGGACAGACCGATGTGCAGCGGTAATGGCATTTGCTCCAGGGGTTCCGGAATTTGTGCATGCAAAACAGAAGATTACATAGATTATGCGTGTGTCGTAAACACAAGTTAGTGAATATTTTCTTTCACTTCAAGTTTTTAACACCTCTATTCCAGGAATGACGTCAGACGTAAACGTCGGCGTTGTAACGTTGGGGGAGTTGATTTCGGAAGTAGAATTCAATTATAATATTCTCTTATTACACATCCATTAAACTTTAAACCCGTGTATTCAACGTAATCGCTGCTATGATATAAATGATTCTGTATTCAACGGGTGATATACAAGCCGGAACTTTTTTACCGCATCGTTTAGTTACGCTTCGAAAATTTTCCAAATTTCGTTATACAATCATCGACCGTCTGTCGCATAGTGTGAAAATGAAAACGTCCAAAGCAAAATAAAGTCGGTTCACAAAAAATTAGCCAAAAATGATTTAATATTTTTAAAAAACCCAATCATTTCATTTCCAACCAGAACATTAACCCAGTTCCGTTGTCGTCTCATTTTGTGAATCCCATTATATCTAAATTGGTCAACTTTATTTCGGTAAATCTTCGTGCACCTTGACATGCTTCGAACTTCTTTTAAAAAAACGTTTCTCCCAGTTGTTTTGCAAACCAGCACATATTTGTACGTATATTTTTACTAACAGTAATAGCCACCAAATGGTTAGGCGTGGCACCAGCCCATTCACGCCTAACCATTTGGTGGCTATTACTGTTAGTAAACAGCGATAGGAATTTCAACAAACACTGGTTCCGAAAAGGTTTTGATTTTTTTATGGATTCCATATGATCAGTACAGCTTCAGTCAAAACACACTCTTCGCCTTTGGGTTTAATTATCGGAATTATCTCGCGAAATATGACTACGCCATTCCAACTCGTTATGTAAAACACCCACCGATTCAAACACACATCGCGTTCTGTCTATTTATTTTTCGTTTACTGTCTTCCTGATACAAATAGCAGACGACGTTTGTTCACACATTTCCCGAATAACTAAATATTTTCATTTTGTCTCGAAAACATGCATTATGACCAACTCATTGGAATGAGCTCGACGTGCTCGATCCAGTGGGGGCTCATAAGCTATGTTCTTTTTTTAGGCAAATATCAGTAGGTAATATTGGCCGATTCCAGGACAGGATTTAAAAAAAGTGTACACGAACATGTACGTGTACCGCCATAGGGATTCAGTGCTAAATCGTGTACAGAGTGCAAAAAAATGGCAAAAATGTCGTTTTTTCATGGTGTCCCAGAATCGGCAATTGTTTGAGGCTCTTAGATCGCACTTTTAACCGTTCAAACATCCGTTGGCGAACGAGTACATTCGACACATCGCTCAGAAGTGAAAAAATGTACGAAATTTGAAGAAAATGTAAATTTAAAAATTTTTCTCGACGTTCCTATCGCGGATCAGACCTTCGATCTATCGTTGGTGAACGCAAGCAAAAAACGTTTTGCGGCTTCCAGGACAGCATCAAAAAAGCGGGTTGCCGATTCTGAGACACCGACGTTCGCCAACGGTTGTTTGAACGGTTAAAGTGCGATCCGATCGGTGAAACCCATTTGCCGATTCTAGGACAGGGAAAATCGACCTCAAAACGTTTTTTCGACGTTCGCCAACGGTGAAAAGTGAGCGTAAAGTGCTCCGGTACATCGAACACAGGCGGTTTGCCGTTTCTGGGACACCACCACGTTCGCGATCGCGTTTCGGACGGTATAGTATCCGATCGGCGAAAACGATTTGCCGATTCACCACGCGAGTTTTGTGAGGTGAATCGTGATAGAATCGGTTTTGAGGAGTTTTTCAATTTTGTACTCAGTGTAAATAAAATAGCTTTTTTTCATTCAATAGAATCGACTATAAAATTGAGTCCCACTTTAGATGGGTTTTAAGCGAGAAAAAAATTTGTGTTTAACTAACATTATGAAATCTTCTTTACAAAAATCCTTTCATTTTTTGTTCTTGTATAAATGAAAGGTTTTAGTTCAATGAATGACATTGAAAACTTGAGTTTGAAAAATTAGAACTGATGGAAATCGTCCGTTCAGGTTTGTCATAGCGAGTTTTGTGAGATAAATCTTAATAAAACAGTTCGTAGAATTGTTTCATTCAAATAAAAATTCCACTATAAAGCGTTTTCACTTTGATGAATTTTAAGAGATTAAATTGTATTATAAATTGACACTCATGTTTTGTTCTTGTATAAATGAAAGGTTTTCGTTCAATGGATGACAACGAAAACTTGAGTTTTGGAAAATTAGAACCGATGGAAATCATCCGTTCACGTTTTGTCATAGCGAGTTCTGTGAGATAAATCTTAATATAACAGTTCGTAGAATTGTTTCATTCAAATAAAAATTCCACTATAGAGCGTTTTCACTTGGATGAATTTTAACAGATAAGATTGTATTGTAAATTGACACTCATGTTTTGCTCCGGTGTGAATGAAAGGTATTCGTTCAATGGATGACATTGAAAACTTGAGTTTCGGAAAATTAGAACCGATGGAAATCGTCCGTTCTCGTTTTGTCATAGCGAATTTTGTGAGATAAATCTTAATAAAACAGTTCGTAGAATTGTTTCATTCAAATAAAAATTCCACTATAAAGCGTTTTTCACTTAGATGAATTTTAAGAGATAAATTGTATTATAATAGACACTCATGTTTTGTTCCGGTGTGAATGAAAGATATTTCGTTTTAATAATAGACAATAAAAGCGCGTTTTCCACTCAATCGGGTTTTAAGAGGTAATTGAATTTTAATCTACTTGTGATAATGTTCGGAGATATGAAGGAACCCTTTTAACGGATATAATTATTCTCAAACGCGTTAAATCAGAAACCGGTTTCTTATGTGCTAAAACTCTCAAACTTTTTCAAAGTTCTCCTGTTCGTCACGGAGTGAATAATCGGTGATGTGATCTTTAATACGTTCGAGGGTAAAACGCATTTAGAGAGGTTTATTTTGTAAATGTTTTTCCTTAACTGGTTTTAGTTATTATATTAAAGACAGATGATTTTTATTTACTTAAAACATAAAACATAAAAATAATTATACATTTGATTTTGAAAATAATAAAATAACTCACGTTAGCATACTCTAAAGGAAATATTAATAATTTAAAAACGAAAAAATGTTTTTACACATCACAGATTCCAAGCGCAGAGATCAACTTCTCCGCGAATATGAACGTGCTAAGAGTATTCAATCAGCTGACAGAAGCAGACGACTTGGAGAAATGGAATTAAGACGCGAAACCACAAAATTATTTAAACCCATGACGGAGGTTCAGGAACAAAGTAAAAAGGAGATTGTTGACGAATTGAGACCCTTAAAAGAAAGTTCTTTGAGAATAGGTTCGTTGCCCGGCAGTTTTACAAAACAGTATTCCTTTCAATCTACACCAGATTACGCTCCCATGGGAATCGAAACCGATATGAGTGAGAGCGATGATACAGCTTCGACTATTAACACTGACAGCGTCGCGTCGTCAGACGGTGGTAAGAGAGATCTGTTGTATGGAGTTCGCGAGGATTTGGACGGTAGAACTTTCGTGGGTGACACCAAAGTGTCGATGGATGATGAGTATTTATACGTCGGTCCGAATAGGTACAAAAAAACTGAGGGACTGCGTGAATTGCTTTGGTTTGACAAGCCTAGAGGTTACACGGAAGAGGATTACGACAATTACGGCAACATTCTGGTTCAGACCCACGCCATGAAGAGAAATAATGATGCCAGAGAAACGAGACCCAAAGCCTGTAGAGGTTACAAGTGGACGAAAGTGGTGAAACCCATATGGGATATGAATAAGAAGTTCGTCGAGTCGGTTACTGGCAAAGGGGTGAGAACCACTTTTCTTCTGAACGATTCTAACGCTCTGTCTCAGAGATTGAGATTGTTGATGGCAAGTAGACGTGCTGGTAACACTGGATTAGATAATGAGATAGTGAGCATATGCGACGAATTTTTAAGGCAGAAGGTTTTGAATAAGCACGATTATAAAAGGCTGATGAACGAATTGAAGGATTGATATATATATAATAAGTAGAGAACAAACAAACAAACAAAATATATCAAATAAAACAGTAAATTTTACACTACAAATAATAAAAAGTGTTTAAACAACAAACGATTTACCAGTGAAAAAACAAAATACATATTATAAAATAAAAATATGTTGGTGATAAAGAACAGGGAATACGTCAGAACTTACGTTCAAGGCGGTTCTGGCATCGTCGATTCTATAATGCGAGCATTCACGAGTGATGAAGGTAGAAAACTCGCACCGACCGCGTTTGAGGTCGGTAAGAAGACGGCTTTGGATGCTGGTAAGAAAGCCGCTCCCGAAGCTAGTGGTAGGATAGCTTCTGTGGCTGGCAAGAGAGCAGCCGACGTGTTGATCGACAAGTTGATCAGTCTGCCGGCGAAGTGAGCTACGTTAGAGCGATTGCCGAAAAGTTGGAAACATTTTAAGGATGCTGTGGTACCCATACAAGATTTAGCCAAAATGACGAGTGGATCTGGATTGAAGAAAACTCGCGAGGGTGTAATATAAATAAATAAAAATATTTATAAAACTGAGTTTGAAAAAACATAAAATTGTGTTTGAAAAAATCTAAAAATAACAAAAATAAACAAAGATGAACATTAAGGATATGTCTTGGAATGAAGCCGCGACCAAGAGGTCGAATAACGAGTTCTTTCCCAAAAGCATAAGAGGTTTGACAGTGGGAAAATCGAATTGTGGAAAGACCAATCTGTTGATGAATCTGTTGTCGCAACCCAACTGGTTGGATTACGACAGATTGTTCGTGTTTGGCAAGAGCTTGTTTCAACCCGAATACAGATTGCTTCGAGAGTGCATGGATCGTAGATTGCCCAAGGACGTCATGGCTAGAATCTTTGACAGTAGGGAGGAATTCGACAAAAGTGAAGCTTCTCTTTTGACCATTTTGGAATTGATGAAGAGAAATGCGTCTTTGAATGTCGAGTGTCGATTTTATGAGAACGTTCCGGATCCTAGAGAATTGAAATCGGAAGATGAGAATCTCATGATTTTCGACGATCTGCTTTTGGAGAGACTGAACCGATGCGAATCGTATTACGTTAGGGGTCGTCACAGCAACGTTGACTGTTTCTACCTGTCACAGAATTATTTTCGATTGCCCAGACAGACGATAAGGGAGAACGCTAATTTACTGTGTCTCTTTCGCCAGGATCTCAAGAATCTCAATCACATCTACGGTGATCACGTCGCAAACGACATGAGCGTGGCGGAATTCAGGAGATTCTGCAAGAGGGTTTGGGATGGAGGAGTTTACAATTTCGTCATGATCGATTTGACTAGCAAATTTAATCGTGGAAAATATCGGTGCGGATTCGACAAGTTTTATGTTTCTGATGATAATAAGACAGAGAGCGAAAATAAAATTAGAAAATAATAAATCATCAAATAATTTAGTTTTGAAAAATAAAATAAAAATTAAAATATAATGTTCGAACAAGGAGAATTGTTAGAACGGATAGCTGAGAATACGGCTGCAAAACAATCCATTCAAATCATGGTGAGTGGCAATTCGACTCGATTCGCGATGAAATTCGAACCTTCCATCGAATTGAATAGAGAGAAAAGATACGAGATGGCGTTGGTGAATCTGGAGACTTATTATTCCTTTCCCAACGTCACCGAAAAGAATAACTCGTTCAAGTATTCCGACGGAGTGGATTGGTTGGAGATTCAAATTCCCAAAGGAAGTTATGACATAGACGATTTGAACAATTACATTCAGAATCGAATGAAGACGGATGGAAAGGGAAGCAAGAAGATCAGACTCGCTCCTAACCCTAATACCTTACAGACGATGTTGGATTTGGAAGATAATTTTTTTCAAATGGATTTCAACACGGACGATTCTATAGGCAAGATGCTGGGATTCGATCGAAAGATGTATCGAGGCCATGCGGCATCTGAAAATACAGTCGACATTCTCACAGTCAATAGAATTCTGGTGAACATGGATGTGATTGCTGGAAGCTACGTAAATGGTAGCACTCAACCAACGATCTATTCCTTCTTTCCAAACGTGTCGCCGGGTTATAAGATCATGGAACGACCTCGAAATTTAGTTTATCTACCAGTGAATTTAGACATGTTGTATAGTCTCAAAACCACGTTGACGGATCAAAATGGTGAACTGTTAGATCTTCGCCGAGAGGGTGACAATACGATTTCACATAGGAGAAATATAAAAGCAAAAAAAAAATATTGCGTATATATATATAAATAAGAAAATAAAATAAACGCAATATTAATTTACAAAAATTATTTAATATATATATAATTATCATTAAAACAAAAAAAGCAATTGAACAAAATATATTTTAAAAAAAGAATCATGACACAATACGTGGTTAAAAACGTGAACATATCCGCAGGACAGAGGAAGAAACTTTAGAGAGCGTTAACAACTCGAGGTGAGGCGGTGAAATTCAAATTCACCCCTGAAGATCTGGAGAGTGGCGGTCAGGATTTGATCGCCTGGACCAGAAGTCAAATCAAAAGGATGGAGAAAGTGATTCGTGATGGAAGAGGGTTGACGGTGAGATTGAGTCCCGCTCATTTGAAATACAATTTGAGAATGAAAGGCGGTTTCCTACCGCTATTGGCAGGAATCGCCGCAAAAGCATTACCCTTTGCCACAAAAGCATTACCCTTTCTTGGAAAGACTCTCGGCGTGGGAGCTCTCTCGGGACTCGCGAGTTCGGCAGTTGAGAAATTAATGGGTGGCAGCAGACTGTTTTTGAAGAAAGGAGGAGCCGTGTGTCGCGTCCACGTAGACGACAGCGGTGAAGGATTGTATCTAGAACCCGTTAGAGGTGGCAACTCTTTGAGTGGAAACGGTCTCTATCTGAAGAGTGGACGGAATGTTGAGCGACTCGGTAAGGGTTTGTTGTTTGGTGAGAATTCGCCATTTAAGAATATACCCATTTTGAGTATGTTATTATAATGTAAAAAATTATATAATTATATAAAATATAAATCATAGAAAGTATAAAATAATATAAAATGGATAAAAAGGTGGAAAAACAATTGGACGATAATGACGAATATTGCGAGATAGAGTGTGAAAAAGATGTGGAAAAACGATTAGACGCTAATGATGAATATTGCAGGATAGTGTGGGGAAAAAGATGTGGAAAAACAATTAGATGCTAATGATGGATTTCTTAGGAAAGAACTGAAAAAAGAGCGGGATAGATGGTTGAAATTGAAAAGAATGAGATGCTTTCCACCGTCACCACTACCTTCTGAAGAGAATGGTAATGATGTGAGCGTTACCATGAGATGCACCACATTCGTTCATAATTATGATTCAGATAAACAAATGTGTTCTTATAAAAACGTAATATATCACAAAAAAAAGAAAAGAAGAATCAACGCCGAAATTGAGAAAAAAGGAAACGTTATTATAATATATATGAGTGATAGTGAAGAAGAAGAAGGAAAACAAAAAACAAAAAAGTAATGAGATCTAGAGATGATCAACCTCTCTAGATCTCATTACTTTTTTTTTTCCTTCTTCTTCGCTAAAATTCAGTCTCTCTACTGTTTATATTTCCAAGTCCATTATTAGCATGTTGACGGTCGTGTCTTCTCCTTTTTCGAAAATGTGTTGAATGTTTATCTTTACTTTTTTGAGTTTTTTTACATCGATGAATGTGCTCTCACCACCCAATTTGTTCACGAGTTCGAGAAAAATTTTTGGATATATGTAACTTCCGTAGGGCAACAACAAATCGTCCTTGTCGAATTCTCTATCTTTGGCGATGACGATTTTTTGTAGATCGCTTTGGTACTCATAAAATAAATCGAGCGTGGCTTCATCCAATTTCAAAGGCATGTTATATTTGGCGTGTTTGTGCTCTAAGCCCTTCGTCTCGACCTTGTTCAATTCGATGGAGTCGTGTCGTTGTAATCTATAGATTTTATAACCGAATTTCTTACACGTTTCGACTTGTTTCAATTTCAATTTGCATCTTTTAGGTGTTGTTGTCATGATCGATTATTTGGGGTTTTTTTGTTTTATGAATTATTGCAAATAATGTATATTTTTAAATTTTGTATTTAAATAATAATTTGTTTAAAAAGTTTGTTTTTTTTTACTCTCTTTATATATATATAAAAAAGTTTTTATAATTTTTAATTTTCTTTAATGTGAAAAAAGTCTCGTATTAATTCAATTTTTTTCACGTTAAGGAACATAAAAAAATTGATTAATTTCCTCAAAAAAAATTTTTTTGAAGGAATTAAAACATATATATATTATAAAAAACAATTTTAAAACTTTTTAACAAATTATTATTTAATACAAAATTCGAAAAATAAAATATTCTTACAAATGAAGCAAACAAATAAAAAAATGGGAAATTTAAATGAGAAAACCGTACCTCAGTTAAACGAGATTTGTAAAAAATAAAAAATACCACATTTCAGAAATCATAGAACCAAATCAAAAAAAATTGAAGTCACACAGGAATATCATTTGCGAAATGATGGAAAGAAAAAAATCGAAAGATCAGAAGTGGATAAACTTAAACAGACTCGAACTGCGAAAAAAAATAAGCTGATGACAGTAACGCCTGACGATAGAAAACGAAAAGTGGAGCATGATGAAATTAGAAAGATCATGCATGAGGAGATACATAGTTTGATCAATGAAAAGGCAAATGAAATGTTGATAGCAATGACGTCAAAAAATGCATTGGTTGTGAAAAATGAGAAGAAGAAAAAGATAGTAAAAGGAATCGAAATGCTGATGTCAAAAAAAACCAAAAACGTTTTGGTTGTGAAAAATAAGAAGACGACTAAACGAAAAGCCGTTGAAGAACTTCAAGTTTCAAAAGAAAAAAAAAACTAAAACGAAAACGAGTGATGCAGTTCAGAATCTAGACAAACGAGATATATCGAACGAAATTCGATGAGCAATCGACGAAGGGAAAGGAGAAGAATATGTAGCATGACTCGTCATGGAAGCATTCCAGTCAAATCCCGTAGAACGGGAGAGTGCGATCAAAGGTATTTTTAAAACTTTGATCTGGTTCCCTCGTTCAAGAAAGTTGATCTGAAATTGTTCATGGAACGGGTGAAGAAAAAATTATTGGATTTGTTTCGCGAACACATGAATGTGGGACAAAAAATTAAGATGATACTCCATTGCGTGATGAATAAAATCGATGTGAATTCTGGCGAAAGCATCGTGAAAAATGCATATTTCAGATCTAACGTCGAACCCGTATTTCAAGGTTCAGATTTATCAGACGTTTTCGAAACGATGAAAGACAAGATGTTGATGTCTCTCGCGAATTATCAACATGAAGGTAGTAATTTGGATGTTCGATGAGGTGTTGAAACTCGAAATTCATATAACTAAAAACGATTCATTGAAAGGGTCTTCCTACGTGGAATTACCGTATTTCTCAGCTAAAAAAAATGCTGTGATCAACATGAGAAATAAAGATGATCAGTGTTTTAAATGGGCAGTCACCCCCACTTTATACCCCGTCAAAATCCATCCTGAGAGAGTTTCTCATTACGAGGAGACTTCTAAAATCTCGATTGAACCAGAGTGACTTTTCCAATGCAGCTAAAACACTTCAAACGTTTCGAGGCTCAAAATCCCACCATAGCGTTGAACATCCTGGGATACGATGATGAAAAACGAACGATCTATCCTCTCAGACAGACTTTGTATCTCGACCGAGAAAAGATGATTAATTTATTATTGATTTCGAATGGTGACAATCATCATTATTGTTGGGTTAAACATCTGAGCTGATTACTATCAAGAAAAAATAATAAACATAAACATAAGATATGTTTATGTTGCAACTGCATGAACGCGTTTTGCAGCGAAACATCGTTAGCGAAACATCAGGAATATTGCAACGAAAATCAAGATGTCACCATCGAAATGCCCAAACCCAACACCATCGTGAACTTTGAAAATCGCAATAGAAGGTTAAAAGTACCATTCATCATGTACACCGATTTCGAATGCTTCATCGTGAAAATGAGTTCCTGCCAACCTGACAGTCTTCGAAGTTACGTCGAAAGATATCAAATACACACGCCTTCGGGTTATTGCATTTATGTGAAATGCACTTTCAACTCGCAACATGACATGGGTCTCTTCACCTACACGAAACAGTGTGAAGACGACGACGAGGCTCAAAGGTTCGTGGAAGAGTTAGAATCGAAAATTCAAATGTTATACAACAAATTCCAAACTCCGGCGAAAATGATTGTCATGCAAGAGCAGCAGGACGAAAATAACAGAGCCACTGAATGTCACATATGCAGACAATCATTCTATGAGGATTCGAAGGAAAATAAGAAGGTTAGAGACCACGATCATTACACGGGTCTGTATCGTGGTCTGGCTCACAGCAAGTGTAATTTAAAATATCGAGACGCCGTTTTCTATCCAGTGATATTTCACAATCTCTCTGGTTACACAGTCATCTGTTCGTGAAAAATCTCGGCACCTCCAACGGAGAATTAAATTGCATCGCGAACAGCGAAGAAAGATACATTTCCATCACGAAATGGAAGTCTATGGAGAAGAAAAGAGTAATCGACGGAGAGACGTTGGAAGAAAAAACGAAATCCATTCGTAGAAGGATATGTTTCATCGACAGTTTTAAATTCATGTCAACCACTCTGGAAAAATTAGTCAATAACATGAGCAAGGATAAATTTAAAATCACGGGCGAGCATTTCGGAGAACGAGTAGACATCATGTTGAGGAAAGGAGTCTATCCTTATGATTACATGAACGATCTAAAGAGATTCGATGACACCGCACTACCTTCGAAAGAAGATTTTTATTTGAAACTATACGAATCCGACATTTCCGATGAGAATTATGAACAACAAAAACATGTGGAAATCATTCGATATGAAAACCATGAGAGATTATCATGATCTCTATCTGAAGACCGACGTTCTGCTCTTGGCAGACGTGTTCGAACATTTTCGAGACGTCTGTCATCGAAATTACGATCTGGATCCAGCTTGGTATTTCACCACACCCGGTCTGGTGTGGGACGCTCTGTTGAAGACCACCGAAGTCCAATTGGAATTATTATCCGACGTGGACATGTTGCTCACGTTTGAAAGGGCTGTGAGAGGTGGCGTCTCGATGATCTCCCACAGATATTCTGAAGCTAACAATCCCTACATGAAAGAAGGTTTCGATTCGAAACGATCGAATAAATACATACAGTATTGGGATGGTAATAATCTGTATGGTTGGGCTATGAGTCGTCCTTTACCGATTGGAAATTTCGAATGGGTGACGGAACCGGAAGAGATGCAAAAAGGAGAGACTATCCTTGCATTTTAGAAGTCAATTTGAACTATACGGAAGAATTACACGATCTACACAACGATTATCCACTGGCTCCCGAACGAATGGAACTGATCGAAGGAGACGAGGAAAAACTCATTCCCAATTTATTTAACAAATGTAAGTACGTCGTCTACATTGAGAATTTGAAACAATACGTCGATTACGGGATGAAATTAGTCGACAAACATTGTGTCATTCGATTCGACGAAGAGCCTTGGATGAAAAAATACATCAATCTCAACATGAATCTCAGAATTCGAGCTGAGAACAATTTCGAAAAAAGATTTCAAACTCATGAACAACTGCGTATAAATCGATGGGAAACATCAGGAAGAGAACCAACGTTCGACTCGTCATGTCTGAGAAAAAAGCTAAAAAATTAGTGGCGAAACCCAATTACAAACACCGAACCATATTCAACAAAAATCTAGTGGCCGTTCACATGCAAAAGACGCATCTGAAGTTCGACAAACCGTATTATCTCGGACCGATCATCTTAGATATCAGCAAGCGATTGATGTATGAGTTTCACTATGGTTATGTCAAACGAAAATTTGGTGATAAAGCCAAACTACTGTTCACCGACATGGACAGTTTAGTTTACAAGATAGAGACGAAAGATGTCTACCGAGATATATCTCCGGATGTGGCCGCGTGGTTCGACACAAGCAATTATCCCATCGATCACCCATCCAACATTCAATCGAACGACAACAAGAAGTTGTTGGGTAAATTTAAGGATGACAGCGGCGGTAAACAAATCATCGAATTCGTGGGCTTGAGACCCAAACTGTATGCTTATCATCCAGAAAGTGAAGAGATCAAGAAGTGCAAAGGGGTTAAAGAGTGCGTGGTGAAGAAAAACATCTCTTTCCGAGAGTATAAAGATTGTCTGTTAGGAAGTGGTCCAGTGTATAAGGCTATGAAATCGATTTGAAGCGAAAATCACGACTTGTATACTGAAATAGTTAACAAGATTTCGCTGACAGCCGACGTCGATAAGAGATTCATGTTAGACGATAAAATAAGCACTTTGGCACTTGGACATTGGACTTTGGATATAATTATAGACGATAGGATTCTAGATATGATTAAGGATGATAGGATTCCAGAAAATCAAGAGGAATTGGATGGATTCAAGATTATGGAAGTCGATAAAGATATCGAGAGAGTTAGTTTAAAAAGAAAAAGAAAAATATAAAAAAATAACGTCATTTTAGTGAATTATAATGAATAATAAATTTTAAAAAAAAGTATACACATTTATGAATAAGAAAATAGAGATATCTGTAGAAGGTGTCGTCTTACCTAATGAACCCCAATCCAACATCGATCTATCGAATGCGGCAAAGGATTTGAAAATCAAAGATTTTCTAGGCATATTTTCCAGAGATGCCTTGCCAAAGAGAAGACCTCGACAATCGGAATGCAGAATTTTAAATCTAGATGATTTATCGGGTGAAGGCACTCACTGGGTGGCGTGGTTCAAGAATGGGAAGAAGAAGAATTATTATTTTGACAGCTACGGAATCTCGCTGCCAAAAGAAATAAAGAACTATTTCGACAAATCGATGGTTCGATACAACACGGAATGAGTGCAATTGCCAGATCAAGTGTTTTGCGGTCGTCTGTGTCTCTACGTTCTCAAGAGATGGTCTGAAGGAGATCGGTTTCAAGACATTCTCAATGATTTACATTAGAGAGAGATTTTTTTATAGTATATATAAAGGTAAAAAAATTATTTAAAAAAATTTAATCGAATAAAAACGAAAAATAAAAAATAAGTGAAATAATTCATTTTTAATAAACTGCGTTTGAAATATATTTTTTTAAAACAAAAAAACTCTCAAAACAACATGCCAGTCGATAAATTTGGTAGAAGTGATGACGAAAGTCGACCCAAAAAGAAAAGGAAGACGCTCGAAGTCGGTGATGGTTACGGCGTTGCCAACTTGGACGAACATTACGTTCGGAGATACGAACCTCGAGAGGAACTTTTGAACATGAACGATAAGAAGCTCTACAATCTTCCCGAGCCATTAGATCTCACAGATGATGCGACTAAAAAATACATTGACAGGGGGAACGCGGATTTCGAATGAATCATGCTAGATAATTATGTGGATAAAGCCATGACCGACGATCTCGATCTGAAATCTAAACGTTTGGTGAACGTCATGAACCCCATAGATTCCACCGATGCCGAGACCAAGAAATACGCGGACGACTCTCACGCGCGCTTCAGCGAACATCTGAGAAGTAGATACGTTCAGAAAACGACGCACTCGGAATTGAACGCCAGTTCTAACAAGATAACGAACGTGGCCACTCCCACGAATCCCATGGACATGGCGACCAAACACTACGTAGATCTGGAACAGAGAAAGTCTGACAGACGAGAAATGAAATCAAATCTGAATGCGGGATTCAACAAGATATTGAATCTGTCGACGACGCTGATGTGGACTCAACCGTGGTCAACAAGGGCTATGTAGATTCTGCCATGATACGATCACAAGAATACGTAGAATCGCAAGTGGACGATCTCTACCTGAACAAACAATCTGGCGGAACCATGGAGGGTGGCATCAACATGAACGGTCACAATTTATTCGGTCTCGATCACGATCCCGAATTTGATTCCAGCGCAATCAGCAGGAAGTACGTGGATGACAACTCAGTCTGGAGAAAGCGTGACATCATGGAAGGTAAACTAGACATGGGTGGACACGTGCTCACGAATCTACCGGATCCTGTGCACATGTCGGATGCCTGCACCCTGATTTCAGTGGTGGAAAAAGTCAAATACGCTAGACAATTGATCACCATGTGGGCTGAGGAGGCCGGCACATTAGAGGAGGGAAAAGCCGAGTGGTCTTTCGGAATGGAGGTAGCGGATCGCAACATGGTCAGGTGGGATATCCCATGCCGTTAGGAGGTGAAATCATACGAATGGGTCTGGCTTCCACGGATTTAAATAACAGAGCGGTCGTCAATCTCACGGTGAATGGAGTAGAGAGCAATAAGAGATACAGTGTTGAAAAGACTGAGAATCAACACGTGAATGTTAGCACGTTCGGCACACCTCTCAAAGTGAACACTGGAGACAGGATTAATTTCGTTATGAAAACCAATAATCCCGAAGCCGCCACTTCCGTGGTGAGCCTACTGATTGAACTAGATCCTTTGAACAAACAGTGAACGCGTGGAAATGATTAGTTAAAAAAATAATGAGTGATTATTAAAAACAAAGACAAAAAAGTAATGAGATTTAGAAAGATGTTCAGTCTCTCTAGATCTCATTACTTTTATTTTTTTTTTGTTTTTTTTTTTTTGTTTTTTTAATAATTACTCATTACTTCACACACGTCTCTCATCGAATGATCAACATCTTATTTCCATCCGATTCGAATTGTAATTCTCTGTCCGACAGGACCAGGGCAAAGGCTTCAGTTTTTCTCGGCACGTTCCTATCGAATTGCATCTTGATCTGAATGTCTAAGACGCTACTCTTGAGTCGTTCACTCTGTTTACTAACGTCAAATACGAACATGGGATACATCGACTTGTATTCGCTGGGAGATATATTAGGATTGCTCATCAATTCGTCTAGACCGTGATACTTCTTTCTAAAATCAGCGGCATCGCCGTACAGTCTGCAGAAATCGTTCTTGTCGACTGACGCATTGTAATCGATTGCTGGATATCTCGTGGTGATCAGAAACACTTGCATGTTTCTCAAATTGCAGTATCGAACAGCGACGCATTCTTTTCCTGAGACCCGTCCCTATCAGTCTGAAACGCAACCACGATGAAACGCGGTCTCTCAGAAGCGGATTTCACCGTCAATCTCCAATCGAAGTGATTCGTGGAGAGTGGAATGCCAGCCGTGTCGCACTGTCTCATTCTAAATCCCACGGGTAATTTACTTTTGGATTCTATGATCTTGTAGAGACGCATTTTTTCCACGATCGAAGGCTGCATGTGTGGAACGAACCATGATATCTTGTGTAGAGTTATCTTATCCGCATCGGTCGCAGTGAGTCTCACTATTGCGTCATCGTTTCCTTTTCGAATCAATGTCAGATTGTGTTTGAATACATACATGATCTTGTTGTAATCGTCTGCGAATCCGAAGATGTGTTTCAAAGGTATCCTGAATGAAAACGTTCCTTTAGGTCTGGACGTCTTGATGACGTAATCGAATATCGCGGCGGCACCAGCGCTAGCAGGGCCGACGGTGTCTTTCATCCACAACTGATTAAGTCCTCTGGATTTCGAAAAATCATCTGGATACGTCAAGAGTCCGAACATCGTGATGGCCTGACCGGGATGAAACACAGATTCTATCTCTTGTCCAGATAGCAACTATTTTATATTACTGAATAGATGCATGATGCCATTATTGTCTAGAGTAACCATGTCGTCGTCGGCGTAGTCGGTCCCATCTTCCTTGGTGAGACGTCCCTGCACCATTATGTAACTCTTGCTAGGATGAACGAATAGATTTTGGGTTTCGACATTGAATCTTATCTCTCCCACATTGTTCAAACTCGTTCCGGTTATCGGTTCGTATTCGTGAACCTAATATTCTTGAATACTTTCATCTTTCACTATGCTTTGTGCGATATCTAGTATATTTGCCATTTTTGAAGGGTTTTTGTTTTTTGTTTATTAATTAGCTTGCTTTTTTATCTAAAAATAGTTTTAATTATTTTTTATTATTATTTTTCTCTCCTATATATATATGTAAACAAGAAAATGTTAAAGAGAGTAAATAAAAAAAAAATTGTTTTCTTTATTAAAACTTTGTCTTCTGCAATTGTTGTTCATAAAACTTTCCGATGATCTCTTCTCCATCCAAAGCTTCGATTTCGTAAGTCACCGGATCGGTGTGAAATATTTTCATTATCACGAAGATTTCTGAGGTCCATCGAGGAGTATAACCCTTTTCAAAGTGCTTCTTATAAGCGTAGATTCTCACTCGATCGCCGACCGCAAATTTCGGCGTTCTTGACTTCTTCCTGATCTTAAGTCTCTCAGGATATAGATTCGAGTAGACTCGTTTTTCGTTTCGAGGATGGCTAGCTTCCGCGGGAGTCATCTTGATCGATCTGTGTCACGTGTTGTTGTAATCTTTGACCAGACCGTTCAGAGCGTATATGTATTTCTTTGTCGAATTCGCCATGAAGTATCTGTGCAGCTTTTCCTTCATCGTTCGATTCCAACGTTCCACCACGCTGGCTTTCTCTTCGTTTTCAATCGAGTAGAGGTCGACTAATCGATGAACGTGCTTGTAGAATTCCTTTCCCTTGTCCACCCACAATTTATTCAGTTTTCGAGAAGACGAGTCGAACACGCTCTTCAGAGCCTCGGTGATGCAAGGTCCTGATTTATTCTTCAAAGCTCTGATCCAACCATATTTGGAAAACACGTCGATGACCGTCAATAGATATTTGACACCCTCATTCCACCTCGAAAACGATCTCATGTCGACCAAGTCGGCAGACCAAATGTCATCCAAACCCTTCACGAACACCTTTCTCTTTCGAAATTTATGCACGATGGGTTTGTGTAACTCCTCGGCCAATTCGCTCATCAATAATCGTTTCTTCTTCTTTTCCAATGCACTTTTTTTTTTGAACGCCCCATCCGAATCGACGTTTCGCACCGATCAGATTACCGACCAGCAAACGTTCTATCTTCTCTCTCCTGGTCAGATTCGATATGCCTCTCAATTTCGCCAACATGTTTTTATCGCAGACGTCGTTGTGAGTCTTGGATGTCCGGCGTAGCACAGATCGTGATCATACGTGGCCGCATCCACCCTATTCACGGGTTTGCTCCAAGATTTAGGAGTCAGATCAGCGTTGAGTCTCTTGTTCAATTTCGTTCTGGGTCCCGTGAAACTGAAACCCGGCAGATGCATTTCGAAAGGTAGATTATTGATCATTTTATTCACGATGCCTTTACCTTTGCTCGTGTTCTTTTTTTTTGACGAATCGAGTCTTGATCGAACCACACACATCGCAAATTCCGCGAAGCATCTGTCTGTCATATTTAGTTCGTACTTCTTGAGAATTACTCGTCTCAGTAACTCTCTTACACTTTACGCAATACATTTTTGAGAGTTATTTAAATTAATTTTGTTTCTATTTTTTATTTTATATATAAATTTAATATTTCTTTTTTAAAAATTCTGTTCTTATTATATATATGTTTTTTCAATCGCTGCTCTTGAGTTCTATCAACTTACCGAATTCCTCCCTGGCCTCTTTCCTCCCCCTTTCCACGAGAGAATCCTTCATCTCTTGCTTGGTGATCTGACGAGTCTTGATCCTCACAGCTTCTTTCATGGCATCGTATTTCGTTTTCTCACCCAATATAATCAAGTATTCTCCGTCCGATATCCTACCGTCTTTCAATGCCATCGAGATCATTTCGGATATCGTGTCGATCTTGCAGTCGGCCAAGACGTGAATCTTTTCATGTTTCCTTGCCTTCAGATATAATTTCCTACACAAAAAGTTTCCGAGCGTGCTAAACAATCCGGCGGCGAGAGCCACTCCTTCTATGGTCAACACGATCGGAATACCGACCGCGATCGACCACAATCCGATACCGGCCGCATGTAAACCCATGGAAATCGTGATGAGTGTCGTGTCGACCGCGTTGACGAATTTCAGGAGACGCAAATACTTCTTCTTGAGAGAATGACGAGAATCTCTCTCTCGAGTCAGATACAATTGGATTCTACTGATTTGATCGATATGATACCTCTCTCCTCTTTCTTTTTCTTCTGGTGACGGCGCCGTTGGCAAAACGCCATTCGGCTTCTCATCCTCATCGTCATCTAACGTCGGATACAATTTATTTCTGGTTCTCATTTTTTATGTTTTTTTCTTTCTAATATTAGATAAAAAATTTATGTGTGTATTTATTTTTTTTTTTATATTCTCCCTTATTTATATCAACGAGAAAACTCAGACGTATGCTTCCTTCAGCAATAATTTCATGATGCATCCCTTGCCTTCTAAAGTCAGACTTCTACGCGCCAATTTCAGTTCTTCCGAAACTGTAGGCTTGTCTCGATCCTTACAGAAGACTAATCTCCTCCAAAGCATGATCACTTCGTCGATTCGAACGCTGGTTCGAAATACTTGATGACCATATCTTCCCTTTCCATCGTCAGACACGAATGATCCTCGTGATCGAAGTCTAGATGATCCCGACATCCGACACATCGTTCTAACAAGAGGCGATGTAGTTCTTTGTTCACACAGATTGCGTATGCTCTCATCAGCATTTTTAAAAGAAACCTTGCTCTAATAGTCTGGGAAACGTTCATGATTTACGTATTTTTATTATCTATTCGATTCGATATTTATTTTTTTAAATAACTATTTATTTATATGTTTTTTCTCTCCTATATATATCAATCACTTTTTTTATTTCCTCTCGACAAAACCGATTCTATCACGATTCACCTCACAAAACTCGCGAGGTGAATTGGCAAATCATTTTCGCCGATCAAATCGCACCCTAGACCGTCCGAAACGCGATCGCGAACGTGGTGTCCCAGAACCCGCAAACTGCACTTTTTCAATGTACCGGAGGCCCAAATCGATTTTTAAAAAAATCCCTGATGAGTAACTACACTTTACACTCACTTTTCACCGTTGGCGAACGTCGAGAAAACGTTTTGAGATCGATGTTCCCTGTCCTAGAATCCGCAAATGGGTTTCACCGATCGGATCGCACTTTTAATCGTTCAAACAGCCGTTGACGAACGTTGGTGCCCCAGAATCGGCAAACTGCTTTTTTGATGCTGTCCTGGAAGCCGCAAAATGTTTTTTGCTTGCGTTCACCAACGATAGATCGAAGGTCTGATCCGCGATGGGAACGTCGAGAAAAAATTTTAAATTTACATTTTCTTCAAATTTCGTACATTTTTTCACTTCTGAGCGATGTGTTGAATGTACTCATTCGCAAAGGATGTTTGAACGGTTAAAAGTGTGATCTGTGAGCCTCAAAACAATTGCCGATTCTGGGACACCATGAAAAAACGACATTTTGCCATTTTTTTTGCACTCTGTACACGATTTATCACTGAATCCCTATGGCGGTACACGTACATGTACGTGTACGTGTACACTTTTTTTAAATCCTGTCCTGGAATCGGCCAATATTACCTACTAATATCAGAAAAAAATTAAATTTAGATAGCATTTTTTGTGAACATCGCTGGCCAGCCTTAGCTGCGGTGTAAGCTAAAAGATTGAGTTACACATCGTGTGATAAAAATAATCATAAATATGTCCCGATTTGATCTGAAACATGGCTGACAATTTTCGTCACTTGATGAGATTTACGGGGAAGTTCGTTCCGCTTAATTTACAAAAGCTCTCAGTAACTTTAACACTTAGAGTGTGTTAATTTCATATACAGACTGAAATTTGTGTTAGCGAAATGAATCGGTGTGCGCATCATTTCACAAACTTCAGGCATTTTCCTGTGGAGTGGTATAAAAATACAGGAGGTGGCTTTTTACAAATTTTCACAAATCGGTTTGTATGTTTGACTATTATTCTCTGTTGAAACCTTTTTAAAAAGAATAAGAAAGCAACGTTTTCACCGTCCCTTAGATGTTTTGTAACTGTTTTTTGTTTATTATATCAACAGTGTGCGCGCATCGTGACAAATAATATAGACACTGTCGTTTCCATTAATACAAAAGGCTAGGAGGTGAGATTTGTTAATTTCTTTTCCTGGGAAGAAGAAAAACATGCAAATTACTGTAAAACACATTCGCTAAACATGGAGCCAAAGTGGACGCGTAGGGGTGTTATACTGACATTCTTAACCCTTTACCTAGCATGAAAAGCAGACGACATTTGCAAACAAAATTCTTGTATAACTAATTTTCTTCATTTGTTTGTCTCAAAAACATAGGTTATGACCCCTCATTGGAACGAGCTCGATGAGCTCGTTACAAAGAGGGATCATAACCTGTGTTTTGAGACAAAAATGAAAATATAATGAAAATTAATTGACCATTTTTGAGAATAGCGCTGGCCAGTTTTGGCCGTTGCGTTGGGCAAAGGATTAATGGCGGATTATCTGTGAACTAGTTGCTTCTAATTACCTTGCTATAAAAACTCAAGTTTCCTTTTGTCACCTTTAATAAACGAAAACAACAGACAGTTCCGAGAGTCGTCTGTTGTATTCGTTTAGTAAAAGTAACAAAGGGAGACTTGGCTTTATTTTCTACTGGTGTAATAGAACACATGTGTTTTCTCAACAATTAGTTACCACTTAATTGCACCTTCCTCGCGCGATCAAGAATTTCAAGGGCGATAACTTTATCAGAAGTCGATTTTCATTACGATAAAAGTCAGTGATGTTTCTAAACCTCGTTCACTAAAATGTGTCGGTAAACCTCAGCTCAGATAGATTTTAGTAGACGAGGTGTGGAATTTTCATATGAAATCGCGACTCATTACATACACCAGGATCGTAATTAAGCACTCCCTGTTTTTTCGCTGAGGTGTTAATAGAAACTGTCATTACTTTCATGCTATCTTTCAAAAGTGATTGTTTGAGGAAAGAATGGTCTATTGACAAATGAAAGACAGCACAGTCTTTTGATACGGTCCAGAGGTAACTGCTGCCACTGCTCATGCAATACAGCTTCCAAATCGGATTTGGTTTGTACAAGCTGATCCGTAGCTTGAGCATAATGTCCAAGGAAGTCCCAGATGTGTTCTAAGGAATTCAAATCGGGGCTCATTGCAGGCCAAGATAGTGTTGTAATAGCGTTGTTCTGTAGGAATGATCTCACAGCATGGGGACGATGTGGCTTTGCACTGTCGTCCATGAATACAGGCCGAGTAGCCAACGGGTGGTTGTCAAAATGAGGCAAGACAACCGAATTGAGAATGTCCCGTGTGTACCGATGACCATTGAGGCTCCCACGTACAGTCTGTCGCAGGATTACAGGGGTTAAATTGATGTTCGAAATGATGGAGGAAAATTTATGTTCTTATCAGTGCTCAGCCGACAGCCAGTGACTGTCGTCTGAACCCCAGTTCGAACGTAAACCTTGCCACCTTATCAATGCCCTGTCCGCTTGGGACTGTTAGGATTCCTGAAGGTGCCTGTGGCTTCCAACGCCAAAGGGTGATCAACGATAATTCAATGAAAAGATTATTTATTTACATGTACGAAAAAATAAAATATGAAACAAATTACTCACAAAATTATCCATAAGAATACACTAATTACGCGAATAAAAGTTTATTCTTTAGGACCCTCGACGTCTCCCACAGCTAGCTGTGTCCGCTGGATCGACCTCACATCTTCTTCATCTTCTCACGGTTTGTGATAAATACAAAGTGTCTGTTCACTTCTCGTTGCGTCCTTCTCGCAGGGTTAACTTCACCGTCTGTCGGGCTTAACACATATAATGTTCTACTTGTGTGACTCTATCAGTGTTTTCACAGTTCAATCAGAATTCAATCGGCGTCTACCACAGTTCACGATCACTTTGCGCCTTGCCTGGCTCTCACGCGGTTAAGTTATTCTTCGCCTTCAGATATATGCTTACAAAGCTTACATAAAAATATTCGGCAAAGTGTTCTCAATATCACCAATTCTCGCACCGCGTGAACTACCTTATCTCGCGAGCTATTCAAGCGCTTACTCAAGCTCGTAATACCATTTGTAGATTTCAACGTTACAGCTTTTACTTCTTTGGCTACTATGCCACAACGTTTCGCAACCGTTAACAAACTACTATCAGTTCCTTACAGCCCTCACAGGGTTACGACAATACGCTGACTTTCAATCTCGGTGCCTATGACCCTCGACGGCCAAGGCTAAACTCGGACCTTCTCTGAGTGCCCTCAGGCCAACTGCCCACCTCGGAATTCTGCTCCACTCTTTATACAGTCGGAACGCAAAGTTTAAACATATTAATTCTGATTTAACGAGTACTTTGTAAATCGATATGGATAGAGATATTAATGCGTAATTTGTTTGAGTTAGACTCGCTTGACATTTCGTGGACACTTTTATTATTATGAGCTCGTGTTGTGTGATGTCTGGCAACACATCTCGGAGCTCTCCTGGCTTGGTAAGATATGCCTCTTTTGAAACAACAAGACATTTTAATGATTGTCTGAAACGGCCAGAACACGATTAAACTGTTTACGTTCAAATTACCTGTGAACATTCGCTAATTCGAATCCACGATGGACAGGATAGTAGTATGTAATGTGGTTTTCAGGGATCATTTGGGGGATCTCATAGGGGGATCTCATGTGACGTCATGTCACGTGACGTAGTGGCGTCATGTTGTGTTGTCATGGTAACCCGCGTGAGCGGCCATCTCGTGACGTCATCTCCATAGTGATACGTGGTGTGAGTGCGCATGCGCATCGCGTATTGTTAGGGTGATACGTGTTTCCGTCGTCCATTTTGTATACTGGAGGCTGCCATCTTGGTTTCTATAGTGACACGTGATTGCTATGTTACTTAAAGTCCTACAATAGGACAGGGGTATGTCCGGAGGGTGTGTTCCTTTGTAGAAGAGTAAATCTGATTACCACAAACAACCCGACAACTTGTATTATTTCGAATTCTTTCAGAATTCTCTTGGTAATTACCCAGAATTCTCCGCTTCTATCTATATATGCAATAGTTTTCGTCTATCTGACCCTGTTCCTTTGTTCTAGAGTATACTCCAGTAGCGTAGAAGAGCCTATTAGTTGGAACAGTTTACCTTATTATTACTATAATTAGCTATTCTGGTCTATTATTGTTTGTTCTGACCCTATCCCAAGTACTCTTGTTGTTTCATATATCTAGATCATTTATAACCGATCAGACTGCTTAATTTCTCATAATCTGTATGCAGAGTTATCTCCCTTCTGCATAATAAAAGCCTATATCCAATGGCAATATCCCCAGGCACCCCAATTTTAGCGCCCCTTTTTTGAAAACACCTGTGGCTATGGAATCCCTTTTTTGTCATATGTGCTTATGTGAAAAAGCACAATGTGACACAATGTGCCCTAGCACAAAGGCACATGCTTTATGTGCCGATATGTGCTTATGTGAAGAGGCACAATGTGACACAATGTGCCCTATCACATAGGCACATACGGGTATTTGAAGATACCTTTGGCCTGGTATTGTATTATTTGAGGATACCTATCGAGGATACCTACTGGAGAATCCCTTTTTATCATATGTGCTTATGTGAAAAGGCACAATGTGACACAATATGCCCTATTACATAGTCACATGCTTTATGTGCCGATATGTGCTTATGTGAAAAGGCACAAAGTGACACAATATGCCCTATCACATAGGCACATACGGATATTTGGGGATACCTATGGCCTGGTATTGTATTGTTTGAGGATACCTATCGAGGGTACCTACTGGAGAATCCCTTTTTGTCATATGTGCTTATGTGAAAAGGCACAATGTGACACAATATGCCCTATCACATAGGCACATATGGTATTTGAGGATACCTATGGCCTGGTATTGTATTATCTGAGGATACTTATTGAGGATACCTATCGAGGATACCTTTTGGAGAATCCCTTTTTTGTCGCATTAGGCTATGTAAAAGCCCTCATTGGGTCTAATGTGGTCTTACCAACCACTTCCATCTTGTCGCCAAAGCTCCTAGGCCATTACAGGGCTATGGCCTATCTGTCCTATCATTAGCTTCTACAACAGTCTTGTTCCATTGCGGCCTTGTACCAGTACGATTGGCTTCTGTTATTCTGCCCCGTATCTCATCCATTACTTCCTAGCTATACCTATCTCAGTCTCGACTATAACATTGATCAAGGTTGAATCAGATTTCCCCTGTATACATATAAGGCATTCCGTTATTGAGATTCCTAGCCGAGTCCGTAAAATTTGGATTCCGTGTTTTAACATCGGCTACTCGAGAGTATGGAAAAGGATTGATAACACTCAATTATTACAAGAACCTGAACAGAGACAACCAGTCACTACAAAACAACGAAGTAAACATAACAAAGTGAAAGAATGTCAAACTAGTCGGATTGATCGAACTAGTTGGACAGACTGAACAGATCTGAATGAACCCAACAAAGTTCTGAACTCTAACCCTAATGAATGTATAAAAAATCAACTGTTTGAATGAACTTTATGTAATTAAAACCCTTTGAACTGTTTGAATGAACCATAATCTAAATGAAGGTATTAACACCCTTTTGAACTGAATGAACTATATATAAATAAATATTAATACCCTTGAACTGAACAACGTTTAACTGAATGCATTTTTTAACTATATATAATATAAATAAATATTAACACCCTTGAACTGAACAACGTTTAACTGAATGAACTACAACCCATTAAACTAAATTCTTGCAATAGGGAAGGGGAATACCCTCGAGTGGACGATGTTAAAACACGGAATCCAAATTTTACGGACTCGGCTAGGAATCTCAATAACGGAATGCCTTATATGTATACAGGGGAAATCTGATTCAACCTTGATCAATGTTATAGTCGAGACTGAGATAGGTATAGCTAGGAAGTAATGGATGAGATACGGGGCAGAATAACAGAAGCCGATCGTACTGGTACAAGGCCGCAATGGAACAAGACTGTTGTAGAAGCTAATGATAGGACAGATAGGCCATAGCCCTGTAATGGCCTAGGAGCTTTGGCGACAAGATGGAAGTGGTTGGTAAGACCACATTAGACCCATTGAGGGCTTTTACATAGCCTAATGCGACAAAAAAGGGATTCTCCAAAAGGTATCCTCGATAGGTATCCTCAATGAGTATCCTCAGATAATACAATACCAGGCCATAGGTATCCTCAAATACCCTATGTGCCTATGTGATAGGGTATATTGTGTCACATTGTGCCTTTTCACATAAGCACATATGACAAAAAGGGATTCTCCAGTAGGTATCCTCGATAGGTATCCTCAAATAATACAATACCAGGCCATAGGTATCCTCAAATACCCGTATGTGCCTATGTGATAGGGCATATTGTGTCACATTGTGCCTTTTCACATAAGCACATATCGGCACATAAAGCATGTGCCTATGTGGTAGGGCATATTGTGTCACATTGTGCCTTTTCACATAAGCACATATGACAAAAAGGGATTCTCCAGTAGGTATCCTCGATAGGTATCCTCAAATAATACAATACCAGGCCAAAGGTATCCTCAAATACCCGTATGTGCCTATGTGATAGGGCACATTGTGTCACATTGTGCCTTTTCACATAAGCACATATCGGCACATAAAGCATGTGCCTTTGTGCTAGGGCACATTGTGTCACATTGTGCTTTTTCACATAAGCACATATGACAAAAAAGGGATTCCATAGCCACAGGTGTTTTCAAAAAAGGGGTGCTAAAATTGGGGTGCCTGGGGATATTGCCATTGGATATGGGCTTTTATTATGCAGAAGGGAGATAACTCTGCATACAGATTGTGAGAAATTTAGCAATCTGATTGGTTATAAATGATCTAGATATATGAAACAACAAGAGTACTTGGGATAGGGTCAGAACTAACAAGAATAGACCAGAATAGCTAATTATAGTAATAATAAGGTAAACTGTTCCAACTAATAGGCTCTTCTACGCTACTGGAGTATACTCTAGAACAAAGGAACAGGGTCAGATAGACGAAAACTATTGCATATATAGATAGAAGCGGAGAATTCTGGGTAATTACCAAGAGTATTCTGAAAGAATTCGAAATAATACAAGTTGTCGGGTTGTTTGTGGTAATCAGATTTACTCTTCTACAAAGGAACACACCCTCCGGACATACCCCTGTCCTATTGTAGGACTTTAAGTAACATAGCAATCACGTGCCACTATAGAAACCAAGATGACAGCCTCCAGTATACAAAATGGACGACGGAAACACGTATCACCCTAACACACGCGCTGCGCATGCGCACTCACACCACGTATCACTATGGAGATGACGTCACAAGATGGCCGCTCACGCGGGTTACCATGACAACACAACATAACGCCACTACGTCACGTGGCATGACGTCACATGAGATCCCCCTATGAGATCCCCCAAATGATCCCTGAAAACCACATTATATACTACTCAGGATGATACATTGGTTTAGTATAACCATAAAGAGAAAATCGCTTGCCATGTTCCACACGTGTACGCTCACTTATCTCTGCTTCGAAAACGCGAAACAAAATTCTAGCCAATTAGAGGTTAAGTTGACCGCATTATTTCTAATTGACCATTCAACCAGATAGCGTGACACAAGCAAATAAATATTATTTAATCGAAGGCTCCCATAGAATTTGCCAGCAATCTTCGCCATATTACTGTGATTTGTGTTATTTCCACAAATCTTAGGACTTGTGTATACTTTAGTCCAAGTTAAATTACATAAAAAAATAATAAAGTTGTAATCCCAACTCTTGGCCTCAAATAGCGTGACACAGTCACCATATCAAGTCTACAATCACGAGACAGGCATCCCCAGACCTTCACTGATCCTCCACCATATGGGACAGTAGGTCTGATGTTTATTAAAATAGGGTTGAGGGGTGAATTTTATTTTCTATTATTTATTTTCTGGGAATCAAACTAATTTAATAAAAAAATGTTACAATTTATGGGAGAGTCTGTAATTTATGGGAGAGATAAAGACACGTGAAACAAATTTTAACAACCGAGAATAGTTTAACTCTCAGTTAATGCGTACATACATGCCCATAGGGAATTGGGGGAGGGGGTTTTTTGCTCACCGTTTGATTCCCAGAAAATGAATAATAAAAATAAAATCTTCCCTTCCGCCAGGGGGGGGGGGGGGGGGTCGTCAATTTTTTTCCGGACACAAGGCGGGGGTGGGTGGGTAAGTCAGTGGCTCTGAAAACACGTTTTTTTCCAGGCCTTGAATTTTTTTTCCTCTGAGCTCTAATCTTTCTGTAAGTGATGCTTATTGATCAGGGAAGCTTTTGTAGGCTTTTTGCCACCACTCCATCCCCTCTGGGTTAACGGGGGGGGGAGGGTGATTAGTAGTAGAGGATAGGGACCAGCAGCATGGGAATGTGGACAGACCTTCACCGTTCCCCATAGCACCATCAGTGGTTCATGATTTTGAAAAAAAGTTAACCCTTTACCCAGCGAATCGCCCGCATCCGCCCGCGTAATATGCAAATTTAGCAGCTGAAAAAATATTATTTTTCGAAAAATTTCAACAAAACCATATCATGTGACCCCTCTTTGGAACGAGCTCGTCGAGCTCGTTCCAAAGAAGGGTCACATGATATGGTTTTGTTGAAATTTTTTGAAAAAATTTAAAAAATGATATTTCAAATAATAAATTTTGATATCGTCTGCGTTGTGTAAAGGGTTAAAGCAATTTAAACGCATTATCATTTATGTAATCTAATATAAATGTAATCTAACCAGATCTGGCAATAAAAGGACTCTTCTCACCATGAATAGTGGACATCACACAGTGGCACAATGCAATTTCCCAATGCAACTGAAAACTTTCACGGATTCTCATTACGTAATTATGAATTTCCGTGATGTACATGTATGAGCAAAATATACTGTTGTTATTGATCATTCAAGCCTTAGGCTAAGTGGGTAGCCTTCAAACCAATTCCCTTCAATTTGTGATATACTGTCAAAAAAGGCTGGACCATCAAATAGTCAGGACATTATATCTGATTGATACAGATTGATAGAGAGTTTATCAACAGGGGAATTGATTCCCCGTTAACAAACCGTAACACAATGGTATAATCTGTTTGTCAATAAGGAATCAGTTGTGTTGATATGAATTTCAGCCATTTGCTTTTGGACTATAGTGTATAGGACATGTTGAGGAAGATACTGGATGACTGGAGAGAAACCTGGCGTATGAAATCTGAAAAGTTTGCAAACACATATAAGACACCTGGTTGGGCTATCTTATAATAGAAATAAAATTAGCTTCTTTTAAAATAACCTGTAGTAATGTGCTGTAACAAAGAATAAAATTAAATCATAGAATAAATGTTACTGTCCTGTCACTGTTCCTGTACCATATTTTTAGCAAATAGGTTTCAAGCCTATGAGATCAATAAACAGCTTCCAGTGTATTGTAGGATAACACTGATATTCATTACATAAAGGATAATACACGCTAAAAACTAAAGTGTTAAAAACTACACTTGAAGTGCTGTGTTTAACACTTACTAAGTGCTGAACTAGCACTTTGTTCAAGTGTAGATATCCCAGAACCTGACAGGTGTTACAATAATACCACTTGACAAGTGTAATCTCACGACACTTAAAAGGAAACATCGCAGATGACGCGGATCAGGCTCGAAATCTCGAACCTGATCCGCGTCATCTGCGTTGTGTCCTGTTAATTATGTACCCACCAAGCGCAAATCAATTTATGGACGATTCTGGAAGAACCACCAATGCTAGACACATGGGAAGTGCCATCCATTCAAGTTTCAGATGTCTGACGATTGTAATGTCTAAGTGCTTAAAGCATTGCACTTTGAGTGTTAAAATCAAACCCTAAGAGTTAGAATGGGTTTAACACCTTGAAAGTGTCAGTCTTAACACTTTAGTTTTTAGTGTGTGTATAAATCACAGAAGCGTCACTCGACACATCAGAGCCCCAAAATTTCCATAATGCATCCTCATGAAATTTGGAGAGATATGGTAGGCCTTTTCAACTCAACATGGTCACCCTTTCTTTCGTACTTTCTCATTCGACTTGCTGAGATGAGTCAACCAAAGCTTACTAACCGCTCCATCAAGTGATGCACTTCTCAATTTGTCCAAGGTGCAACAGTGCAGTTTATGGAGTGGATTTCCGATACCAAAGAATCACCCCTCATCATATTGACTATTGACAGGCTCAATAAAACATTGAGCTAACTGCTTCTACGAATTGTACTCTTGATAATCCTTAATTAATTCAAATTAGACTAATGAAACTAAATTTGAGTGTATAAATGGGTAGAAACAGAAAGAAGTAGTAGAAATAGTAGCAAATACAGTGAGGAAACCAGGTAAAACATCAAAATGTTCAACATATTTCACACCTGTTCCTGCTCCACCTGTCTTAATGCCATCAGGTGGAATGCCGGTATATGGTCTATTCTCTCCTGATTACCCATGTATACACTGACTGCCGGTGTCTGTGAGAAATTTTGAATAAATTCATAAACTTGCCAAGAAATGGGACCAAATTCCGACAATCTTCATCAAGTGGTTGTGGGTAGATTAAATGTTGGGAATAGTTTCTGGAACTATACAAACCATGTTCCAGCAAAAAATACTAGTTCAAATTGCCAATCACAGCAGTTTATGTGCAATTCACACTAATTTTTTTTTTTTTTTTTTTTTGGGGGGGGGGGGGGGGGGGGGGGGGGGAGTACCAAATTTCAAAATGGAAGAAAAAAAATTTCCTCCAAAAAGGGCTGGGTGAGTTTTTGCGCCTAGTGTCCGAAAAAAATTTACCTACCCCCCTCCCCCTCCCCCCCCCCCCCCCGCTTCCGCCCAAATTAAAAAAAAAACATCCAATGCTAATCTATATATTGATTTTTTACGGTCTCTTTTATGTTATATTTTGATGAAACTTTTATCGATGGAGTCTCTTCATGAAATTTATTGTACTTATTAGAACTAGACTATAACACCAATCCGCCTTAATCTTTCGTAACAAATTTTATTTTGATAATCAAAATGCATCACTGACTCCTACTTCGAAAACAATAGGAGCCGGCAAATCGAGAACCGTCCATTGCAACGAGCTTGTTGTGACGCTGAGTCAACGCTATATTTTCAAAGCACAAAAATGAAAATGTTTCGTTATTCATCAGTTTTTAGTGAATGTGTCGTCTGTCCGTCGCGTTATGAAAAGATTTTAAGCATCAAATTTGACAGGGCCGCTTCTGTAGATATCGACAAAAACAATTTTAACATCACTTTCAAGTATCAGTACCTAGAAGTGACCAGGGCGTATTATTCATAAGGCTGACTAGGCTGAAGCCTATGGGGCCCGCAGGGACAGGGGGGCCGCATGGACAGGGGCCGGCAATTTTTTTTTTTTTTTTGCAGAGACACTGTTTGTTACCACTGCCTTAGAGCTCCAATGGTTAACGGCACTTTGCACTCTACGCCGTAGCGATTCACGTACATATGTATTTATCCATATATATACTCTCATAAGTACACTGTATATATGTGTGTATGTTACAGTAAGACTGTGAAATCAGGGATTTCACGAAATCCCTAGAACTTTCATTAAATTCGTGAAATCACTGTTTTACTTGGTGATTTCATGAAATTACTAAAACATTCAGTGATTTCGTGTATTTACTGAAATTTGCTGTCTCATATTACACATTTTAACTGATAACATTCAGGGAAACTGTGAAATACCCCTGTAAAGTAAGAATCATGTTTCTGGTAACTGTGCAGTTTTGTGATTTCATGTCATGTTGTTAGCAACTCAGATACTGTTTATTTACTTAGCAGTCAGGATGTTAGGGTGTCTATACTTCATACTTGGTACAAAAACATGTGTGTTGCCTATATAATAGGTGCGGCAGAATATTAGAATCAGTTGAGTCAGAATGGTGGAGACAAATTTTGTGTCTGTCTTCAAGAAGAAATTGTTCGCGAAATATGATAAGTGTCAGAAGTACCTGATTCCAGAAGTTGAGCATTATAAGATAATTGAGGACCTAAAAACTGTTGCTGAAATTTCTTCCAGTAAGTCGCGGCACCAGTATTACATTCTAAATAAATATGAAGTGCTCATGTGTGATGATGTAGAAAAACTGATAAAGCGTACCAAATGATTCACCAGTTTACTATGCTACAATTGAGGAAACCTACGATATATTAAACAGAGCTCATACTGCAACCGGTCATGGAGGTCGGGACAGAATGCTGAAACAACTTTGTTCTAACTACGCCAACATCACAACGGAAGCTGTTGAACTGTTCAAAGCTCACTGCGCGGTGTGTCAGGAGAAGAGAAAACGTCCTAAGACTAAGGGTGTCGTGGTGAAGCCTATTCTTTCGAAAGAATTTAACTCTCGTGGGCAGGTTGATCTAATTGACATGCAGTCAAGTCCTCAGGGTCAGTTCAAATGGATCATGGTTTACCTGTGTCATCTCACAAAGTTTGTTATTCTGAGGCCACTGACATCAAAAAGAGCGGTTGAGGTCGCATTTCAACTTCTGGACATCTTCTTGTTGTTTGGTGCACCGGCTATTCTTCAGAGTGACAACGTTTCTGAGTTCACTACCCAAGTTATCACAGAACTCAAAGAGTTATGGCCACAGCTTGTTATGGTACATGGCAAACCAAGACATCCGCAGAGCCAAGGCTCACTGGAAAGAGCCAATGGTGACATAAAGGACATTTTAGTTGCATGGATCTGTGACAATAAAACTCAGGACCGGACAGTAGGTCTCAAGTTTGTTCAGCAGCAGAAGAACTGTGCTCACCATTCTGGCATCAAGCAGGCACCATACAAAGCCATTTTTGGCGAGGATCCGAAAGTTGGTTTGACGACATCAAGTCTCCCTCCTGAAATTCTGCAACGACTACAAAGTGAAGACGACCTTTTGTCAGTACTACAGCCAATGACCAGACAAACAGGCGACGAACAGAGAGCGAAAGAGAGCTCATGATTCACAGCTGAAACAAGCAGAATGTATGGTCTCAAGGCAGCCAGTGTTGGTGATAACGTCGCCATTCCCATTCCTGTTGTTGACAGGGGCAGGGGTGATCCACGCAACATTCTTGGAGTGGTTGTTAACAGAGATGAGCAAGACATGTACACTATTGCACTGAAGTATGGAACTCTCAATTCTAAATATTCCAGAAATCAATTCGCCTTGTGTTCCCAGAGGCTGTTGAGTAACAGTGATGTGAACCAGGATACAACCATATCACTCCGGCAGGCCTTAAGACAGCTTCAGGTGGTCAGAGATTTTTACGGTGTGATTGCAGTAAGGGAAAGACACAGTGCCAAACGAACAAGTGCACGTGTTTCAAGGCAAAGAGACTATGCAACAGCAGGTGCCACAGCAGCCTAACATGTCAAAATAAAAACTAAGCGTTGTTTGTATCTCAATTCTACTTTCTAGTGTTTCAACCCTTTACCTAACGTAACGGTCAAACCGGCCAGCGCTATTCTCAAAAATCGACAATTAATTTCATTATTTTTTTAAATTTTTTGTCTCAAAAACATAGGTTATGATCCCTTGTTGGAACGAGCTCGTCGAGTTCGTTCCCACGAGGGGTCATAGCCAATGTTTTTGAGACAAAAAATGAAAAAAATTAGTTATTCAAGAATTTTTTTTGCATTTTTTTTTAGACCTCAGCGTTACAGCTTTTACTTCTTTGGCTACTATGCCACTACGGTTCGTAACCGTTAACAAACTACTATCGGTTCCTTACAACCCTCACAGGGTTACGACAATACGCGGACTTTCAATCTCGATGCCTCTTACCCTCGACGGCCAGGGCTAAATTCGGACCTTCTCTGAGTGCCCTCAGGCCAACAGCCTTTGTATGTCTTGCCTTTTGAAACAGTAATGCCGTTTACCTAAATGCATATAGCACCCTGAGCTCGTACTTCCTGTTCCTGAGCCTATTCTCATATGTGGCCACCGACTTGGCCCGCGACTGCTCCTATTCTAAGTATGAGCTCTGTGGATCCCCCTACATCACAACGTGTTTTTACTTTCGCACCGATGCGGCACCTTCTCTAACCTATAGCATGGGACCTCCCCATCTATTCGCAACGACCCATAGCCTTGCACACCTTCCGACTGGAATTGGCTGGAATGAATTTTTCGAGAAATTCCTCGATTTTTATTTAGACAGCCAGAACATTTATTCTCAGTTAATCGCTTCTCTTGAACTTGGCCGCTTAGATCTATCTTAATTTAACACTTGCTTTAAAGTTCCTTTGAAAGACTCGCATTTTGGTATATTTTGACATTTCGGAGACAGGATAGATGCGTAATATGGGTGAGTGTCCAGGACATGTGTGATGCACTGGTTCCAACAATTACTATTAAACTGGTCTTAATTACCCAGATAATGATAGTAGCGGGGGAGGAATTCGTCACATACAGGTGAATTGTGCACTTGGTGATACCTTCTTGAAATTTGGCACACTGTTAGTGTAGGCTATGAGGTTCTCAAAAACGATCGGCTACAAGTTGACACCGACCGGTGGCGACCAGTAGCGGCACAATCCAAAATGGCCGCCAGCGGCTGAAGGGAACCTCCTTTTCGACGGTCTACCGACTATACATCCGATTGTAAGGGCGCGAAAGTGAACTCTGATCCACGCACGTGTTGGAAACAGACGTGGGAGATGATGTAGAATAAAACGAGATTCTCTATACGGACGCATCAATTTCTTGGAACTTGAAAAGAGCGTTGTTTCTCCGGGATCAGCGTCATTCAGGCAAACCTGAATGACGCTGATCCCGGAGAAACAACGCTCTTTATGAAGCAGTCTCTTTGCCATACAATCTCTTGTTTGGCGTAATTCCGCAAGCAATTCTGATTTGTCTGTCGAAATTAATTCGAGAACGCGATTGTTCACAAAAATCATTCACAGAATGAGTGAGAATCCTCTTCGTGTACGGACTAGTACTGACTGGGAACGTTGTTGCTTTTGCCAGCAAGACAGTTCCAAGAAATTGATGCGTCCGTATAGAGAATCTCGTTTTCATGACGCCTATAAAGCTATTGAGGAAGACATAACGCGCTTCCTAGATAATGGCGTTGAGCTTCCATATAATTTGACCATTGATTGTTTGATGAGAGAGAGTGATGAGTGTATGTCGATGTCACTGTTGACGAATAAGGCAATATATCATAAGACATGCCGTGACAGTATTCGGACTCACATCGTACAGCGCGTGCTACACAAGCGAGAGCGAAATGAGGCAGTGGCATCCTGCTCCACGCTGAGTCCTAAAAGAACACGGACAAGTTTTGAATCTGGCTGTGACAGGAAACTGCCCCAGTGTGTTTATTGTCACAAACGCGAAGGTGACAGCAGTGAGCCTATTTGCAGATCAATGTCTGATAACAATAAACTCAAAATTATGGCAAAGGAAGCCGAGAACTGGGTTGTTTTTTCTCGGGTCAATGCAGCATTTGATTCCGCTGCTAGTGATCTTTACTATCACAAAACCTGTTATTGTAAGCTTGCCAATGAAGCACGAGCGGCTAAATCTAAAAAGTCGAAGAACGCCGAACATTCCGCGTCAGGCCTGCCCTATGACCCTCTCGTTATGGCAGAGCTCATAACATTTGTTGAACACAACGATTCCGCGATGAAGCTTGTCGATCTCAAGAATCTGTACAGTCGGAGGTTGAAGCAAGTCGGTTCTGATTGGCTTAGTGAAGAAATACATTCCACTCGATTCAAAGAACATTTGTTGCAGAAATTGGGCGATGGCTGGGACGCCTTCACACAGGGTAGAGATGTGTTTATTTCAAGTAGGTTTCGAGTTGGCTCCTTGTTGTCCGAATCTTTAACTCGTATAGTGTCTGAGGAAGAGGCAAAAAAGATAGTTGATGTGGGTCTTCTTCTGCGTAAACACATACTCATATCTCAAGCTCCTTTCACGGGATCATTTTCATCTTATTGCTTGAGCGAGCCTGTACCCAACTCACTCCTGACTCTTCTTAGAGTTCTACTTGAGGGCACATGTAGTATACAGAACTTAGGCGATGATGAGACTGTTAATGCCAAGACTCGAGTGGCTTGTACTATTTCACAGATGTTGATCAGCAATTCAGCGAAACGCTCCGAACATGCACAAAATGTTCACCAGAGACGTGACAGAGAAACTCCAATGCCTCTTTATGTGGGTTTGAAGTTGCATGCCCATGATCGTATGAAAAATCTTATCAGAGATTTTCATCAAATGGGACTCTCTGTCTCTTATGATCGCGTAATGGATGTTCGCAGGAGTTTCGCGAGAGCTGTTTCACTGCGGTTCAAGAACGAAGGTGTTGTAGTCCCAGCTAACTGCAAACGTAATGTTTTCTCGATAGGAACCACTGATAACATTGATGTATCTGGTAGATCTGATATGCATGGTACGTCCATCACACTCATTGGTCAACTGAGCAGGGACAATGTGGGTACTGATCCCCCACCACTGAGTTTAGATGTTCCAGAAGACACACAAATTGAACTCCCAGACGACTATGCATTTGTTCCTTTCGTTGAAGACTTTGGTGGGGACATCAGGCTTGAATCTCCAGATGAATGTAATGTACGGCCCAATGAATATGCAGATTTGAACGTGGGAGAGAATGACTGGTTGTCTCATGTGTCACAGATCAGCAATAAAGGGAAGGTTGATGGCAGCTGGCAGCTTGATGAAGTCCCTGTGACCTTTTCAGGCTTCTTTTCAAAACATGAAGATCAAGACAATGTCAAACCTCGTGCAGTTATTGGGGTATTCCCTGTTTTCAGTGAGCAGAAAGCGGACTCACTCAGTATGCAGAAGCATGCTATGTATGTGGTCAGGGAAGCTACTGCTTTCGTAAACCCCGGCCAGATACCTGTCATTGAAGGTGACTGTCCGTTGTATGCCAGGCAGAAAAAATGTCAATGGCTGTTCCCAGAGGAGATAGGTGAGGATCGAATGGTGTGTATGATTGGATTCCTGCATCTTGAAATGTGCACCCAAGAAGCTGGTGGTAAGCTTATGGGTGGTTCTGGTTGGGAGCGAATGTTTCACCTCGCAAAGATATTCACACCCGGTGTAGCATCATCCCTACTTGGTGGGAAACATGTCAAGAGGACGCGACAGGCATATCTTCTCACTCTAGCTTGGCTTGAGATCCTCAGAAAGAATGCTTATGAGATTTACTGTCAGCAGACTGGGCCCCATGAGTCATTTGAAATGTGGGAACAGAGGATTCTTTCACAATCTCCAACTGCGCGCTATTGGGGTGAAATCGTTCGGAACTTTCTCTTGACAAGCTGTCAATTCGTTCGGAACCAACGAATCGGTAACTGGCCTGGTACACTGTGTTCTATCGATGAGTTGTGCAGTTACTTTTTTGCCCTAGGACATACAAATTATTGTCGGTGGGTCCCCGTATTTCTGAGAGACATGTCTCAGCTACCCAGGCGGCATCCTTCAATCCACAACAAATTCATGGAAGGCCATTTTGTGGTCCAGCGTAGTGAGAGGAAGTTCAGTATGATGGGTTTAGATCAGAGCCAAGAACATAGTATCCAACTACTCAAAGAAGACAGTGGTCCAAAAGGTCTCTATGGCCAGGCTGAAGAGAAAGTCGTTATTGAGCTTTCAAGGTCAGAAGTTCTGCGTGTTATAGATGAGTATGAATATGCAAGTTTCCACACAACATCATCAGATAACACGGAACACCCGGAAAGTTCGGTATCAGAGCAGAAAAAAATTCTGAATCAATTGAAATCTCTCCTCGATCTGGTGAATCAGGGACTCATTATCAACCCTTATGATGAAACTAGTGGTCAGCTGGTGACATTAGATACTGGTGAATATATGGACCCCGAAGTTAGTAAGAGTTTACGGTCATTACCCGAAAGGGGCAAGCATTTATATTCCACTTTCTTGAAGGAAAGGCTTGTGGAATGCACCGTACCCCTGAATGATGTTATTCCCAAGGCAAATATATATACCTTCCTTAACCCACCCCCAGCCAACCTGGACAAAGGCCGAGACAAACTCATGTCAAGTAAAGCAACTGCCGCAATAGTTACCCAGATGTTCGTTTCACTGCAAGCCCGGCCTGATTCAAACATGGATGAGTTTTTCATGCACGAGAATGCACGTGATCCGCCAGCATTATCCGATAGAGGTAAGCTACGGAGTGGGACAAAATCTCAAATTCTCAATTGTTTACCAGCTATTCCTGCACAAGGGAAGAATTCAGCAGCTAGACAAGCTTCAGTTGTCATCTTGGATATGCCTGCTGTAGTCCATGTAATCAAACCACAGAAAGCGGATCTGTTTGGAGAATATGCTCGATTGCAATTATTGCCATACATCGAATCTCTGATTAACACGAACACCACAAGGGTTGATGCGATCTATGACTGTTACCCCGAAGGCAGTTTGAAGAATCAGACGCGAGCAAAACGCCTCGGTGAGACAGCAGTTAGGTTGATACGGGTGTCCGAGAACGTCCCTTTACCTAAAGGGAAGAATTGGCAGGCATTCTTGAAAGTTAGTGAGAATAAAGACGAATTTTTCAAGTTCCTGTCTGCTGAACTGCTGAAATTAACATCAACATCCGAGTACCAGTTGTTAACGACATCAGGAGAATATGTACTATGCAATAAGGATGTTAGCTTATGTGACATATCTCCATCGAACCACGAGGAAGCAGACACGCGCATGATGCTTCATCTCAACCATGCAGTCTCACAAGGTCACAAAATAGCTTTTCTTCGCACGGTTGATTCTGATGTCGTCATTCTGTCTTTGCACCATTTCGCAACATTCCGTGACCTTGGACTCAGTGAGCTGTGGATTGGGTTTGGAATTGGAAAGGCATATAAAGATATGCCAATTCATGAGATAGCTTCACAACTTGGACCTGATTACTGTAAGGCCCTGACTTTCTTCCACGCCTTCACAGGTTGTGATGTAACATCCAGCATGCTCGGCATTGGGAAGAAGACAGGATGGAATGCATGGATGAATTTTCCCGCATCAACTGAAATGATGATAGAATTGACTGAGAATCCGCAAGTCTTTTCAGAGGATTCCCCTCATATGCAGCATATCGAAAAACTCACCATACAGATGTACAGTAACAGTTGTGTCAGTACACGTGTCAATGATGCGAGACGGCATATGTTCACACATGGCCTTAAGTCTATGGAAAACATCCCGCCCACCAAAGCAGCTCTGTATCAACATGTAAAAAGGGTAATTCTTGTGTCATCTTTCATTTGGCATCGTGCTCTGCAGAAACACTTATGTGTGCCAGACCCATCACAGTACGGATGGGAGTGGAATCCACGTCTCAATATTCTGGTTCCATTTTGGACTCACCTAGGAGACGCAAGTGCTGCATGTGCACTGATGCTCCACTGTAGTTGTGCCAAGGCCTGCAAGGGCAATTGCAAATGCTTGAAAGCTGGATTAAGGTGCACACCTTTGTGTAAGTGTGAAGGTGGCTGTTGTAACAATATTGAGTAGTATACTGTCATGTTAGGACCAGTCATCTCCTATTCTGGTATTTTTTTTTCCATTTTCGGCCAGTTAACACATGTCATGTTTCTAGTTGAGTTGATTTTGCTAACAAATGTTCATCCCATGTGGCTTGCTACATTGTCCGGGGTATAGGAATACAGTTTTAGATTTCGGAAAATAGTCTGTTATTTACTGCACAAGACGGTGTTAATTCATGCATAGCATGATACAATATCCCCAACTATTTTGCCTCTGTACAACAGTTGATACCTTCGTTCACCCGTGTGTTCATCTATGGTATCCTTGTCTTTCTCTGGCCATAGGCCACATGTGACTAGTCAGTTCCTACTCCATAGCAAATCAACTTGGAAATCCTTCATCTTGTAGCGCACTCATGTCTCAATGAATCCATACCTGAGTTGATCTAATAAATCTAACGTAAGGTATCAAATTGCCATACCGGATCATATTTCGATAAGTTATTCGCTAAAACATTTCGACCACTCATCGACATCAAAGGTCATGTTTTGGCTCCCAGTGGTGGCTATATCTCTATATCCCTGGTAAAGTAGCATACCATGAGGGATGGGCATTAAGTGTCGGCAACATTAATCCTGACTTGGAACACACCACATCTTAACTGGCCGAAAATGAAGAATACTACTTGTAGTCAAAAAATATTCCTGTACCTCGAATGACTGCAAACATACACTCACCCCTTCTAGTCCCATTTTGCCAATGTTCTATACTGGCAAGATAACATTGTATAATTAACAACGGGAACTAATGCATCCCGAGTTCATTCCAGCACTGCCCTTGCTGGCAGACGTGTCGCTATGGTGTTGAGATTGAACCAGAACTCCTCTAGAAATTTGATAGTTTTATTTTCTTAGAAAATAAATCTATCGAAAATGCCGGAAGTTGAGAATAGACTGTCACTTTAATTGGATTATCAAATGTCCAAGTATCCCCACTGCTGCATACTATCGAGTACCCTTGTTCATGTGTTGACAGGAATCTCTCATACCCTGTTCATTTGACCATTGCATTCCCGAGAAACATTCAACACTAATTTATCTACGGACGGACGATCATACTGACAGTCAGACACACAGACGCACACATCGACGGAAATTCTCATCCCATTATCCATTAATCTTCCCCCCAACTTGTTCCAAGGGCTTCACTCCATCATTCACATCAATTACAGCACATGTATGGTGTTAGGTTTGGAGCTTCAGTTGTGCGATCGGCGAAAATAGCTTTTTTTCGATCCGCTTGGCGGCCATTTTGGATTTCGCTGCTAGTGGTGGCTAGAGGATGGTGCCAACTTGTAGCCGATCGATTTTGAAATCTCTGATGCCTACCCTTACATCATGCCAAATTTCAGGAAGGTATCACCAAGTGCACAATTCTAGCGAATTCCTCCCCCGCTATAGAGAAGAGAATATTGTCTCTCTTACTGTTGATCGGTTCAACACTTGAGCCATAATGGACTTATTGAATTAATGAATTATTTGCCGATCTGTTTTCAGGGTCGCCATATACCTATCTTTTCGCTTTACATTTAACCCAGGCAGAAATATTATCGAAAATATTTACACTTTTATACAAAAAAATCGCAACCTTTAGCTATCACCTTGACAACGGCACTGGAAGTGACACGAAGGTACGACTGACGTGGGTGGGGACGCTGGAAGCACGGGGCTAGAGGGAGCTGCTGCCTCCCTGCCTTCGGATCACGGGAGCGAGAGGAGGCAGGCAACGCCCTTCCCAGATTCGTCACTCAGTTTTATTTTCTTCAATGACTTATTCTCGAAGTAAAGCTACAATAGACCCCAAATCCGTTCTGGGAGCATTAAAAATTCAATGTAGGCGTTGCGGGAGGTAGGTGGGACACCTCCTTTGAAACTTTCTCATCTCGGACCTTCGGCAGTCGAGACATGCATACTTCGGCTTGTCATCGCGGGGCTGCTAGTGCGAGAAATGCCCTTTCCCGGGATCTGACCCCTCTGCCCCGAAGTGCTTCTGGTGGGTAATTTCATATTGTCTATTATTGGCAAGTTTTCAGACCACCAGTCTAATTCTGTAAGAAATTCAGCCTTGCACTCAAATAGGTCATCACCTATGTTTAGTTTCGTTTTTCCGACCAACTGATATACAATGTATTCAGTACTAATGAATCTGAAAAAAAATCAGTCACGATTGTCGACGCGCAAATTTTCACAAAAAGTGTGTAAACAAGCAACCCATGATGGCGTCGAACTCCGAACAGAATTAGATTGGTGGCAGGATAGCTTGGCTATTGGAGTGACTGCAGCAAGCCGTCTCATGAATTTGATATTTTTTTTATTAATGGAAATGTATCGTGGTGCCATTATCATTAATACCTTATTATCATGTATTTCTAGCTGCTACTGGTTCCTGTACAAAAGTGTGTAGCAACGGAGGAACATGCCACGGAACTCCCGAGCGGTGTCATTGTCCGCCGGAGTACTATGGAGATATGTGTGAAAACAAACGTGGTAAGTTAATGCAGTAATTTGTTAATGAACTGTCACAACGGTGGAATACTGTCATATACGGATTATGCACAACCGTGGTTTCTGATTTTATGTAAATCTCTGCAGCCTGGAAGGTTATTGCTTAGGCTTATATACAATTGCACAGATATTTTTTTCTAGTGGAGATTTGCGGACTGGCCGTAGGGTCCAGGAAATATCCCGGTACCCCCCCCTCCCCCCCCCCCCCCTCTGTTGGGAGCACACACCGGTGCAGCAGAAATTACGCAGCCCAACATCTCCTGAAAAAAAGAAATTTCGTGAAAATGACCAAAAGGTGAAATGGATCTGATTATATAGATAGTCGGTTTATTGAAATGCCATGGCTAATGGCATTCCACACAGAGGGCAATTCGATATACCAGCAGTCTAGTTTTGTCGGTGGTTGGTGAGATGTTAGGAAACAGCGTTCTTTCGGCTCGCAAAATCAAACTTTTCTCCCATTGGGCCGATCGATGGTCAGCCTAATGAGTCAGAGACCCATTTCGGTGCAACCATTTTTGCCAAATTAGCGACAAAGATGATACAAAAATGCTTTTGGAAATGCCCTCTCTGTGGCTAATCACTCAGATGAAGGGAAGCAGTGCTCTTTCAGTTCGAAAAATCAAACTTTTGTACGGGTCCGGGCCCCTTTGGTACGTTTCCCGGCAACTTTTCGGGCTCAGTCCGCCCCTGTTCGAGACAATAGACCTTCAGACAGAAAATAAGGAAGTGAAGAATCTCAGTGTGTCACAAGAGGCACGCGGCTATGCTTCACGTCGATAATTTCAGTCGGAAAGTTTACAAAATTTAACCCTTTACCTAACCTGAAAAGCAAAAAACAATTCATGAATATTTTTTTTTTTTCATTTTTTTGTCTTAAAAACATAGATTATGACCCCTCGTTGGAACGAGCTCATCGAGCTCGTTCCAAGGAGGGGTCATAACCTATGTTTTTGAGACAAAAAATGCAAAAATAATGAAACTTAATTGGAGATTTTTGAGAATAGCGCTGGCCGGTTTTGGCCGTTACGTTGGGTAAAGGGTTAACATTAGACATTCATGAAAACTCGTGCCAGTTTCTTTTTGTTCCCATCATACGCTTCAATCTGCGAGTTTAAAAGAACATTAAAATATCCAGATTTTTGTGATATTCTACCTTATTAAATTTTCAAGGTCTTTTCTCTTATTTCCAAAAACTTTGGATCGCCATTATTAGAGCTATAACTGAGTTAAAAAAGAAAGTATTATAAACTTTGAGGAGCAATTTTTTAGTATTATCGACTTTAAGCTCAAACAAATTATTGTAAATTCATATTTCTAGTCCAGCTGTATGAATTTGCATAATTTCATGTTCTTACCGTTGCCAGCGTCACGTCAGGACGTCGCAATCCAGACGTGGGGTGAAATGAAAAGTTCACACATGCAGTCAACAGCGTGTCCACCGTTTGCCTCTTGGATGGCAAGACATCGACGGCGCATGGACCTGATAAGTCTCTAGATGTCACCCTGTGGTATTGTGTTCCACTCCTGCCTTAGAACATTACGTAAATCGCCTAACGTCTGAAGATCATGAAGTCGTACCCGACGGTCCAATTGATCTCAAAGTTGCTCGATTGGCGACAAATCTGGCGAAAGTGGGGGCCAGGGAAGAAGTTCGATGCTCTGCTCCTCAAGGAAGTCACGACAGATACGCGCCACGTGACATCGGGCATTGTCTTGTAATAACTGCAATCCGATGTTAGCGTTGAACAACGGGATAACAACAGCGTTAGGAATTCCGTCACTATATCGCTGTCCATAAAAAGAACTGTGTTCGGAGTTACTGTGGCCGCTATTCACCGTCTCATTGGAAGGTATAGAACCACTGGATCTACTGCCGTCCGACCGCTTTCAGGTCGACCAAGAGTTATGATCCCTGCACAAGACCGATACATCAGGACGTCTCACCTGCGGGATCCCTTTCCTCCGGCGATGAAGACAGCAGCAATTATTCCTGGTAGAACTAACAATAGAATCAGTGCACAAACTGTGCGCACACAGACTCGCTGAACATGGCATCCGAAGTAGACGTCCATACCACTGACCAATCCCTACCCAACGTCATCGTATCGTCAGAATGGAATGGGTACAACAGCGCGTTCGCTGGACTCAGCAGCGTTGGAGCACAGTTCTTTTTAGTGATGAATCACGATTTTGTCAACAGCGGGCTGATGGCAGGGCGAGAATGTATCGCCGACGAGGTTTTCTGATACTTGCGTGCGGGAATGCGACCGTTCGGCGGGGCAGTGCAATGGTTTGGGCAGGGATTTCCTTGCACCATCGAAGACAGTTGATCTTCATCGATGGTAATCTGAATGGACAGCGATATAGGGACAAAATTCTCAACGCTTTGTTGTCCCGTTGTTCAGCGCTAACGTCGGTATGCAGTTTTTTCCTGCAAGACAATGCCCGATTTCGCGTGGCGCGTATCTGTCGTGACGTTCTTGAGGAACTTCTTTCCTAGCCCTATATTCGCCAGATTTGTCGCCATTGGACCGTCGGGTACGAATTCGTGATCTTCAGACGTTAGACGATTTACGTAATGGTCTAAGGCAGGATTGGGACGCAGTACCACAAGGTGACATCCAGAGACTTATCAGGTCCGTGCGCCGTCGATGTATTGCCATCCAAGAGGCAAACGGTGGACATACACGCAATTCAGTGTATGTGGGAACTATTGCTTTCACCCCATGTCTGAATTTCGACGTTCTGGCGTGACGCAACAGTGAGAACATGAAATTATGCAAATTCATACAGCTAGACTCGAAATATGAAGTTATAATAATTGTTTGGGATTACTTTACTCCAAAGATGTGAACGAAGATTTCTTCCCTTGATTTGTCTCTACTACAGTTTTAAAGTCGAGAAAATACACAGTTTGGCTCCAAATTGAACAAAGTCCTCCATCGTGCCAAAACATTATTTTGGCCCGATGGTGAAATTTGTTCAATATGGAACAAAAATGTACATGTAGAGGTGTATTATTCCCAAACGAAGCTTTGGGTAATCTCTTCTTACATTGCCACTAAGGCACATGGGCCACCCTTAATGTATACCAGAGCGTGGGTGCCGTTGTATGACGTTCCCGCCCGCACACACTTTGAAACGCCCTCTACAACCCCGTCAGAAACCCTAATAATAAACAATGGCCCTTTTCATTAATAATACTTTTTTCTCTGTCCCACTCGGATTGGATAATACCACACCCCGTGGCTATACAATGGGGTGGTGGTATACCTAGGGCAGTTGCCTAGTTCTTGTTTTACATGACGCATATTAACAGAAAGCATGAGCAACAAAGCTTGTTTATGTATGTGCACATTGAAATCATCTGTAACTCATATCGCTGCCTTAAATCTGCATGTGGAGTGAAGGGTGTAAATTACATGTTCGACTTCTCTGATTCAGAATGGAATTTTGAGACTAATGCTAAAAATACAAAACGATTCGCCCCTTATTATTTTGGTTACCACAATGACTGACATTCTTGTAGAGGCATTTGAGTTTTTGCAGACTGTTGAGTTACAGTAGTAACCACAAGATCAGACCATCTCCATTGATATCAATGTGTCCTTTTTGAAGAACATTTGAATGTTGGACATACGCAGGTCCTTACACGCGCACGTACACATACATAGTTTGTCGCTCATGCCCTGTATCATCCCTGAGATTGGGAATTGAATTTTTTTGGCTCCGATTGAGCATACCTTCATTTTCTATATACACCCCGAGCTAAATTAACTACCCCCTGTGTGTTTCGCAGTGGTGTTAATAGAAACTGTCCTTATTTTCATGCTATCTTTCAGATGGCCAAAAGTTATTGTTTTCGGAAAGAATGGTCTATTGATAAATGGAAAACAACAGAATGATGGAAATGCGTAGTATTTGAATGACGCTAATTACACATATCTTTCACTAATGTTTTTCGTGGAAAAATGTTTTCTCGACAAGTATGTTGCTGTAATGGTCCACGATGAAACAATGCCGGTAATTACTGACAAAAAATGTAACTTGTGATCTCCTGAACACAATAGCAGTGTCTGACGCCAGTAACAAGTGTATCCATCACGTGCCCGGATGACAGCCTAAACCCTCCTCCTAATGCTACAAGTGAGCCTTCCGATACCGTCCAGACAGAGGCAACTCCTGCCAGACCTCATGCAATATAGCTTCCTCATCGGCCAAATTCTTTACAGGCGGATCCCTTGCTTGCACACGACGTCCAAGAAAGTCCCAGATATGTTCTAAGGGATTCAAATCGGGCCTTATTGCAGGTTGTGTTGTAATAGCGTTAGTCTGGAGGAATGCCCTCATGGGAACGATGTGGCCTTTCATTATCGTCCACGAATACAGGACGAGTAGCCGACGGGTGGTTGTCAAAATGAGGCACGACAACCGGATTGAGAATGTTCCGGATGTACTGCTGATCACTGAGTTTCCCACGTACAGTCACCATATGAAGTTTACAATCACGAGAGAGGCATTCCCGGCAGTATTTCTATGCCTCCACACTCTTATGCGACCATCTGTTACGTGAAGCAGGAACCTACTCTCGTCTGACCAATGGACTCTCCTCTTTGTCCTGAGATTCCAATGTTGTCGTGCCATACACCACTCCAAATGTCGTATTTGATGCTGATCGGACAGAGCTGGACGCTTGATGACCCTTCTGGTCCTCATACCCAGTGCTTTGAGATGGTTTCGAAAATTATGTTGCACATACGCACGGTTTGGAGCCAAAGGCGTTTCAAAATCCCAATTGAAGCAAAGGGTTCACGCGTAACGAGGCGTTCCAGAATCCGATCTTCCCGACTAAATGTCTTTCGGGGTTGTCCAGGCCTTGGTCGGCCCTTAACATCGTTGGTTTGTTGATGTTTTCGGACAAGTCTGCTAATGATAGAATGACTATAGCCAAGGCTCCAATAGCTTTGAATGACATGCCCGTTGCATGCATGCCAACGATTTGCCATCTTAGTGCCTCTGACAGTCTCATCCCTGCCATGTCAACATTTATTGATAAAACAGTGATACATTTTCTTGTTTTATACCCAGATATTGAATGTGGATGATAGTGTTTTTGTGACATTCGTGGGAAGCACGCTTCACGGGCATAAAGGGCTGTGCTTGGGGTACGCTATCAACCAGAAGCATCATGTTTTTCACGAGACGAAATGTACTGCGAGATATGGCAATCAGTAAAACATAAAAATCAGAAACTTCACGGTCATGAAACATTTCAGGGGGTGCTTTATTAAGTACCAGGTGTATATTATGGTGACGTGAAATCTCAAAATTGTTTTTTATTCATATCAATTCCTATCTTTTCTGTTGCATTAAATTATACGAAATATCACCCCGTTATCTAACATGGAGCCTGCGGGGGCATTTGCGACCTCTTCTAAAAACATGGTAAAATACTGAGGACATATTCAGTGAGACGATAAAACTGGGCCAATCTCACAAGTGAACCATAGCTTTTTTTAACCCTTCACCCAACGCATGCATTGTCCAAAATTATTATGTTAAATATTATTTTCTCAAAGTTTTCACAAAATTTCAACAAGCCTTATCATGTGACCCCTCAATGAGGGCTCACATGATATGGTTTTGTTGAACTTTTCTGAAAAAACACTTTTTTATCAATCAGTTTGTACATTAAGCGTGTGGATACATACGGTCGATTCGTTAGGTAAAGGGTTAAGTCTCGAGAAGTGGTGTTATTTAGTTTCTTTAAAAGTCTATGAGTATGATCCTGGGTTTTAAAGAGACAGAAGGGAAAGAAACCTGAGGAATTATCATCTGCTTGCGCATTTTCAAAGCGTTGTTCGGCGTATTTTCCCCTCGTTTTCCAACCAACACCCACCGTTACGTTAATTCCAGTTCCCGTGACATTCTACCAGAGTTTACACCAATGTGAATGTGGAAACTATTCACAATGCTTCACACTGGGCATTTGGGGCTAGTTTATGTCGTTCTGAGCTCATTTGTGACTCAAACTAAGTCATAAATGTGAACAAGGAAAACAGTTACTTGGTCTGAGAAAGCGCTTTTTTGACACACTGAATCCACCTACCCATCTCCCGCGTTGTGCCTGCCATTATATTTCTGCTCACCCTCAACCCAGATTAATTCGCCATCTATTGGGTCAACATGTTGAAGCGAGTTCAAAAAGCTGAACTTCCCCGTGACATCACTTTCGAAATTATTGATTTCGATTACGTTATCTGTGTTGTGATGACAGAAAAATCATGCTACTCGAATGGTGCATTGGTATCTATGTCAAATGAAATTTTGCAGACGTCATGTTTATTTACAAAGTGTAAACGATGATGACATAATCGATCACGTCGGGTGGTTTAGATAAATCATTGTCATCCGTGTATCTCAATATTAATAATAATAATAATAATAATAATAATAATAATTCGTCGGCATTCCGCTGATTTGTCGCGGTCCTCTAACGAGGCGGCCTACATTAGCCCAGTCTGCAACCGGGCTATCCCTTCCCCACTCCCCTCTTAATCTCCAAGCATTCAGTCAAAAATTGTTTCATAATTCTTCCCACCGGCGCTTTCTCGATCTCTCTAACTACAAAATTGACCCTTTTTCCCTCATGTCATTCCCCATCATTATCTTCAGGTTTTCATCCCATTTTCCATTAATATTCTATGGAGTCGTGCTGCCTGTCATGTTTTTCTCCAACCATCTGCCCAATGGACAGGCGATGGGAGAAATATAAAAATCAGTTTTTTTGGAGTAATCTACTGAGACAACACTGACATTGTGGAGTTCCACTCAGACACATCGAATTGGTAAAGACATTTATTGTTATTTATTCGGAGAGTTTAACGACACTTTCGACAGCCAGGGTCACCTCCGTTCGGACAGTTTTACAGGTGGATGGAGCCGGAGTACCGGTTAAAACCTTCGAGGAGCGCTGAGCAACTATCATACTCCCCAACGAACTAACTCCACATCATCGGGGTCAGCATTGGTTGAAGACAAGTGCACCATCGACGTGCAGTACGTCATAGTGCACAGCGCCGCCGTACCCTCGCGTTGGCAATCGGGATAAAGTGCCTTGTCAAAGGACACAAAGCAGTTACCCCTGGCGGGGATCGAACCGTGGGCCTTTCGGTTTGAAAACCATTATCGTTACTACTGAGCCACAGCACTCCTATTTAAAGACATTGAATAGTACAAGCAAAATCTCACCTAATGGACCTCCGACTATTACCCGTATTTCGGGTTTTAAAAATTAAGTGCATGCATATTACACATTGAGAATAACAAACCACTCCCAATGCTACAGAAAACCTTATTTTGACGAAGACCTTCTCTCGATTTTCTCCGATGAACCTGTGCTCGACCCCATTCGAACATATTCCTGAATGCCGCTGACAGATCAATTGAAGTATAGCTAGGTTTCGACGCCCATGCTGTTAACTGATCGAATGCTAGAAGCCATTGTTGTGGCTCTCTATTGGAAAATGTAGAAAGCCACATTAGTGGCTTTACATTTATGCATTGGCATTATGTTTTTCCTGCAGTCGAAAAAAGATATATAAAGTTGGTTTGTAAAAATTCATTGGAGAGTGTCAACAGACTCTCTTCAATAAATTATAACAAAATAATTATTTATCAACACAACCCTATTAAACTAAGGCTCTTCATGTTTTAAATTTGTTTACCCGTTACCTTATGACAAGACGACCATATCTGGTCAATCATAATCACAAAAATGTCATTCAACTTTATTTTTTTAATTTTTGTCTCCAAAACATGGCTTATATCCCCATATTGTAATGGACTTGTCGAGTATGCTTCACTGAGAGATCATAAGCTATGTTTTTGAGGCAAAACAAAAACAGGTTTTACATATTCAGTAATGTTTTGCAAGAATCGTCTTCTAATTCAGTTATATAATTGGTTAATTAGAATGGTTCTGCGAGATCGTTCCAGCGAACGATAATAAACTAAGACCTGGAAGTCAAATGTGCAAAAGCAGTACATTTTGAAAGGCAGAATTTTGTATTTCAGATGGGCGCATTTACAATACATCAGGACTTAAAATTCGATTCACGCAAATGATTCTTGCTGGGAAAATTTTGAGAATCGACCTTGATTCTTGCAAAATCTTCATTTGATTCCTGTCGTAGATTGTGCCCTCAACAGCCTGGAGTATTCTATTTATTTTTTACTTCCTCGTGATAAGGTAGCTTTTAACTTGACAGTGGTGTCTAATGAAGTCTTGGCTGTGTGTATAGGCAGCCAAGACTTTACTAGAAATTACTATTAGGGTGCTGTGACATCCATCAGCTAGACAGCCAAACCCCGTGTGCTGGAACATGTGTTACATGTGAGTTTCATGTACAGTACAATACCAGATAATAAAAATCTTCTTCAGCAAAAGTTTAATTAATGAAGCACCGGGTTGTACCCGGTGCTTCATTAATTAATGTTTTGATAATTATTCCTATAATTAGTGTTTGGAATCTAATATTATTGCGTGCGTGTAAATACTATCCACCCGTGGAAAGTGACCAGTCCACGGCGGCCGTACTGTATACACAGTAAAAACTAAAGTGTTAAAACTGACACTTTCAAGGTGTTAAACCCATTCTAACTCTTAGGGTTTGATTTTAACACTCAAAGTGCAATGCTTTAAGCACTTAGACATTACAATCGTCAGACATCTGAAACTTGAATGGATGGCACTTCCCATGTGCCTAGCATTGGTGGTTCTTCCAGAATCGTCCATAATTTGATTTGCGCTTGGTGGGTACATAAATAAAAGGACACAACGCAGATGACGCGGATCAGGCTCGAGAGTTCGAGCCTGATCCGCGTCATCTGCGTTGTTTCCTTTTAAGTGTCGCGACATTACACTTGTCAAGTGGTATTATTGTCAACACCTGTCAAGTTCAGGGATATCTACACTTGAACAAAGTGCTAGTTCAGCACTTAGTAAGTGCTAAATACAGCACTTCAAGTGTAGTTTTTAACACTTTAGTTTTTAGCGTGTATGTAAGAAAAAAAATGGGAAAATGGAACAAGACTTTTAATGGGTAGAACGCGGGTAAATATATAAACATGGTGTATTTTTCACTCTGGAATAGGTACTGATTGCAAAACAAGGGTATAATAGAACTCTCATATTTTAAACTATTTAAGAACTAATAATTAATTCTGGCTGCAGGGGATCCCAAGAATCAAAACCAATACTCCCGAATCGGAATAATATATCTTTATTTGCAGTATACAATTACATAATGTATATATATATATATGCATGTGGTATTTTCTACAAAGATAAAATGTACACTGCATGGAAATGGCCATTCCCATATGAAACAGTAAATGGTCTGACATCAAGGACAATGGCAAGCTGCTCTAAAGTCTTTGTAAAGAATTCGGCATTATCAAAAATTAGTACGTTTTTATTAGTACAAGGAGGTATTATCTGTGTTGTGGATGTTGGGTATACTGAGATCCAGAAGTGACAGGGGTACAATCAGGGCACCCTGGGTTATTACAAGACACATCTGTAGTGTATGAATTTAGAGCCTTGTCCATTATCGCTTTCTTAAAATGATGCCTACTCAGATTCTGAATTTCTGGATCAAGTTCATTCCAGACCCGTGGGAAAGTATGGAACGGAAGTTCAGCTGAAAAGCGTGTTCTTGGTTTATATGTGTATATTTTCCCAGATTGTCTAGTGTTCATGCCCGAGGGGTTCCTGTAAATTCTGAATGTGTTAGAGAAGGACACAGGTAGTTTATTGTTGAACCAATCATGCATGAACAGGAGCGAGTGCAGTGTATAAAGGTCTTTGAATTTTAGGATACCACATCTTTTGAAAAGGGGGTCAGTATGTGACTTATAGGACATCTTTGTTATAATGCGAATGGCTTTCTTTTGCATGTTAACAATTCTATTTGTTGAGGTTGAGTGTCCCCAAACTAGTATCCCATAAGTCATATGGCTGTGGATAAGTGAGAAGTACAAGGCTCTTAGGGCTTTTTGGGGAAGAAATTTCTTGGCCCTATTTATAGCAAAAATCGCCCTACTTATTTTTGAACCAACAACTGAAACATGTTGTTTGAATTTTAGATTTTCGTCCATGTGGATTCCGAGAAATTTAAATGATGTCTCTTCTTGGTTATTGCCTATTAGTGAGACATTTATATCGTTTAGTGATATTTTTTTGTCCCGTGCGCTATATGCATCAAGTTGGGGGTGAAATAGCATAAATTTGGATTTTGAAGCATTTAGGGCTAATTTATTCGCAGAACTCCATTCGTTTATTTTAGATAATTCAGAATTTGCATTTTCTATTAGCGTGTCCAAGTTGTTACTGGACCCGTATGCTGTTGTATCGTCTGCAAACGACAATACCCTAAGTAGTGTTGCTTCACTTATGTCATTGACATAAAGCAGGAACAAAATTGGGCCGAGAACGGAACCTTGGGGTACCCCTGAAGTTATTTGTTGTGCATCGGATGTTTCATTCTTAAATGAAACAGACTGAGTTCTTTCGGTCAAGTAGTCTTTAAACCAACAGTTGGCCAATCCTCTAATACCGTAATGTTCTAGTTTCTTCAACAAAATGACGTGGTCGATGCTATCAAAAGCTTTCGAAAAGTCTAGAAAAAGTGACATCGTGCAATCTTTTGAGGGTTTATCATTTTGCTCGGCAACACTGTTAATCAAGTGTAAAACAGGATGAACTGTTGAATGTTTTTTCCTGAAGCCAAACTGGTACTGGTACAGGATCTTTTGTTCCTCTAGAAAAGCCATTAAGCGTATATTCATTAATTTTTCTAGTATTTTGGAAAATGCGGGCAAGATACTAATGGGTCTATAGTTATTGAATAATTGTGGGTCACCGGACTTAAATATGGGTATAATTCTCGGTGTCTTCATTTTGTTTGGTACTCTACCAGTCGAAAACGAGAGATTGATTATGTGAGTTAGAGGCTGTGCCACTTCAGGGATTATTTCCTTTACGAGTTTGGTCGATAAGCCATCACAGTCTTTGGACTGTTTTCCACATAAGCTATCTGCACAACGAATTACTTCCTGTTCATTAGTGGGTGATATAAAAAAAGAATTTGCATTGTTGCTAACAATGTATTCTGAGAAATTACGGCTTGAGCTTGGAATTTTTTCACTTATTGATTTGCCTATATTAACAAAAAAAGTATTAAATTTGTCGGCAATTTTTTTTGCATCCGTCAGTTCGCTGTTTTCATCGTAAAAGGACAACGGTAATGAGGGGATGTATTCTGTTTTGTTAATGGCTTTGCGCAGAATTTCCCAGGTTTTTTTATATTGTTTGTATTGGCTAATAGGGTGTTGGTGTAATAATTCTGTTTAGCTATTCTTTTCAATCGATTAAAGATCAGCAGTAGTTTTTGTATTCCGTAATATTTTGGGGATTGGGGGAGTTAATTTTTTTAACATATAGCTTTTGTTTATTTAGCGAGGACTGCAAGAGTGCTTGTGTCATCCAAGGTTCACGCTTTATGAACTTCTTTGGCGTGGGCACCAATTCAAGCGGAAATGCATTGTTGAAGAGTCTGTAGAATCTACCAAAGAATAGATCATAAGCTTCGTCTGGACAAGTGGTGTCGTATACACTTGTAAAGTCGCACGTTGACAGAAGGCGTTTAAAATAATTAATGTTGCGCCTTTTGAATACACGTTTCCGGGTTTGTGTTGGGCGGGCCGAGCACCTGCCACTTTCCTCAGTATAAAAAGTGGCAAAGTGGTCACTAACATCGGTTATGATGATTTCTGAATCACTTTTGCTATTATTATTACTAAATATGTGATCGATTAAAGTCGCCGAGGTGTCTGTGACTCTAGTCGGTCTCGTAATGGCTGGCATAAAACCCGCACCAAACAACGTGTCTACATAAGTATTGGTTTTCTGGTGGCTACCGACATTTAGCAAGTCAATGTTAAAGTCACCCATAAGATAGGTCTTTTTATTCTCGTGGCTTATTATGTCCAGTAGCCGAGTCAGTTCAGAGAGAAAAAGATCGAGGTCTGCTTTTGGTGGGGTATTAGGTCTATATATGATGCCAATTATATACTTTCTGTTGGTACAGATTTCTATGAATAATGATTCGAAGACATGAGGAATAAAGACTGAGAGGTCGGTGCGCACTTTAAAGGGTAAATTATTTTTAATGAATAAACCTACTCCACCTCTGCCGTCATCAGTCTCTGATCGTATTCGGTAGATTAGTGGGTGATAGCCTTCAAGTTCGTAGGATATATTCTCTTTAATATTGAAGGTTTCGGTCAACCCTATTATATCGAAGAAATTTTTACTGGACTGTAAATCACCCAGCAAATTGAGGAGATTTTCAAAGTTGGCATTAAGACTTCGACAGTTAATGTTGAAAAGGGAAAGGGATTTATTTTTGATCGCTATTTTGTGCTTGAATTGTTCGGGTGTGTAGTATATGCAGTTTACGTTATCTATGGTAAAAGGTTGGTTTTGATCCTCATTATCAGTCGAGAGTATTTCATTGAATTTTGAAACGAAGTCAAAGGTATCTTCTTTCTGGATCTCATCGAGTTTTTGATTATTAGCCATGATCAATGATTTGAGAGCAGAGAGCAAAATTCATTTGGTTTCTACTGGAAATCATCATAAAGCTAGTCAGTCCATGTGCTGTTAACAGAAAATATATGTTTTTATGATCATATTTGCCCTTGATGTCAGAAATAAGATACAGATATATACACGTACTATATGAGATGTATACAAAAAGTTGTGGGGAAAATATCCTCCTGATTGTATGCCTAAAAGAGTGTTTTGGTCTTCTGCTCGTGTATCATCGGTTCATAGGTAATTTGAGCATTAAGGAAGTATATACAATTTTAAGTTACTAGAAGGCAATAACTCTACGACGGTTTATCGAATAGCCAAAGGGAACGAATGTGGTCTGCCAAGTCTGACCATACAACCATTTACAAGATTTAGACTAATTTAGAGGCACTTGTCATCTTGAAACATGAAATATTATATCAATCAATAAGAGGCCAAAACTCACAAGAAAGTATCGAGTTGCGTTAAAATCGGTCATGGTCTGACATTTTTGATCCGGAGACCACCTTCTAGGGGTTAATCAGATCTCACAAAGAATAATTAAGCCGACTCCATGATTCGACCATGCATGCGCCCCGCGCCCTACACATCCCAGCCCTCACCCCGATGTACCCCCATGCAGCACTGTCGCGGTGTTTTTTTTTGTTTTTGTTTTTTTTTCAAGAATTTTTACATCCCAGCCTTGTCCCCGGATTCGTAAAGCCCGTTCGGCCACAAGCCACTCCCGCCAAACATCATCAAACTATCAGCTCCGGCACGAACACAACTGCAGACCTCCAGGAACCAGCGGCGCCCACGGCCGACCCCATGAGTCGGCCCTACACGTGCCCCGCGCCCCGCACATCCCAGCCCTCACCCTGATGTACACCAGTGCACATCCAAGCCGAACCGAAGGAATATCAGAGGTAAGAACTCTTAAAAGAAACAGAATTCCATCACCTTCACAGCCCCTTAAGATTTAATGATTGTTTGTATGTCACAGTTTTGCTTCCATTTTCATACTTTTCGTGGAATACGATTTTTTCCATTTGTCGTCATTCCTAATGCGCCACAGAGGTGAGGTGTTAACGTTGTGTAAATTAGTTATGGATTAAATTCGTACAACTGCTATCGGAAGTTCAATTTACAAATGGCATCTAAGGTTGGATTAACCTAAACACAATGTCCGATTTGCGATTCTTCTCGGGCAAGGATAAGAAATGCATCGAAAAAAAACCTTTCACCTTCAACATTTCGCAGAGTCCATTAGAAACAATGGACCCCCACGAAAACTATTACGCATGAATATCCACACCGTCACCTTGGTACTGTGTATCCCCATACACAGTACAGTTGTGTTTTAAAAAAATCGTTTTGAGCATATTTCGTTGCTTCGGAAATATATATTTCATGGGTTCCGACACCCTAGCCCCATATTCTGGATCACAGATGGGTTAATGGGCTCTGTACAGTTACCCGCAAATTTATGGACAGGTGTTAGTTGCTATGGAAGTAATTAGTATCCGTATTCAATGTGGTCACCCACATTGCCACATGTTTAAGGCATGTTTATGGGGTTCAAAATAATGGAGAATTACGTGCGTCTCCCTGAGTTGATTACACTTGTACACAAAAGTAACACAAAAGTAACAGACAAGTGTTAGGTATAATGAGACAATATATTACTGTATTTCACATGATCCTTTACATCGCCAGCTACGGCAATAAAGATTCCCATGTGCAATACGGTTATACCCAAGGGCTAATATGGACATGTCACATTTATCAGGAAATCCTTGCTTTTTTGATTACATCACTCTGGCATCAGGACTTGAGGTTTAAGTGGGTCACTAGAAGTTTGGGTTATAACTGTGTCATTGTGCGGGGTGACTGGGCTCACTGCAGGTAAACACAAGTTAAGAACAATTCTTCGCTGCTTTGGGTATATTTTAAGACTACACTTCACACAATCCTCCACATTGTGAATCTTGGCAATGTAGATCGCCATGCGGAATACAGCTGTGTTCAAAAGCGAGTATAGACATGTTACATTTGTTAGGGATTATTCACACTTCTTGTGTTACATCAGTCTGGCATCATGTCTTATAAGGCAAGTTGGTCACTAAAGATTTGCGGTGTAATTGGGTCACTGAATAAAGGGCTGATTATTAGTAAACTAGTAAACCTATGTACAAGTGTTAGCTAATATAAAGACAATCTGTGACTGTATGTCACATGATCACTGTATTTGGGGCGCAATTGTGTCACTGAATGAGGCCACTCGCCAGCTTACATGCAAACACAACAGCGATGATATTGAGACAAACTGTGGCTGTATTTTACATGATCACTGTGTTTGGGGGCGCAATTGTGTCACTGAACGAAGTCACTGTTCAGCTTGCATGTAAACACGGTGGCTATGTACATGTGTTAGCTAATATAAATACAGTCTATGACTGTATTTCGCTTGATCATTCACACTGCCAATTTAGAAAATGCAAATCCCCATACGCAACACAGTTATGCTCAAAAGCTAATATGTATATGTCACATTTATTAGAAAATGCATGTTTGTTTTTTTTTTGATTGTTTTTTTTTATGTGTGCGTCACATTTATCTGTATTACACATATTCACCCACACTGTCAGTTTGGCAATGTGGGTCCGTCCCTATGCACAGTACAGTTATACTCAAAAACCCACCTATTGGGATATATTGAAAATATAATTCTAACACTATGTGTGAAGTACATATGAGGCACTGAGTAAGGCCACTGGGCTCTCTACAATTAACCACAGAAGTTATGGACAGGCATTAATTGCTAAGGATGCAATTTGTATCTGTTTTTAGTGTGATCAACCACGTTGCCACATATGGCAATGAGGGTCCCCGTGCACAATGCATTTATACTCAAATGCCAAAATATTGGGTTGAGTTGAAAAATATAATTCTAACACGATGTTTGGGGTACACATGGGGCACTGAGTGAGGTCACCGGGCTCTCTACAGTTACCCACAGAAAATATGGACAGGTATTAGTTGCTATGGAAGCAATTTGCATCTGTATGTAATGTGATCATCCACATTGTCACCTATGGCGCGAATTATGGGGTACAATATGATGGATAATTAAATTGGGACATTGTGTGCGGTCACTGAACTCATTACAGGTAAATACATGAGTTATGAATAATTCAAGCTACTATAGAGATGATTTGTGACTATATTTCACATGATAGCCCACACTGTCAACCTTGTCTGGTATCATGCCTTATAGAACAAGTGGGTCACTAAAGGTTTAGGGTGCAATTGGGCAACTGAATGGAGTCACTGGTAGATGACACATAAACACAAAAGTTCTGTACAGGTGTTAGTTTATTTAGAGAGGGTCTGTGATAGTATTCCACATGATCATCCACACCGGCAATTTTGTCAATGAAGATACCCATGCGCAATACAGTTATACTCAAAAGCCAGTATACACATGTCACATTTATTTGGGATGGGTTGAAAATAAGTTTGAAAAATACTTATTAGTTTTCTTATTTGGAAGGGGTTGGTCAAAAGTTATTGATTTTCATAATTCAAGCGCTGTGTTTAGGATACCTTTGAGTCGCTGAGTAAGGTCGCTGGGCTCACTGCAGTTCTAAACAAAGATTATGGACTTTGGGTTTTGGGGGTATTTGGTGTGTGTGCGTGTGTGCGTGTGAGGGGGGGGGGGGTGTTTAGTTGTTGGGTTTCATAGCACTAGTGCTATGTTTGGGGTACACTTGAGTCACTGAGTGAGGTCATTAGGCTCACTACAGCTACGCACGTCAGTTATTTCCCCGAGTAAGGCTACTGGGCTCACAATTTGCGGAAACTAGGCTTGGCGTGTGTGTGTGTAGGGGGGGGGGGGGTAGTTGTTGGGTTTTATAGCACCAGTGCTATGTTTGGGGTACACTTGAGTCACTGAGTGAGGTCATTAGGCTCACTACAGCTACGCACATCAGTTATTTTCCCGAGTAAGGCTACTGGGCTCACAATTTGCGGAAACTAGGCTCATTATAGGCATACACTGAAATTATGAACAGCTATCAAATGCTAAAGAGACAGTGTATTTCACATGACCGTCCACACCGTCGCTCTTGGCAACCCAGATCACCATGTTCAACACAGTTATGCTCAAAAGATATTATGGAATGTTACATTTATTACATTATGGGGTACAATATAATGGATAATTAAGTGTGTCTCCCTGAGTCGATTGCATTTGCACACCAAAGTTATGGACATATGTTAGCTGTAATAGAATATAGACCGTATTTAACATGATCATCCACACCGCCAATTGTGCCAGTAGGGACCTCCATGTGGAATACAGTTATGCTCAGGAGCTAATATGGAGATGTTACATTTATTTGGACATCCCTGTTTTTGGATTACATCACTGTTGTATCATGTCTGAGGGTTTCTAGTGGGTCACTGGAGGTTTGGGTTGCATTTGGATCACTGTGAGAGGTTATAAACAATTCTTAGCTGCTATAGGGATAATTTGTGACTGTATTTCACATGATAACCCACACTGCCAGTTTTGGCGCTGTAGATCACAATGTACAGCACAGTTATGTTCAAACCCTATAGACAAGTTACATTTGTTTAGAAAATTTCATAGTTCTTGATTACACCAGTCAGGGTTCTATTGGATCACTGGAAGTTTGGGTTGCAGTTGGATCACTGTGAGAGGTTATAAACAATTCTTAGCTGCTATGTGGATAATTTGTGACTGTATTTCACATGATAACCCACACTGCCAGTTTTGGCGCTGTAGATCACCATGTACAGCACAGTTATGTTCAAACCCTATAGACAAGTTACATTTGTTTAGAAAATTTCATAGTTCTTGATTACACCAGTCAGGGTTCTATTGGGTCACTGGAAGTTTGGGTTGCAGTTGGATCACTGTGAGAGGTCACTGAACTCATTGCAGGCAAGCACAGAAGTTACAAACAATTCTTAGCTGCTGTGTGGATAATTTGTGACCGTATTTCACATGATAACCCACACTGCCAGTTTTGGCGCTGTAGATCACCATGTGCAATACCGTTATGTTCAAACCATACAATACAGTTCTGCTCAGGAGCTGATATGGAGATGTTACATTTATTTGGACATCCCTGTTTTTTGGATTTCATCATGTCTGAGGGTTTCTAGTGGGTCACTGGAAGTTTGGGTTGCATTTGGATCACTGTGTGAGGTCACTGATCTCATTGCAGGCAAGCACAGAAGTTATAAACAATTCTTAGCTGCTATAGGGATAATTTGTGACTGTATTTCACATGATAACCCATACTGCCAGTTTTGGCGCTGTAGATCACCATGTACAGTACAGTTATGTTCAAACCCTATAGACAAGTTACATTTGTTTAGAAAATTTCATAGTTCTTGATTACACCAGTCAGGGTTCTATTGGGTCACTGGAAGTTTGGGTTGCAGTTGGATCACTGTGAGAGGTTATAAACAATTCTTAGCTGCTATAGGGATAATTTGTGACTGTATTTCACATGATAACCCATACTGCCAGTTTTGGCGCTGTAGATCACCATGTACAGTACAGTTATGTTCAAACCCTATAGACAAGTTACATTTGTTTAGAAAATTTCATAGTTCTTGATTACACCAGTCAAGGTTCTATTGGATCACTGGAAGTTTGGGTTGCAGTTGGATCACTGTGAGAGGTTATAAACAATTCTTAGCTGCTATAGGGATAATTTGTGACTGTATTTCACATGATAACCCACACTGCCAGTTTTGGCGCTGTAGATCACCATGTACAGTACAGTTATGTTCAAACCCTATAGACAAGTTACATTTGTTTAGAAAATTTCATAGTTCTTGATTACACCAGTCAGGGTTCTATTGGGTCACTGGAAGTTTGGGTTGCAGTTGGATCACTGTGAGATGTCACTGAACTCATTGCAGGCAAGCACAGAAGTTACAAACAATTCTTAGCTACTATGTGGATAATTTGTGACCGTATTTCACATGATAACCCACACTGTCAGTTTTGGCGCTGTAGATCACCATGTGCAATACCGTTATGTTCAAACCATACAATACAGTTATGCTCAGGAGCTAATATGGAGATGTTACATTTATTTGGACATCCCTGTTTTTGGATTACATCACTGTTGTATCATGTCTGGGGGTTTCTAGTGGGTCACTGGAAGTTTTGGTTGCATTTGGATCACTGTGTGAGGTCACTGAACTCATTGCAGGCAAGCACAGAAGTTATAAACAATTCTTAGCTGCTATAGGGATAATTTGTGACTGTATTTCACATGATAACCCACACTGCCAGTTTTGGCGCTGTAGATCACCATGCACAGTACAGTTATGTTCAAACCCTATAGACAAGTTACATTTGTTTAGAAAATTTCATAGTTCTTGATTACACCAGTCAAGGTTCTATTGGGTCACTGGAAGTTTGGGTTGCAGTTGGATCACTGTGAGAGGTTATAAACAATTCTTAGCTGCTATAGGGATAATTTGTGACTGTATTTCACATGATAACCCACACTGCCAGTTTTGGCGCTGTAGATCACCATGTACAGTACAGTTATGTTCAAACCCTATAAGCAAGTTACATTTGTTTAGAAAATTTCATAGTTCTTGATTACATCAGTCAGGGTTCTATTGGGTCACTGGAAGTTTGGGTTGCAGTTGGATCACTGTGAAAGGTCACTGAACTCATTGCAGGCAAGCACAGAAGTTACAAACAATTCTTAGCTACTATGTGGATAATTTGTGACCGTATTTCACATGATAACCCACACTGTCAGTTTTGGCGCTGTAGATCACCATGTAAAATACCGTTATGTTCAAACCATACAATACAGTTATGCTCTGGAGCTAATATGGAGATGTTACATTTATTTGGACATCCCTGTTTTTGGATTACATCACTGTTGTATCATGTCTAAGGGTTTCTAGTGGGTCACTGGAAGTTTTGGTTGCATTTGGATCACTGTGTGGGGTCACTGAACTCATTGCAGGCAAGCACAGAAGTTATAAACAATTCTTAGCTGCTATAGGGATAATTTGTGACTGTATTTCACATGATAACCCATACTGCCAGTTTTGGCGCTGTAGATCACCATGTACAGTACAGTTATGTTCAAACCCTATAGGCAAGTTACATTTGTTTAGAAAATTTCATAGTTCTTGATTACACCAGTCAAGGTTCTATTGGATCACTGGAAGTTTGGGTTGCAGTTGGATCACTGTGAGAGGTTATAAACAATTCTTAGCTGCTATAGGGATAATTTGTGACTGTATTTCACATGATAACCCACACTGCCAGTTTTGGCGCTGTAGATCACCATGTACAGTACAGTTATGTTCAAACCCTATAGACAAGTTACATTTGTTCAGAAAATTTCATAGTTCTTGATTACACCAGTCAAGGTTCTATTGGGTCACTGGAAGTTTGGGTTGCAGTTGGATCACTGTGAGAGGTTATAAACAATTCTTAGCTGCTATAGGGATAATTTGTGACTGTATTTCACATGATAACCCACACTGCCAGTTTTGGCGCTGTAGATCACCATGTACAGTACAGTTATGTTCAAACCCTATAGGCAAGTTACATTTGTTTAGAAAATTTCATAGTTCTTGATTTCACCAGTCAGGGTTCTATTGGGTCACTGGAAGTTTGGGTTGCAGTTGGATCACTGTGAGAGGTCACTGAACTCATTGCAGGCAAGCACAGAAGTTACAAACAATTCTTAGCTACTATGTGGATAATTTGTGACCGTATTTCACATGATAACCCACACTGCCAGTTTTGGCGCTGTAGATCACCATGTGCAATACCGTTATGTTCAAACCATATAGACAAGTTAAATTTGTTTAGAAAATTTCGTAGTTCTTGGTTACACCAGTCTGGCGTCATAACTTAAAGGGCAAGTGCGTCACTAAAAGTTTAGGGTGCAATTGGGCCACTGAATGAAGTCACTAGTTCTTGGGTTACACCAGTCTGGCATCATGTCTTATAGGACAAGTGGAACACAAAGGTTTAGGGTGCAATTGGGCCACTGAATGAAGTCGCTGGGCAGATGATGCGTAAACACTAAGGTTATGTTCATGTTTTTGCTTATACAGAGAGAGTCCACACCGCCAGCTTCGGCAATGAAGATCCCCATGCGCGATACAGTTATCCTCAAATGCCAATGGGGATGAATTGAAAATAAGTCTGAAATTACTTATTAATTAGTTGTTGGGTTTCATGTTTCTAGCTTGATGTTTAGGATACCTTTGAGTTACTGGGCTCCTTGCAGTTATACATAAAGATTATGGACTTTGTTTCCGTTTTTGTTTTTTTTTTTGTTTTTTTTTTTTTGGGGGGGGGGGATTGGTTTTTTTTTTTTTTTTTGTTTTTTTTTGTTTGTTTTTTTTGTTTTTTGTTTTTTTTGGGGGGGTGGGGGGTTAGTTGTTGGGTTCCATAGTTCATGTCTTATAGGACAAGCGGGTCACTAAGAGTTTAGGGTTCAATTGGGCCACTGAATGAAATCACTGCGCAGATGACACGTAAACACAAAAGTTATGAACAGGTGTTTACTAATATAGAGAGAGTCTGTGTCTGTATTCCACATGATCATCCACACCGCCAACCTTGGCAATGTTGATCCCCATGCGCAATACAGTTATGCTCAAAAGCCAATGTGTACATGTCACATTAACTGGGGATGTGTTAAAAATAGAATAAGTCTGAAATTACTTATTATTATTTTTTTTTTATTTTTATTTTTTTTTTTTGTAGAGGGGAGGGGTGAAAAGTTGCTGGGTTTCATAATTTTAGCACGATGTTTGGGATGCCTCTGTGCCACTGGGCTCATTGCAGTTATACACAAAGATTATGGACTTTGGTTATTTTTTGTTTTGTTTTTGTTTGTTGTTTTATTTTTTGTTTTGTGTGTGTGTGGGGGGGGGGGGGTGTTTAATTGTTGGGTTGTATAGTGCTAGTGTTACGTTTGGGGTACACTTGAGTCACTGAGTGAGGTCACTGGGCTCACTACTGCTACAACATCAGTTATATCCCTGGGTGAGGCCACTGGGCTCACAATGAGAGGTAACTGGGCTCCTTATGAGTATACAGTCAAGATGTGAAAAACTATCAGATTCTGAAGAGATAGTGCATAATGAACAACTATCGAATTCTGAAGAGATAGTGCATTCCACATGTCTGGCATCATGTGTTATAGAACAATTGGGCCACTAGAGGTTTGGGGTACAAATGGATCACTTTATGGGGTCACCGGGTTCATTACAGTTAAACGCAGAAGTTGTGAACAAGTGCTTGCGTCTGTAGAGACAAATTATGAATGTGATTCACATGATCGTCCTCCAGAGCACGAGTACTGTCTTTCACATGACCCCTATATCGATTAATTGATTACTAACTTTAGTAGGTTTAAACCACTTTGTACAACTATACAACTATAACCTTGATTTTTTAGATCTGTTCTATTTTAGTGCTCCACTTTACTACTCCACATACTCTTTCCATGTGTTCGACCTTGACTCTCGAAACTCCAAGATAACTTTTACTCCTGTCACCCTGATTCTGGTTTGGTAGCCTTTGTTTATTCTCAGACGATAGGCAATCCTTGACAGTCTGCCTCTTTCTCTCTTTAGAGAAGGTGGGAGATCGGTCCTTATGGACATTTTCGTTCCTCTCAGGTTCGATGCAGCTTTCAACACGCATTGTTTGTCACGGTCGTTTGCAAGTCTTACGATGAATGGTTTTGGTGGGGGAGGTGACTGTGACTCGCCTTGTATGGTAGAGGGAAGCCTGTGGGCATTTACTGCACGGTTCACAATAGCAGATGAGATTGATTCCTCAAGTTTCAGGTTTGTTGTGAAAAATTGTTCAATAGTTTGATATGGGTCCTCATCACGAACTTCGGGAACTCCATACAGTAGGAGATTGAATTTCCTATCATGAATCTCCCCAAGCAGACGTTTTTCCTCAAGCTCACAACACTTAGCCTCTAACTGAACCGCCAGGTCGGGTAAAGTATTGTTTTTCACGACTTCTAGTCGTTCCGCAGCATATTCAAAATTCCTAGAGAGCTGCTGGTGATCAGATTTCATATCACTTATGGTTTTATTAATGAGTGTTACTTCTGTCTTCACGGAAGACATTTCGGTTTTTAACGAGGTCATTTCGGATTTCAAGTCACTCATCTCTCCTTTCAGACTCTCAAAGTTTGCAGAAAATTTTCTCTCGAGGTCCAATATTAATTTCTTAATATCACTGTTGGAAACTGAATCAGCGCCTGATTTGGTAAGTTTGCCCAGATTCATTCTGCGAGTATGTTTCAGGTCTGACATTCAAATAAACATCAAAGAAAATAAAGCGAAAATAGGACACAGACGTTCCGTGGACAGCAAGTAAGAACACACTAAGTCTCAAACAATTCAGTCACAAATGAACTTTCTGAATCCGGAAAATCATCTCCAGTGATCAAACATTTATCGTAACATATACCATGACAGGATAGAACATAATAGGCATCAATAAAGAAGGAAATTTTCCCACACCAACTTCTCAACCCGACTCCTTATCCGCCATTGGCGAGATATCCATGTAAATTTGTGGTTCGGGAACACTAGGTGCCCGATTTTGATCATGTGTAACAGCCGTAGCCATTTTCTCTAACACAAAACAATTTTCGTCAATATTGACAACAAAATATGAAAAAATTAATCATTTGGGAAATTCCCAACAACGTGACAAAAAAAATAAAAAACAAAAGCAAAAAAACAATAATCCAAAATAAATGAAAAACAAATCAAAAGAATATTACATTGGATGGGCAAGCAAAATAACTGGATTTACTGGGATTAAAATTGGCGGGTTCGTGTGTCAACAAGACAAAGGCAATATGGCCGCGAGTGGCAAGTTTAAAACTTGAAAAGTTTCGGGCGTCAGCCCACACAAATTCGGTTAAGTCGTTGCGCCAATGCGGAATGAATTATATGCCCTGTTCAGTAATTTATAACAACAGTTGTTTTGTTTCAGTAAATGTTGAATGCGAAGGCGATAGAATGAATGTAACATTTCTGCCGTACACATCTCCGTACGTCATATATGTACTTGGATTCAAAAACGTTACGGAATGTGAGGCCATAAAGGATCCTGAGTCCGGCATATTTCAAATTTACATCAATTTCAATGGTGGCGTCTGTGGAGCGGGTGGAAATGAGACGGTCTTGGAGAACACCCCGGAGGTAAGTGACTGTATACACTACGCGAAGGACTACCGTTAATCACCCCTGACTAACATAGTCATGGAAATCGACATTCGATAAAGTTATCACCCTTGAAATTATTAGACGCACAAGGAAGGTCCAATTACGAAGTAAGTAACTGTTTATAAAACCTATGGTATTAGTAGAAAATAAAGCCATTTGTTACTAGTAATAAACAAAAGCAGACAGCTCTGTTGTTTTCATCTATTAAAAGTTATGAAAGGAAACTTGGCTTTTTTATGGCAAGATCATTGCAAGCAACCACTTCACAGATAATCCATCTTTAAGAATATCTATTAGTATCACACCTACCAACTCCAAGTAAGCGTTCACTTTGGCTCTTTGTCTAACGAATGTTTTTTTCACAGTTATTTGCGCGTTTTTATGCTTCATACCAAAACATTAGCTAATGTTCCAATAAGAGTAAAATCCTCGTCTTCTGATTGGATGAAAGCTGGCGTAGTTTTTGTATGTTTACAAATGTTACCGTCTGACGTCACAACGCAAAATATTTGAAATGACGTCGTCCGTTTTGTAATTGTTTCATCAACGGAGTGACCAGCAAGCCGCTCATTTTTCTGGATTTTTCACACGTGTAGCAGACAGTGTTCAGAATGAAGTGTTGTTTAAATTACAAACAAATTTACGATTTGAAATAAGATGGAATGAGGCAACAAGGCAAGTTTTAACGACCACAAGTTCAGTAAATAAGCCTCTCGTGTTTCACGATGTAGGTGTTGGACTGTGGGTAGAGTCGTATCGGAACATGTACGTTAATGTGATAAATTGACGGTAGCATGGTTTGAGGTTTGCGGCTCGGAGCGTATGTTCAACCTCGACGCTTCGCGTCTCGTTTGAACATAAGCCCCGAGCCGCAAACCTCATACCATGTTACCGTCAATCATCACAATAACTTATAAAGTCAGCTCCTTGACGTTTATATTAACCCTTTACCCAACGTAACGGCCAAAACCGGCCAGCGCTATTCTCAAAAATCGACAATTAATTTTCATTATTTTTTTTTCACTTTTTGTCTCAAAACCATAGCTTATGATCCCTCATTGGAACGAGCTCGTTCCAATGAGGGGTCATAACCTATGTTTTTGAGACAAAAAGTGAAAACAAATTAGTTATTCGTGAATTTGCTTGCAAGTGTCGTCTGCTTTTCATGTTAGGTAAAGGCTTAACCCTTTACCTAACGTAACGGCCAAAACCGGCCAGCGCTATTCTCAAAATTCGCCAATTAATTTTCATTATTTTTTTCATTTTTTGTCTCAAAAACATAGGTTATGACCCCTCGTTGGAACAAGCTCGTCGAGCTCGTTCCAACGAGGGGTCATAACCTATGTTTTTGAGACAAAAAATGAAAAAAATTAATTATTCAAGAATTATTTTTGCAAGTGTCGTCTGCTTTTCATGTTAGGTAAAGGCTTAATGGAAAGAGCAGTGTCAGCGTTATATATCACGATGTGCACCTGTTGATAGAATAAACAGAATAAGGTTTTTTTGTTCTTTTTTGAATGGGTTTCAGGAGAGAATAATAGTCAAATGTTCAAACTGGTTGGGGAAAAATTTGTAAAAAGCCAGCTTCTGTATTTTTACGCTACTATATAGGAAAATGCCTGAAGTTGTTAAATAATGCGTGATTCGATGATACAAATTCGATAACATTTCCAAACGTCAAGTTTTATATGGGTTTTTCATACCCTTAGTGTTAAATTTGCTGACAGCTTTGGGAAATTAAGGAGAGATAACTTTCCTACAAATTTCTTCCAGTGACGAAAATTGTAGCCGGGGGTAGCGTATGTCATGGGATTGCAGGGATGCTTCAGTACAGCTGCCGTGGACTGGTCGTAATCCACGCATGGACAGCGATATCAACGCATGCATTTATCAGTTAATAAAAATCAACAGCAGCCAAAGTTCAAGTACAGTACTGTGATTACAAAAAAACGGACAGATAATGTCGAAAATATCGCGACCAGCTCACAATACGGCTGTAATTCTCTGTTCCCTTTCCCGCACTCAAGTCTGTGGAATTTCACCTGTCGAAAAAAAGACGCGAGAATATTGATTATCACGTATTATTTTTATTTGTTAGTCTTTTTTTTTAGTGTTTTATTCACGGTGTGAATGTGTCACGACTCGATGTGGATTTCAAATGAGAATGTGACCGATTTTGCGACAACTGTTTGTTTGTTTGTTTATTTATTGGGGTTAATGACACTTTCAACACCCGTAGTTACATCGAGTCGGACGGTTTTATGGGAGGAGGAAGGGACTACCCTGGAGAACCACTAAGCAGCAACGAGCACATTTTCGCCTCTTCAACTTACAATCTTTTGCGTAAGCAGTGCTAGCGTCGGTTGAAGTGAAGTGTACCCTCGGCGCACACGCCTTTCTTAATCGAGATTGGGTATCTTGCCCAAGGAAACAATGAAGTTACTGCTCGTCTTGACCGCCCCGTCGACATTTTGGTTTAAAGTCTAATGCTCTAACCACAGAACAACTGCATTTTCTTATGGCCACAGTATCGTATAGAGGCAATCAGTTGCCCGAACAATATTCGTGAAAACTAGTTTTTCACTTCTGCTACAAACAGACAACTGTCTAACGAAGCGATTTGAGCAATGTTCATCATAGTGCCGCAAAGTGAAACATGAAGTGTACATTTCTACCCCAACGATGCTCTGATTCAATATAGCAAGTTCTTATGCAACAGAAATTTGGACTTCGTTGAAGCTGAAACGGATGTTTTGGCAAGTGACTCAAACAACAGTCGCGAACACGTCAAGCACAAATTTATTATTTATTGGTGTTTTTAAGGTCACATATTTCTGCACAATGGCTAACCATGACCGTGACAGTTTTCCGGGTTGAGGAAGCCGGAGTACCCGGAGAGAACCACCGAGCAACGGCGAGCAACTGTCAGCTCCCCAGCATACCAACTCCACACAAACAGGGTTAGCATTGGTTGAAGACAGGTGCATCATCGACGTGCAGTACGCCTTAGTACACAGCGTCACCGTGCCCCCACGTGGGCAATGGGGGTGAAGTGACTTGCCCAAGGACACAACGCGGTTGACGCAGGTGGGATTCGAACCGAGGACCTCTCGACTTGCAGCCTGCACATCTATCTACTGAGCCACCGCGCCCCCTCAAGCACAAATCTCACCAGCTCAACGATGTCAGTCACCTTGTTCTTTATGCTATATAGAAATTAACTGTTTGTAATAACAGATCCATTGGGCTGACTTGAGTATCACCATCCGAAAGATATCCCGTTATGAAACGAGCAGCTGGGGCATAGCAAAGAGGAAGCTGGAGAAAGGCTGCCTACTGGTAACAAAAGGCCGTTAAAAAATAATTCTTGAATAACTAATTGTTTTCATTTTTTGTCTCAAAAACATAGGTTATGACCCCTCGTTGGAACGAGCTCGACGAGCTCGTTCCAACGAGGGGTCATAACCTATGTTTTTGAGACAAAAAATGAAAAAAATAATGAAAATTAATTGACAATTTTTGAGAATAGCGCTGGCCGGTTTTGGCCGTGAAATAGTTTCACTTAGTAGTTGTCATTTGTCATACCTTTATTACACGCCTATTACTTCTCCAGTTTCATAAATAAAAAAAAATCCTTTGGGAATACTTGTTCCATACGTATTTCCGTTCACGGACTATTTTACCACCTGATGTCATGGATTCATCAAAAAAGCTAACCGCCGCCCATTTTCATAATCGGCCACTCTAAATGTCGCATTCTCACCTAGATTAATGTGGAAGCTGTGGTGACAGTCGATAATCGAATGTCAACTGGAAAATGTTTTTGTTCAAATCCACCAAAATTAACGAAACTAAACCCATTCAAAAAATGGTGAGTGATTTTATAACACTCAAGTTCTGACATTGAAGCGAAAATATCGCAGATAACGGCAACTAATTTCTTAAAAATACGAATGAATAACCTATTTGGACACAATTTTCATATATACTGTCCAAAACAAGTTAAGCACCCCCCCCCCCTCCCCCATCCCCCCCCCCCCCCCCCACACACACACACATAATACCTGTGGGTATACGATAAGCTCATATTGTGACATTTTGCATTCCTCTATCGGATCGGGCATACATCCTTAAAACAGGTGAATATTTGCTGGCTATTGACCACTTCACTGCCGTGTGCTTATAGAGAAATGAGACAACATCACAGTGAGAGAAATTCGGAAGGTCATGGACAGCATGCCACGCCGATTAACCCTTCGTCCAACGTAACGACCAAAACCGGCCAGCGCTATTTTCAAAAATCGCCAATTAATTTTTATTATGTTTTCATTTTTGTCTCAAAAACATAGGTTATGACTCCTCTTTAGAACGAGCTCGTCGAAAAAATTAGTTATTCAAGAATTATGTTTGCAACTCTCGTCTTCTTATCATGTTAGGTAAAGAGTTTTATTACATGCCCATGCAGTCTCTCTTATGCAATACGGCGTGCAATACGGCTGTGCAATACGGAATTCCGTATTGCACACCAACCTGTTCCAACCGTGACTTTTTTATGCAATGCGACTGCATAAAGTGCATGGTGTTTACCACCGTTGATAGAAAAGAAAATTAGGTCAGTAGGTGCTTGGGTCATGTAATAAATACAAAACCACATGTATGTTTCAATGAGTCGTTTTGTATTCAATTCGTCAGATGTGCGTTCTCGACGTTTTCTTCTACGCACATCTGACTCATTGAATACAAAACGACTCATTGAAACATACATGTAGTTTTGTCTATAAGATGTGTTAGATATGCTCGAGTCTGTTTCATCAGGGAACAACGTGGCGTGTTTTAACGTTGTGATGATATCGGCGGTGCCTAATATTCATTCAATAAAAAGGAAAGCTCTAGAAACCCTTGCTTCACTAATAAGGCATATTCCCCCTACTGCAAATAGCAGGTTTTCTCAGGAGACTTTACCCATTTACCGTATAATATATATTATATATTATGTATTATAGGGAGGTGGCGGGGATGGGCTTACTTATTTTGGACAGTACAGTACGTGGAGAGTGTATTATCATTAAATTACCCGCAGAGTGGAGATTCCATCAGAGCAATAATTGCAAATTTGTTGCAAAGCATAACCATCACAAGCAAAGTTCCAGCCAATGGACCTCCGGGTTAAACCCGGAGGTCCATTGGCTGAAACTTTGCTTGCGTTTTTTGTCCATATGTACAGAATTTGAAAGTGATACTTTGGGTGATACTCCACTCCGCGGGTGTTTTAGTTACAATCCACTCTCCACGTACTGTATATATTTTTATTTTTTTTATTTAAATTAATGGATTCTATGTCATAGAGGCATAGAATCATGTCATAGCGGAAGGATAGAACTCGAGGTTGCGTCTCTCATTCTATCTTTCCGCGCTTGCACTCACGTTCGCGTTCACACGTTGTGATGTATGTAAGTGTGGATGTAAGTCACGGCTAAGTACTTTTAACCACTTGTCACCTTAGAAATTTTACAAAAAGGTAGAAAAACTATTTTTATCCGTTTAAAAAAGAATAAAATTTTGAGTGGACTTTTATATGATTTTTTAAACTGACTGACACGAAACTAAAATGACCACTCAGTTCGTAGCTAAGGTGCTTTCGCCAGAAAATGAACACAAACTAATCTGCCATCAATTGTGTAGGGACCAAACGTTATGTGAAGCTTAAAACAACTAGTTTTTTGAACAAGTTGGGTTTGCGGTTCCAGTCTGATTCTTTATGAGTCTATGAAACAAATCGTCACTAACATCAAAATTTGAGGTTTACCAGTTTCATTTTACAGGAATATCACTTGACTATCCAAATTCACAACAACGTGTAACACCTGTCTCCTTAACCTTAACGTAATACAGTAAATGGGCACAAGTGGTTAAGATAAAAGGGGCTCCTTTGGAAAGTAGTGAAATAGTTAAATACAATATAATCAAGGTGGAGATCACTACCAGAGACCAATACTATAAAACCTTTACAATTGTATTTTCCCGAATTGTATTTTCTACAAGTGAATATAAATGACAGAAATGAATCATTAGCATTTTAAAAGATATGGCAATTTGCCAACTGAAAAATACAGTTGTAAAAGTTTTATAGTATTGGCCTCTGAACACAAGCATTTCGGGTTTTTGTGTTCTGAGCAAGTCGGATTCCTAGCATCCACAATTTGGTATCTTCAGGATACATCAATGATTTAGTTTTTAGTCTTTCAAAAACCCCGTTTCAGATCTTTTTATTATGTTCAGAATACAATGGATGACAGTCTTTTTTATTTTCAATTATTTAACGCCCTATCAGCATGAAAGGGTGCGCGGTGGCTCAGTGGTTAGGGCATTAGACTTCAGACCGATTCCCGATGGGGGAGCTGCGTTTTGTCCTTGGGCGGGGCACTTAATCCCGATTTCCCACTTGTGGGCACGGTGGCGCTGTATGCACGTCGATGGTGCACTTGTCTTCACATGAACGATAGTTCGTTGGGGAGACTGACTGTTGCTCGCAGCTTTTCGGTGGTTCTCTCCAAGTACACCGGCTTCCCCCACCCATACAAACTGTCTGACACGAGGTGATCCTGGCTGTAGAATTGTCTATAAACCCGAATAAAAAAATGAGTATGAAAATACCAAACATGAGCGTCTGGGTAGGGTCTTTCTCGTGGACATTGGGAGTTTCCCGCTGCGACGTTGTGTCATAAGCAACTTTGTTTTGTCGATGCTATATTTTTCCTGTTATTCAGTGGTGAGGTAAAAAGTTACGGTCCCAAATTTCATTAGACAAAAGATTAAACCTTAACCCGCTGAGTATATTCAAGATATTTTCATCAAATCTAGTAAAGGCTGCTCTGAAGCAGCCATGACTAGATTTGATGAAACATTTATCTAAATTTAAGTAAATTTAACTCCCCAAATCATTGATGCAAAAATTCGTGCAATTTAAAGCGGGGGGGGGGGGGGGGGGGGGGAGTAAATGCGTCCAAATTATAGTTATTTCAGTGGCAACAGAAATCCTGTCCTGATGAGAATATCCGCCGGCAGCATGCAAGGAGTTAAAACGCAACCATTCAAACGTATAAAATGATTATTTTATAGGTAGTTTCTTGCACCACGTCTACACAATCCATCTACACAACCACCAGAAGTTTATTACAAGCCTGTTCTTTGTAATCCCCACCTACAGCAACACTAAAGCATGCGGAAAATGAAAATCTGTTCCGCACATATGTGCAGAACGGAAATCGTTGACGGACTATTTTATAGAAGAGGATGGAATTCACTGGAATTTTCTACAAATCGTGCAACGCAATTACAATTTGAATCGCAAGGCAATAGGTACAGAGAACACATCGGAGCTCAAGGGTCGAAATAGTAACACGGGTTCCCCTCGCAAATTTTGGTTGGCGATAAAATCTGTCCTTTTTGTCTATAATTGTCAAATGAATTGCCTTTTGATAATTGTTTTTATAGACGTGAAGGCGTGTAATAAACACAGAACAACACACGAGTGTGAATGGGTTAATCGATATGGCACTTGTGCCACCGCACGCGTGTGAATGGGTTGATCGATATGAGTAGTAGGAGAGCGAAGAAACGTGCCCCATTGGCCGGACCCCGAAATTGACGTCATAGTCACGTGTCCCTATGGCGCCATGTTGTGTTGTCATGGTAATCCCCGTGACCCACTATCTCGTGACGTCATTACCATAGTGATGCGTGGTGTTAGTGTGCATGTGCAGCGCGTGTTGTTAGGGTGATACACGTGTTTCCTTCACCCGTTTTGTATGCTGGAGGTCGCCATCTTGGTTTCTATGGTAGCACGTGGTTGCTATGTTATACAAGACAAGAGTATGTTCAGAGGGTATGTTCCTTTGTACAAGAGTAATTTTCTGATTCGTTGAATTACCACGAAAAACCCGACAATCTCTCCAAATCACCAAAATCCACCCACACTACCGAAACGGACTTGGTAAAACCCCATTTGGGGCTTTTCCCTCGATAACAGGGGTGTTCGATTCAATCGAAGCATATCTAATTACCCAAATAAACCCGACAGTTCCTCCAAATCACCAAAAACAACTTTATGTGATATGAAACCCCAGCTTTGGGCATATAATAGTAGCACGTATTGCTATAGTACCGAGAGGGCCCCCGGGGGTATGTTCTGTGTAATAGGAGTACTGTTTCCTAGAATCCCATTTTATACCTATTACAGATACTACTCTAACACTAACAGTCTATCTAATCCCAACTATCTCCTGTTCCCTGTGCTTGGTTTCCCATAACCTGTATACAGAGTTATCTCCTTTGTGTACAACGAAAGCTTATATGATTCCAAAAGCCAAGAATCTATCGAGTAGTTACTGGTAAGTCATTGCTCGAACGACTCGAATCCCATCGAGCAAATGTGCTATAGAGCAATTGCTCGTTCGAGTGACTCGCACATACTGCTCTTCGACTCATGTCGGTATTTGAGTATGCCTAGGCCTGGTATTGTATTATTCGAGGAAACTTTTTATAGGATACTTATCTAAGGATACTATTACCTGTTTGGCCCAGCATTCTAGGCCACCACAGGACATACCTATCCCAAATTCCTCTTATTAGCTATCGAACAGTTACTGAAAAGTCATTTGCTCGAACGAATCGAAGTCCATCGAGCAAATGAGCTTTAGAGCAAATATTCGATCGAGTGACTCCACATGCTGCTCGAACGACTCGAAGTCCATCGAGCAAATCTGCTATCGAGCAATTGCTCGAACGAGTGACTCGCACATACGACGCTTAGCCTCATTTCAGAAAAAGGGGTGTCTAAGACCAGTCATTTTCAAAAAAGGGATTCCGTAAGTAGGACAACTAGAAACAGAATTGGCGATTCTCCCTAAGCCAAAGAGCCAAGAGAGTAATTGCTGCTTGAACAACTGCTCGAACGACTCGAAGCCCATCGAGCAAATGAGCTTTAGAGCAATTGCTCGATCGAGTGACTCCATATACTACCCGAACGACTCGAAGTCCATCTCTCTCCTACTACTGATAATGCACTTGTGCCATCGCGGAAGAATAAAACTCGAGGCATGCTACCTCTCGTTTTATCCTTCCGCGCTGACAGTCGTGCCATATCGATTAACCCATTCACACGCGTGTGTCGTTCTGTGAATTTACTTCATGACGTTATTTTGTAAATATTCGTATAAGGTATTTTCACGTATGCTCAAAACGTGCAACTGCCTAAAGATCCACACAAAGTGCGACGAAAGCGCTTACAGGAAGAAATGTACATAAATGTACATAATTCATAATTTCTTTGTATTCAAAATACAGCTGCACGTATCATCACAGGCTCTAAACACTATGATCGTATAACACCACTACTAAAAAAATGCACTGGCTCCCTGTACGACAGCGAATTATTTTCAAAATTTTGGTTTTAGTATTTAAAGGCATTCATGGCTCGGCACCTAAGTGCTTACAAGACCTTCTGGCAATTAAAAAACCTGAAAGGAACTCAGTGCGCTCCTCCTCACAAATCAAGCATCAGATGCACTTCTCTAGGTCCACATTTGTGAATAACAGAGCTTTCTCTTTCGCTGAACATGCACTTTGGCATAATTTGTCAGTTCAGGTTCAGGGATCGAAAGATCTCAACCAATTTACAAAAAATTTAAAATCACATCTTTTCAGAGAGGCTTTTGACAGTATGTAACCTACTGGCCTTCACACCTTTCTCAGTCTGTATATTGCCTTGATAGTCATGAGCTCATTGTTTATTTAACTGTACAGCGTTTTTGAGCACTTTGTGATTTTACGCTTTATAAAATTTGCTTATTATTATTATTATTATTATTATTATTATTATTATTATTATTATTATTATTATTATATTATTATTATTATTATTATTATTATTTGTTTTGAACTTTAGTTACGTTGTTCTAACTTCCTGGACAAGGACAAGTTTAATCCTTTACCTAACATGAAAAGCAGACGAAACTTGCAAATAAAATTTTTGAATAACCATTTTTTTATTTTTTTTTTCGTCAGAACCATAGCTTATGACCCTCATATGAGGGTTCATAAACTATGTTTTGAAACAAGAATTTTAAAAAAATGAAAAGTTTTGTGAATAACGCTGACCTGTTTTGGTCGTTACGCTGGGTAAAGGGTTAAACTTTCTGATATATATAAGGTAAAACTAGAAAATAAAAAATTCGTTTCCAGGAACGTATGATGGGGTTTCAGAGAAATCAATTTTGTCCATGGTCTATATGTGCTTTTTTATGCCCATGCACTTACATGAACTAACGATAGGTTAGTGGATTGGTTACTCAAAAGTATTGAAAGTCATTGGTAGTAAACCGATAATATATTTGGTCTTCAAACTGTTTCCTGTCACTCCACTCGTTTTCACCATCAGTTTTTTTTCCTAAAATGATAAAAAAAAATTTAAGACAAATCACTCTACAAATTGTATGTGTAAGCTAAGGAAAACTTTAACCCTTTACCCAACGCAGACGATATCAAAATTTATTATTTTGAATATCATTTTTTAAAATTGTTCAAAAAATTCAACAAAACCATATCATGTAAAACCTCGTTGGAACGAGCTCGTGCCTACGAGGGGTTACATGATATGGTTTTGTTGAAATTTTTTTAAAAATAATTTTTTTTCAACTGCTGAATTTGCATATTACGCGGGCAGATGCGGCCGATTCGGTGGGTAAAGGGGTAAAGAATAAAAAGGTGTACTCAATCAAATATAAAATAGAAGTCATTAATTCCCAGAATACCAGAGAATAGAAGTATTAATGCATTTTTATAATCACATGCCCTGACTGTTTAAGTAGCATACTGTCAAAAATATTTAGTGATGCACCACCTGGACAACCAGATTATTTATATTTATTTATTAGGGTTTAACGACTCATTAACAGTCAAAGTCATATCGTGTCGGTTACAGTTTTACGGGTGAAGGAAGCCGGAGTAAACCACCGAGCAACGACGAGCAGCTGCCAGCTCCCCAACAGCAAAACTCCGCATTGCAGCACAGGCAGAGGGAGATTGGTTGAAGACATGCGCACCATCGACGTGCAGTACGCCTTAGTACACGGCGCCAGTGTGCCCCCATGTGGACAGTCGGGGTTAAGTGCTTTGCCCAAGGACACAACGAGGGAGTTCGAATCGATCGCTAAGACGGTCACCCATCCAAGGACTAACCGGGCTCGACGTTGCTTAACTTCGGTGTTCTGACGAGAATCGGTTACCGCAACGCCACCGCGCCCCTGAACAAACAGGTTAATACATTGGTCTATTTTGGTAACTCATATTCCATGTTTGCTCAACGTGGATACATGGAGACACCTGCTTGGTCAATTCTGAAAGTTGTGATTTGCGAAAATAATGTGGTTTCTCAACATCTGATCGACCGTCATCATTTGAATAACCTTGCCCCATGATCCAAACTGAAAATCCTCAATATTGTGAGGATATTAGTATACAGACCACAAACCTGCAGAAAACTCACCATATTTTGCAGACTTTTTCAATAGAACATGCTCGTCAACTTCCTGTGATGATTATGAACAAATAATTCAGGAGAAAATGGAATAGAGACGACCCTTATAAACATGTTTAAACTCTAGTGAATACCGACTAATACTGTGGATATCCACGAAAGGGGTGGGTGTCAGAAATTGGTTGAAAAAAAACTCGAAAATCGAAACAAAATTGAAGAAAGTGGGGAGGGAGGTGTAACATGTCGAAAATTAAAAATCATATGTTCCAGAAGATTTTTTCCGACCGCACTCCCACCCCGGGCCACATGGAAAGTAACAAATTATGCTAATACCTAAGCTTGTATTTAACGTAACTGCCATGTCAGGAGCAGCACTACATGTTGTCACAAAATTTCCCATCCAAATTGTACTATTTTTCTCTCCAAAACCTGGCTTAAGACGCCTTGTTGCAACGAGTTTATGGAACTCAAGCCAATAGAAGATCATAAGCCATGTTTTGAGGCAAACATACTTAGAAACATGTAGTACTAAAAGGGTTTTCTTTGTTTTCTTTACAGACCGGAGATACCACATACCAGAATGTTTTCATGGTCCGGTACAGTTCTGTGGTTGAGAATTCTCTTGATGATAGGTATAAGGTATCGTGTCTTATTAGCGGTAATAACTCAATACCTGTTACAGGCAGCGTTTCCACAGATAATAGTAATCCGAGGTAAGCATACCTTACACTTTTGGTGACCACTGCTTTAGGTGGAAAGACTTTTGAATTCAGGCGATCAGTGACGGCTCCAATACCACAAAATCATGAAGCCTATTTAAAATACAGGGGGGGGGGGGGTCTCAGTTCAATATGCTTCAGACATATCCCGGATCCTGGTTTGTGGATGGTATTTGGGGGGGTGGGTAGTCCATGCTTGGACCCAAAGGCCGTAATATAATTTTTGTGTGGTACGGCCTCAGGATCGTACAATACCAAATATTTGATTACGGCCATCAGGTCCAATTTTGGAGTGGGAAGAGGGTGTTTCTCCCCCTCCCTTAGTGGAGAGTCATGTGCCCACCAGAAGAAAGTCTCAAATTTTGAAGCATTGAGAGCATTTTGAGTATAACAGGGAAGGTGAGGATTGAAAATCATAAGTGGCAGTATGAATTTGGAGGATTGGTGAGGCACAGTCGAATTTGGGTGTTCGTGCTCTCCTCACTCCACCCATCCACGGCGTCACCACTTTTGAGGATATGTACGTTTCACAACATAATATTGTGTTGTAAACAATTTTTACAGAGGTGATTCTCGCTCTTTCACTGACGATAGACTATCATCGTCACTTTTTGAGTTTTTATCAGCTGATAGCATAATAATGAGGCATGTCATGGTGACTCAAGGTTGTGTAAGTAAAACTTAAGATATAAACCCCCAATATTCTAGTTTAGCATCACGTATATTGGTGCGATATAAAGCTCATATTTCTGAGTCTGAGTAATCAATTATGATTAGATCAACCTCTCGTTCCTCCACTCGTTCAGAAAACTGCTGATTGTCTTCAAATTGTGACTGATATTTTTCGTATCTTTCAGGAACGATGTAAACCAAAATGAAGTTAAAGGAACATACGAAAGTCTTAAACTTGAATTTCTGGATGATGCAGGGAAGATCTTAACGGTTGCACAAATGGGTGATAATATAACCATGCGTATATCACTGAAAGACACCAGCCGTGAGTTAAGCTTAATTGGCACTTTCAACCGGACAGCAATATTAAGTCTTTACCTGACACAACTCAACGAAATAATGTTTAAATAACAAAATAGTTCCAGTTTTTTTTTCTGCCTCTAAAGCATAATCTTATGCCCCCAAACGGAACGATAACCGCGTTCCAGTGTTGGGCCATAAGCCATGTTTTGGAGTCAAAAATTGAAAGTACAATAAACTTTGAATGTCGCTTTTTTGTGAATAAGGCCGATCTATACAGCCTTCATAAACTTCATAAACTTCTTACAGATATTGTGGTCACGAGATAGCCCAAAATGCTGAAAGTAACTTAAAACTCAAAAAATAATTATGTTCCAATAAGACTAAAATCCTCCACCTCTGATTGGACGAGAGCTCGCTTAATATATTCTATGTTTACGGCTCAAGTGGCAAATGTTACTGTCTGACGTCACAACGCGAAATATGTCAAATGACGTCGCCCGGTTCATAATTGCTTCATCATCGGAGTGACTAGCAAGCCGCTTCATTTTTCTGAATGTTTCACGTGTGCAGCAGATGGTGTTTCGGATGAAGTGTCGTTTAAATTACAAACCGATTTATGATTTGAACTAAGATAGAATGAGTTTATCTGGTTTATTGATTATTTATCCGGTGCCGTCGTGGATACACGAGAGGTTTATTTACTAAACATTTGATCGTTAAAAGTTGCCTTGAACAAGGCAACTTTTAACGATCACAAGTTTAGTAAATAAGCCTCTCGAGTTTCACGATGTATGTTTTGGGCTATGGGTAGTGTCTATTGGAACATATACGTTATTGTGATGAGTAGACGATAACATGGTCTGAGGTTTGCGGCTCGGAGCATATGTTCAACCTTGACGCTTCGCGTCTCGGTTGAACATAAGCTCTGAGCCGCAAACCTCAGACCATGTTACAGTCATCACAATAACTTATAAACTTTTTCTGAGTGTTTTGAAATTTTGTCTGCACTGAAAATCGATACACTCGAAGGCGCAGCTGATAGGTGTAACAGCTGTCAAACCAGTGTACATTTCCTGGTGCGCGGTAGCTCAGTGGTAGACTGTTGGACTTCTATGCTAGAGGTCCCAAGTTCGATCCCTGTCCGAGACGACCCGCGTTGTGTCCTTTGGCAAGGCACTTTATCCTTGTTGCCTACATGGGGGCACGATGGCGCCGTGTACTAAGGCGCACTGCACGTCGATGGTGCACATGTATTCACCCGCTGTAACCCTGCTTGAGCGGAGCTTGAACAGAGTTAGAATATTGAGGAGCTAACAGTTGCTCGTCGATACTCGGTGGTTCTCTCCGGGTACTCCGTAAAACTGCCACGGTCACGATTAGTCATTGTGCATAGGTATGTGACCTTTAACACCAATAAATAAATAAATAAAGTGTACATTTCCATTCAAAGAGGGAAATATACGGATAAGGAGAGTGGATTGTAACTAAAACACCCGCGGAGTGTAGTATCACCCAAAGTATCACTTTCAAATTCTGTACATATGGACAAAAAACACAAGCGAAGTTTCAGCCAATGGACCTCCGGGTTTAACCCGGAGGTCCATTGGCTGGAACTTTGCTTGTGATGGTTATGCTTTGCAACAAATTTGCAATTATTGCTCGGGTGGAATCTCCACCCTGCGGGTGATTTAATGATAATACACTCTCCACGTACTGTATTTATAGTAGGGTGCTGCGAATATTCGCGATTCGGTTCGATATTGACACCGTACGTCTGTTTCGAGATCGATCCCGAATCAGTCTCAAGATTCGATTTTTCGAATCTCTCGTATTAATTTCAATTTGTTACATTTCCAACAAAAAGTGGATAAAATTGTCATTAGACAATTCGTTCATGTAGGCTCAATTCAATTTCATATTTAATTGAGTAATTGACAATGTTTAATTGTTAGGTAAGTAGTGAATTTTTCCCGGACAATTATCCATAGTTTTAGTTCTTGAAGACTTAACTTGTTACTATTCACGTTCTTAAGAACGTGAATAGTAACAAATTAAGCCTTCAAAAGATAAAACTATGGCTGACAGGCCTAGCTGTTTCAGCGACGGTGCTGCAGAGAATATTTATTTATTGGTGTTTAAGGTGTTCACTCAGTCTTGTAAGGGTCATCACAGTGTTCCGTAACTTCCGTCTGGTTCAATATGAAATTTGTTGTCTTTTAAGAAGATTCTATTTGAGATTCGATTCGAAAAAAAACTAATGGAATAAAACATGAGAGATAAGTTGATGAAGGGTGACACGAAGGAAGGCTTCAATATCTTGGATGGGGAGATTGCGAAAGCGCCTATGGGGGAAATTATAAAACAGTTTGTGTCCAAATGATGGGAGATTAGGAAGGATAGTGATTAGTGGAGGAGGGGTGACCAGGTGGGTGACGGGGTTGATGTATTCCTCCTCGCCCCACGATCGCGAGAAATCAAAGGAATGCCAAAGAATTTCTATTATTATTGTGCATTCCACATCAAACAAAGTGGCGGTGTGACTGTTGACAACATTGCAGGTGTCAACAAGTTGCAAAACCTACTGATTTCGAAGACGTGGAGCTTCTCTATCAGTATGGTCGCACATTTACAACGCTATTCAGTGGCATCACAATGTAGGCCAAGGCATGCGCTGAAAAAAGATTCCTCATATCAACCGGAAGTAATTAAAATTGATCTCCATGGCGCAGAAGAGTTTTAGGAATCAGGTGAAGATAACCTATTTATTAATAGAGCTTATACCCCCCCCCCCCCTCCCCCCGTGGGAACCAACAGTGCTGGTAATGGTAAACAAGCTATAGAGTTTTGCAGGTAAAATAGGACCCGGTCACCATTGCTTGGGGTGAAAGTCCTCTAAAATGGGTAACATGGGTATAAACGATTGACTAAAATTGACTTCATCTCCATGTTGTGGTCATCATCAGCCATTGTGCAGAAATATATGACGTTAAATAAATAAATAAATAAATAAATAAATAAATAAATAAATAAAGTCTATACCGATAATCCTTCTTGTAGTGAAAAATACATGGCACACACATTTTGTCAAGATAGCCTCGCAACTCTTGACAGTTTCAGCTTCTAGCACAAGATATCTTAACGGGATTACAATCACAACGGACCGTGTATTATAGTTCGATTGTAGATGAGAAAAGAGTCTTTCGGAAATGAGAAATCTGTATTCCGATACCCCCGAGGTAGTACTAACTTATCCATTGAACTGTGGGCCGTTGGCGAAAAATGTTTAGAGTACAGGCGTGTGATTTTAACGTTCTCTCTTTTCAGTGTATAAAACTTTAAAAATTCAAAGTTGTGAAGCAAAAAAAAGGCCTGACGCACCATCGTCGTTATCGCTTGCAAGTGGAGGGTAAGTCTTGGATTCTTTACAGTATGAGATAAGTGATGTGATAGGTAACCTAGTGTTGATATACAGTGCGTGGTAGTGTGGATTAGCCCTAATACAAGTGAAGTTTTTTACCATCCCAAATATCCCAGGAGCTTTGAAATAACGTAAGAAAAGCAAAGTTTCAGACAGTGAATCTCCGAGTTGAACCCGGATGTCCTTTGGTTGAAACATTGCTTGTGTATCCTATTCTTCATTACATAGTTTGGGTGTTATTGTGCTGGTGCTGCTCACTGTACAGGTTTGGGGAGAACAGTAATCCACTCTTGGTGCACAGGCTTTATTTCGGTAGATTAAGCATACTTTACTTGTTATAAATAACAAAAAGGATTGGATTACAAGGGCCAAGTACTTAGATTAACCCTTTACCCAACGCAGACGATATCAAAATTTATTATTTTAAATATCCTTTTTAAATTATTCCAACAATTTCATCAAAACCATATCACGTGATCCCTCATTGGAACGAGCTCACCGAGGTCGTTCCCAAGAGGGGGTCACATGATATGATTTTGATATGGTTTTGTTGAACTTTTTTGAAAAATAATATTTTTTCAGTTGCTGAGTTTGCGTGTTTGTAGCCAATTCGTTGGGAATAAAGGGTTAAACCCTCTCCTAAAGTACAACTAGCAATTGTAATTGTATAATGAATAATAATAATAATAATAATAATAATAATAATAATAATAATAATAATAAAAATAAAATAATGATGAAAAACAAGTGATAAGAGGAAAGGGAAAAGAGGAGAGAGACACACTCGGTGCAGGCTTGGGACCCCTTCGTAGTATTCGAGAAGAGCGAGGTCACGAAGTTACCGCTGCGAAGGTCATCCTACACACCTACGCCATTGGGCCAGTTAATATAAGTTGCATAACTTGTTCGTTAATCCATGTAAAACAAATAAGATTAAATAAAAAATAAACTAGTTGATTTGGGTTGATTTTTAACCCAGTTTATTTTAGAGTGTAGAACGTGGTAAGATAGGAATGTCATAAAACAGATCACCAGTTGAACGTATTTTGTCATGGGACATATTTTCCAGTATGACTCATCTCTCATTTGATAAGCTGATGCACTCGAAAAAATAATGCTGAGCATCTTCTACCCCGCTTCCACACGAGCAATTTTGCGTGTTGTGGATATTAATTCAGGTATTAGTCGGAATGTAGACCACTGCACGAGTTCTGTAGCCTGCAGTGTGTTATATTAACTGTCCTTGCAAGAACATTAAAGTACAGAGGTGGCTTGCACACGTCCTTTTTGAAGTATTGTGTAAATTCGTATACAGTTTCTGATTGCCTTACTTGTGTACAGTACGGCCTCCGTGGACTGGTCTCTTTCCACGAGTGGGCAATATTTCCACGGACACAATAATATCAGATTTCAAACACTAATTACAGAAGTAATGATCAAAAACTTAAATAATGAATCACCGGGTACAACCCGGGTACAACCCGGTGCTTCATTAATTAAATTTTCTTGATGATGATTTTTTATTACCTGATAAACGCATGAGTGCACACTACTGCCCAGGTGTGAGTTACGATCAGTTCACGGCGGCTCTACTGTGGGTAGCTCATTTCAATATGAAATACGCCAAGGGATGAATGTGCGTTTGAATATTTCAGTGTGTGTAGTTTTGGTAGCTTGCGGTTCGAGTAGAAGTGAGAGTTATAAGGTAAAACATTTTCAAACGTTTGAGGTAAAAGATCGCAAAGATATGAGGGTGCCTAACTGGGAACAAATTTGTATGTTATCATTTTGTGACGCTTTTGTGTTTGAATGAGGCTTTTTTCAACCAAGTTCAGCCAGTAAACCAGACACGGGAGTAGACTTGGTGAGTCCTGTTGTTATTTTGGCACCATAAGCATGTACTCTATCGAATTTAGTACGAAGTAATCTGATACTCCCGCCTAGATAACATCTACATATCCCAGAATGGAGGGGATAAATACATATTATCATAACAGTGTGTTGATTCGTGGCGTAGTATCACTCCGAGTTGAGATGACCAGATTGTCGGATGCGGCAGCGAGTGTGATCCGACAATCTGGTCACCTCAACGAGACGTGATACTACGACACGGATCAAGACACTGTTATGATGATAGGTTTATTATATGACAGACACACTAACAGTAACTTAATTTGCTTACCTTGATTTACTTATTCCCTTGAAAGCGGAACATAAAAATAGCAGGTGAAACTTTGGATACAAAGGCAACGGCTTCCCCAGCTAGTTACGAAGTCTATTTTTAACGGATAAATAGTCCGACGTTATTCATACGGAAATTCTCGGCAATTTCCGTAGGAATGTGATATGGATTTTTGATCCGAGAAAATCGCGCCTGATCTGGATAAAATCGTCAAACAGTAGTGGTATTTAGGGTAAAAATATCATAGCCATATAATAATGAAATATATATTATATAAATATATATTTACAGGCTTTTCCAACGTAGAATAAATTTGACTTCCCTTAGTTGGGTACGACGACGTACTTACTTCGCATAAGCAAGGTCAGCATTGGTTGAAGATAAGTGCACCGTCGATGTGCAGTACGCCTTACTACACAGCGCCACCGTGATCCCAGGTGAGCAATCGAGACTAAGTGCCTTGCCTAAGAACACAACGCAGTTACCCCTGGCTGGATCGAATCGTGGACCTTTCGATTTGAAGTCCAATGCCGTAACTAATGAGCCACCGCGCTCCCGACTGATTAAAGTAATATTCCAACTGCATCATCAAGGCATGCCTCCAAAGAAGGCATGCCTTGATGGTATAACTGGAATATTGTATCAGTGGGGATTTGAGCCATCACAGTCGGGTGAAATCGGGTTCGCCACGCCCCAAATCGGTTTTCTTAGCGACGCCCCTGAAACATTCTTCTGATAAAGTATCTGCAAATAACAAATTTAGTTGCAATTAACCAATGAATTCCACTTTCGATTAGTTGTTTGCAATTGGGGGAGACATTATAGCAACCTGTGATTTAGGATTACAAGATAATTTATTTTATCTCGTTTTTACGAGATAATGTACCAATATCAGCACTTGGGAGATAGTTACTAAGAGCTTATTACCACGATAGCTGATAACGATACCCAGAGCAGATATTAAGACTGGTATAAAATTAAATAAGTACTAACTTCTTCATTACATTGAGTTCTAACGCGGTCAAAAGCGTCACACTGTAGGAGAGGATGGAGTAAATTCATAGCACCCAGCAGGCTTCGGGTGGAGTGTTTCGGGAATTTTGTTTTTCACAAAGATCTTGCAGCAGAAAGAGAACTATTGACTGACAGACAGACAGACATACAGAGAGACAGACAGAGAACAAAATGTATAAATACATATACGACGATGCAGTCTGGGTCACATAAAGTTGGCACATACCTCGAGTGTTTCTTTCTACTGTTTAACATATTGGCCGCGGTGACAGCACAGCCCCGAAGGGAGCAAACATCTAAGGCAAGACTGAAAGGGCTCTAAGGCAAGACTGAAAGGGCCCCTGAAATATATAAAGTGGCATGTAATATATATAACACATATATATAATATAATGTATCTATAGAACAGCAATTTCGGGGCCTCTTATGACACTTTATCATCGATAATTGTTCTCCCACCTGAACTATGGTCGGCCCACTGGGTTCGTGGCCCAACTCGTTTATAACAACACGATGCCCCTGGTCCGGCACTGGAAATAATTGGCGTCTTCTGTGCATGTGTGTTTTGGAAAAATACGTTTGACCTGACTGATGTTTGATATTGATCGTTCAGTGTGCGACTTTATCGTGACCTTCCCAGTGTCAAGTTTGGATGTAAAGGAGATAGGAAAAGTTCAAACCGTCTGGTGTGAAAAACGTGCTTTTCTTTATATGGCTTCAGATTGAAAGACCATGGACCTGGAGTTTTGACTTGGCAATTGATCGTGATCCGCATTAGGGCCAAAAATCTAATTTAACTGCTTTGTTTGTTTGTTTGTTTGTTTGTTTGTTTGTTTGTTTGTTTGTTTGTTTGTTTGTTTGTTTGTTTGTTTGGTTTGTTTGTTTGTTTGACAATATTTACTCCTTAAAAAAACAGAAAATGTAAAATAAATTAGTAAAATAGGATGGAATGAAGGGTCATAATCTGTTTTTCCATCAAATCCTGAGCATAAACAGGTGAAAACCACAATACTCTGTGATCACGAAAGCCATGAAAGTGGTTTTCGTCTCGATCAGATTACTCTCATGGATCACTACTATAACACTTTTACATCTTTATTTTCCCGAATTGTGTTTTGTACTTATTAATATAGCTGAGTAAAATGAATCATTAGCATTTTAAAAGATATGGCAATTTGCCAACTGGCAAATTGCCACGTCTTTGAAAATGCTATTGGTTCATTTTAAACCATTTGAAGTCATAACTAGAACATATAATTCTAGAAAATACAACTGTAAAAATTTTATAGTAATGGCCCCGCGACACATTTAGCCCAAGAACATTAGGTTTCACTAGGGAAAAAAAATCGGAGAAAGCTGATTTTTTCAGGGAATGTCGAGTATATGTCACTGAACGATTAGACAAAAGTCCCCCTAAAATCCCAGTTGAGCTTTTTTTTCTACAGCCTTTTTTCGAAAACGCGTTTGAAAAAAATAAAAAAAAATCGCACGAACTTTGTAACCTCGAATTGATCCAACTGTATTTTTTGTTTACGCGTATTTCGAGCTACATAATGTCTAATATTTTTTTTACCTAGAGGAAAATGTGCATTCTGTGACAATTTCTGCGAAAAATTATTGAAAATTCACAAAAAAGTATCGGATTTACGCAAAAAATGACGATTTTCCTAACGGATTTGCCCAAAGGGTCGTAGTACAGAACGGGATGTTAGTTGGACAGACGATAAAAAATCCACCACCATTTGAAGACTTTTATCATTGCTTACAAAATAGACATTATGGAAGACCCCCTCTGCTTCTGGCCGAGTTCCCCTTTTGGCATAAAATCCGTCAGCATGAGAACTCAACTATTTTCGGGCTTGGGACCGAACAGACACGTCTGTGTCTGGCAGCATTAGATCAATAAATAATATTTACAGAATGTACAAAAATCAATAAATAATATTTACAGAATGTACAAATCAATCAACATGGATTAAGTTACATTGACTATTATCAACGCTATATACAGAAATGACATGACCTATATACATATTATTCATCGAACTCAGAAATTTCCGACAGGACAGTGTTTCTGTGGTTGTTACAAGAATCCGAACTGCAATTACACAAACCTGAGCAAGAGAGTCCTGCCTTCTTACACCCACACCTTTTTGTACAAGCACTCTTGCAACCACAACTGATCAGATTCAGTAGGTTATCGGGGGCACATGGCTTTGTGGCTGCAGTCGGTACAAGAAGTCCATTGTCTAGCGGCCACCCCCAATCCGTCGGAGGAAGCGAAGTGCCCAGCCATTGTTGGACCTGGAGATAACATCTGTAGACATGTTGTTGTGCAGCATCGCTGCTTGGTGGGAGTGAGGCTAGGTCGATGGGTTTATTCAGTTTAGATTTTGCTACATAACGCTTGTAAGTGACATATCTATATTGGTCGAGAGAGGAAACAGTTTTACTCCCGTATAAGATCAGGAGAAGTTGTTCCCCGGCAGCGGCTACTGCACTTGGTGTACTGTCATCCGCCAAAATTGTGTTGACATACTGTTGTGAGTCGCTAGTAACATCGGAGACAATTGTACTGAATACTTTCTTCTTACCAACTCGAAAGAGTGCAGAAGTAGTGTCACAACCACTTATAGAATGTGCTACAAGGAGGTTGCTTCTATGGTCACCCATTTTGGTTGCTATTTCACTAGCTGAAACTAGTAAGTTTGGGGTAATGGAATACATCACGTGAATATTACATCCCGGTTGAACTCGAGAGGTAAGAATGACTAACAAGTCTGTGTCTGTTCCCACAACGACAACATTGTTGTCATCTTGAGCGATGTCAAGTGCAGTTTCGGCTATCAGTACATCAGCATCAGCCTCGGCCTGCTTGGACTGAATATTGATAGCAGATAGCTCCTGCATTAGAAGATCGATCAGTTGGGTTTTGGTCTTGGCATTTGCAAGGAAATCGGATTGGGGTGTGGTGGCTGGTAACTCGGGTGAGATATTGATATCAATGGAATACCTGTCTTTAGATCTACGGGCTTGTTCCATGCCCTTTGTCGACATTGTACAAGCATAACCATCAAAAACAACCACGACGTTCGCCCCAAAATGTCTCACTAGATAATTGGAATATGATGTACATATGTCCTTATATGACGACTGTTTAGGCCATACAACTGCCCTCAATAAAAATCCACCATCTACAACAAACAGAGAATGTTCTGGGATTTTAGTTTGCTCGGAACCGTATGTTTTGAGGATCTTACCGAGCGTGCTTTTCTGTGTCTTCCTCATTCCAGCAGAATCAAACAATGCTGGTGGTTTCGGGGCGAGTTCATATTTGAGATACTCTTCCATCTCTGCTTGTGACTGAATAACACATGTGATGCGGTTGAACAGAATTGTGGGGTCAGTCACTACCTTACTTCCACGGACTTTGATGCTATTTGCCATCGATGCGAAAGACTTCACAGTGTCAACACGTCGTAGTTTGATGCTGTTGAACGTTTTGCTTACAACATTCGATACGCAACATTCACCAATTTTGCGAACTTGGTCACAGTTCACAGTTTCGTCGGCCACAAGCCCGGTCGCTATAGAGACTAATTGTAGTGGATCTCTATTCTGAAAGGGGGAATGCACTCTGAGCCAGTTCAATAATTTGGTGATATCATTGGCATCAGTCAATTGTGAACTTTGACGGAGATCCCGATGTTGTTCGCCATGACCAGTGTGAACATGAACAAAATTTTCGAGAGCATTACATATCGGAAGGCAAAGAGGTAGTCCATGTACCCATTTCGCAACAGTGCTATCGGTTATTCCCCTGCCATGTGTGAGACCACCAGGGAGCTTGAACATTCTCATTAAACACTGCTCTATGGTCTGATCAGAATATATCCCGTCCCAGAATTTATCTGAGCGCCTTATGGTAAAGTAACCTTTCTCAGTGAACAACTTCAAATCATCCTGTTGCATTATTTCTGTTAGCTCATTCATCTGCTGCAAATAGAGATGAGAACTTTTTGCGTATGCAAAATGACCACCTGCGTGAAATACTGGAATCATATTGCGAACACAATATGTGTGGAGTTCCCAGTCGCCTGTGCGCTCTGCTCTCAAGACCAACTGGAGAAGACCTATTTGCTCATAGTACATAGTATTGTACCCAAAGCTTTCCTGTGCGTCCTACGGACGCATTCTGGAGCATTTCGTGTAATTTTGACAGTAGATGGTTGACACTTTCTTGATTGACAGCGTCGGCTGTTGTACAGTCACCTCTGGCAAGTCCACAGAATATTTCATTGACTTCTGTGCAGTCTATGTTATCTAGTGTTCGGCTTTCTTCGAACACAAGTTTTGTAATGGCAATTTGTGTTAGCAAATGGGCACGAACTGCTCTTGAATATGCATGACCACTGATCAAATGATGGATTGACCCACCAGCATAAACAGTCCCCCAAAGTTCATCCAAGCCGCTACCAGCCATGATCGAACCAATTGCCCCTAAATATGACATAATCATATGGAAGCTGCCGAGTCTAACGAAAACTTTTGTCAACTTATCTGACGAAGACACAATCTCCACTGCTTTGATATAAAGTGGTTGGTCAAACGTCACTGGACAAACGTTCAGTCCCTGTTTCTCACATTCAGTTTGTGCAAACATGAGAGCAGTGTAAATTGTGCTCGGGTTGGATGGATCAAAATTAATAAAGGGAAGTATCTCGACATCACTTGTTTCATAATCATCTGATGATGTGACAATGTGCATATATCCAGCCCAAGATGGGCAAGGTACTCTCAAAGACCAAAGACTGTCGACTGTTTTTGCGAGTTTCAAATTTTTCGGATCAGATTCACCCAAAGTTGATAAAAGTACACATCAAGGGCGTGCACACATTACATGCCAATGCATCTTGAGTGTAGGCGAACACCACATTATGTGATTTAATCGAACATGGAAATTGAAACAATGATGCTATAATACGGTATTTGAATGAGAAAAGTCGATGCCGTTTGAATTTGAGTTTATGGGGTATGGTTAAATAATATTTCACACGTTTCACCAGTTCATTATGGAATAAATGACCATTGTTATATATCATTATAAAGCCACTGCTTTTCTGCAATTTTTTATATATAATTTAACTCCCAAAGTAGTCGTAGATTTGATTTAATGGACGTTGTGTACCGTTGTGTGTATGAAAACAATAAAAATATTTTCATAATTTTGTACATTTTCGTGAATATTTCACCATTGAGTGTGAGGATTGGTACAAAGTTGGCATTTTCTGTTGGGGATATGTATTCTCAATATAATTCAGCACGATATTTATGATTCTCACCCTACTAAGGCGAATAAGAATGAGAAATATGGAGCTGGGTCGAATTTTTTTTTACATTTTTTTTTCATCAAAAAAACGCTATAACTAAAAAAGCTCAACTCGGATTCGCGGGGACTTTTCACACTTTATCCGCAATGTGTGTCCCGGAAACATATAAAAAAATCAGCTTTCTCCGATTTTTTTCCTTACTTTCTCATTTTTATGTCTAATGTGCCTGGACTAATTGTATTGTCGAGATTTCAAAATACAGTATTACGAAAACTGGATCAACTCAAGAAACAAACCAACAGAAACAGCATCGGCGAGTCAGTATTCTCGTATTTGTTTTTGCACGGGTAAGTTAGTACAGTGTTTTGGGGATGGAAAGCGGACACGGCATTTTCGACTGGGGGCCGATACTGTAAAACATTTACAATTGTATTTTCTAGAATCCTATTTTGTAGTTATGACTTTTAATGGGTTGAAATGAATCATCAGCATTTTCAAAGATGTGGCAATTTGCCTGTTGGCAAATTGTCATACCTTTTAAAATACTAATGGTTCATTTTAGTCAATTATATTAAAAAGTAAAAAAATACAATCCTAGAAAATATAATGGTAAAGGTTTTATAGTATTTGCTCCGGGTCGCGATTCCCTGTTCGCATTTGTAATCACGATATTGTGCCTGCAGCCATAAAAAAAATTGGTATTCTCCATTTGCGGGATTTTAACAATTGTAATCGCGTCAAACCTCTTATGAGGCAATATCAAATTTTGTCCATATTTCTGCCCTCGCGCCCAGGCTCTTCATACATATCATCATATGATATAATTGGGCTAATCTTGGTTCTAACTCTGGCAGCCCATGCGTTCTCGCACAAATGCGTGTCCCTAATGTCTTTTTCCACGTTTATCATCTCAGTGCGGCAATACTTGGGCGACTTATAGCGTGTGCCCCATGTGTGGATAATAACTATTCTCCACTCGGAATTACAGTGGACAAAAACTTGCTTTGGATAGTTTGTTGATATATTGTAACAAATGGGGCCTCAAGGTTAACACAGATAAAACAAAGGTAATAGTTTTTCGTAAGAGAGGTAAAATAAAAAATACGGAAAAGTGGACATACAATAATTCTTCTATAGAAGGAGTTGATAATTTCAATTATTTGGGAGTAGTAGTATTTAATTATTCCGGGTCCTTTGTTGCAAATACCCAGGCGTTGGTCTGTAAAAGTTTAAAAGCGATGAATGTGTTGTTATATAATGTTAGGAATTATCCTTTTACACCTAAAACCCTCTGTGGGCTATTTGATTCCTTTGTTGGTTGTATATTAAGTTACGGTTCTGAAATCTGGGGTTTCAGTATTTGCAAGGAAATTGAAAGAATACATTTAAAGTTTTGCAAACGAATATTGGGTGTAAAAATGTCAACCTGTAGTGCCTTTGTGTACGGAGAACTCGCTAGGTACACATTGTGTGTAGTTCGCTATTTGAAAATAATTAAATATTGGTTTAAATTATTGAACTCTGATAATTACATTCTTCGTGCAACTTACATAACCCAAGTTGAACTTTGTGATCGGGGTGTGGTGTGTTGGGCATCAAAAATTAAAAAGCTATTATTGGACATGGGTTTTGGATTTGTTTGGGAAAATCCATTTATGGTGGTCCCCGAAGAGTTTTTTGGCTTATTCAAAAGACGTGCTTTGGACCTAGCCATACAAAAGTGGCTCACAGTAATGGGAAATAATCAATCATTGTAGTTTTACAAAAGTATAAAAGTAGATTTTGGGAATGAAAAGTATTTAGATTCGATAACAAGTAAGAAACTCCGATATGCTTTAACGCGTTTACGGTTGTCTTCGCATAGTTTGACTACTGCATAATGAACGTGTTTGCCTGTTTTGCCCATTAAATGATGTCGAGGATGAGTATCACTTCATCCTTGTTTGTCCTTGTTATAACCAGCTTCGGCAGTATTATATAAGACGTTACTATATTTTAAGGCCTAGCATGATGAAACTAATCAGCCTCTTGCAGTCGCGTAATAAGAATATCTTAAACAATTTATGTAGGTTTATCATGAAAGCCCCAGAAAGACGAATTGAAACTGTGTATACCCAGGTATAGCGACGAAATGTGAATGTTGATGAAATATTTATATATTTGATTTGTGGTTTATGACCAGAAATGGTCAAACGAAATAAATAATAATAAATAAAAATAAAAAAAACTATCTACCTTGATCACAACGATTCCTGTACCTCAACTCGAAGTAACTCGTGTAACAATTTCAAACTATTAAAGAATACTGAACTGATCAGAAACTTGGTCACATCTTGTTTACAAAGCTATTACTGGCACGAAGCTGACTGAAGATGCCAGAGAAAAAAATGTCCTCACGGCAATTGATATTTTGACACTTAGGTGAGTACACCTCGCGTATATTTTTGGAACGTATTTAATGCAACGCCATTTGCATCAACTTGAACGAAAAAAGTAATGTTCCCATACAGGTTTTTTGAAGCTTCAGTTGTGCTCTCCCCATATTCGCGTACGGTTTGTGCGGGAGGGAGAACTCATTTAAAATAATGTACATTGAATACCAGTACATATCCCGTATAGGTTATGAACGCCTAAATAAATCCTATTGACCACATTGTTTAACTTCCACTCTCTGTACAACACACCAAGTTGTTTTGAAAAAAAATACCTATACATCTACAAAGTGCATCATCTCTTGAAAAAAATAAACTGGAAAAAAATGTATGTTGCCACATCAAATTTCAGTTTAAATTTAGAATTTTCACAACTACCGTATGGTCTTGCACTGAATGACCTTCACACTTTTTTCCCCATGCCTCATGTTTTTGAGAGATTCTCACATATTCCGGCACTAAATTACAAACAAACTTATTAATCCTTTCTAAAGTGGACGGATCAAAATTTTAATTAATGGTTTCAAAGTCAAAATATATTTAACCAATCAGCTGATCAGCCCTATTTAATCCTACTCACAACATTGGGTATCAAATGCTCCAAGTCACGTGTTCACTTATTTAGTGGTTCATAACCTATAACGATCTCCTACTATAACGATTGCAAATGTTACAGGAACTACTTTTCTGTTACAGAATAGTTAAAATTCAACCCAAGGCCAGTCCAGTTACCCGGGATGTTGAATTTGGTTTGACAGTTGAATAAAGAGTGTCCATTACTGTACTGGAATGAGCTGTCTGTGGGATTGGGCATCATCATTTAATAAAAACACAAAGAAGAGTCATCACATCACAAAATAATGTTACAGGAAATACCAGTTCCTGCTACATTATAAACTTTCTTGACAAACGTTGTTTGTTTTTCCAGAAATATTTTCTAATGTTGATGTCTCTGGCTTTAAAGTGGAATTTTCTCAAACAGAAATTGAAAAAACGGTGAGTAGGTAATATATGCGGATTCCAAACCACTTTTCCAAAAAAAATTGTACAGGTACACGTATATGTACGTGTACCGCCATAGGGATTCAGTGTTAAATCGTGTACAGAGTGCAAATAAATGGCAAAAATGTTTTTTCATGGTGGTCCAGAATCCGCAATTGTTTTGAGGCTCACAGATCGCACTTTTAACCGTTAAACATCCGTTAGCGAACGAGTACATTCGACACGTCGCTCGAAAGTTAAAAAATGTATGAAATTTGAAGAAAATGTAAATTTAAAATTTTTTGTTAACGTTTCCATCGCGGATCAGACCTTCGATCTATCGTTGGTGAACGCAGGCAAAAAACGTTTTGCGGATTCTAGACCAGCATCAAAAAAGCGGTTTGCGGATTCTGGACCACCTACGCTCGCCAACGGCTGTTTGAACGGTCGAGGGTGCGATCCGATCGGGAAAATGATTTGCGGATTTTAGACCAGGAAAATCGACCTCAAAAACCTTTTCTCGACGTTGGCCAACGGTGAAAAGTGAGTGTAAAGTGTAGTTACTCATCGAGGATTTTTTTAACAAAAATTTTTTGGGCATCCAGTACATCGAAACATGCGTTTTGTGGCTTCTGGACCACCACGTTCGCCATTGCGTTTCGGACGGTCTAGAGTGCGATCCGATCGGCGAAAACGATTTGCCGATTCTAGATCTGGAAAATCTCAAAACGTTTTCTCTACGTTCGCCAACGGCGCGAAGTGGGTGTAAAGTGTAGTTAAACTAGTGCGGATTTCTGGGATGGGAACAAAAAACAAATGAAAAATCGTGAGGGTATCGTGACATTCGTTGCCACCTGATCGTTTAAATAACGTGGATATCATGGCTAGAGCAATGTATACCAAAAACCAAAAGCTTGAAGAGCTTGAAATAAGTAATCACCCAATCACTTCACGTTCCTAACGCTAATTAACCAATCAGATTGCTTGATTCTCATAACCTAAACTTAATTATACAAAGTTATATCCCCTCGTCGTGGGGATGGGGGTCACGCCCGTCAGAAAAATCGAAAGTTTCGAGAAGATGGTCACGTGACCTATCAAATTGAAGGTCTCGACGAGTGGATTAAGAAGATCGTAATTTTAACCTACATCGTGGGGTGGGCTCACGACCAGAGTCGAAAAACGCCTTCCTTTTTACAAATCCAGGCATGTGAGGTATTAATATGAAGGGCTCGACGAAAACATTACAAAATGACGTTTTTCATTTTATGTGGGGGTGGGGGTCACGCCCATCATAAAAATCGAAAGTTTCGAGAAGGTGGTCACGTGACCTATCAAATTGAAGGTCTCGACGAGTGGATTAAGAAGATCGTAATTTTAACCTTCATCGTGGGGTGGGGTCACGGTCAGAGTCGAAAAACGTCTTCCTTTTTACAAATCCAGGCATGTGAGGTATTAATATGAAGGGCTCGATGAATACATTACAGAAATGACGTTTTTCATTTTATGTGGGGGTGGGGGTCACACCCATCAGAAAGTCGAAAGTTTCGAGAAGGTGGTCACGTGACCTATCAAATTGAAGGTCTCGACGAGTGAGTGGATTAAGAAGATCGTAATTTTATCCCTCGCCGTGGGGTGGGGTCACGACCAGAGCCGAAAAACGTCGTTCTTTATACAAAGCCAGGCATGTGAGGTATTAATATGAAGGGCTCGATGAATACATTACAGAAATGACGTTTTTCATTTTATGTGGGGATGGGGGTCACACCCATCAGAAAGTCGAAAGTTTCGAGAAGGTGGTCACGTGACCTATCAAATTGAAGGTCTCGACGAGTGGATTAAGAAGATCGTAATTTTAACCCTCGTCGTGGGGTGGGGTCACGACCAGAGCCGAAAGACGTCATTCTTTATACAAAGCCAAGCATGTGAGGTACTGATATGAAGGCTCGATGAATACATTACGAAAATGACATTTTTCATTTTATGTGGGGGTGGGGTCACGACCAGAGCCAAAAACGTCTTCCTTTTTACAAATCCAAGCATGTGAGGTACTGATATGAAGGGCTTGATGAATACATTACAAAAATGACATTTTCCACCCTGGCCGTGGGGATGGGGTTAACACCGATCAGAAAATCAAAAGTTTCGAGAAGATAGTCGTGTGACCTATCAAATTAAAGCTATCGACAAGGATATTATGAAGATCATAATTTTTCCCCCTTCTTATAACGGTGGAGTTGGGACCATCTTGAAATCGAAAGTATTAAGAAAAGGTAGTTATGGAACATATTAAATTGAAAAAACAACAAGTTGAATCTGATGCATCATTCATTTTTGATATCTGTGTTCAAACATGAAATATGTTTCAATATGTATGATTGTTATGCTAATTAGAGATGCACTTGCTTGTTAACAAGTCACGCCTTAAGATGTTTACTTCAATAATAACTCTGTGTACTGAACCATAGATTTGTCAATAAAAATTATAAGTTGATCTTCTAACGTTTCTACATATTGAGGATAGCCTATTTCACCATTTCCGAAAAAAGTGTCAATCCAAACTATTTTTTTTAGGAAAAAATGCCGACGTCGAGAAGACATTACAAAACTAAACGAGTATAACCATGACTAAATTCAAATAAAACCATTTGTCACGTGTTAGAAAAGATTTGTAAACAGTCTAAACGCACGTGTGGAAAAGTTGTTTTGTTTTGTTTTTTACAATAGGAGTTAAAATATTTTAAGATAGGTGGCGTTATATAAATACAGCAACAACAAAAAACAGTGTTTACAATGTGTCAGCGTATGACTGAATGAAAATGAGAAAAAAGCTCTTTTTCTAACCACCTGATAGCGAAGCATTACATCAGTAGTCGCGATATTGATGTCATCCAACAGCAGCCAAGACATTAAGCTTTTTACGTCGACATACCACTTGTCCAAAACAATTCTCTTTTAACGCTAAAACGGATGAAATACATCTCGGTAACGACTCCCTTTTTTCTTGATCAGACACAGTTGTTGGCGGAAAGTTGACTGGAGGGTCGTTCAAAACAATTGATCAAATATATCGAACGAAAACGACTCATTTTCTAACTACGATTGTCGCCGTATTCTAAGCGTCACCACACTAATCATACAATACGATATTGGAACTGCACTACCTCTTGAATATTACAAATGTACGATTTGTATCGTCTTCAACACAAATCGTAAATTCCTTCCCGCATCACCACACTTATACTATACCGCATCGAATTTGACATCGTCATCATCCCCTTGCTAGATACACTTGAACTCGTCATCCGAATGGTGTTGCGAAGTGAGAATATAGGGGTTAATTAAGCTCGCAAGCTCGGGTAAGAGCTCGAGCTCTTGAGGTTTATTTTGAGGATTCAGTGGACTCATGTTTATTCAATGAGCCAGATATCGTTTGGTAAGGAAACACAAAATGCCAGAGCTGGTGAGACCTCACAGAACTGCCAGTTATTACAACGTTTATAGTCCGATCTTACGATCTCTGATCGATAAATTTTCCCTAACATTCCGTAACAATGGTCGATAATAGAAATTAGTATAGAAAATTGTGTGAATTGTTCTCTGAAAATTGCATTCGCTTGCGCAGTATTCCTGATTTTTTATAGATTGCGTTCAGGGTTCAGTTTAAAAAAAAAACCTTGTCAAATGGTTAGGTTCAAGGGAAGTAACTCTGCAACAACTCATCCACCAAATGGTTAGGTTCAAAGGAAGTGACTCTGTCATCCGTAGGTAGAGGTTTATTATGAGGTCATCAGGGGTCATAATACAGGTTAGGTTCATGGAAGTAACTCCGTTCATCCGAAGGTAGATGTTTATTATGAGATCATCAAGGGTCGTGATACAGGTTAGGTTCAAAGGAAGTAACTCGGTAACAACTCATCCCAAACTAGAGGTTTATTATGAGTATATCAGAGATGATGATGCAGGTTAGGTTCAAGGGAAGTAACTTTGTAACAACTCATCCGTCAAACGGTTATGTTCGAGGGAAGTAACTCTGTAACACCTCGTCCATAGGTAGAGGTTTATTATGGGATCCTCAGGAGTCATGATACAGGTTAGGTTCATCAAATGATTAGGTTCGAGGGAAGTAACTATGTAACAACTCATTCATCCAAACAAAATTAAAATTCGATGCACCATACTAAGAAGTGCTTGAAAAAAAAACATTTTTTAGGTTAGGTTCGAGGGAAGTAACTCTAACAACTCATCCGTTCAAACAAAAATTAAAATTCGATTCACCACATTAAGAAGTGCTTGAAAAAACCTCCGGGTTTTAGGTTATGTTCAAGGAAGTAACTCTGTAACAACTCATACGTTCAAATGGTTAGGTTCGAGGGAAGTAACTCTGTATAACAACTCATCCGAGGTTTATTATGAGGTCATCGGGGGTCATGACACGGGTTAGGTTCAACGGAGGTAACGCTGTCATCCATAGGTTCAAGGAAGTAACACTATAACACCAAGGTTTATTATTAGGTCATCAGGAGTCATGATACAGGTGAGGTTTAAGGGAAGTAACGCTATCATCCGTAGATTCGGGGAAGTAACTCTCAACTCACCCGTCAAATGATTAGGTTCAAGGAAAGTAACTCTGTAACAACTCATCCGTAGGTTCGAGAGAAGTAACTCTGTAACACCATAGGTAGAGGTTTATTATCCGGTCATCAGAGGTCATGATATGGGCTAAGTTCAAGGGATATAACTCTGTCATCCGTCAAAGTGGTTCGGTTCAAGGGAAGTAACTCTGTAACACCGAAGGTAGAGGTGAATTATGAGTACAGCAAAGGTCATGATGAGTACATTAGAGACCACGTTGAGACCATCAGGGGCCATGATACAGGTTAGGTTCAAGGAAGTAACAACTCACCTGTAAGTTCAAGGAAGTAACTCTGTAACACCATAGGTAGAGGTTTATTATGAGGTCATCAGGGGTCATGATACAGGTTAGGTTCAAGGGAAGTAACTCTATCATTCGTAGGTTCAAGGGAAGTAACACTGTAACACCTAGGTTATTATTAGGTCATCAGGAGTCATGATACAGGTGAGGTTTAAGTCCATAGGTTCGAGAGAAGTAGCTTTGTAGCACCAAGGTTTACTATGAAGTCGTCAGGGTAGGTTCGAGGGAAGTAATAACTCATCGCAGGTTTATTATGAGGTCATCAGGGGTTACGATACGGGTTAGGTTCGAGGACAAAGTAACAGGTTCGAGGGTAGTAACTCTGTAACACCAAGGTTTATTATGAAGTCATCAGGGTAGATTCGACGGAAGTAACTCTGTATAACAACCCATCCGAGGTTTATGATGAGATCATCAGAGGTCACGATACGGGTTAGGTTCGAGGAAAAGTAACTCTGAACAAAACAAATAAATATTATAAAGTATAATTCGTTGCAGTTTTTGTTCCTTTTCTATTAAAAAAAATTATATATATTAAAAAATTGATAATAGAAAAAATTAATAAGACCATACAAAGTTGATTGTCTGTTTCTCAAACCATTTTTTCCAAAAAAGCATGCGGGCGGGCGATCTTTTTTTTATTATTTTTATTTTCTCTCCGAGAGGTTGTTTGCCATTACGTGTACAGTCCATTTAAAATATTCTCTCCTCTCCACTAGTCGATTGCATAATAGGGTGTCTAAAAATAGGGTAAGCTAATTGGCTTTGAGGGGAACTTTTTAGTATCCATGGTAATTACTTCAACAATAACAAGTGCAGTTGTCAATGATGATCTTCTGGACAATCATCTGTGTTGACTGATTATATGGGGCAAATGATTTTAACAAACAATACTTTATTAAGCAATTTTTTTTATTAATGATATCTGACTTTAATGCTTTGCAAGTGTCTACAAACATTTGCACACACGAATAACAGAATATATTATATTTTAAAAAATATAAAAACGCAAGCAGGCTTTCAAAGCACTATAATATCGATCGGGTTTTGTGATTAATGGTATCTGACTTTAATGCTTTACAAGTATCTATAAACATTTGCACACATGAATGACAGAATATATTATCTTTTAAAAAAAATATATACACAAGCACTCTTTCAAAGCACTATAATATCGATCGGGTTTTGTTTGCACTTTTGAATAGAAAATCTCTGCTAATATTCCATGGAGTTAGCACTCGACTACTAATGGGTAAAAATACACAGTACGTGACGGGTGGACTACTACCAAATCACTTGTCAAGTGAATGTTTTACAGAACTCATATTTTTTTACACAAACTGATTTTTTTAAGGGCACCAGATTTATCTACACATCCATCAAGAGACAATTTGCTTGCTTGTCTGCTGTTTATCGGCGCCTGTAAGTTGAAGTTGAGTGGATAATTCACTCTGTGTGTGATTTGGTTGTAATCCACCCTGCACTTATCTACACACACGAAATAAATTGTGCGAACAAACTAGACACTTTGCAAGAAGCATTAGCTATTTATTTATTGGTGTTTAAGGTCACTTTTCATCAGCTATGGCCAATTGTGCCCATCGGTCGCAATCGGCCATAGTTGCAGAAAAGTGACATTAAACAGCAATAAATAAAAAATTGTGACCACAACAAAGGTCTAAAGTCAAGTTTAGCCGATCGTTTACCCCTTTGGTGCCCATTTTAGTGGACATCCATTCCAGGCACTGGTGACTGGGTCCTATTTCACCAGTAAAGCGGAACTTTCTTACCATAGTAAATAAGCACTGCTTCACTTCCCGTTGCCATATATTTCAGACAGCACACCTCTTGAGCGAGGTAGTGATCCATTGAACATGTGTTTGTTTAAACACACGAGAATAATTTAACTGGGTTTTTTTAACAATTTTTTGTGGTTTTATCCAGTTTAAAAATAGCTTTCCCTGGTTAAACTTTTGTTTCTCCATTGCTGGCAACATTTATCTTTTTGGCGAGGAGATAACTGCTTCCAATTTTCGTGAAGTGACACAAACAATTCACGAGTCTCTTTAAAATTTAATCGGGGTCTTTTTTAGAATTTCACTTGTTTTTTGAAAACAAAGTACAAAGAAGTGTTTCCACCAGGGGAGATATGTTTGACCGGTGTTTTTATTTTTTTCTTCTTCATTTTTTTTTTTTTCATGTCACTGATCATTTTGCGTGTCCTGCCAAAATATTTTTTTTCAAGGGTGGTATCTTTTGAAATGGACACATTTTTCGGTAAATTTAACTGATAATTTTCTGTTGGTAAACAATTTTTACTGTCAATGCAGTCCTGGATGTGATGGAAGGCCATGACGGGGGAACCCCTTCGAAGTGCTTGCCTTATCGGAATGGGAATCTTTTTCCCTTTCAGTGCTCCGTCGCAGGTCAAAACAACATAAACCTTGGGTGACATTCCTTTGCCGCGATCATCGAGATCGTTCCAATGAGAGGTCATAAGCTATGTTTTTTTTAGAAAAAATTTAAAACATAATAAAATTTGAATGGAGATTTTTGTGTACAGTGTTGGCCGAATTTGGCTGTTGACGTTGAGTAAAAACAGAAAGCTTGCTAGCGGTTTTCATGCTCTTTCCCGCATATTGGACGATTAATTTTTTTAATGAATAATACATTCTCATTTTAGTTCATCTAAACTATTTCGGTAAAATGCTTATGCTACAATAAAAATTAAAAAATCACCGGGTTTTAACTTTGAAATGTTCAGCCACTCGGCACAGTATAGAATCCATAATCCCGTATCGGAAAAGCTATTGCCGCAGCGAAACGCCAGGATGTTTCGCCAAGAATGTCATATTGTTGTTTCAAAAACACCGTACACCAAGAACACATTTTATTCACTGAAATACTCATTCTATTCCATAATTTCATTTAAAAAATACAGATGAAGCGTTATGAGAATGAATGAAGACAAGATCATTTCGACGGAGACAATCTGACCTTCAATTATACGGAGGTGGGGGGGGGGGGGGGGGTATCCAAATCATATATCAGCCAAAATTTTATTTTAATATGAAAACAAATCGAAAATCTTACGAATTAAAGAACGGATTTTTTCAATTCCAATATTAAACCGCAGTACAGAGTTCTGGAAATGAAGATATTGCATTTGTATCTGAATATTTTATTAAATGTAGGGTTTAGAAATTTTCTGACTGAACAATATAATTGCTAATCAGGGACAGTCTCAGAAAGATTTTTCTTGCCAAACATTAATTGGTTATGTAATTCTTCTCACATGACCGCACTAAAACAGCTTTTCATACCCGGTCGTTTCTACACAAACGACGGGGTAATTAACAAGTGCGGTTTTGTATGCAATGTACACGTAATGCAAAGATGAGGGCGTTCTTGTTATCAATGTGCTTGAAATTAATTCGCATTCACAACAAACTTGTTGTCCATCATTTATGCTGTATTTTTGTTTAAATAAATAGTTGATTCCTATTGGGGGACAAATAATGAATTAGTCTACATTCATTTTTATTATGTTTGAAATCGAATCGATATATTAATTGCATAAACACAGAATGTTTTTCATATGCGACTGGATATCAGTAATTCGGTTTCATCAAGAAACGAACCGCCTTTGATGTCTGGATTTTCCCGTCGTCTTTAATTAGCCTCGCAAAGGGGGTTGTGGACCCGTGAAGACAATGTGTTCAGCGGGTGTGACGAAAGGGGGTTTTAAATGGAGCGTACACGTAATGGCGGTAATTCGACCTCCACCCAAACGCCTGGTGGACCACGCAAAATTTCGCAAATATATTGGTTATTCACCGTAGGGGTGTTGGGTCAGAAATGAAGTGAGGTTTGAATTTTTGTTTTTAAGTGAAACGTGAAAATTATGACTCAGGAAGACACGCCTCGTGGGTGAAAACGTCTCAGGTTGAAACGTCTCTGGGACAAATGAAATGTCGAAGCGCCAACTTTCACAGATTTATTTTACCAATAAAAAAAAAAATCCTTTCACAACCTGCCTAATAAAATCGTGAATCACAATTTTTCCCTCATTATATTCAAAATTATCACAACCCATTTGAACGGGTAGTTCATGCATAAATCATATTTTTGGAAATCTGAAAATGAAATACAAAACGAATGTTTGCGTGTTTTTATTAACCAATTTGACCGCACATACCTACCTATATGCGATTTATTTTCAACTATGTCTGTTACTTTTATATCAAGCAACGGTTTCTATTAGTTATCCAATTATCCTGCATCTCAAATGCATTTATTTAAATTAACTGGGAAACTCGTAAAGGTTTCAAATAACAGGACACAGATTCCCAATGACAGTCATTTACAATACAAATGTTACTAAAATAAATGCCAGGAGACTGTGTTCCATTCAATATAGCACCTACCTTTGCAGACTTTTCTGAAGGTTGGTGCGAATCAAACGTGGTGCGATTCGACCACTCCCCTTTGTGAATGTTTGTTATCAGACTGAAAGACACCTTCCTTCTTGCTGTCATTATGGCTTACCTTTTACAAAATAAAACACTTTCTGTCGTGAATATTGCTGAAACCCACACACTTTATTAAAGTATGATGTAGAAAAAGCTTGAAATGTTAATTTAAAAAAAAAGAATTCGTCAACTCATCGATATCGATTTACCGAAATGAGCACAATATCTCATGTTTTTTTTTTTAAATTCAAGAGGTGTTAACCACATCGAGATTTGGAAACGGTTTAAAACTTCACTAAATATACATTTCTCTTGCTGTTTGCTTAATTTTTTATATAAAAATAATGCCGAAGAGTTTGTTGAACCTAGAAACGTCTTTTAGATTTTCTCCTTGATAAGACGCGAAACATGATATCAAACGCAGTTATCTTTCTTGCTTCTCACGTTTTCGAGTTGTAAGAATCGTTTGCTTTTGACCATTCTGTCTTGAAAATCGAATATGTGTTTAGTAAACGGATCGAACGATTTTCATCTTTTTTTACCTTCCAGAGCAACTTCGAATTCTCCTCTTTCGCTCACGAAAACCCATTGATCATTTCCAGATCCCGGATCCAGGTGAGCAATATACTGTAGCACATCGCGCTATCGTAAGGACAATGCTGCTTTTTGTAAGGATTTTATAACCTACATTAGGTAGGGATACGGGCCCTCTAGAATTTCAAATTCTCGATATTATCCCTATCTTTTTACACAGTAGAGTAATAAGACCTAATCTCTGAGACTCTGAGAGATTTTACCAGAGATAAAACGCTCAAGTTGAGATACTTCCACTTCATTTTATAATGATACTGAAACGGGAGTTCTCTCTGAATACTACTATGAAAAACTATGATTATAACCCTCAACTAAATTGTCCAACACAAAAAAAAAATATATTTCCTGTACACCTCCCCAACCGACCCCACCTCCTCCCTTCTCTAACCCCTTCCCCGCCCCTTCCCTAATTCCCCTCCCTCCATCCCCTCCCCTCCATCCCCTTCCCTACCTCCGTCCCCCCCTACCTCCGTCCCCCCCTAATCCCCCTTCATCCCCTTCCCTAATCCCCCTCCCCTCTCCTTCTCTACCCCCTCCCTCTCCTTCCCTATCCCCATCCCCTCCCCTTCCATAATCCCCTTCCCCTTCCCTAATCCCCACCACTCTCCTCCCCTCCCCTAATCCCCTTCCCCTCCCCTCCCCTCCCGTTCCCCAATCCCCCTCTCCTCCCCTCCCCTCCCCCCCTAACCCCCTCCCCCTCCCCTCCCCTCCCCAATCCCCCCCCCCCCCCCCCCTGGGGACTGGTTAGGGAGGTGTACAGGAAATTTTTTTTGTGTGTGTTGGACAATTTAGTTGAGGGTTATAATCATAGTTTTCCATAGTAGTATTCAGAGAGAACTCCCGTTTCCGTATCATTAGAAAATGAAGTGAAAGTATCTCAACTTGAGCGTTTTATCTCTGGTAAAATCTGTCAGAGTCTCAGAGATTAGGTCTTATTACTCTAATGTGTAAAAAGATAGGGATAATGTCGAGAATTTGACATTCTAGAGGGCCCGTATCCCTACCTAGTGTAGGTTATAATATCCTTACAAAAAGCAGCATTGACCTTACGATAGCGCGATGTGTTACAGCATATTGCTCACCTGGATCGGACCTGGAAATGATCAAAGGGTTTTCGTGAGCGAAAGAGGAGAATTCGAAGTTCCTCTGGAAGGTAAAAAAAAGATGAAAAATCATTCGATCCGTTTACCAAACACATATTCGATTTTCAAGACAGATTGGTAAAAAGCAAACGATTCTTACAACTCGAAAACGTGAGAAGCAAGAAAGATAAACTGCGTTTGATATCATGTTTCGCGTCTTATCAAGGAGAAAATCTAAAAGGCGTTTCTAGGTTCAACAAACTCTTCGGCATTATTTATATATAAAAAATTAAGCAAACAGCAAGAAAAATGTATATTTCGTGAAGTTTTAAACCGTTTCCAAATCTCGATGAGGTTAACACCTCTTGAATTTAAAAAAAAAACATGAGATATTGTGCTCATTTCGGTAAATCGATATCGATGAGTTGACGAATTCTTTTTTTTAAATAACATTTCAAGCTTTTTCTACATCATACTTTAATAAAGTGGGTGGGTTTCAGCAATATTCACGACAGAAAGTGTTTTATTTTGTAAAAGGTAAGTCATAATGACAGCAAGAAGGAAGGTGTCTTTCAGTCTGACAACAAACATTCACAAAGGGGAGTGGTCGAATCGCACCACGTTTGATTCGCACCAACCTTCAGAAAAGTCTGCAAAGGTAGGTGCTATACTGAATGGAACACAGTCTCCTGGCATTTATTTTAGTAACATTTGTATTGTAAATGATTGTCATTGGGAATTTGTGTCCTGTTATTTGAAACCGTTACGAGTTTCCCAGTTAATTTAAATAAATGCATTTGAGATGCAGGATAATTGGATGACTAATAGAAACCGTTGCTTGATATAAAAGTAACAAACATAGTTGAAAATAAATCGCATATAGGTAGGTATGTGCGGTCGAACTGGTTAATAAAAACACGCAAACATTCCTTTTGTATTTCATTTTCAGATTTCCAAAAACATGATTTATGGATGAACTACCCGTTCAAATGGGTTGTGATAATTTTGAATGTAATGAGGGAAAAATTGTGATTCACGATTTTATTAGGCATGTTGTGAAAGGATTTTTTTATTATTGGTAAAATAAATCTGTGAAAGTTGGCGCTTCGACATTTGATTTGTCCCAGATACGTTTCATCCTGAGAGTTTTCACCCACGAGGCGTTTCGTCCAGAGTCATAATTTTCACGTTTCACTTAAAAACAAAAATTCAAACCTCACTTCATTTCTGACCTAACATCCCTACGGTGAATAACCAATATATTTGCGAAATGTTGCGTGGTCCATCAGGCGTTTGGGGGGGGGGGGGGGTCGAATTACCACAAACAACCTCTCGGGGAGAAAATAAAAATAAAAAAAAAAAAAAGACCGCCCGCCCGCATGCTTTTTTGGAAAAAATGGTTCGAGAAACGGACAATCAACTTTGTATGGTCTTATTATTTTTTTCTATTATCAATTTTTTAATATATATAATTTTTTTTTTTATAGAAAAGAAACAAAAACTGCAATGAATTATACTTTATAATATTTATTTGTTTTGTTCAGAGTTACTTTTCTTCGAACCTAACCCGTATCGTAACCCCTGATGATCTCATCATAAACCTCGGATGGGTTGTTATACAGAGTTACTTCCGTCGAATCTACCCTGATGACTTCATAATAAACCTTGGTGTTACAGAGTTACTTCCCTCGAACCTGTTACTTTGTCCTCGAACCTAACCCGTATCGTAACCCTTGATGACTTCATAATAAACCTGCGATGAGTTATTACTTCCCACGAACCTACCCTGACGACTTCATAGTAAACCTTGGTGCTACAAAGCTACTTCTCTCGAAACTATGGATGATAGAGTTACTTCACTTAAACCTCACCTGTATCATGACTCCTGCTGACCTAATAATAACCTAGGTGTTACAGTGTTACTTCCCTTGAACCTACGAATGATAGAGTTACTTCCCTTGAACCTAACCTGTATCATGACCCCTGATGACCTCATAAAAAACCTCTACCTATGGTGTTACAGAGTTACTTCCTTGAACTTACAGGTGAGTTGTTACTTCCTTGAACCTAACCTGTATCATGGCCCCTGATGGTCTCAATGTGGTCTCTAATGTACTCATCATGACCTTTGCTGTATTCATAATTCACCTCTACCTACGGTGTTACAGAGTTACTTCCCTTGAACCGAACCATTTTGACGGATGACAGAGTTACTTCCCTTAAACTTAGCCCATATCATGACCTCTGATGACCGCATAATAAACCTCTACCTATGCTGTTACAGAGTTACTTCTCTCGAACCTACGGATGAGTTGTTACAGAGTTACTTTCCTTGAACCTAATCATTTGACGGGTGAGTTGAGAGTTACTTCCCCGAATCTACGGATGATAGCGTTACTTCCCTTAAACCTCACCTGTATCATGACTCCTGATGACCTAATAATAAACCTTGGTGTTATAGTGTTACTTCCTTGAACCTATGGATGACAGAGTTACCTCCCTTGAACCTAACCCGTATCGTGACCCCTGATGACCTCATAATAAACCTCGGATGAGTTGTTATACAGAGTTACTTCCCTCGAACCCAACCATTTGAACGTATCAGTTGTTACAGAGTTACTTCCTTGAACATAACCTAAAACCTGGAGGTTTTTTCAAGCACTTCTTAATATTGTGAATCGAATTTTAATTTTTGTTTGAACGGATGAGTTGTTAGAGTTACTTCCCTCGAACCGAACCTAATTTTTTTTTTCAAGCACCTCTTAGTATGGTGCATCGAATTTTAATTTTGTTTGGATGAATGAGTTGTTACATAGTTACTTCCCTCGAACCTAATCATTTGATGAACCTAACCTGTATCATGACTCCTGAGGACCTCATAATAAACCTCTACATATGGACGAGGTGTTACAGGGTTACTTCCCTCGAACATAACCGTTTGACGGATGAGTTGTTACAAAGTTACTTCCCTTGAACCTAACCTGCATCATCACCTCTGATATACTCATAATAAACCTCTAGTTTGGGATGAGTTGTTACCGAGTTACTTCCCTTGAACATAACCTGTATCACGACCCTTGATGATCTCATAATAAACCTCTACCTACGGATGAACGGAGTTACTTCCATGAACCTAACCTGTATTATGACCTCTGATGACCTCATAATAAACCTCTACCTACGGATGACAGAGTCACTTCCTTTGAACCTAACCATTTGGTGGATGAGTTGTTGCAGAGTTACTTCCCTTGAACCTAACCATTTGACAAGGTTTTTTTTTAAACTGAACCCTGAACGCAATCTATAAAAAATCAGAAATACTGCACAAGCGAATGCAATTTTCAGAGAACAATTCACACGATTTTCTATACTAATTTCTATTATCGACCATTGTTATGGAATGTTAGGGAAAATTTATCGATCAGAGATCGTAAGATCGGACTATAAACGTTGTGATAACTGGCAGTTCTCTGAGGTCTCACCAGCTCTAGCATTTTGTGTTTCCTTACCGAACGATATCTGGCTCATTGAATATACATGAGTCCACTGAATCCTCAAAATAAACCTCAAGAGCTCGAGCTCTTACCCGAGCTTGCGAGCTTAATTAACTCCTATAGTCTCACTTCGCAACACCATTCGGATGACGAGTTCAAGTGTATCTAGCAAGGGGATGATGACGATGTCAAATTCGATGCGGTATAGTATAAGTATGGTGACACGGGAAGGAATTTACGATTTGTGTTGAAGACAATACAAATCGTAAATTTGTAATATTCAAGAGGTAGTGCAGTTCCAATATCGCATTGTTGATTAGTGTGGTGACGTTTAGAATACAGCGACAATTGTAGTTAGAAAATGAGTCGTTTTCGTTCGATATATTTGATCAATTGTTTTGAACGACCCTCCAGTCAACTTTCCGCCAACAACTGTGTCTGATCAAGAAAAAAGGGAGTCGTTGCCGAGATGTATTTCACCCGTTTTAGCGTTAAAAGAGAATTGTTTTGGACAAGTGGTATGTCGACGTAAAAAGCTTAATGTTTTGGCTGTTGTTGGATGACATCAATATCGCGACTACTGATGTAATGCTTCGCTCTCAGGTGGTTAGAAAAAGAGCTTTTTTCTCATTTTCATTCAGTCATATGCTGACTCATTGTAAACACTGTTTTTTGTTGTTGCTGTATTCATATAACGCCACCTATCTTAAAATATTTTAACTCCTATTGGAAAAACAAAAAAAAAACAACTTTTCCACACGTGCGTTTAGACTGTGTACAAATCTTTTCTAACACGTGACAAATGGCTTTATTTGAATTTAGTCAAGGTTATACTCGTTTAGTTTTGTAATGTCTTCTCGACGTGGGCATTTTTTCCTAAAAAAATAGTTTGGATTGACACTTTTTTTCGGAAATGGTGAAATAGGCTATCCTCAATATGTAGAAACGTTAGAAGATCAACTTATAATTTTTATTGACAAACCTATGGTTCAGTAAACCGAGTTATTATTGAAGGAAACATCTTAAGGCGTGACTTGTTAACAAGCGAGTGCATCTCTAATTAGCATAATAATCATATATATTGAAACATATTTCATGTTTGAACATAGATATCAAAAATGAATGATGCATCAGATTCAACTTGTTGTTTTTTTTTTCAATTTAATATTTTCCATAACTACCTTTTCTTAATACATTCGATTTCAAGATGGTCCCAACTCCACCGTTATAAGAAGGGGGAAATTATGATTTTCATAATATCCTTGTCGATAGCTTTAATTTGATAAGTCACACGACTATCTTCTCGAAACTTTTGATTTTCTGATCGGTGTTAACCCCATCCCCACGACGAGGGTGGAAAATGTCATTTTTGTAATGTATTCTTCAAGCCCTTCATATCAGTACCTCACATGCTTGGATTTGTAAAAAGGAAGACGTTTTTTGGCTCTGGTCGTGACCCCACCCCAACATAAAATGAAAAATGTCATTTTCGTAATGTATTCATCGAGCCTTCATATCAGTACCTCACATGCCTGGCTTTGTATAAAGAACAACGTTTTTCGGCTCTGGTCGTGACCCCATCCCACGACGAGGGTTAAAATTACGATCTTCTTAATCCACTCGTCGAGACCTTCAATTTGATAGGTCACGTGACCACCTACTCGAAACTTTCGACTTTCTGATGGGTGTGACCCCCACCCCCACATAAAATGAAAAACGTCATTTCTGTAATGTATTCATTGTGCCCTTCATATTAATACCTCACATGCCTGGATTTGTAAAAAGGAAGACGTTTTTCGACTCTGGTCGTGACCCCACCCCACGATGAGGGTTAAAATTACGATTTCTTAATCCACTCGTCGAGACCTTCAGTTTGATAGGTCACATGGCCACCTTCTCGAAACTTTCGATTTTCATGATGGGCGTGACATAAAATGAAAAACGTCATTTTTGTAACGTTTTCGTCGAGCCCTTCATATTAATACCTCACATGCCTGGATTTGTGAAAAGGCAGGCGTTTTTCGACTCTGGTCGTGACCCCACCCCACGATGAGGGTTAGAATTACGATCTTCTTAATCCACTCGTCGAGACCTTTAATTTGATAGGTCACGTGACCACCTTCTCGAAACTTTCGATTTTTCTGATGGGCGTGACACCCATCCCGACGACGAGTGGAGATAACTTTGTATAATTAAGTTTAGGTTATGAGAATCAAGCAATCTGATTGGTTAATTAGCGTTAGGAACGTGAAGTGATTGGGTGATTACTTATTTCAAGCTCTTCAAGCTTTTGGTTTTTGGTATACATTGCTCTAGCCATTATATCCACGTTATTAAACGATCAGGTGGCAACGAATGTCACGACACCCTCACGATTTTTTATTTGTTTTTTGTTCCCATCCCAGAAATCCGCACTAGTTTAACTACACTTTACACCCACTTCGCGACGTTGGCGAACGTAGAGAAAACGTTTTGAGATTTTCCAGATCTAGAATCCGCAAATCGTTTTCGCCGATCGGATCGCACTCTAGACCGTCCGAAACGCGATGGCGAACGTGGTGGTCCAGAAGCCGCAAAACGCATTTTTCGATGTACCGGAAGCCCAAATTATTTTAAATTATTTTTTTAAAAAAATCCTCGATGAGTAACTACACTTTCCACTCACTTTTCACCGTTGGCCAACGTCGAGAAAAGGTTTTTGAGGTCGATTTTCCTGGTCTAGAATCCGCAAACCATTTTCCCGATCGGATCGCACCCTCGACCGTTCAAACAGCCGTTGGCGAACGTAGTGGTCCAGAATCCGCAAACCGCTTTTTTGATGCTGGTCTCGAATCCGCAAAACGTTTTTTGCTTGTGTTCACCAACGATAGATCGAAGGTCTGATCCGCGATGGAAACGTCAACAAAAATTTTTAAATTTACATTTTTTTCAAATTTCATACATTTTTACACTTTCGCGCGACGTGTCGAATGTAGTTCGCTAACGGATGTTTGAACGGTTAAAAGTGCGATCTGTGAGCCTGGATTCTGGACCACCATGAAAAAACGACATTTTTGCCATTTTTGCATTCTGTACACGATTTAACACTGAATCCCTATGGCGGTACCCGTACATGTACGTGTACAGTTTTTTTGGAAAAGTGGTCTGGAATCCGCATATATTACCTACTACGGTGTAATGTTTACGGGGTGTTGCGTGTGTGTGGGTGAAATGTTATTTTTGTTACATGATATACAACATCTGTCAATAACTAACAGAATTATGTTACATATTTATTCTGGCGTGGGCCCTGTGGTGACAGATATTATATTACAACGAGGATATCCTTGCTGCCATTCCAGAGCCCAAGCTTATCCCGGGTATAGGGTCCCATTTCGAAGTGTATCCTCCATTCTGGAATTCATTGATTAACAAGCATACGCATTAAGAAACTGCAATTTTTCGAGCAGTTGTCAGATTAGTTTGATGTGAAGTTTTTCTTGGTGCACTAGACGCTTAGTTTTTTTCACATTTCAAAGAATGATTTTTAAATTGTTAAAACGAGAGATTCTCGAAATTTTTGTTTCAAGTGTTTAACTTCTTATCTTAAGATTAAAATATGAAAGAAACTGAGTCCACAATACAGCCACCGCTGATTGTATGTAACAAATCCAAAGGTAGGCAAAATTTCCACAGATACAGTAAAATTGGAATCCTTACATAACACATCGGAATCAACAGGAGACGTTGAATTTATGAAGCACTGGGTGTAACCCAGTGTGTAACCCAGTGCCTCATAAATTCGATGTTTGCAGTGATTTACTGTTTACTGCCAGTAGCCTTCAGGCCCGAAAATAAGCCATCTGACATTTGCAGAATGGGGTCCCCAGAGGGTGAATATGATGATGCTATTCCATACAGTTGGCCAATTTATCCTCTGGGTACTTTTTTCTGTTCTGTTTTGAGACCCTGATTCAGATTGAGGTTTACAGAGGGTAAATTTAGTGGTGCTACCCTGCTGTGCAGGGTAGCATCACTACATTCACCCTCTAGGGACCTCATTTTGCAGATAACAGTCTGCATATTTTCTGACTTGATAGACTTTAAGTTTCATGTGTGGACAGTATTGCCCACCCATGGATTTGTGCCTGTCGTGATGACTGTACTGTACATTCCCTTAACTTTCGAGCTGTTTGATCAGCCGAAATGCAGCAAAACAGTCGTCCGTCAATCCAGGTAATGTTTACAAATAAATGTATGCTTGACAAAAAGCAACATAGATTATAGTAATTTGGAGGCGCGGACTCTTGTGTGTTTCTTTTCCTGAGAAGGCTTTTATGATATAATTTTGGTGAAGTTTGTTTACATCGTTTTCGAATGTCTCTCCTGTAACAAAACAGTTTGTTCACGAATGTCCTAATTTTGGAGGAGAAAACCGCTTTATTTAGATGTAAAGGTATTCCTTCATTCTGAGAATTAATTTCATTCATATTTGTCCAATCTCGCGAATAAAAAAGACGCAACTATGAGTCCTTCTAACTTCACCCTCTTCGGTTTTACCCAATTTCTAATATCTTTTGTTAGCTACCATACAGTATTTTGGTCTCAATCATTCGATGACTAAATCTTTCATAAATATCTAGTTCCTCTATTCTCATCCTACCGGATATAATTATTGGTCGTGCCTATATGTAAAACATACCTAAATATGTCCGCATTATAACAAGGATGCCCATGCTGTCGCATGTCACCTGTAGGGTCATTTGTTAATTCCGATAATACCCTCATAATTTTGATTTGTACAAACCATCGGGAACTTCATTGCATACTTTAGCAACGGATTAGTCGAGCACCACGATGGCAGCAATGATATCTGGTCTTACAAATCTCTTATGTACCGACCTTTGTCTATCGTGTAACGGTTATGTATTCCATATAACAGATGGGAAATTTACATTTTGGATATGAATCCCCATGTTGCTAATTGAGTGTTTTTTGCATGTTAAATGTTGGGTGTGAACCAAAGGAATTTACAGTTTGAAATTCTTATCCTGATACGTATAATTTCCTCCTCGACTGGAATGTATATTATATACGTTAAAACAAATACTGTAAAAATAAATTGTTGAAAATCACTACTCTTAGGGAAAGATGGAATTGACAGAAAATCGTTAATTATCATGTTGTCCTTTGTACAGTGCTACTATTCCATATCAAAAGTTGCTGCTATATCTATTTTTGAACATGGAGTGATGATTTGAATTACTGTCACAGTAAATACATTTCAACTGCGTTACTGACACTGTAAGCCAGATATAAAATCTCATCCAATTGACTGAACCTACATATTTATTTTTTTTTATTGCTCACAAGGTAGGCCCTCATAAAATAACAAACGAATATCATCTTATGAAAACTAATTTTTTCAGTTTTCACCTCCCGGAAATTTGGACAAAATTTGATACCGCCTCTTATACGACTTCTCGCCAAAATTCCGCAAAATTTATATTAATTATGTTTTATTCTGCAGATGTGCAAGTGAAAAACCGCCAGCGTCTTACGTCATCAGGTCTGGATTTGAAGGATGTGTACTAACACCTGGCGATATACCTTGCGTGACATGGACCTTAACGGCATTCAAATTCATTTCAACATCAGATGTTCATATATCATGCATTGTTCGTTGTTGTACAGTCAACGACACTTCCTGTGACGCAACCGAGGTACATATTGTTGAAATATTCGACGCCTGTGTGAAATGAAAATGTCTTCATTTTAAGACTTTGTGTGATGCATGAAACTAAAATTACATCGTCGCTTGAAAGCATATGGTCGCCTGAGTTCTAGAATGTCCTATGTCCCTTTGGAGACATAGGACATTCTAGCACTCAGGCGACGATATAGGTACCATCTGAAATGCTAACCTCGATTCTGTGTTGTATGCATATTGCTCTGGGCCTAGGATCTGTGAAGAGTCATTCTAGAATGCATAGCTATTGATTAATTCAGTATCATGTGCATCTATCTCGCATCTGGATTCATTGGATCAGAAAGCGTATATTTGATGGTTGAAATGAGCATTCAATTTGCAACAGACATTGCGATGCAAATAATGATATGCTTTCAATGGAAGATATGACCCCGACCGACGTGCAAAGCGTTTTCTATTGTGTTATCTAAAATATATTTACGTTTCACCGATCAGGCTAGAAGACCACACTGACAAAAATCACAAACAGTTGCTTAGAGTTGGGCGATTATGGGCGCACAAAAACCTAGAGTGCAATATCAAATGTGATATGTTGTATTCGTATAGCCAGGCTATAGATAGCAATTTGACAAACTGATAAAGTATGAGTGTGTGTGTGAGGGGGGGGGGGGGGGGACTGAACATTGCCAAAATACAAATTCCCTGCGTCTGACAATAGGGTGTGATGTTTTGTATATTTATTTTGTGGGCAGTGATAGCCCAGGTATTGATTTTTTGTAAGCCTGAATGTTTATTAACTGAAAGAGTGTTAAATTATTTTTTCTCACATGTCTTTGTCTTCCTACAATTTATGGGAGAGTGCGTATAAGCACTCTCCCACACACTAAATTATTTCAATTTAATGATAATGTGAACCCCGTCGACAGAGTATGAAGCCTTTGAGTGGCGGTACCTACACTTCGGAATAAACCCCAAATATGAGCTTCCAGTACTCAACCAGTTAATGATTGAGGCCACTTGGGATCTTCGAATGCATTACATGCACTCTAAAATCAGTTGGGTTGAAAATCTATCCAAATCAAATTGGTTGAGTGAATATGGACCCAACTGGGTTCATATTCACTCAACCCAGTACATTTGGGTTAATTTTAACCCAACTGACTTCAGAGTGTGTAATTGGAATATAGATAGTACATGTATGGATGTTAACCCTTTACCTAACATGAAAAGCAGACGACACTTGCAAACAAAATTCTTGAATAACTAACTTTTTTCATTTTTTGTCTCAAAAACATAGGTCATGACCCCTCATTGGAACGAGCCCGACGAGCTCGTTACAAAAAGAAGTGGGATGGGAGAATGAAAGACATGTGGTTGGGGGAGACTCAAAGGAGAGGGTCAATATGCTAATCGGAGAGATTGGGAAGAATGGGGCAAGGGATGTCATCAAGCAGTTCGTCTCCGAGTGTTGGGAGGAGAGGAGAAGCATGGGAATAGGGAGGCAGTTGGGAATACAGGGCTAAGCAAGGCCTTCTCGTCCGAGAACCGCGACAAATCAGCGGCTGGCCAAAGTGTTATTATTATTATAACAAATAATTGGCCAACTTTGAATTTACATAAAGCCACAAACGCAGAAAGTGACATTAAACACCAGAAAACACTCACATCACATAAAAATCATAAAATTGCCTCTCCTCGCCGAATTGAATCCACAAAATGATGTTTGACCCGCAAAACGCCTTTAAATGTATGATAAAATGATTAAAAATCGACAAGATGTACCTAAATTATGATTTAAGCGACCTCAAATTTTTTTCAAATTTTGTTGAAAAATTGTTGGTTTTCATGGATGTTTATTACACTACTGGTTAAGTTTATTACACTACTGGTTATTACACTACTGGTTGATTTTTATTACACTACTGGTTGATTATTACACTACTGGTTAATTTTTTTTATTACACTACTGGTTAATATTACAATACTGGTTGATTATTACACTATTGGTTGATTATTACACTACTGGTTGTTACAGGGTCATAACCTATGTTTTTGAGACAAAAAATGAAAAAAATAATGAAATTAATTGGCGATTTTTGTGAATAGCTCTGGCCGTTACGTTAGATAAAGGGTTACGTTTCAAATTCTACTGGGAAATTTGGCTCATTAGAAGTGTATATCTAACTGTAGGAACTGGGACGCCAATTCGTTAGCGGCCGGTCCTGAAAAAAATACCACAACTCAGTAATTTGTCAAGTCTATACGTATCATAACTCTAGAAGGATGGACCGTACCAATTAAAAAAAATAACAGCTTCTACTCCCCTATTAATTCGTGTCTGGTAGGGTCTGTCGTGGTTTGTTCTAAGTTCAGTCTTCTCAGTAGAAGGTTGTTTGTATTTGTGGGGAGGCGAGTGGTACCCCTGTGCAACCTCCATCATCGTTTTGAAGTTGTTTGCTTTTCCACCCCCAATATTTTACCCGTATGAGTTTACCTGACGCCACCATTCCGTTACTACACATCAAGGCGTTTTGTTCTAGGCACACCATAACAGAAAAATGTTAAGACAGTTTAATACTTTCAAAATGTCTTAATCCCGTTGCCTCTTTGTTACAGACATGTCCATACGGTGAAAATAAAGGTCGACGGAAGAGAGGAGCGGACGACAACGAGGCTAAAGTATCTGGAAGATTGTTGGTCTATGACCCTTACGAAAGATCCCGAACTGATACATTAGAAGGTAAGAAATATGAGTAGAAAAAATAAAATCCCAAAAGAAGCTGAAACCTTAGACAGTTTGTGTTCGCTCAGAATGAAAGAAAAAATACGACTGTTCGAAGCATTCTAAGCAACTGCGGAATTTTGTTTTATTGTCAACTTAAAACTAGTAATTTTGAAGTAACTCGTTTCTCTGAAAATTGTAAAATCGACCATTTCTACAGTTATATGTCTAACCCTTTACCTAACGTAACGGCCAAAACCGGCCAGCGCTATTCTCAAAAATCGCGTATTAATTTTAATTATTTTTTCATTTTTTGTCTCAAAAACATAGGTTATGACCCCTCATTGGAACGAGCTCGTCGAGCTCGTTCCAATGAGGGGTCATAACCTATGTTTTTTGAGACAAAAAATGAAAAAAAATAGTTATTCAAGAATTTTTTTTGCAAGTGTCGTCTGCTTTTCATGTTAGGTAAAGGGCTAAATAAACATATTTACACATTGTCCATTCTGGTCCTTGAAAACTTTGAGAGTCCTTAACCCTTTACCTAACACGAACAACAGACGACACTTGCAAACAAAGTTCTTGAATAACGAGTTTCTTTAATTTTTTGTCTCAAAAACATAGGTTTTGACCCCTCATTGGAACGGCTCGACGGGCTCGTTCCAAAGAGGGGGTCATGACCTATGTTTTTGAGACAAAAAATGAAAAAATAATGAAAATTAATTGGCGATTTTTGTGAATAGCGCTGGTCTGTTTTGACCGTTACGTTGGGTAAAGGGTTAACCGGTCAATTGTGTTTTTAAGGTCTAAAAAGTAGTTGGAATTTGTGCATTACATTATTTTGAAAATCCGTGAATTTAAGACTACTTCAAATGTTTAATATTTTATGCACAGTATGCAATGCTGTGCAACAGAAATAGAAACTTTGAAGCATATTTTTCAGATGTTTTATATGTTTGGTAAATATCGATGTGTGTAGCAAACTTGTGTGTATATTTTTGATTTACATAAGGAATGGTCATTTATTTCTGTGTATTTCTTGAGTTAAGACCCCTCAAAAACAAAGGCCAAACTGTGTAAATGGGCGTAGTCCATTTACACTATGTTTAGCCTTTGTGTGTTGGAGTTCATAATCCAAGAAATGGACAGAAACAAACATCATTCCTTATAATTAAACTTGACTGGCAATAAATTGAAACACTCTCTACTTTGCGGAGTTAAAATAATAACCTGGTCGCATCATGCTTCCTGGTGTTAACTGAATAAAAAAGGCATAGTTTTCTAAAATTGTGATTGAAATAACGACACATTATACTCAAACATGTTCTTGTGTCATTAAAGATTTTATTGACCATTGAATTGTGTAAGTTAAAGGAACGTCATAGGCCACGCCTACACAAAACTTCAATCTCCTTTTCCTCTTGACGGAAGGGTGCTGTCATTCAAAGCAACACTGGGTGAAACCTAATTCCGATTTTGACCATCTCCTGAAAAACTGAAAACACAGTTTGTGAATGTGGAGTTCGATATAAACCCATATGACAAGTAGTTGGTTGAACTTTGTTTCAGAAAGAGTTCATTCAGGCTATTTGGAAATTAGAAAGTTTTGCTCGCGTGGTTTTCGTTTGTGGATTATTATGACCGGCCTTTGTTTACGCTTGATTTGGGTAAAACGATGAACGCAGATGATCACCTATTGCATATAAGCAAATTGAACATGGAATAAAAAGCATGATAAGGATTTCATTGTTTATGAAATAATATTTTGAAAGTCTTTTTAATATGATGAGATGAATATTAATTACTTTTCATATTGATACAATATATGAGCGTGCGGGGGTTCTTTTTCATTCACACTTTGCAACGTAATTTTTAAGACAGATATGGGAGGCGTGGTTTAGGGCGGGCCTAAATGAGTTTGTTTTTTCGGTTCATTCTGTTATCAAAAGAAAAAAAAAAAGAAATACTTTAGCCAATCATTTTACCTGAATATGCATGATCAGAAAAGGTTTAATTATAATAAAATAGTCTCGTTTTCAACTTATATCTGTATTCTCAATGATAGGTGTACTTAAAGTTGTATGAAGCTAGCGTGAACTAGTCTAAACATGTTAACCCTTTACCCAACGCAGACGATATCAAAATCTATTATTTTAAATATTATTTTTTCAAATTTCTCAAAACATTTCAACAAAACCATATCATGTGACCCCTCGTTGGAACGAGCTCGACGAGCTCGTTCCAACGAGGGGTCACATGATATGGTTTTGTTGACATTTTTTGAAATATAATATTTTTTCCACTGCTGAATTTGCATATAACGCGGGCGGTTGCGGGCGATTCGTTAGGTAAAGGGTTAAGAAAGGTCTTGAAAATGACTTGAAAAGGCTCCCGGAAGTCTTTGAATTACCCTTATCCCTCAGATAATGAGCCTTGTAACCATTCGCCCCTTGCGTGCAGCAAGGAGCCACATGCAGTTCTTCAGCACTGCTGATGGCGCCTTATTGCACTCACTAGACGAATTATGGATAATATCACAATCATTCTAAAACGATAAACTGGTGAGACCATGAGGCTTTGTTTCATATTCGTATATATATCATTCTAAAATAATCCACCAGTTTAATTCAAGTCGTTTTTCTCAGTTCGAAAATTTGACAAAGGGTATTGTAGTTAAATAGAGCCCTGTTGTCTAACAAAGACATTAATTGATTAAACTGAGTACAGTTTCCAATAAACTGAGTACAATGCCCAAGGTAAACCATGCAGTCGATCATTATAGTTTGGACGTTACGATTTGTTGGGTCAAATTATAGTCAATGGCTTTATGTTTTAGTTTTCACATTGGTCTCGAGGAAGCAAATGTTTATTTTTTGTCAGGGCAAAGCCTGTCTGGAAGAGGGGAGGCCCCTCTCTCGACTTTCAAGTTCAGACATATGGAAATATTTTTTTAAATACGCATGTTCTAATTATATAATTAACCTTAGATGAAACTCAGTGGGATACTTCTTTGGCATATTACCAGTAAATGATAAGATTTTTCCCTGTTATCATCGGTCATGTAATCTAGTAGTGACTGGCACATATAGATTGATTCCAATCGACACGGCTATCAAGTATATTATTTCTTGAGATACGCTTGGTAACACATGCGTTGGTGCACGCTGATTTTATCTTCAGACATGTCGCGTGCCATTTTTTTTTTTTTTTTTTTTTTTGTTGCGTCCAGAAATATTGATATCTGACATCCCAGGACAAGGTATGAAGTGTGGAGAACTATCCAGTTCGAAGAGACTTGTATTTTGACCGCTTAGGAGACGCCATAAGAGGGTCTCATGCGACTGGGATTGCTGGGCACCCACGAAGCTCAGTTGTACGCCGCTATTCTCGGATTAGGTGGAAGTAAGAGGGCTGCAGACCCGAATTCATAAAATAGATTAAAGGCTTAGGTTAGATGTCGTTAGCGAGGATCGACCCTCACCTGTCTCAAAGTGTAGGCTATTGTATTGTGGCATTAACACTTGGGAACGCAGAAATTGATCGCGTGGTAGCATGGCCTGTTTTGCCTGTCAGTGTTGTGAATATCGACTCGAAGTCGACCTGTGGCAATTCGCGCAAGTACGGAAACGCATTTCAAAGTTGTGGGTTCTAAGTGTGAATTCTAAAAGGACAGAAACATTTCAGGAGAGTTCTATCAAAGGACACGTGTAAAAGGTACGTGATGTGGAATTGGTAAGGTTGACGACCGAGTGGATGAACCGAATCCAAATCATAACTATGTTGATACAAAGTAATTAACATTGATAGTCGGGATCCCCGACAGTCAGGGAAGCCCCTGTTGTGGGCCCCCGACAGTGACATTTCCAAAGTGTATCATAGAGTCAGTACAGGGCTATAGATAAACTGAAGTTCATAAGAAACTACATAAGCCATGTGGTAAATATTTCTGCCATGTTAATCAAATTATTGAATGTTTTAAATATTGGAATCAGTTTATTTTAAATGTAAATAAAAGGATCGTTATTACCTTAATCATTGTTTCTTTCGCGCAGCCTGAAGTGATTAGAAATCATACCTAACGAAGAACGAACCTATTTCGAGTTCACTTGCAACGAGCCGAGTTTGTCCCGTGCCCGGATTCCGTCCCTCCTTGTTGGCTCGTCCCCAAATATTTTGAATGACGAGGCTAAACAACCCCCATGTCATCCCTCCTAAGCGGGTAAAGTAAAGGTGTTGAGATATTTGTTTAACAGCAAGGCTTAAATGACAGACATTAAAGTGGTATGTTAGAATAAAAATGGAGAAGAAACTGTTTTTTCACTTTGTCGCATCGGGTCGTATGTGCAACTGTCTGCTCATAGAATAAGTATTTCAATTGAGATTACGATTCAAGACTAGTAGGATCAGACCAGAATAGTTCAGTTTATTCCAAGACTTTATTTCATAAACCCAACCAAAAATGGTCACTTTTATATTGCCTTGAAAAAATTGTCACCAAGTGTACTCTTCCTCGAGAACGCAACTGGTAGGTTTCATTTATCTTGGCAATGATTTAGAAATACGCTAAGGTATCTACGGTGTGCGCATTAAAATAACGTAATTTGGTCGTTAGTTTGTTGGTTTATTTATTTGAAATTTAACGACTCTTTGAACAGTCAGAGGGGGGGGGGGCAGTGGCTCAGTTGGTAGAGGTGCAGGCTGCAAGTCGAGAGGTCCTCGGTTCGAATCCCACCTGCGGCAACCGCGTTGTGTCCTTGGGCAAGACACTTCACCCCGAATGCCTACATGGGGGCACGATGACGCTGTGTACTGAGGCGTACTGCACGTCGATAGTGCGCATGTCTTCAACCACTCTAACCCTGCCTGTGCTGCGGTGCAGAGTTCAGAGTTACGATGTTGGAGAGCTGACAGCTGCTCGTCGTTGCTCGGTGGTTCTCTCCGGGTTCTCCGGCTTCCTCCACCCGTCAAACTTTCACGGTCACGATTAGCCATTGTGCATAAGTATGTGACCTTAAACACCAATAAATAAATAAATGAACAGTCAGAGTCACAGGAGAGGAGCACCGAGCAGCGGCGAGCAAATGTCAGACTCGTTGACTTACTAACTCTACACAAGCAGAGTTAGTTGTGGTTGAAGGCTAGTATACTATCGATGTGCAGTACAGCGTAGTATCAGAGCCACCAACCCCCCAAATTGGCAATTTGGATTAAGTGTCTTACCCAAGGACATAATTGAGTTGCCACTGGTCGGGTTAGAACCGCCGACTTGTCGACTTGAAGTCAAATGCTCCCTGGAAATAAGGTAGTACTCATCCTGACAATTAATCTGACATTTTAATGATTCGGCCATTGTGCAGAAATATGTAACCTTAAAACACCAATAAATAAATAAATAAATAAATAAATAAATAAATAAATAAATAAATAAATAAATAAATAAATAAATAATGTTTCAACTGATGGGTTGAGATGATAATCTGTTTTACTTTATACTTAAAATACTAGGATATCAAAAACTACCTCATTCACGATCAGCTCAAACTCGTAGATCGAGATTTCATCAACAAAATATGGCGAAATTGGCCTATGTAGGCAGAATGGTTTCATTTCCCACTGTCTACGGCGAAATGGGAGAACCCCGTCTGCATTTTAGAAAGGTTCAGCATTAATTTAATTCTACAGCTCTCTGCAGCTGTAGGGTTAAATTATTGCTGATCCCCAGTGCTGATTTATTTTTTATTATGTCGTCTTCTCATCCCCTGCAAAGTATTTTTCTTCACGCAAAAGTTCTGATTACTGGATGGAAAGACTTAAGAAAAACAAAAATAAATAGCATCAGAGGTTCAAAGTTTTCGCATTCCATATTCGGCAGTTTTGTGTTTCTACAGTGTTATGGGCAGGAAAACGGCAAAGGAACCTGATCCCACCCAGTCGAAATTCTTTGTCCGCTATCCTAATATCATTCGTGCATGTTAATAATATAAATAACATCGATAGAAAATAAATATGGTTCCTGTTTCAATTGTTCGTCGGTTGTAACCCAGAGTTTTATGATGTGTATAAAAGCAACATATCCGTAAATACATATAATAAACAGATCATTGTAACAGTAACGTGAACTGCTGGTTTGTTGCATTCCTTCGGGATGCCAAGATCAGGTCGTTCAATCAAATGCGACATCTTGGGCAGCTCGCTTCATCGGTTGAGGAGCACTTTACTGTTTAAATAATGCGCATTTAGCAGTGTAGTTGGCATATCTATGGTTTCAAGGGACGATTTTTTGCTACTGTAAATACTACGTCGGTACCGCCGTAGTCTGCTGATCAATTATGATTTGCCAACAAACAAGTGTCTCATTATTTTACAAATTCATAGTATGTCAGTCTAAAAGAAGGCCACAGTGGACGTTCTCAGAATTTTCAGGCGGTAGTGTTATAAACACGAGTATCTTTGTATTGATCTCTCTGAATAAGAATTTTGAGTGTTTGACAATGCTGCAGTCAACTACTGGTGCGTAAGGTTATAATCCTTATTTCCGTGAAGCTTATTTTTTTATTTTTTTTATTAGTGTTTAACAGCATATTTACAGTCAGGGTCATATCATGTTGTTGACAATTTTAGGGGTGGAGGAAGCCGGAGTACCTGGAGAGAACCACCGAGCAACGACGAGCCGCTGCCAGCTAACCGACATCGTAACTCTGAAGTCTGCACCGCGGCACAGGCAGGGTTAGATTGGTTGAAGACATGCGCACCTTCGATGTGCAGTACGCCTCAGTACACAGCGTCATCGTGCACCCATGTAGGCAATCGGGCGTGAAGCTTATTAACTGAAACTTTGATAATCTGTATAGCTGAAAGCATAGGGTAATCTGTATTTCTGACAGCGATTTCGGAAGAAGTTGAATTTGACGCTCTTGACGCTCTTGTTATATAGTAAAACTACGCACGGGAAGTCCTAAACCAGAAGTTAGGAGCGTGCGGTTCAGTGGTTAGTGTATTGGACTTCAAACCCAAATGCCCGTGGTTCGATCCTGACTAGGAGTAATTGCGTTGTGCAAGGCACTTAATCCCGATTTCCCACGTAGGGACACGGTGGCGCTGTGTACTAAGGCATACTGCGCATCGGTGGTGCGCTTGCGTTCACCTGCTTTTAACTCTGCATGTGTTAGCCTGACAGTTGCTTAACGCTGTTCGGGTACTCCTCTTCTCTCTACCCATAAAATTGTCATCTAATAAAGAAACTACTAAGAGAGTCAGATGATGTAGATTGCCATATTTTGTCTCCGGTACAAGATCAGATTGGGGTAGATCAAACTCGGTGAAGGGGTGTATCACGTGATCCGCTAATCTGATCTTATTATCTCGACTGATTGTGAAAACCCATATCAATCGACTGCTGTGAGAGTCTGTTGATGTGACGCTGACCAATTATTGAAATCTGTGCAGTCTCTATGCCACCAGCTGACGCAATGATACACAACGACGCTGTCTTACTTCAAGAACAAATCATAATTAACCTTTTACCAAACCCAAATAGCAGGAGACACTTTCAGAACAGTTCTTGATCAACCCTTTGAACCCGAGCGGCCGTTTTCCGGCCCAGGTACACAGGCACATGATACGCCATAATTTCATTAAGGGTGATGGCTGCTAAGTGAATGTGCGGTGTAGACCAATCAATATTTTTAACGTGCAACTCCAGATCTGCACATTGAAAATATTAGTTGGTCTACCCCCAGATAATGAATATGGACTCTTCCAATTTCTGTCATTGAACTGACATGGAAGATACCACCAGTGTTCAAAGGGTTAACTAAAAAACTTATTTTTTGCGTCAAAGACATATCATAAGCTATGTTTTTCAGGCAAAAATTGAAATTTAAATGATGATTTGGCGATTAGCGTTAGCCGGTTTTGGTGAAGTAAGATAATGGGTAATCTTGCTTTCAGTTCCAACACAGCATTCTTCGAAAGGATATCAAACTAAGAATCAATTAAAACATTTTTTTCGTTTTCTCATTGCTCTAAACAAACCTTTCATACTTTTCCTTGCAGGTTCGGATCAGACCACCACACATACGCCTGATTTCCATCCTGATTTCCATACCGATTGTGTGATGTCTCGTGATGTCCAGGTTATTTTTATAACCCTCGGTACCACGGTTGCTCTCTTAGCTTTAGTTTGCGTTGTACTGGCAGTGAGATACATTCGGATCAGCTCCTTGGTGAAAATAGAGGAATATGCACCGTCTATGTGACAAGCATGTACAAGGTTCTGGTTCGTGGAATATTGGGGTCATTTTGTATGCAAACCCACACGAACTGGGTTACAGTCCCCAGACACTCTCAACGTCCCGATTCTAAATAAATCCCGACTTCCATCTTGTATGTCGACTGTAACTGTACATGTGTCATCTCTATTCATAAAATTAGCCTCAAACCTCCAACTCGCTTATACTCTAAAATATATTCAATATTTTCATGTAGCTTACTTTTCAAATGTTAATTAATCTCAGTTATTTTGTTAGGCAATTCAGCATTTTGTTTTCATTTCAACAAACAAGTTCGAAGATTGCTGCCATCTAGCACTAGTTTTCCTTCGTTTGAAGACTTATTCTTCTACAAATTATCCATCCCTTCTCTATCGTGATCGCACTTTTGATAAGACATAGTATGCCCACCCCTCCAAGCCACACTGCAGAAACACAACACTGGCCGACGTTGGAAAGCTTCATGGACGTATGTTAGCACTGTGCTGCTTTATTTTACAAACATACAGTACGTGGAGAATGGATTGTAACTAAAACACCCGCGGAGTGGAGTATCAGCCAAAGTATCACTTTCAAATTCTGTACATATGGACAAAAAACGCAAGCAAAGTTTCAGCCAATGGTCCTCCGGGTTTAACCCGGTGGTCCATTGGCTGGAACTTTGCTTGTGATGGTTATGCTTTCCAACAAATTTGCAATTATTGCTCGGGTGGAATTTCCACCACTCTGCGGCTAATTTAATGATAATACACTCTCCACGTTCTGTAGTGGAGATAAACAAAGAACAATGTTGAATATCCAAATAGGTTTTCAACGATGGTTGTTTGAGTCCTCACATCGAAGTTCACAAACATGGCCAAAATACCACTTTTATTTTCCCCCGTGTAATGCTGATCTGTTCGTGCTTTGTCTTGAATATTGCTGGACTCAATCCTGGTCCAATGGCCAACTATGATGACAGCCCCCTGAGAGCCAATTTTCTATTTCCTTTCAGTATTCAAACTATTTGATTAAAATTAATCTTAAGAGAAGATACAGTGATAGAGTTTGACGTGGTTTGTTTCACGTTGACTCATTTGCAAGAAAGTTGCCCCCCAAACACGTTTTCGTCCCCTCTTTCTCCTCCTCAGTTGTGAATAAGACAGAGCACAATGAGAATGGAGTACGGGGGACTGGAATCAATGACCCGAGGTTGAAGTTTCTCCTGTATTTCACGTGCTCCGAACGGTGCGCGTGAAATACAGGAAAAACTCCAACAAGGGTCGTTGATTTTTATCCACCGTACTCAACCTGAGTTGGGATCTGCATTAACCCTTTACCCAACGTAACGGCCAAAACCGGCCAGCGCTATTCTCAAAAATCGCCAATTAATTTTCAAAATATTTTCATTTTTTGTCTCAAAAACATAGGTTATGACCCCTCGTTGGAACGAGCTCGTCGAGCTCGTTCCAACGAGGGGTCATAACCTATGTTTTTGAGACAAAAAATGAAAAAATTTAGTTATTCAAGAATTTTTTTTGCAAGTGTCGTCTGCTTTTCATGTTAGGTAATGGGTTAATACCACGTTTCAACTTCAGTAACATGAATGAGGCTGATATTTGTGAAGAAAAATATTACCTTTTGCGGTGTATTTATATTTTTTCTGATACGGTTTTGTGTCGAATTATTTCATTTCAAACGTCACACGGATGGGTAACGACCAATCAGGTGCGTTCTTACGTGACGTTCTTACACGTGAGCTGGATTTCACGAGTGGTGTATCTAGCACATTCTTCAGTGTCTATATTGTATCAGGCAACGTTGAATACGCACAGCAATTGTGGTACATAGAGATTAATACCATTATATGGATGTACAAAATATGTATTCGAGTCGAGCTCCGGGTTCTAACGGCAGATCACGACGAGTCGAAGACGAGTAGTGATCTACCCTTAGAACCTGGAGCGAGACACGGATACATATTTTGTACATCCACATAATGGCAATAATCATTTTATCTTACAATATATTGGGGATAAGTCAAGAATATAACGAACTGTTTATTCGTTCGGATCAACAAAAAGAAAAAAAATGGAACTCAGGCGAACGGAACGTGGTTGTATCCGACCCGCGATACAAACATCTGTATCAGGGGGTCGGATACACGACAGTTACGGAGTTAATACAGACAAAATACATGTTGATTGTAAGATAAAATGATAGAACACACTCTGACTGGGACATCGCTGTTTATATTTCAAACAGACATTTTCAACCACAAAGCGGAGATTGAGTTCAATAATGTGGTTGAAAATTTCCATAAAATCCAAAACCATCTTAATTTGGCAGTAATTTATAGGATCTAGCAGTTTGCTGATCTGGACAATTGGTACCGCCTCGATGTTTCGTCCGACAATGCCCAAGATATTAACTAATCCCCTATCATAATAGTGGATCGCACTCCGTGCTTTCCAATTAAAAACCTCAAAGGAGACGAAATGCTACTTCGCTGGAACCCTAGAAATCGTATTGATAAACAAAATTCTTCGTGGGAATCCCTGGAAGTGAAATAGTGCTTTTTTACTCTGGTAAACAAGCTCTGTTTTATTGGTAAAATAGATTTCGGTCACCAATGCTTGGGGTGGAAGTCCTCTAAAATGGGCAACAAGGGTATAAACGATTGACTGAGCTTGACTTTATCTTCATGTTGTGTTCATGATTAGCCATTGTGCAGAAATATGTGACCTTAAACACAAATAAATAAGTAAATAAATAATTTTACACAATCCTTTCACTGATTCTGTAAATTCACCAGAGACAGATACACTCGATCGCGAGATGTCTGATTGTTACGCGGTTTATTTATAATTCTAGTGTTTTACAAAGCATGTGGGCTTTTTAAGAACTATCAGAAATTATGAGAAAGCTAGTTTTATTTAAACAAACGAAATGATTTGTTTGTCAAAAAGACAGGAAAACAATAATTTAAAAATATAATAATGTTAACTTTTTCCCAAAAACGTTTCAGTGAAACGTTTTCGGGAATAATTAACGATACGATTCCAAAATCAAAATGTTCCGTCTGTCCACCTGCTCTTGTGATACGATTTTAACTTTTCATCGATTGACCCTTTACTGCTTCGGGTTTTTGCACAGCTCTTGACATATACCTCAACAAGGACAAGTTTAAAGGTCAATACCTAAGGTCGAAGGTCCCAGAGAGGAGATTCTATTTTCTTTGTTCGGACGTCTGATTGTAGAATGTTATGTGTGTGAAGGGGCGATCCGTTTGTATATTAATGTGATATAATGGAACGAAAACTTCTTATTTAAAAGAGTTGCATTGATAATGGTAATCTAGAACACTTGTTTACTTTATTCATAATGTACAAATTATTCTCTCTAGGAAATGAGCTTCTAAATTGTAATAACTTTTTCCTCGATCCTTTTTGTTGTAAATAGTAATAATAATATACTACTCAAAATTTGCAAAGCACCAAATATTTGACACATCATTGTGAAATTTTCTGGTGACATATTTGCGATATTTTTGGTGGGTGTGATTGAGGGATATATTGAGATGGTCCCCAGTGTTTACGTTAGCTCTCTTGACAGGCAGACTTTTCGTGACAGTCATTGAAGGCATGTACCCCTTGATTTTCATGATGCTTCCGTGTACTGTCTACATGTACAGGACATGTGAAGGGTATTCATTCTTCATTTCAACACAAACCCTTGTGATTTAATGACTGAATATGGCAAATGCAAATGTAAGAAGACATTGTCTGAAGCAGAAATGTGGCGCGCTGTAGGGATGGTGGAGCAAGGGGCTACCTATCGTCAGATTGGTGAAGCCCATGGTGTGCACCATACGGTGATCACCAGAGCCTAGGCACGATTTCAGCAGTATGGCACACCAGTAAGACGGCATGGTGGTGGCAGAGACAGGGCAGCAGCTGCAGCTGAAGACCGGTTTTTGATCATTCAGGCCCGTAGGAACCGCTTTGCTACAGCAACCCAGCTTCGCAGTGACCTTTAGAATGCACCCGGGGTAAATGTTTCGACGCAAACTATCCGGGCAACGTTGCACGAAGGTGTTCTCCGATCGAGAAGACCATGTATTCGCATTCCGCTGTCCCAGAACGACCGCCAGGCACGATATGAATGGGCCATGGACCACGTTGGGTGGACCAGAGAAGATTGGCGACATGTTCTTTTTACAGATGAGTCAAGGTATTGCCTAGACCACACATATAGGTGTTATAGGGTTTGGAGAAGACCAGAAGAGCGATTCCATGCAGCCAACATTGCTGGGCATGACCGCTATTGTAGAAGGTCAATCATGGGCTGGGGCGGCATCAACTGGGATGGACGTACAGAGCTCTGTGTCCTTGAACGTGGTACATTGACAACACAATGGTATATTGATGAGATCCTGGATGTCCACGTCAGATTGTATGTAGGTGGAGTGGGTGATAGTTTCATTCTGACGGACGATAATGCCCGTCCTCATGTTACTCATGCTGTCAGGGAGTACCGACAGGGGTAAGGTATTGAGCTTATGGACTAGCCAGCAAGATCTCCTGACCTCAATCCAATCGAATATGTCTGGAATGAGTTGCAGCTTGTAATTTCAGCCTGTCCAATCCAGCCAAGAAGTGTCCAGGAGTTTGGTGCCATGCTGGTCCAAGAATGGAACAACATCCCACAAAGGACCACTAGGAACCTGATTGGGAGCATGAGAAGGCGTCGTCAAGCTGTAATTAACATTAATGGGTCTCATACTCGATATTGAACCCATACCAGCTCGCTCCGTCAACTTTGTGGCAAATTGAAAAATTTCCTCTTTTACCAATAATATCCATTTTCCATGGTTATCGTATTCAAAAGCTAAAAAATAATGTCAGACACAAATAAAATCTTAATTTCTGTACTTAAATCATTAAAGATATAATTAAATATAAAATATATACACTTTTCATTACAATATTTCAACTAAAAAGTAAAACAGGTAGTTGGATATACTTGGTGCTTAGTAAACTTTGAGTAGTATATTAGTTGTCTTTGTGCATTTTGGTGTACTTAATATTTTAACATAAATTGTTGTCAAAAATTTACAGAAAAGTTGTATTTTGTAAGTTTCTTAATAAAACCATACAAATATGGATGTAATTGGAACTAGCTCAGTGAGCCAGTTCCAATGACATCCATGTCTGTAATATTTTATTGCACATAAATATTAAATTTCCTGTATTTTTATTTTTGTTCAAACATAACCGAGCAGAAGGTATGAATTAATAATTAAAAATGGGTACTTTTGTTTAGCCATTTACCATGCTATTGTGTATTCTTGTTTTTACACCGTGGTTAACCACGGTGTAAAAAAACGCTACTGAGGATTGAAATTTACACCGTACCTCTCAGCCAATCAAAACGCTGTATTTTGTTTCATTTGGAAATAAAATATATTTAACCCTGTCTTGTCATGTTTTTTTTGCTATACATTGAAAATCTACACACTGTATAAACAGTGTCCAGCAGGTTTTGGTGTTTTTGTGTGTAGCTTGCGGTTATTTTGCTTTCATTGTCACGCACGTGGTGTTGACAATATCAATGTAAACCATAATTGTCGATCCTGGAAGCTTACAAACGATGTATTTATTCAAAATGTGATTCCATTTCCTTCAACAGAACGGATATGTTCGGGTTTTTTTCATTTTCAAGGTAATAATTGTGTTCAATATTTCTTATAATAGGTCGATAATTCTTCATTTTCACGACAAACGCACTTATTCGTTCCTAATTTTTTTTTTCATTCTTGGTCGCAAAATGACAACGTCTAGATATACATGAATACCTTGTTAATATACGTGAAGAGTTTCAGTAATTTTTGTTATGAAATTAATGCACTATAAATGGGTATCAAGGTGATCGTGTACGGTTGTTTTGTGTATACGGATACAGTTTTTAGGTGTATATACATAATTGTGGTTGACGGTTATTCAATGTGCACAAAATTTATACTCTCCGATTTATACTTTGTCGGACAGTGTTACAGGTGGAGGGAGCCAGAGTAACCGGAGAGAACCACCGAGTAGCGGCGAATCACCACCAGACTCCCCAACGAACGAATCCCACCAGATTAGCATTGGTTGAAAGCATGTGTGCCATCAACGTGTGATACGTTTTAGCACACGGCGCAGTTGTACCCCCATTTGGGCGATGTGGAGGACATGCCTTGCCTAAGGACACAACACATGTCGCCCCGGCTGGGATTCGAACAGTTATCCTCGGGTCCCATTTCCTACCAACTGCATGAGCTACCCAGCTCGGGTCATGTGAAATGAAAATATACTTGTATTAAGTAAAAGCTGGGTTGTTCAGTTGGTAGGAAATGGAACTCGTAATTCGAAGGTTCCCGGTGATAACGGTTCGAATCTCGACCGGGGCGACATGAGTTGTGTCCTTAGGCATACATACTGTTACTAGACTAGGTAATGTGTGAGGCCCTGCGGCACAGTCAAAACTAACTTGGTAAACAGGGACATGTCTTTTTCAGAGCACTCATTACAGAGAAAAGGGGAAAAGTATATACTGCCTGAGCACTCTTCCCCACCCCAAAACAGACAGCCATCACTATTTTCAAGCTCTGCTACTGTTATTCATTTAAAGCTTGTTTATAGTCGGAGAAATACAACGCCCACCGAATTAACACAAAATCACCGCCTCCATATACGCTTGACGGCAGCATCCACATCTCGTTGTCTACACAAAATAACCGCCAATAGGTCAAGATACCCCTGTCACGGAAACGAGAAAATTACGATAGATATGCTCCCGATACGAGACAACGCACGTGCGCTAATGTTTCCATAGAGATTATTCCGTGTACTAGAAGCCTGGTTATACAATATTGCCTTAGTTTCCATGTAAAGTACTCCAAAACCGCTTTTTTAGAATCTGCGCGTTTACACCTGAATCATGCCCGAACACTTATGCCAAATAAATTACCCCTTTCCGTGATTATAATACAATGCATTATTGTCAATCTCGTAACAAATATGCCGTATTTGTTTCAATTTTAATTATGCAAACTTACCTCTTTGCGATTTCTGTCTTCCGCCATGTCTCTTTTCTAAGAAAAATAACCGCAAGCTACACACAAAAACAACAAAACCCGCTGGACACCGTTTATACAATGTGATCTATAAATATGTGTGTATGTGATGAAGTTTGTTAAAATTTAAAACACAGTCGTAACTCTGTCATCTGATTAATTGTTGGAAAGATCTCTTTGAGAACCTTCCAACAATTAATTTGATGGGTTCGTTAAACTTCGCATGCAAGAACGCGCAGCACATCATTATAAAATACGCGACAATTGTGACGATTCGCAGGGGAAGGGTTAAACTAAACTAACACGAACAAAAATCGTTTTATCCTTTACGGTGCAAGTCAGTTGTGGCTTTTTTGTCCTTCCTGTAACGATATAACAGTAGTACAAAATACTGCGATATCCCAAACGATGATTTAGGACGTTATATCCTGCTAAAGGTTGCACATAAACAATTCCAAATAGCAAAGCGTCATATTGTCAAACTGTGAATTAGATACCTGGATTTAGTTTAAATTAGATTAGCAGGTAAATCCTCTTCAGTATTTTACAAATATATTTCAGATGTAATGCCAAATTGTGAATTGAGGCAACAATCTTGCTTGCCATCACTATTTACAAACCTAATGCCATGGACTTCAAATCGCACGAGTACTTTTTAATTTGAGTGAAAACTCATTAACCCTTAGTAGTATAGCATGTACCCGATCGTGCCCTATTACCCGGAGATTTGGGGGAGCAACTAGTGTGAAATTCCCATAGGAACCGGAGCCGTTTGGGGGAGCAAAAGTACGGCTCCTTGCAGCTAGATCTGCCAAATGGTGTAGGTACTATATATATAGTATGCTATGGCATGTATAGTGATATATGTACGCATGGGGCTATAGGTATATATTATGGGTAAGTGGTGGAAAGATGATGGGGAAAATTGGGTTTTCTTGAAAGTTTTTCCCTCGAAACGGTTTACGTTTCTATTGACGTCGTGACCCCCACTCCAAATTTCCACTTGACCTGCCAAAACATACTACCTATACCAGTCATAGGATAACATGAAGCATCAGGTGGATTAACAATACCGAGGACTAACAGGGACCTACAGCGTTACATTCAATACCTCCTAAGCCCCACTTCTAAACAATCGATTATAATACTGCCTGACCTAGCATTACGAACTACCAATACCAGCCATAAGATAATACAAAGGATTCGGTAGGTAAATAGTATTAAGGGGTAATAGGCCAACAGACCATTCATCCTATACTGCCAATCTAAACCACCAAGGACTATCTCGTTAAAACCACACCGGACAACCATGCATTACCCCCATTCCTACAGTATTGCTTGGCCTAGCTGTATCAGACATAGGATAATATGAAGCATAAGGTGGATTAATAATACTAAGGGCTAACTTGGAACCTACATGCAAATATACCACTACTACCACATCGCCACCACCCCATACGAGAAGCCCGACACCCCCTGACCCGAATTACGTTATGTCAGATTGTATAGTGGACAATAACAGTGGTCAGCATCTCTATGACGTCGCGCGCGTATCATGACGTCACGACGTCAATAGAAACGTAAACCGTTTCGCGGGAAAAACTTTCAAGAAAACCCAATTTTTCCATCATCTTTCCACCACTTACCTATAATATATACCTATAGCCCCATGCGTACATATATCACTATACATGCCATAGCATACTATATATACAGTACCTACACCATTTGGCAGATCTAGCTGCAAGGAGCCGTACTTTTGCTCCCCCAAAGTTGCTCCCCCAAACGGCTCCGGTTCTTATGGGAATTTAACACTAGTTGCTCCCCCAAAGCTCCGGGTAATGGGGCACGATCGGGTACATGCTATACTACTACCCTTTACCAAACATGAAAAACAGACGACACTTGCAAAAACAATTCTTGAATAATAATTTTTTTTCATTGTTTGTCTCAAAAACATAGGTTATGACCCCTCATTGGAACGAGCTCGTCGAGCTCGTTCCAACGAAGGGTCAACATCTATGTTTTTGAGACAAAACATGAAAAAAAATAATGAAAATTAATTGGCGATGTTTGAGAATAGCGCTGGCCGGTTTTGAACGTTACGTTGGGTAAAGGGTTAAAGCAAGACCTAGATACGCGCCCATATTTCTCTCCTGTAACAGTCTCTCCTGTTGCCACTAAAATTGTCACATAAAGAAGAGGCTATGTTATTATGAGGGACGGGGTTCCGGTCATTTGAATTCTTCTAAAAACTGTGTTTAAGAAAATTCAATGAAATGCGTGAAGGTTAAAGCAAGACCTAGATACGCGCCCATATTTCTCTCCTGTAACAGTCTCTCCTGTTGCCACTAAAATTGTCACATAAAGAAGAGGCTATGTTATTATGAGGGACGGGGTTCCGGTCATTTGAATTATTCTGAAAACTGTGTTTAAGAAAATTCAATGCAATGCGTGAACACGTTTGCAAATGTGTCTATTTACAGCTGTGTTCCTGTAAAAATTGCTGAAAAAGATATGAAGGGGCAAAATTTGAAAAGGCAGTTTGGTGTTGCGGAAGAGAATGTACACCATAACACTAAACACTATTACAAAAGATAAAAGTGGTGTCATCAATGTTACATGTTATTATCTTTTTATTAATATATTTGGGGCAGCTGCGCAGCCTGCAGAAATTCTTGTTTGTTACTGAAAATACACATACATGTACACATCGTTACAGTTAGAACATTACGAGCACAAGAATAGAGTAGATCTCGCTCTAATTTTCACGTTTTAGGTTTTTGAGCTGCATTTTTTGTGGGTTTTTTTCATTCCAGGAGGAATGATATGTTTATCAATATTATTTTTTTTTTGATTTGGTTGTTTTTGTTTTTTGGGGTGTTTTGTTGTTGTTGTTGTTGTTGTTGTTGTTGTTGTTGTTGTTGTTGTTTATTTGTTTTTGTTGTTGTTGTTTTTTGTTGTTTTTTTTTTTGGGGGGGGTGGGTGGTATTTTCGTTTTTGCCCTTCTGAAATATGAACAGATTTCGATATTTAATCATTTCTCCACAAGAACATATCAGAACCCGACAAAGTGGGGTTTTTGTACAGACAAGTAATGAAAACCTATTTTGGCCCGACGATACTCCCTTCTAAGTGGAATGCTAAATGCGTCTATTAAACAAACCTTGTTGCGCTACAACAACAAATGTGTTTATCTTTAAACAATAGTTATTTCAGTCCATTGTGAATAGATAGATGCAAGTAACAAAAGACATGCATATGTGGCATCATACAAAACCTGAAATTGGATTCAGCAGCAAGCAGTATGCGTCTGTGCGCTGCCTCCACAATATAGCAGATCATGGCGAGAGTAACAAAATACAAGTATCAGTTTAAATTAATGTATTTTTAAGATTTGTTAGACTTTTTTAGTTGTGGGACAAGGCAAAAAGCTATTTAACCCTTTGGACCCTGATGATATATTCCACACCAGTCCACATCTATCATTTGCTAGAGTCTGTATTTCTTTACTTGGGGGAAGACCAATCAGTATTTTCCAAGGCTACACATTGAAAATCTTGATTGGTCTCACAAATTCACTGAGCAACTATCTATTTTATGAATTTAGATGGTATTACGATCCTGGATAGGAAAACCGGTCTTTAGAGTTAAAGGTTAAGCTTGACATGAACTAGTAATCACATCACCATTCTTCGGCTTCTTCATCTGATAAAAAACTTTCTTTCTTTGCGGCAATTTTTTTCGCGACTCGACGCCATTGAAGCAACAATGACGACGTGACGTTGCTGGGATAGGTTTTACAAAAAGGTAATTTCCCGTTGGGAACCCCTAGCAGTGAAGCAGTGCTTGTTTACTATGGTAAACAAGCTCTGTTTTACGGGTAACATAGGGCCCAGTCACCAATGCTTAGGGTGGAAGTCCTCTAAAATGGGCCCCATTGGTATAAAGGATGATTTAGCTTGACTTAATTTCCATGTTGTGGTCACAATTAGCCATTGTACAGAAGTATTGGCAAGGGCACTGCGAAGCTTCGAAATTCGATTCGAAACAGTCCCCACGATTCGATTCGATTTCAATCACGACTCGAACCTTTTCGAATCGTTGAGAAAAAAAAATCCTACGAAGTGTCTTCTCTTGAACTCTTCTTTTATCATCAGGTCTCCTGTACAGGAGACCTGATGACAGAAGAAGAGTTCAAGCAGGTTCCGCTTCCGAAATTACATTCATTCCGTTCTGGAATATTCCGCTTTTTGGCTTGATTTGCACGAGTCGCCGTTGCACACAATACTTTAGTGGAGACTAACAATATTACGCTTGTAAGAGGGTGCAATATCCACAACTTGAAAAGCGCTGAGATTCGACTCGATTCGAAATCTGATGTCTGATTCGATTTGAGATTCGATTCGACCCGAAATTTGAGGTTCGCAGGGCCTATATGTGATTTAAACACCAGTAAATGCTAGTTAAAAAGTTAATTCGTTTAAAAAAATTTTAAAATAACGAATCATTTTTTAAGCAGTCTATGAGAGTGTGAGACTCGGTTAACAGAAATTGTTCCGTCTTCGGGCTTTTAATAGTGGAACGATTCATGTCGACCTAAACTGCAGCGAACTAATTCCCTGCGATGTTCTGTGCCCAGCACACAAACACATCATGTAATGGAAGCTACTTCATAGATACAGTCGTTTATACAACGCCGAGAGCCGGAATGAAGAAAGATGTTGCATGTGGCTTTTTGCGCATAATTCATCTATTTCAAAATATTAGTTCATTTAATATGTTGAAATTTAATTGGAGTGAAGTGTGTTAACTTGTTCCATATTTATTTGATTCGAAGCATTTTAAAATAATAATTGTTTTTCTTTCTGCACGTGTTAGGTCTTTTCGTTGTGCACTCGATGACTGCTGTTCCAGTACGTTGTCACACCTGTGAATGACTATCGAGTAAAACAGGATTTGTCTTTTGTAATTATATGGTGGGATTTTGGGTGTTTCTAGACAAGTTTATTGATTTAGTCAACAAAATATCGAGGGATTTGTGTTCTTAAAACATTGCCCATTCTCTCTCTGTATATAGTAAATGAGGGTACATCACATCTGTGAGCGGCTTTATGGTACAACGGTATTGGACTTTTGCGAATTATTCGTGGGATTACGAGTGATTCTAAACAAGTTTATTGATTTAGTTTATACAGTATTTATTCAATAATTGGCATGTGGAAACATATCACAATAGCAGAAAGGTAACAAAAACTTCTGAACAGCGCTAGATACAATAGTATACACAAAACAAGGAAAGCAGATTACTGCGTAGAGGAGGGATTCGACAGAAAGCTGACGCTTATGTAAGTCGTCTCCCTGAAGTTTATTGATTTGGTTAAGAATAAAGCCATCAAGCCACCAGTTAACTTCTGTAAAGATGCTGTTATGGCCTGGAACCAGTCTAGCCCTTAAATAGTCTATGGTCTATGTTTAGATTCACTCGTCTGGAATATTTCAGTTGGTCGGAAAAGCGAACCTACGGTTCGTTTTTCCTCCCAACTGAAATATTCCAGTCAATTGAATTTAAATATACGGTAAACATTCATTTTCTTTGCATCAAGATAAAAAATGTTACTTAGTTGATACTTGCTGTGGCCGAATCTTTTATATTATTTCAAATACCAATATTTATGTTTGTTTACAAAATAAATATAAATGAAGACTCACCACAGCCGTAGTTATATGGTTACTCCGCATAGTTCCACTAATTTTGTTAATATATTGATGTCTTCAAAGTGGCATGAATATGTTTGGATTGGAATATCTATAGTAGGAGGACAAAAGAATATCCTATGGTTTTATATGTAAACGGACATCGCTTTTCATCAATGGTCGTCTGCGCGCAAACTCCACATAAATTTAGTAAACAAACAGACCATAACAGCATTGAATTCCTTACAGAATTAGACTGATGCCCCGCTGTCTTGGTTCAGGATATGCTTGTAAATAATCAAATAATCTCCTGCTGTGGGTAGGTTCTACATTGTGGTATGGTAGGTCCCGGTAACCAACTCCACCGATATAAGTCCTCTAAAGTAGGTTCTATAAACAGTTGGCTTGATACGGCTTTATACTTGTGTTGTAGTCCTGATGTTGCTATTGATGCTAGACGTAATCTTAAATACCTTTAATTCAATTTTCTTTAATAATATCCAATACGTTATCATATGCTTGGCCGAGATGTGTTTTTCAACACCATATGAATGTTTTTCCTATCATCTGAATGTTTTTACTGTTTTCCCCGCTCTTTTGTAAAAATAATTATGGATGTGTGTGGCGGTGCGAATAAATTGAAGTATGTTAGGTTATTGAATTCCATGCGCCTGTTACACTAAAACAATAATTCGACATTGCCCTCTGAAATGAGTATCGTGTTGAAAGTGAGCAAGGCTACATTCGTATTTAGAAATTAGTATTCACATGGGTTCTTTACACGAGTTTTTCTCTTGTGTATTCCGCGTGCATTAGCCTATATAAAAAAATAATGAAACTGACGTCTACAAAAGTTGATAAAACTGCAGTGGTATAAATGGCGGGGGCTCCCGTCGCATCGGGGTATATTATACTACAAGCAACCGCTCGCAGTAACATTATTAAGAACTGAAACGAATTATCTGTGGTTTTATCGGAGTATGAATGTGGAATGAGTGGGTTAGGTTTTGTATGAAGTGCTACGCAATTCGTAAAAGTTAACACACCCATCTCACATTCATACTCTGATGAAGCAACAGATAATTTATTTCAATTCTTACATAAATATAAACATAAATGCAACCAACTAGTCGCAAGTTGGGGAAGGAATAATCGTTGGAAAGTTCTGTGTATAAGTATCATTAATCATTTCCCTTAACTGGTAGAGTGCTGCATTATTTTTGATCCTGAAAATGTCTTTGTGGGTCTTTGCCTTGTTACAATTTATGGGAGAGTGCCACAGGCACTCTCCCATAAAATGTAACAAGGATAATCCTCACAGATAAAATACTATCACTTCAAAGATAATATGAAACACATCCACAGAATATAAAGCCTTTAAACTGTGGTACCTGCACTTCAAAATAAAGCCCAAATATGGGCTTTCAGCACTCTACCAGTTGAAAGGCAACACATCCTAAATCTGTTTATCAGATATTTGTGCGACGAGAAATAAACGTAACTGAAATGTTCTCAGGTTTTTTTCTCTCGCGAATGTTATCCCATTAGTCAAGTGACATCATAGGGTATTGTTCTCCCGTAATTAAGGCTTTGGGGATACTAAACTGAATATCATCACTCAACATCAATATAATAAAATTGACACGTGATTTTCTAAATGGATGATTTCCATTCAGAGCGTGGCCCTTCTCTTTCTCGAGGGTTAAATCCAATTTTCTTCGTGCTCTGCGAGACAAGCTAACCTACTGAATAAAAACGGTCCCGAGTTCCATAATAGAAAGAGACCTGGTTGTCGTAAGAAAGAAACATCAGTGCTGTCACAAATATTACTGCACAGTTGTGATGATTTCCGTTCTGGGTAGCAGGTATTTTTGTAGAGGAAGCTGCTTACACTATTTCAGGAGAACCAGTCAGTCCAGGTCAAACAGTTTCTGTTTATGAAGGCTGATTGATTTTAACATCTGTTTCGGGGAAAGACTTGCTCCGCGTTTGGCATAAACAGATCCCACTAAAATGGCCGCTCTCGTACTTACTGAGCCAGCTGTATACAAGCAGCTATTGTTATCTGTCCAATTTGAGCATTTTTACAGACACTTTGTGATCAGATCCTATATCTATGCATTTAACCCTTGTTTTACACTTTGCTTGAAAAGTTTGATGCAAACCAAAATCAAATATTTTGGTGTGTTTTAATTTTTCGTTACTCGTAATTGTTTTCATAACACCATTTTTTCATTGTTGTACATGTCATGTGACTCATTATCTGGAAATAAAATAATTTTAGTTTCTCAATAGGTATCGATACACCCTCGAACATAAATCAAAGTTTCAGCCATTTTTTGGTCACTTAACCAAAATGGCAGAACAAGTAAATAAATGTCTGCCATACTCTTTTTCTCACGCGATATTACGAACTCACGATATCGTCTTTTATAGTACTTAAATGGTAGATCAAGAATCACTGTCAAGTATCATCAGAAATACTAGATGGTTCTGCGTGAGGTATTTTGTTGAGCGTTTTAATCCTGTCGTTTTGATGCATGTCGTCTCTCTTTTCCTTTATGCCCCGCCTGATTAGGAAATGAACAGAACAGAAAATTTCCACCTTGAAAAATCTTGATAAACTAAATAATTCTCAAAGACATGTTCGCAAAATAAATATATTGGAAACATCGCGAGCATTTTTCGCCCTTGAGGGTCGGGATGTTTTTCAATATCTTTTACTACACACCACACCCTGTGTGTCTAGCAACTTAGCTGTGATTTCTAGACAAGGCTTCGGAGCCTCCAGAGGCAGCCAAGTCTTGACCAGAATCTACTACCAAGGTTATTTCACTATTGTCAAGGGACCTCTTCTTGGTTGTATGTTAAGGGGATATAAACAGAAAGAACATGGGGAACACACCAAATAACACACCAGGCAAAAGGGTTATTAATTCCAGTTTGTGACGTTTCGTTCATTTGCTTTTTATACAATATATGATCAATTCTGAGAGCTACAATTTTGTTTTTAGCAATTTAAATATTTAATAAATTCTCTTTAAAAAAAATATATTTCATAGGCATTCGTTCTCATCGTTGTGATGTCCATCATCGATAAAACCAACATCGGCGGTTCTTTCATTCTGTGGTGTATTTGAACGGTGTCCTGAAAATTTGATATATAGCTTGAATGTTTTGAAAATATGTTAATGAAGCTGATGTAAACAAACTTTTCCACACTGGTGAGGCAAACAGTTTTTGTCTAAAGTATAGTGGGTTATTTTAGTCAATAATGTTTTCTGAGACACCATTTAACTCGACACAAGTCCCATTATTTTGAAAACGACTCGATCAAAGGAACATTCAGATATGACCCAGGAATGTGATAATCTGAATAAACTTTATTTTTCAAGCATCGTGCTTTAAGTGGCATGCTTTCAAGCCACCTATCAAATTATGTATAGAATTCGACGATGTTATAGACTGGAAGCGGACTAGCCCTTAAATAGACCATCACATATACGGTATGCACTCGTCTAGAATATTTCAGTTGGTCGAAAAAGCGAACCCACGACTCGCTTTTCCGACCAACTGGAATATTTTAAACGTGGGAATCTAAAAATACCGTAAAAATTCATTTTTTTTAATCAAGAAATTTTCTCAGTCAAGACCTCTTTTTATCGAATATTTGATGACATTTTGCATACCATTATACCATTATACATGTGTGTTTACCAAATAATTTTGAATGAAGTCTCACCACAGCTATAGTTTTATAATTACTCCGCATAGTTCCCCCAATTGTGTTAATATCTTGATGTCTTCAAGGCGAAATGAATACTCTTTGATTGGAAAATTTATAACTGGGGCACAAACGAATACATGTATATCTTTGTGATAAACGCAAACTCTGCGAAAAGTGGGGTAACAAACAGCCGATAATAGCGTCGAATTCCTTAAAGAATTAGGTTGTGTCCTGGCAGTTTACCGATCAAATGAATCATTTTTACTGTCAGTCCAGTAGAGACTTTAACGCCGGCTGTGATGGATGGGTTAATTGTGGCGTTATCAATAAGCTATATCTGAAAAGAGAATTCATGGAACAGTTATATCATTTTTTCAAATTTTTCAAAAAATTTCAACAAAACCATATCATGTGACCCCTCGTTGGAACGAGCTTGACGAGCTCGTTCTACCGAGCGGTCACATGATATGGTTTTGTTGAAATTTTTTGAAAAATAATATTTTTTCAACTGCTGAATTTGCATATTACACGGGCGGATGCGGGCGATTCGTTGGGTATGGGCATTATCCCTCGTGTATCGCATCATTCTTTGTCATTATTGTTTTCTGCTTACTAGGTAATATCCTTTGCTGTTATATCTTTTGAAGAAAAAAACTGAGAAAAAACCATTGCAATGGAACTGCGTGTTAAGTTTTATTTTTTCATCCATTTCTCATAAATTTATAAATTGGTCAGTTCGTCCAAATGTCGGAGAGTTCACGTCTGATATGTCTATTATGGCAGATCTAAAAGTCGGCCACCAAACGTCGAAGAACTGCTCTTATAAGTAAATCGAAAGTTGTTAAAATCGGGGGCGTAGCCGGGCTAAATTAAGAGGGAGGAACAAAATATTTGTTCTGCTACTAAAGGCAAGAGAGAAAAAACAATTTTCTCCCACTTCATTTGACCTCGTATTGGGTTAAGAGTGTATCCCCCATAGATGAAGTTCAAGGTCTTCCCTGGGGAAGAAAATGACGTTCTTATGCCAACTGGAGCTTTCGGAGTACTTTTCGAATGCTTGGCACCATACATGCTGCTGGCGGATATTGCTACCGGGAAGAATTTTCTGTTGCCACTAAAATAAGTATAAATTAGGCATATTCAATCAAATTTTCCCCTGTAAATTGAATGTATTTTTTTCTTAAGATAAATTTTCATGAAGTTTTCATCAAATCTAGTGATATCTGCTTCAAAGCAGCCATGACTGGATTTGATGAAAAATATATTGAAAATATTCTGCGGGTTAAGAGTTAAGTACCCAGAAGATGAAAGAATAACTATTACAAATGACACAACAGAGAGAATATGAACCAGTTTAGGGGTTTCGGGCATTAATGTATACAAGACTGACATCTTTAAGAAAAGTTGGGGAACCATTTCAACCTGTTACGTTAATTCCTCTGTTGGGTCGCCACAAGCGCCGAGATGGGGGGGGGGGGGGGGGGGGGTAAGGGGGCAACTGCACCCGAATTTTTGTTGTTTTATAAAAGTGTAGGTAGACCTATCAGTAGTATGTCTCGCACGTTTCACTCCCATTCTGGATGACCCCGGTGGATGACCCCGGACGTGACGTCATGTCACGTGACGTAGTGGCGCCATGTTGTGTTGTCATGGTAACCCGCGTGAGCGGCCATGTTGTGACGTCATCTCCATAGTGACGCGTGGTGTTAGTGCGCATGCGCAGCGCGTGTTGTTAGGGTCATACGTGTTTCCGTCGTCCATTCTGTATACTGGAGGCCGCCATCTTGGTTTCTATGGTAGCACGTGCTTGCTATGTTACCCAATTGTTCTGCAATAAGACGGGGTATGTTCGGAGGGTGTGTTCCTTTGTAGAAGAGTAAATCTAATTACCACAAACAACCCGACAATCCCTCCAAATCACCAAAATCCACCCGAACTTTTACTATTTCGAATTCTTCCAGAATTCTCTGCTTCTATCTATATATGCAATAGTTTTCCTCTACCTAGGCATGTTCCTTTATTCTAGAGTATACTCCAGTAACGTACAAGAGCCTATTAGTTGGAACAGTTTACCTTATTATTACTATATTTAGCAATTTCTGGTCTATTCTTGTTAGTTCTGACCCTATTCCAAGTACTCTTGTTGTTTCATTTATCTAGATCATTTTTAACCAATCAGATTGCTTGCTTTCCCATAATCTGTATACAGAGTTATCTCCCCTATGTATAATAAAAGCCTATATCCAATGGCCACATCCCATGGAATCCCATTTTTTGGGAAACACCCGTGGCTATGGAATCCATTTTTTTGTCGTATGAGGCCATGAGGGCTATGTAAAAGCCCTCAATGAGTCCTCATTTATTATCCCTCATTGAATTTTGAGGTTATGAGGACCTTAAAAAATCCCTCAATGAGGTATAATTTACTACGACTCTTAGCCTCATTTCAGTATTTAACAGGTATATCCTATGGAATCCTATTTTGGGGAAACACCCGTGGCTATGGAATCCATTTTTGTCGTATGAGGCCATGAGGGCTATGTAAAAGCCCTCAATGAGTCCTCATTTATTATCCCTCATACCCTCATTGAATTTTGAGGTTATGAGGACCTTAAAAAAATCCCTCAATGAGGTATAATTTACTATGACTCTTAGCCTCATTCCAGTATTTAACAGGTATATCCTATGGAATCCCATTTTGGAAAACGCCTGTGATTGTGGAATCCATTTTTTGTCGTATGAGGCCATGAGGGCTATGTAAAAGCCCTCAATGAGTCCTCATTTATTATCCCTCATACCCTCATTGAATTTTGAGGTTATGAGGACCTTAAAAAAATCCCTCAATGAGGTATAATTTACTACGACTCTTAGCCTCATTTCAGTATTTAACAGGTATATCCTATGGAATCCCATTTTGGAAAACGCCTGTGACTGTGGAATCCCTTTTTTGTCGTATGAGGCCATGAGGGCTATGTAAAAGCCCTCAATGAGTCCTTATTTATTATCCCCCATAGCCTCATTGAATTTTGAGGTTATGAGGGCCATTAAAAATCCCTCAATGAGGTATAATTTACTACGACTCTTAGCCTCATTTCAGTATTTAACAGCCATATCCCAGGCACCCCAATTTCGGCACCCCTTTTTGGAAAACATGGCCTTCGGCACCCCTTTTTGTCGTATGAGGCCATGAGGGCTATGTAAAAGCCCTCAATGAGTCCTCATTTATTATCCCTCATAGCCTCATTGAATTTTGAGGTTATGAGGACCATTAAAAATCCCTCAATGAGGCATAATTTACTACGACTCTTAGCCTCATCTCGGTATTCGAGAATACCTGACATTATATTATTTGAGGATACTAGTTGGAATTTATATCCGGGTACTTCATGCTACATCCGGGTACTTCTGTTGGGTAGTTGATAACAAAAACCGCAATATATAATATTTCTTATATTTTAAAAAAATGACTCCCTACAATTTAAGGACCAAGACTGCAGTTTGATCGCCAAACTGACCAAGCAGATCGAAGTTAATCCACCAATCAGATTTCTGTATTCTCATTGTGTTTCTTTTCCATTACTTTCTATATTAATTTTCTAAATTTTCCAACTTTAACCTTTAATCCTATAGGAAACAAACACAAACCCCAACCAAGAATCAAAAACTCATTCAAAATTTGTTAAACTGGGGTGATGTTTTCAATCACATCCGTCAAAGATATATAGGATTAGACAAAGCATGGGCTTGGCATCATTCACGATCGAACCATTGACCAAAGAAAATGTTCCGACTTGGCACCATAGAGACTTATGCTAAGGTCACCCCCGTACCAGGGTGAACTGAAGATACATCTTAGAAGATACTTTGAAGGAAAAGACAAAAGGCTTTATCCGACGAAGGCTGGTATTGCTCTATCTTTAGAAGAATGGAATGCTTTGAAATCTCAAATAGAAGAAGTAGATGCAGCCATCAAAACCCAACAAACAACTTTAACTGAAGTTCCTGAAGACACTAAACCTACTAACCATGAAGATTTCAAAAAACCAATTCAAGAACCACCTTTGAAGAAGAAAAAGAAGATCACAGTGAGAATAACCCAACCACGACCATTGATCGTTGATGAAATTGATAGTGAACTCAGGCAAGTTCGCTTGCAACATGAACTTTGCTTGGCATATGCTCATTATGTCGAAGAGAATATTGAAACTATCGCCAGAGAGAGAGGTTATGGTGTTTATGTGGACGAGAGTGGTAAAACGCATAACGGTCTTCTAGTGACAGCTACCGAAAGAATCATTGCCTGTTTTAGTGAAGCAATTGAATGAGTTAACAAGAATGATGTCCATCTACTGTGGCACCATAATACTTCTGGAATGAATCCACCACCAGTACAGAAAGAATATGAAGATATGTTCGAGAAACCTCTTAGAAATGAACAGAGACGTTGTATTATGGATTTATTGGTTGAAATGGCGAAGAGTAAACCTGTTACAATTGGATTCTAATTGAAGATGTAAATAGATGTTGTAAATAGATGTTTTTTTATAAAAAAAGAAAAAAAGAAGAAAAAAGTCTAAAATGAAGAAACAAGACGCTTAAGTTATTTGATGTTTATCTTCTTGACAAATATCAAACAAACTTAACCTGTCCCCAGCCAGTAAGTCAGAGGGCCACCCACGTGAGTCATTTTTTAAAAATATAAGAAATATTATATATTGCGGTTTTTGTTACCAACTACCCAACAGAAGTACCCGGATGTAGCATGAAGTACCCGGATATAAATTCCAACTAGTATCCTCAAATAATATAATGTCAGGTATTCTCGAATACCGAGATGAGGCTAAGAGTCGTAGTAAATTATGCCTCATTGAGGGATTTTTAATGGTCCTCATAACCTCAAAATTCAATGAGGCCATTAGGGATAATAAATGAGGACTCATTGAGGGCTTTTACATAGCCCTCATGGCCTCATACGACAAAAAAGGGGTGCCGAAGGCCATGTTTTCCAAAAAGGGGTGCCGAAATTGGGGTGCCTGGGATATGGCTGTTAAATACTGAAATGAGGCTAAGAGTCGTAGTAAATTATACCTCATTGAGGGATTTTTAATGGTCCTCATAACCTCAAAATTCAATGAGGCTATGAGGGATAATAAATGAGGACTCACTGAGGGCTTTTACATAGCCCTCATGGCCTCATACGACAAAAAAGGGATTCCACAGTCACAGGCGTTTTCCAAAATGGGATTCCATAGGATATACCTGTTAAATACTGAAATGAGGCTAAGAGTCGTAGTAAATTATACCTCATTGAGGGATTTTTTTAAGGTCCTCATAACCTCAAAATTCAATGAGGGTATGAGGGATAATAAATGAGGACTCATTGAGGGCTTTTACATAGCCCTCATGGCCTCATACGACAAAAAATGGATTCCACAGTCACAGGCGTTTTCCAAAATGGGATTCCATAGGATATACCTGTTAAATACTGAAATGAGGCTAAGAGTCGTAGTAAATTATACCTCACTGAGGGATTTTTAAGGTCCTCATAACCTTAAAATTCAATAAGGGTATGACGGATAATAAATGAGGACTCATTGAGGGCTTTTACATAGCCCTCGTGGCCTCATACGACAAAAAATGGATTCCATAGCCACGGGTGTTTCCCAACAATGGGATTCCATGGGATGTGGCCATTGGATATAGGTTTTTATTATACACAGGGGAGATAACTCTGTATACAGATTATGGGAAAGCAAGCAATCTGATTGGTTAAAAATGATCTAGGTAAATGAAACAACAAGAGTACTTGGAATAGGGTCAGAACTAACAAGAATAGACCAGAAATTGCTAAATATAGTAATAATAAGGTAAACTGTTCCAACTAATAGGCACTTCTACGTTACTGGAGTATACTCTAGAATAAAGGAATATGCCTAGGTAGAGGAAAACTATTGCATATATAGATAGAAGCAGAGAATTCTGGAAGAATTCGAAATAATAAAAGTTCGGGTGGATTTTGGTGATTTGGAGAGATTGTCGGGTTGTTTGTGATAATTAGATTTACTCTTCTACAAAGGAACACACCCTCAAAACATACCCCGTCTTATTGCAGAACAATTGGGTAACATAGCAATCACGTGCTACCATAGAAACCAAGATGGCGGCCTCCAGTATACAAAATGGACGACGGAAACACGTATCATCCTAACACGCGCTGCGCATGCGCACTAACACCACGCGTCAATATGGAGATGACGTCACAACATGGCCGCTCATGCGGGTTACCATGACAACACAACATGGCGCCCCTACGCCACGTGACATGACGTCACTTCCGGGGTCATCCACCGGGGTCATCCAGAATGGGGGTGAAACGTGCGAGCACTACTACTCCTATCAATACGTCTGAGCTGGAAGTCTTGGGAAGGCTCTTGGTACGGGCCACCGACGCTGGTAGAGGTGGCAAGAGTACGAGTACGTAGTTCCATGACTGACCAGGTTCCATTCATATAAAAAGACACTTGTTGCAGTTTGTTGGTTTTATATCTGTCTTTCCTGTATCGTGGTGGTCCCGATTATCTTTGGAGAAAAAATGCACCATTCACACAGAAATACAGGTGGTAATAAATTACTCAAAGTGTAAGGAAATAATTGAGAAGATATTGTCAAGAAAATGCAGGGGAATGCTTCTCCGAGCACTAATTTTAAAAGAATTTCTGGGGAAGACCCACGCTTATCGCTTCGCGCCTTCGGGATCCGCCCTCGCTCTCGGTGGCCCCGAGGGTCGTATGCATTGTCATATAGAATCCTTGAATGTGTCACTCTCTTATAACACATGACCGCTTCCAAGTGATCATGCATCTGCACTAGATAATTTGATTAGTTTTGATTTTTTCGTGAAATTACCGTGGGTGCAACCTCTCCAACAGTATTATGAATCAACTCTTCTGAAACGTTTTGTTCAAAATAGGGGATAAGCAAGTCAAGTTTTTTCTCCGACAAATTTGACCATGTTGCTCCTTCTCTCTCTCTTTCTCCCTCTCTCTCTCTCTCTCTCTCTCTCTCTCTCTCTCTCTCTCTCTCTCTCTCTCTCTCTCTTTCTTCCCCTAGAATATATATTTAATATAGACTTATACAAGTTCTAAGGGTTAATTAGATGTTCAACTCTGTTATGGCCTTGAACCAATATAGCCCTCATATAGACCATCGTCTCTGTTTAGATTCACTCGTCTGGAATATTTCTGTGGTTGGAAGAACGAACTTATGGTTCGCTTTTCTGACCAATTGATATATTCCAGACAATTGAATCTGAAAAATTTCACACAAATTCATTTTTGGTAAATCAAAGCTAAAAGTGTTGGTCAATGGAGACTTGATTCGGTCGACATTTCGATGACGTTACAATCAGATATTAAGTCTCACTTCAGCCGTAGTTTCATGATTTCGCCAGGTAGTTCCACAGATTATGTTAATATGTATGATGTTTTCAATGAGAATGAAGTACTTATTGATTGGAATATATATAACTAGGTCATAAATGAATACCTGTGTATCGTTGTAAGTAAAGACGCATCCAGTGGCGTAGCCAGCCCAAAGCAGGGGGGAGGGGGGACAAACTCGCAAGCCGCTGTAATGGGGGGGGGGGGGGGGTGAGTGTGGTGTGTGCGGGAAAAGCTTTCCAAGCCTTAACATTTCCGATTTTGCGCCACTAAAGTTTGAGCTAGGTAGCCAAGGTAACAATAATCAGGGTTTCCACCTGAGGGAAAAAATGTGTCCAATATGGGGCGGCCAAGGGTCGTCGGTACCACGGGCCGTCCATGGTTCGGCCCGTGTGAGAAAAATTTTGAATTCCAGGGTTCAAAAACCCCCACCTCCTTGCATCTGAGCGGATATTTTGAGGTTTTTCATGTACTGATCTACCTTTTCACCGACACAGATATTAGGACAAGCGATCAACAAATCTACAACCTAACCCCCATGGCCCTACCCCCCCCCTAATAATACTGCCAAATGGACTTGAAAGTTCGATAGTAACACTCGAAAGTTCGTTGTTTATTTCTTGGTAGACCGCAATTAAGCATATCATACAAACATCCAATGATGTTGTAGGCCATTTTTGGACAAATTTCGAAGACCAACTTTGAAGGAAAGTGAGGGACGCACCCCACCCCCCACTAACCCCCCCCACCCCACCCCAACCCCCTCCGCGTAATACGCAAATTCAGTAGTTGAAAAAATATTTTTCAAATAATTTCAACAAAAACATATCATGTGACCCCTTGTTGGCTCGTCGAGCTCGTTCCAACGAGCGGTCACATGATATGGTTTTGTTGAAATTTTTTGAAAAATTTGAAAAAATGATATTTAAAATAATAAATTTTGATATCGTCTGCGTTGGGTAAAGAGTTGAGGTAACAAATGGATAAAGTTCATCTATTCTATGGTGTGTTCTCAGTGTCACATTTTCTTCATAATTGACTCGTCCGTAGACAGTTCAATAATAAGGGAGAAAATGTGACAATGAGAACCCACGCGTATTCGCTCATTTGCCCAATAGACTAAGTGACGAGAGTTCACATGGGTTTTAGTCCAGTTCCCTCCCACCAAGATAGTTTGATAAGTTTGTGCACAAACACTCTACCCTTCGGTCGGTTTTTTGTTGGGTCTGGCGGTTCGGTTTGCCGCAAAAACCGGAACCGAACCGAAAAAACCGCCCAGCATTTACAAATTCCAAACGTTTCACACATTCGGTGATGCATCCTAGATGGGTGTTAATCACATTTATATCACTTGTTTTCCATGACTATCACTTTAGTGCAAAACGTATAAAAGTGAAGTTTAGCCAAATGTTTGAAATTATGCTGCCAACTTTGGAAGACTCCTGCTCGAGGTCCTGTTATGCTAACAAAGCAGAACTTGTCAACTGCACTATCAATTTGCATTTTTAAGGATGTGGCAATTCATCGGTATGTGCATTGCCACGCCTTTTGAAATGATTAGCTAATCTGGAAAATATAATATTGCAAAAGTTTCAAAGCAATGGTTCGATACATAAATTCTGGGGTTTCCATCGGGACCGGGAATTCCCGGTTCCCGATTGCGTTTTTGGTAGATACGTTATCCGGATTCTCATCGTCGGGAACCGAGAAAATCAGTCTCGTAGTTCTGGGTACTTTGATACTACATATATTGTCAGATAAGTTTGAAGTTTTCTTCCATTAATTCCTATTTACCAATAATTCTAACCAGTTTACGCAATCTTACAGCATGCATCAGTTCAACACTTTTCTAGTAATTAGCCAAAGTATAATTCATAGAATTAGACAGAGGTAATATCCCACTCTGAGTCTCTGACTTGCAGCTTAGTCACGCTGGTCATCTGATTACCACCTTTGCGGTGCAGTACCTCGTTTGCGGTTTAAAAAACAGCAGATTATTATCATACAAGTTGGAAAATTGGTAAGTACACGCATTTCAACAAGCCTACTTGTGTTGCAAACTCTTTCAGGTCCCCGTGGGAACCCCGGGAAGTAAGCAGCACTTGTGTACTGTGGTAAACCAGTTCCGCTTTACTAGTAAAATAGGACCCAGTCACCAATGCTTGTGGTGAAAGTCCTCTAAAATGGGCAACATGTTGATCAACGATTGACTAAACTTGACTTCATCTGCATGTTGTGTCACGATTAGCCATGGTGCATAAATATGTGACGTTAACCACCAACAAACAAACAAACTCTTTCAGGGTAGGTATTAATCACCAATACTTTCATCCAAGAAATATTTTCATGAGAGAAATAAAAAAAACAATTTTTTTGAAGTATTTTAAAGTGGAAATATGGAGATAAAAATTCCAGTTGTTGGGTTTGAACTGCGAATTATATTTAAAATATGCTATTGTGAGTCCTTGGAGCAGCATCCATATAGAGAATTGTCTTATTTTAGCCAAATGTGTAAGTTACGTTTGTGAGCCTTTTGTGAAAAAATGCTTAAACGGAATTTATCGATGGAGGTAAATGATTTTTATGAATACCTTATTTGCGGTGTAAGTTACCATCTTTTGCGGTTTCGGTGTCTGCTGGGTGTACCACAATTGCGGTGCGAAACATTTAATGGGGTCACTCTTTTACTAAAATTGTGCCTTATCTAGACACTTTTATTCTCTCTGATCTGTATGTATACAATTAATTCTAAAGCATTTGTTTGATAAGAAGTCCAAGCATTTATGATATGTTTAGTCCAATAGTTGGACATTGACTCACTTGTATTGTCTTTGAAGCTCCGAAAACAAGTATCATGCATTGGGACAATTCACATTTGTTGATTATCCAGACCGCAAGTTGTTGTTTTTCGCGTGCATCTCCAGTGGCAAGCAGGACTAGTAAGCGCTCAAATCTGTCCGTCCTTCAGTCAGTCCGTCAGTCAGTCCGAAATACTTTGGGTTGAAATTTCTAGTCACAGTTTTCTTAGCTGGTAACAAGGGAATAATTTTATATTTGGTCTGGGGCTTGATAATGTTTCGTTGTACCGTGAAAGCAGTTTTCAGATCTTCCGTGTAGCCACTTCCTGCTTGCCAATTGTTTGAAATTTTACTGTACCCACTGAATATAAAAAAATCAGTTGAAGTTTTCTTGGCTTGTATGAAAGGGATTGATTTTATATTTGGTCTGGCGCTTGATATTTTGAGTTGTACCATGGAAGCAATTTCCAGATCTGCTGCACATGCGGTTCCTGTTTGCCGAAAATTTGAAATTGTACTATTTATTTATTTATTAGTATTTAAGGTCACATATTTTTGCACAATGGCTAATTTTGACCAGAAATTGTACTATACCCACTGAAAAATTGCATGCAGCGACGCAGTTTCAGATTGGTACTAGTCTTGGTTTTTTATTTTAGAAAAAGCCCTTTGATAATTGATCACTTACAAAACAGAGACATTTTTCAAATTATGGTACGTTTTATCACATAATCATCGTAACTTACAAATCACCGAGAAACTCTATCAGAGAGCTTTTCTATGAATTGTAAATAGCAACGATTAAGAAAGAAAAATGTCATTTGCAACACAGATATTTACAGGATGCCATCTCAAAATTGTGAATTCTGGATGGTTAAAGTTTTAATTTAACATACATATTCAAATAAATTTCAGAGAAAATGTTTTTTTGGAATAAAGGGCAATGGGAATTTATTTATTTATTTATTTATTTATTTATTCAATCAGCCCTACAAATCACAAATAATGCGATATAAGGTCACCTGTAATAAAACACTATTGCCGGGTGGAAAATCCACCTTCCCACGATTTGGTAGTAATTCACTCTACATGTACAGAATGGCCGCTGGCGATTATCATCAATAATTCGACTTGATGTCTTAAAGAAAATTTTCAGGAGCAATTACTAAATTAATTCAGTGTGTAACCAAATATTTACTCACTACTTTCGTTTGAAAAAGCCAATTTTCCCAAACAGAACAAGTGAAAACACATTAACATTTTCATCCTTAACAATTAAAAAAAATATCCCTTTGCATCAAAAACAGCATTTTGACCCTTGTTAGTCCAAAATCGGCAATGGTGTTGTAATGAGGGAACACAGAGAATAACCTGGGGGACGGGTTACTGTCGAAGCCTTTCCTAGAATCTTAGTCGAAGTTCGACTAAAATTCTAGGAAAGGCTTCTGAAAGTGAAAGTTTGTAACTTTGTGCGCAAGCAAAACATTTCGGTTTTGTGAATGCTCATACACAGTGTTAGTCTTGGGAACCGGGCCCGGCATTATAGGAGCCCCGCCGATTTTTTTTTTCTCATTTCGGCTAATTACCTTAAGCCAGGATTCTCTTAGGAAGGATTTGACTTGCAGTGAAGGCCCAGCTGTCCTCACAGGTAAGTCATCCCGCTCTAAAGCAATTATGGAAAATCGGCGGGCCCCCATGACGCCGGACTCCAGTGTTACTACACCTCCCCCATCTCGACGGTTTTGCGTGGATTTATTTTAGGTACGATATAAGTTATGGAAATCAGGTTACTCCGGATTGGCGAGGCCTTATATTCCATATATAAATTACAAAATATAAATTTGTATTAAAAATATACATCAAAATGGAGGTTATGGTGGATAGAACACGGGAAACTGATTCGTTTACCCCACAAGTGCAGACTGTGGGCACCTGTGGTTCATGGAAGTCTGCGATCGTATTCGTATGAAAACTGACAACCAGACAATATTTCACGAGAACATCTACATATGCTTCATACATCCATGAACAACGCGAGACAATCAAACCACCTCACAATGCAGCGACAGAACTTAGTCTGCAAAAATGCCAACACTGTCTGCATTTTTTTGAAGACTCTGTCCATGGGTAACGGAAGTATTTTATATGTGTTAACTGTGCAATCTCCATATCATGACAGTAGGTAGGGCGAGGACGATCAGTCCCAATAATTTCATTTTGAACGATATTGTTTATCGGTGTATTTTGGTCCCGTTGACCTGAACCTCCACATTGTGATGAATGTAAACAAACGAAATGGTTTGACATTCATCTTAAAGCAGCTCTGTCGCTGCGTTTTGAAGTATTTCGATTTCCCAGATTCGTTCTTGTTCATATTTGGCCACGAGAGTAGTATGTAGTGTGGTTTTGGGGCCTCATTTGGATGACCCCGGTGGATGACCCCGGAAGTGACGTCATGCCACGTGACGTAGTGGCGCTATGTTGTGTTGTCATGGTAACCCGCGTGAGCGGCCATCCTGTGACGTCATCTCCATAGTGACGCGTGGTGTTAGTGCGCATGCGCAGCTCGTGTTGTTATGGTGATACGTGTTTCCGTCGGCCATTTTGTATACAGGAGGCCGCCATCTTGGTTTCTATGGTAGCACGTGATTGCTATGTTACCCAATTTTTCTGCAATAAGACGGTGTATGTTCGGAGGGTGTGTTCGATTGTAGAAGAGTAATTTCCCGATTTGTAGAATTACCACAAACAACCCGACAATCCCTCCAAATCACCAAAATCCACCCGAACTTTTACTATTTCGAATTCTTTCAGAATTCTCTGCTTCTGTCTATGTATGCAATAGTTTTCGTCTATCTGGCCATGTTCCTTTGTTCCGGAGTGTACTCCAGTAGCGTAGAAGAGCCTATTAGTTGGAACAGTTTACCTTATTATTACTATATTTAGCAATTTCTGGTCTATTCTTGTTAGTTCTGACCCTATTCCAAGTACTCTTGTTGTTTCATTTATCTAGATAATAACTAACCAATCAGATTGCTTCCTTTCCCATAATCTGTATACAGAGTTATCTCCCCTGTGTATAATAAAAGCCTATATCCAATGGCCACATCCCATGGAATCCCATTTTTGGGAAACACCCGTGGCTATGGAATCCCTTTTTGTCGTATGAGGCCATGAGGGTTATGTAAAAGCCCTCAATGAGTCCTCATTTATTATCCCTCATACCCTCATTGAATTTTGAGGTTATGAGGACCATTAAAAATCCCTCAATGAGGTATAATTTACTACGACTCTTAGCCTCATCTCGGTATTTCAGGATACCCATGGCCTGGTATTGTATTATTCGAGGATACCTATCGAGGATACCTTTTGGAGAATCCCTTTTTGGTCGTATGAGGCCATGAGGGCTATGTAAAAGCCCCCAATGAGTCCTCATTTATTATCCCTCATAGCCTCATTGAATTTTGAGGTTATGAGGACCATTAGAAATCCCTCAATGAGGCATAATTTACTACAACTCTTAGCCTCATCTCGGTATTCGAGAATACCTGACATTATATTATTTGAGGATGACCAATCAGATCGAAGTTAATCCACCAATCAGATTTCTGTATTCTCATTGTGTTTCTTTTCCATTTCTTTCTATACTAATTTTCTAAATTTTCCAACTTTAACCTATAATCCTATAGGAAACAAACATAAACCCCAACCAAGAATCAAAAACTCATTCAAAATATGTTGAACTGGGTGATGTTTTCAATCACGTCCGTCAAAGATATATATTATTAGGCAAAGCATGGACTTGGCATCATTCACGATCGAACCATTGACCAAAGAAAATGTTCCGACTTGGCACCAAGCAGACTTATGCTAAGGTCACCCCGTACCAGGGTGAACTGAAGATACATCTTAGAAGATACTTTGAAGGAAAAGACAAAAAGCTTTATTCAATCAAGACTGGGATTGCATTATCTTTAGAAGAATGGAATGCCTTGAAATCTCAAATAGAAGAAGTAGATGCAGCCATCAAAACCCAACAAACAACTTTAACTGAGATTCCTGAAGACACTAAACGTACTAACCACGAAGACTTCAAAAAACCAATTCAAGAACCACCTTTGAAGAAGAAAAAGAAGATCACAGTGAGAATAACCCAACCACGACCATTGATCGTTGATGAAATTGATAGTGAACTCAGGCAAGTTCGCTTGCAACATGAACTTTGCTTGGCATATGCTCATTATGTCGAAGAGAATATTGGAACTATCGCCCGAGAGAGAGGTTATGGTGTTCATGTGGACGAGAGTGGTAAAACACATAACGGTCTTCTCGTGACAGCTACCGAAAGAATCATTGCCTGTTTTAGTGAAGCACTTGAAAGAGTTAACAAGAATGATGTCCATCTACTGTGGCACCATAATACTTCTGGAATGAATCCACCACCAGTACAGAAAGAATATGAAGATATGTTCGAGAAACCTCTCACAAATGAACAGAGACGTTGTATCATGGATTTAGTGGTAGAAATGGCGAAGAGTAAACCTGTTACAATTGGATACTAATTGAAGATGTAAATAGATGTTGTAAATTTTTATAAAAAAAGAAAAAAAAAGAAGAAAAAAAGTATAAAATGAAGAAACAAGAAAAAAGGTGGTAATGACGCTTAAGTTATTTGATGTTTATCTTCTTGACAAATATCAAACAAACTTAACCTGTCCCCAGCCAGTAAGTCAGAGGGCCACCCACGTGAGTCATTTTTTAAAAAAAAATAAGAAATATTATATATTGCGGTTTTTGTTATCAATTACCCAACAGAAGTACCCGGATGTAGCCTGAAGTACCCGGATGTAAATTCCAACTAGTATCCTCAAATAATATAATGTCAGGTATTCTCGAATACCGAGATGAGGCTAAGAGTCGTAGTAAATTATGCCTCATTGAGGGATTTTTAATGTTCCTCATAACCTCAAAATTCAATGAGGCTATGAGGGATAATAAATGAGGACTCATTGAGGGCTTTTACATAGCCCTCGTGGCCTCATACGACCAAAAAGGGATTTTCCAAAAGGTATCCTCGATAGGTATCCTCGAATAATACAATACCAGGCCATGGGTATCCTCAAATACCGAGATGAGGCTAAGAGTCGTAGTAAATTATACCTCATTGGGGGATTTTTAATGGTCCTCATAACCTCAAAATTCAATGAGGCTATAAGGGATAATAAATGAGGACTCATTAAGGGCTTTTACATAGCCCTCATGGCCTCATACGACAAAAAAGAGATTCCACAGTCACAGGCGTTTTCCAAAATGGGATTCCATAGGATATACCTGTAAAATACTGAAATGAGGCTAAGAGTCGCTATACCTCATTGAGGGATTTTTCAAGGCCCTCATAATCACAAAATTCAATGAGGGTATGAGGGATAATAAATGAGGACTCATTGAGGTGCTTTTACATAACCCTCATGGCCTCATACGACAAGAAGGGATTCCATAGCCACGGGTGTTTCCCAAAAATGGGATTCCATGGGATGTGGCCATTGGATATAGGCTTTTATTATACACAGGGGAGATAACTCTGTATACAGATTATGGGAAAGCAAGCAATCTGATTGGTTAGTTATTAGATAGATAAATGAAACAACAAGAGTACTTGGAATAGGGTCAGAACTAACAAGAATAGACCAGAAATTGCTAAATATAGTAATAATAAGGTAAACTGTTCCAACTAATAGGCTCTTCTACGCTACTGGAGTATACTCCGGAACAAAGGAACATGGCCAGATAGACGAAAACTATTGCATATATAGATAGAAGCAGAGAATTCTGAAAGAATTCGAAATAGTAAAAGTTCGGGTGGATTTTAGTGATTTGGAGGGATTGTCGGGTTGTTTGTGGTAATTCTACAAATCGGGAAATTACTCTTCTACAATTGAACACACCCTCCGAACATACCCCGTCTTATTGCAGAAAACTTGGGTAACATAGCAATCACGTGCTACCATAGAAACCAAGATGTATACAAAATGGCCGACGGAAACACGTATCACCATAACAACACGCGCTGCGCATGCGCACTAACACCACGCGTCATTATGGAGATGACGTCACAAGATGGCCGCTCACGCGGGTTACCATGACAACACAACATAGCTCAACTACGTCACGTGACATGACGTCACTTCCGGGGTCATCCACCGGGGTCATCCAAATGCGGCCCCAAAACAACATTACATACTACTCACGAGTTGTTCTCATGAGTTGTTCTCACAAAATTTTATTTGATAGTCAGTTCTCGTACGAATAGGATCGCAGAGTTCCAGAAATCAACGATGCCTGCTATCATTGTTGTGTGTTGGGCGAATATATTGTTCGTGTTCTCTGCATCATAACCTTTATTTTCTGTTATTATTTGTGTACATGTCATTCATATATTAACGGAATATCAGACTTAGAGTAAACCGATTTCCACTAGTTCCATTACTTATATATAGCACCTTATATAGAATGTGTAAAATACATCCTGCGCATAAACCACTCTTATCAACTCAATACGTCACAACTGTTTCAAATTCCTCAGACCTTTCATTAATTTGATTGCATAAACTAAAATTATTTCGCAGCACACAATGTTGTCTGTATCTATGTACTATTATAAAAAAGGAGTACTAAACTTGGTCCAAACAACGGTCCATCCAGCCCCCAAAGGTAGTACTGTTTTCAATCAACACACGGCAAGTCATAAATGAAACACGGGTATTCCTCCCAGCTCTCACCAGGCACGGTTGACAAACCCTTTCGACTTGACAGAATGCTTATTAGATTACTGGTTTTGATTGATTAGTGTGGGTGTTTATGCTACGCACGTCGAAATAACTCAAGACGTCTGTATATATAAAACTGAAGGGCCAGGGTCATGTTTCATTAGAAAGCTTGAAAGATTGACACAGCAAAATGGGGTACTGGTCACCGCAAATGAAGGTACTCATTAAAAGGACAACACCGCAAATCAGGTATTCTAAAAGTTCAACACCTCTCGTCGAAGCTGCCAAATAAGGCGAATGCGGGACTTTGTATGAAAGCTGAAGCTGATCTAAACTCAAAGACAAAAGTCTGAAGCAACAATGGAGCGAAGGTTTGACCTTCTATATCCTTGATATTCACGGAGAGAACAAATTTTGTCGAAAATTTCTGAAAGAATGAGGATGAACGCTAATGTTTTTTTCAATAACAGAGCTCAATGACTTCATAAAACACACCGACACTATGTACAAGAATGCAATAACATTCCATAGATCGCCAGATTAAAAAGTTTGTTGTGATATACGCAAGTTAATAGCAGTTATACCATATTTTATGACACCTACCTTCAAACGTTTCCGTCTTTTTTTAAACCGCAAACGAGGTACTGCACCGCAAAGGTGGTAATCGAATGACCAGCGTGTTAATACGTACGCTTTTGATAACTAAACTGAACTGTGTAGCATTTCCTCCTGAGTCCGGTTTTGAATCACTGTGTGTGACATGTCTCGCGATTCGCGAAACAGCCGATCAATTTCTGATTGTCGGAGCCATTGACTGTTATCTAAAGTGATTGCCAGACAAAATACACGGTTAGACACATACACTGATAAAATACTGGCACTGAAGTCGAAGAATGTGATGAAGATGGACACGAATATTGCAAATTCATTTTCTTTTTCCCTCATATTCGTTTAACCCTTTACGTTAGACGAAAAGCAGACGACACTTGCCAAAATAATTTTGAATAACTATTTTTTTGAATTTTTTGTCTCAAAAACATAGGTTATGACCCCTCATTGGAACGAACTCGTTCCAACGAGGGGTTATAACCTATGGTTTTGAGACATAAAATGAAAAATAATGAAAACTAATTGGCGATTTTTGAGAATAGCGCTGGCCGGTTTTGGCCGTTACGTTGGGTAAAGGGTTAATAAAGCCCGTTCATTTCCTCTAAACTTCACTAAAATTTTGCCGACAATTGATCACCCTCCCTGGGACATTTTGTCTTAATGCAGCAGGGTATTATGGGGAGGAACAAAATCGGAAAATGTTCCGGTTTCCGGATTTGGGGTCTGAAAAATTCCAGGTACTGTTTTCAGGAAAAAATCGGGAAATTGGAGACTTTATACATAATAGACATGTCAGCATTGACTGCAAGATAACTCTAAAATGTCTGTTGTGTGTTGTTGGTGAATCCAACCGAGTTATCGATGAGTGCCAGTACCTTCATATGATTGTTATGATCCTATATCAATCTCTTTTCCACAACGGTATGTTTAAATGCGATCTACCAAGAAATAAACAACGAACTTTCGAGAGTTACTATCGAGGTTTCAAGCCACCAGTCCAATTCGGAAACGAATCTAACATGGTTCAGTTTTTCGTTCAGCTGACATATTCCATCCGATTGAGCCTAAAAAATACTATAAATATTCATTTTCTTTGAATACAAGAAATGTTTATCAATCGAGACTTGATTTTACCGGATCTTTAATGGCATTACCGAGCATGTTAGAGTTACCAATAATTATAAATTAAAACGCATCTCAGCTCTACTTTTATGATTACACTGCGTAGTTCCACCAATTCTGTTAATATCTTGACGTTTTCAGTACAAATGAAATGCGTATTCATTGAAGTATCTATAACTGGAGCACGAAAGAATATATGTGTATCTTAAAGGGTAAAGGGACATCACATTAAATCGAAGATGGTTTGCCTGAAAACTTACATCTTCAAGCAAGAAATCAAAATGTGACATTTTGTGTCGTTTTGCACAAAATGCTTCGTTGGATATTTCCTTAAAACCTTAATCCCGACTGTAGAAGTTTAATGAGGTAGGATCTCATTAAACTTTTACCAGTTAGGATTGAGGACGCAGCTGCTTAACATTTAGCCCATTGAGCGTTGATCAAAGGGAAAAATCCTTGAGCAAGATGTCGTGAGACAGTATGTCCCACATACTGACTCACGTCACTTTGCTCAACGATTGTCGGCACTGGAATTGTTGTGATACAGTATATCAGATGAGACTGCGATCTACTGCCAAACGCATTAGCACCCTAACACTAAGTTGTTGATAAAAAAAAACTAAATGCCGCCAGTAGGATGCGCAAGGGACCTACCCTGGATGACACTTTCCCCGCCATTCAACCCTCCCATTTTTGTTCAGTAGAGTTTACAAAACGAATGTCAAATAAAGAATTGGGAATAAGTAACGGTTGTCACATCCATTCTCAATGCACTGTTTGACGATGTAACCCCTTGGGGAAAGCCAATGATTCCGAAATGAGATTCCTTACTTCGTTGAATGATGAATCATTGTGCTAATATTACTTTGTGATATTTTATCTCACAGTGATCACAAACTTCCTCTGTCCAATGGAGTCAGTCCTTACCAGCAATGTGTAACCTATTTAGATTTTGTTCTCGCACAACATGTGGATAGAAGGGGGCGGATGCCTAACGATGAGTTGATGGTTTTTACTTAGTCCACCAACAGGGCCTATGAAATAGAAAAGGAGATATTTGGCTGGAGACAAGATTTGGTTGCGGCTAAAAATCGGATATAGGCCCATATGGGAATTTAACACTGGAGCTCCTGCGAAAGTCCCTCGACTCGTTGGTTCAGATACATACCATATTACATGTAGTACCTTAAATCAGAAATTCCATCTCCCGTAGGGAATAATTGGTGTATTGCAGAAAGTGTTTTGTTCGTGGGTGTATCGTAGCATTTTTGGAGTTGATGCAGGAAAATGAAACAAGAAATCCAGTAGCAATCGGGGGGATATAACTCTGCATATAAAATTGTGGGGCAGTGCTCGCTTGCTGGCAGTATATCATTTTGTGTTCTTATTCTCAAATCTTACTTTTTTATTGTTAGCTTTTCACATTGCGTAGTTGAGCGAAACTCAGTTATTCATGGAATGTTTACGAAGATTGAAAATGTCCCGCGTTTGTATTAGAATGGTTCATGTTATGAATATTAACGCGGCAGAAAGAACACATTCGTGGGGTGCAGTGAGAGAATGAAATACTCCCGATCACTTCTATCTCGAAAGGTTCCGGGTGTCTCGTGTTTTACTTCCGGGAGAAATTTGTCCGATTTGAGAAGCGAGTTGTGTTGTGATGGGAAGCGTGAACAACGATAGATATATCATGCCTTCGATACTGCCGACGACGTTAGCACTGGGGGATGTGGTTTCCCACGTCATTGGGGGGGGGGTGGTCTCATCTGGGCATACCATGTGACACCATCCATCAAGTGACCAGTGATATCATGTGGGTTGTCTTGATAGCCCTGATGAGCGGCCTTGCTGTGACATCATTATCATGGTGATGCGCAGTATTCGTGTGCGACGCGTGTTGTTATCGTGACAAGTGTTCCGGCGTCCACTTTGTATGATGGAGGCAGTCAACTTGGTTTTTGTAATGGCGCCTGGTTGGCTGGCACTCGATTTATATGAGTACCAGGTAGTGTTATGGGGTCCGAACGGTATGGGGGTGGGGTTATGTTTGCTTGCTCCAAAGTGTACCCCGATAATACAGAAGACCCATGGAGAAGCTTCGTTGTCTGTTTACTATTTTTATATTCTTGACCTGTTCCGTGCACATTGTGTCACTTCTGCTTCTTGGATGGGGGTGGTATTCTGAAAAGCGGTAGAACCTTCAACTTAGAACAGCTTTATTTTCTCGTTTTCGCTTTCACAAGACTTAGTGTTGGCTTTCACTTCCTCACGACAGGACTATACAACCAAAACCCCCTATCCCACTGACTATTATTAATGACAACTGTATTCTATACACTCTTGAGTGAATATTCACTTAACCCAGTTGATTTTGGGTGAATGTTTAACCCAACTGATTTTAGAGTGTAACTTCCATTCATACCACCGCTACTATCATGTTCTGTCAGGTTATCTTGACTTCTACCAGTACCACAGCGTTCTGCTACAAGCTCTTCTAAATTCTTCTACCAATGGACTGTTACCACTAACTTTTAATATCGCTCTTTCCAAGTAGTACCACCACCGTTATTGCTCCTCCCATGACGCTAACTATGAATGGCTTTGGCTAATGTTTGCTTAGTCCACGGGGCCACTTCCACTATCTATGTAAAGTATCATCCTCTACAAGGAGTATTACCACTACCACTGCTTGCTTCTACGTCCACTTTGACCGCTTCTAGTTTCTGCCCGTACTGCACTCTTTTGGTTTAAACATATTTCATTTGCTACAAATTTGCAAACGGAATCGGGGTACAATTTGTACAGCTTATGTTTATTCCTCTCCATCCAATAGTGTAGATGGTGTTGTACAGAAATGCGACTATAAGGTAAATAAATTCACAAAATGATAGACGTTAACACTATTTCCATGGTATATGTTGCTGAATAAGGTAGCCAGGTTATTCTGCCTTGACATTTTGAGTGTTCACGTTCCGTTCGAAAATCCTGAAATGGCCAATTCTGGGATAAGGGTATATAAAATTGTTGTAAGGGTTTTCCATTGAGGAGGTCAGTTTCGGATATATCGACATCTTTAAGATAGCCGAGTAGTATATTCCTGAGAGCGATTCACCGTGGACAAATGAAGAGATAATGACGGGCGTTTTCACAGGGCTTACCGCACATGCACTTGGGTGATTCCGAAATTTCGGTTTGAAACTTGTCATTATTATTGATGACGTCACAGTGGTTATTATGCTGTTTGTGTGCAAGGTGTTCGCCATTCTTTTACCCCCTGGGAAGTAAAGAGGTGGTTTGGGGAATGTAGCTCAGTTGCACACACGTTTGCTTCAACCCTGTTAATGCGGCAGATCCGGTGAGTGTTTTTGTTGTGGAAGAGGGGAAGAAAGATTGTTATAGCGCACCGCTCTTACCAGATAATACGTGAGTAGGCGAAGGATAGAGAAGATTGACGTACATTGAGATATCTAGAGTTCTATGTGGTAGCAATGTGCTGAAGTATTTTGGGGCTTCATTGTTTTGAAAAGCGCACACTATTTGTGCTGTACCCGTCGCTTCTACGGGAAAGATCACCCTAATTCAGTCAGAAATTGAAGTCCGGTTTGTTCCAAAAAACTGCCGAGTCGGATGTCTGGGTTGCACCTAGTTACTGTGGTTAGTGCGCAATGATAAATACTTTGTCATATGGCATAGGGATTTGTTCGATTGGATGGCGGTGTTTCTGTACTATAGAAGGAACAGTCTACATCCATTTTGGTCAGTATTCAACTCCGGAAACAACCTAATCCAATGATGTTGTCGTATGGTATGGTAAGGATGCGTTCGATTCCTAATTGCATGCTACAGGACTGGAAAGGTTTTTAACGTAGTTACTACATCAAATGACTCTAAATCAGTATGACTCCCCACCAATCGAATGTAATCAGGGGTTATTGGCACAATGCTCGATTGGAAGATCCGACGACTCGGCGAATCACCAGGGTATTGCAGGGTCACAGCCAGACAAAAGAGAAAGAACAAAAAACACTTCGGATTTCCCTTACACTGGCCAAGTTTCGTTGCATGACGACTGTAACTGGAAAATTAAAAAATGTCATTTTCTTCGATATCGGATTGTTATTTTGTTTTTCTCCGCAAAACATTAGAACTATAGCAGTTCATCGAAAATCTCAAGAGCTGTAATATGCGGTTACAAGAGGGCTGGTGGACAGTTTCTGAGTATGGCTAAAAATAAGCTTGCAAAACAGCCACATCATATACGATAAAGGTTTTGCAACTACAGCCTAGGTACCACGGCACGCCACGACTCCGACCCAATAGACCAGTACACGCAATCATTTTCCTGAGATAACGATCCAGTATATCGATACCGTGGACCAATGTCACGGCAGACAATACACTTTCGAGCGTTGTTTGAGATTGCCTTTGCATTTGATACACATACAAATTATGTTCGGCTTGGGTGATATACACGTAGTGGAACTACACGAACCAATCAATCAATGTGGAAGTAAACTAAACCTAAGAGTGATGACGAACTTGCTGCGGTTGTTAAGAAGTACGAGTCACTCGCCATCATACTTACGACACTGAACAAAAATATAGCACGTGTTATCTTGCACGATAACTTAATGACATTTTTGAGATTGAGATATGTAATTAAAAAACAGTTATTTCAAAACAGGCCGATGGACATAAGGATGTTGTGATGCACTTCAGTCCCGTTCGAGCCTATTAGTACTAGCTGTATTTTTGTGACTTTGAATGTCTCACTGTGGAAAAGGAGGAGACGATAAGGGACAAGTATGGCAGTCTGAATAGTGGTGCGGAAGATGGGCGGGGTCTTCTTACCCGGCGGAGGTTTTCCGTGCCAGATGAGAAGTGTTTGGTGAAGGGGAAGAGGTGGGTGTTGGCGCGCTGTCAGGCTTCGGTGTGAATGGCCTAGTCCTGACATTCTCATGTCTCGACCCAGATTCCGCATTCCTCTCGTTTATTTCTCACTGGATTACTGCCATGAACTTCTGAGCTTATCTGATTACCAGCTTTTTAATTGTCTCCTCGATAGAGCTCTGATCCGGACGAAAGCTTTGTATGGAAGGCGTCGAATAAGCAGTTTCCATCTCCGTCTCAGCGTCATTAGTCACGGCCCTATCCTCGGGTTCAACGTCCTGCGGGGAGACAACACGACTTTGAATAGGTGTGATATGAGCCTGTACTTTCTTCTACTATATGATACAGAGGCGGACAGGCCGTAAGGTTCCCGATGGGCCTCCTATTGCCCCCGCCCCCCTCCGGGCCTACAATATTTACGGCAGCTCAACACCTGTTGGCGCATGACATTTCGTGAAAATGACCAAAGACGAAATGGATCTGGTTGCATCGGCTGTTGTCTTATCAAATATATCGATATACCAGCAGTCTGGTCTGTTATTGGTCGGTCAGATGCTTGGAAACAGAGTATCATGTTAACCCTTTACCTAACCTGAAAAGCAGACGACACTTGCAAAAATAATTCTTGAATAACTATTTTTTTTCATTTTTTGTGTCAAAAACATAGGTTATGACCCCTCGTTGGAACGAGCTCGTTCCAACGAGTGTTCATAACCTATGTTTTTGAGACAAAAAATGAAAAAAATAATGAAAATTAATTGGCGATTTTTGAGAATAACGCTTGCCGGTTTTGGCCGTTACGTTAGGCAAAGGGTTAAAAACTGATAGTATCAAGTCTTCGAGCAGTAATAACTCATATGAGGTGCAACAAAATGTGAACTGCAGAACTCGGAATGTGATATATGTGTTGGTGTGCAACAAAAGCCAATGCGTGGTGTATATAGGTGAGACGGAACGGGAAGTCAGTGAAAGGGTGACTGAGCATACAAGGGACCTGAGATTACACCAAGGCAAGTCGGTATACCAGCACTTCAACACAAACGGACATTCTCGAGAGGATTTATTTGTATCGGTTCTGGAATAGGTTCACGGTGGGAAACAGTTGAGGCATGACGTAACGCGGAACTCTGGAGTAACGACATACTGAACATTGTGTTTATTCAGTAAGTCATTATGTAGAGTCTGTATTGGTAATTTTCCTGAAGAAGGCTTCGGCCGAAAGCTTGAAAAAGAATAAAACCATTTACTTAATGAGCGTTATTTCGGTTCGAAAAATCAAAATTTTCTCCCATTGGGCCGAACTATGATTGGCCTGATGAGTCAGAGACAACCTTTGGTGCAACCATTTTTGACAAATGAGCGACAAAGATGATACAAAAACGCCATTGAAAATGTTCTCTATGAGGACTGCCATTGATCGCTCAGATGCAAAGGAGCAAAATTTTGTTCGAGTCCGGGGCCCTCTTGGTACGTTTCCCGGCAATTTTTTTTTGCCCAGTCCGCCCCTGATAGGATACTAAATTTCATGTAACTTAAATGGTTCCTAAGATATTTTTTTTAAAAGGTTTTATGACCTCTGGCTGTGTTAGATGAAGGATAGGAAAAGTTATGACTTTTTTACTGGAAAGCGGTACCTATAGCAAATGTAACAGGAGACGAAAGTTTAACAATAACAATACAGAAAATAGCGAAGAATCGCTGGCAGAAAGTTTAGTATTAAAATAATAATATATGCACTATAATTTTAATTAGTCACCATCAACTTTACTAGTCTGGGGACTTAATAATATACGAGGCACTTGGAATTCGGCCAGATTGCGTCCACGGTGAAGGCCAAGACCATTATTTGCCCGAATACCCTGAATCGAGTGTCTATCTGAAATTTGACTTGGCTCAGTTTTACATTAAATCCCATTTTAACGTTACAATGCTAAAAATGAAGTACTTTTATCACCTGGTGGTGAAAACTCGCCGAAGAAACCAGCACGTGGCTTTTGAGAACAAACTGAAGGTAAAAACTCAGTCATGCCAGTTGGATTATCGGTGTTGTCCGTTGTGTTTTGAGTGTCCACTCTCCACGTACATGTTCTGTAGATGTGTATTGTTTCTGGTTTCTGGCTTTTTTATTGGAACAGTATTCACATGTACAGTCATTGTGTGCTATTTAAAATCACCCCAAGTTGTAATAATGCCCAGTTATTGTAAAAATAATGCAGATATATTTTTCGTGTCGGCCAGTCTTTGGGATAATAGCGAATGTGAAAGAAAGGGAGTAGATTTTAAATTTCTAGATTAATTTAGCAATTAATCCAAGATCTCAGGCCATTAGTCTAAATCTGTTTGGATTCGACGCTGTTGTGGCATGTTTGTTTACCCACTTTTCGTGGAAAGTTGAGCATAGGCGGCCGTTGATACAATGTGATGCCTCTTCACATTCCAATCAATAAGTATTTAATTATCCTTTAAAGCATCAAGATTTTTCCTAATACGCAGGTTTATCATAAAAATGCAGCTGCGGTGAGACTTTACCCATAATGATAATGTCGCTAAAGATTCGGTGAAATCGCGTCTCGATTGAGAAACATTTTGCATTGATTCAAAGAAAATGAATGTTTATGGTAGTTTTTAAATTCTGTCGTTTGGAATATTTCAGTTGGTCGGAGGCGCGACGGAATTTTGGAGGTAAGAGTACCCCCCCCCCCCCCCCCCCCCAGATCGCTTGGATCCACTAAAATTTAACGGTCAGGAAAAGATTTCGCTTTCTCAAAAAGGCACTTATATTTCAAAGCGAGAGCGCATGAGTAACTAATTCCTGTATAATTAACTCTGTTTTACCTTAAATCTGTTTCCGACTGGTTGATCTTGTGACATATTTCCGACATTTTCAGTGAGAAAGTACACTTTAGTAGTTAAGAATATATTCTGTTTCACAACTACTTTCGCTACAGAAACAATATAGGTTCAAATGGTTACCAAGGTGTTTTCAGAAAAATGCGTGACAATGAATGACGGACTAGAGAAATATGCATTAAACATCACACGAAGATATAAAAACTGATCTCTGCAAATCAGAGGAGGACTGGCCATATGATCCGCAGGGATATTTCCCTGTGGGCCTCAAGACTGATGCAACCCAACACCTGCTGGTGCGTAAAAATGACCAGAAGGCGAAATGAATCTGATTGCACAGAAATCCGGTATACCGAAATGGCCTCCATCCGGATTGCCATTGAAATGCGCTCTTTGCGGATTGCCAATAATCGGCCATGAAGTAAGGAAGCAGCATTCTTTCGCTTCGAAAAATCAAACTTTTCTGGCCCGGAGCACCCTCCTTGGTACATTTTCCGGTAACTCTTTTTGACCCAGTCCGCCTCTGCTGCAAACTGAAATTTTAGGACAATGTAAAGGATAGTGTATGCTATGATGTTTTAAAAAGATTACGTGAAGCCATGCTGAAGTACTGAGGATGAAGAGATAACATCGTTGAATTTTATGGGATTGTTTATGCATGTGGCATGGACTTTGCGGAAGTGCTACAGCTCGTGGGTGATTTCGATCCCGAGATCATTTTATTCCCCATAATCTACAAACACAATCCAAGTTCAAAAATTCATTATAACTCTTTTTTAATTTTACTTTGATATATCAGATGTCCTATTTTCTGACATATCACATAATACGACGGTTTATACTTATACACAAAGAAAAAAGTTCAGCATCCCCAGGATATTTTACGATGGTAAATGTATTGCTTGATATTAGTACAGTACTCGAAAAGTAAGCTTCAAAAACTAAATGCTATCTTGAAAGAACATATTCAGACGATACGAACAAACACAAAAATCTTGGTATTCGTCAACATTTCGTTGACAGCACTGATGATCAAAAAATGTAACTGCTTGAGCTCAATACCATACCCGCTTTAGTATGGAGCTGGAGAGTTTAAAGTATCATTTGTAACTTCTGGAGAACATAAGCCAGTGTTTCTGTTCAATATCCGCTGTGTCCTCCATGTGCTCGGATAACCACTTCTCTCCTGCGTCGCATCCTCCAGTCAATCGTTGTATCCGTTGCAAAGGCAACTGTCGCCATTACTGATGCAAAACTGCTTCCAATTCTCGCAGTTTGTACTTGAGATTCGTGTGCTTGTGTTCGACGCCTTAAACTGTCACAAATATGCTCCAGTGGATTCAGATCAGGACTCGTGGTAGACCAAGAAATGATAGCCAATGCAAAGCTCTAAATGGAAAATGCTAATCACCAAGCCATACGTACTCCTTGGAGATGATCTCTCAGTAGAGGGGGTTCGCTGGCCCTTCTGGGCCTCAAGATGGGGGGTGGGGCCTAAATTTGTTCTTTCTGTAATTTCTACTTTCTTGCCTTGTCATGTCGCAATTTTGCCATAAAAATAATACATTCTGTACCGGTATGCATATGGTGTGTATTTGCTTATAGTATTTGTTATTTTTATCAACTGAAGCGCTCATTACATATATAATCTATCAACTGTGTCACCAGGCTTGCATTTGCATAGAAATGTTATTAATTTTATCAATTAAAAATTTAAAGTTTTCGAAATACTCGTTTCGATCTTTAGAACATCTATGAGTAGGTATAAAAGGAGAGTGCACGACCACTTTGTACATGTACGTGTACACGATGCGTTTACCAACGTGGGATTCAGTGTTAAATCGCACGCTTGTTCACAAAAATGTTCAATGGTCTTGAAATCTCCATGTTTTTTTGTGACTCCTAGATCGCACTTTTAACGTTCAAATACTCGTGGTGAACGTTGAATGTCACGCGTTTTTTAAAAAAAAGGTGAAATTGTACATTTTCACTTTGTCTTTTACTTTAAAAATTTTTGTCGACGTTCCCATCGCAGATCAGACCATCAATCCATCGTTGGTGAACGCGAGCAAAAAATTCTAGGCTAGCATCAAAAAACGGTTTGAGAATTCTAGACCAGTGGTCCAGAATTCTCTATTGTTTTTGGGGCGGTGGGTTTTTCCCATTTATGACGTCATTAGGGGAATTCCCATAGTGGGAATTTCCAAACTCAGCTAATCGACCGATCAGATCGCTCGATTCTCCGCCAATTGACCGATCGGATTGCTCGATTCTCATAAACTCGATCATACAGAGTTATCTCCCCTCGTCGTGGGGTGGGGAATACCCTAGGAAATAAATAAAAGTGATCGATATATACAGGAGAGAAAAAATATATATATAAATAATAGTTATTTAGAAAATTAAATATATCAAATCGAATAGATAATAAAAAAATACGTAAATCATGTGCGCTTCCCAGACTATTAGAGCGAGGATTCTTTTAAACATGCTGATGAGAGCATACGCAATCTGCGTGAACGATGAACTACGTTCCATCTTGTTAGAACGATGCGTCGGATGTCGGGATCATCTAGACTTCGATCACGAGAATCATTCGTGTCTGACGATGGAAAGGGAAGATATGGTCGTCATGTATTTCGAACCGGCGTTCGAACGCGTTAGATTCGATGATGTGATCACGTTTTGGAAGAGATTAGTCTTCTGTAAGAATCAAGACAAGCCTACAGTTTCGGAAGAACTGAAATTGGCGCGTAGAAGTCTGACTTTAGAAGACAAGGGATGCATCAAGAAATTATTGCTGAATGAAGCATATGTCTAAGTTTTTTCGTTGATATAAAATAAGGAAGAATAGAAAATAAAAATAAATACACACATAAAATTTTTTATCTAATATTAGAAAGAAAAAAAATACAAAAATGAGAACCAGAAATAAATTGTATCCGACATTAGTGGACGACGAGGACGAGAAGCCGATCGACATTTTGCCGACGGCACCGTCGCTAGAAGAAAGAGAAAGAGGAGAGAGGTATCGCATCGATCAAATCAATAGAATTCAAGAGTATCTAACTCGAGAGAGAGATTCTTGTCGTTCTCTCAAGAAGAAGTATTCGCGTTTTGTGACATTCGTCAACGTGATCGACATGACACTCATCACGATTTCCATGGGTTTACACGTGGCCGGCATCAGATTGTTGTCGACCGCGGTCGCCATTCCGATCGTGTTGACCGTAGAAGGAGTGGCCCTCGCCGCCGGATTGTTTAGCACGCTCGGAAACTTTTTGAGTAGGAAATTATATCTGAAGGCAAGGAAACATGACAAGATTTGCGTCTTGGCCGACTCCAAGATCGACACGATATCCGAAATGATCTCTATGGCGTTGAAAGACGGTAGGATATCGGACGGAGAATACTTCACGATATTGAGCGAGAAAACGAAATACGATGCCATGAAAGAAGCCGTGAGAATCAAGATTCGTCAGATCATCAAGGAAGAGATGAAGGATTCTCTCATGGAAAAGGGGAGGAAAGAGGCCAGGGAGGAATTCAGTAAGATGATAGAAATCAAGAGCAGCGATTGAAAAAAAAATATATATATAAGAACAGAATTTTTAAAAAAAAATTAAATTTATATATAAAATAAAAAAACGAAATTAATTTAAATAACTCTTAAAAATGTATTGCGTAAAGTGTAAGAGAGTTACCAAGACGAGTAATTCTAGAGAAGTGCGAACTAAAAACGACAGACAGATGCTTCGCGGAATTTGCGATGTGTGTGGTTCTGTCAAGACTCGATTCGTCAAAAAAAAGAACGCGAGCAAAGGTAAAGGCATTGTGAATAAAATGATCAATAATCTACCTTTCGAAATGCATCTGCCCGGTCACAGTTTCACTGGACCCGGAACGAAATTGAACAAGAGACTCAACGCCGATCTGACACCCAAATCTTGGAGCAAACCTGTGAATAGGGTGGACACGGCCGCGTATGATCATGATCTGTGCTACGCCGGACATCCCGACACCAAGACTCACAACAACGTCTGCAACAAAAACATGTTGGGGAAATTGAGAGGCATATCGAATCCAACCAGGAGAGAGAAGATGGAACGTTCGCTGGTCGGCAATCTGATCGGTGCAAAACGTCGATTCGGATGGGGCGTTCAAAAAAAAAAAGCACATCGGAAAAGAAGAAGAAACGATTATTGACGAGCGAATTGGCCGAGGAGTTACACAAACCCATAGTGCGTAAAATTCGAAAGAGAAGGGTGTTCGTGAAGGGTCTGGATGATATTTGGTCTGCCGACTTGGTCGACATGAGATCGTATTCGAGGTGGAACGAGGGCGTCAAATATCTATTGACGGTCATCGACATGTTTTCCAAATATGGTTGGATCAGAGCTTTGAAGGATAAATCGGGACCTTGCGTCACCGAGGCTCTGAAGAGCGTGTTCGACTCGTCTTCTCGAAAACCGAGTAAATTGTGGGTGGATAAGGGAAAGGAATTCTACAACAAGCACGTTCGTCGATTGGTAGACCTCTACTCGATCGAAAACGAAGAGAAAGCCAGTGTGGTGGAACGTTGGAATTGAACGATGAAGGAAAAGATGCGCAGATACTTCACGGCGAATTCGACCAAGAAATACATATACGCTCTAAACGGTCTGGTCAAAGATTACAACAACATGCGAGACAGATCGATCAAGATGACTCCCGCGGAAGCTAGCGATCCTCGAAACGAAAAACGGGTCTACGCGAATCTATATCCTGAGAGATCTAAGATCAGGAAGAAGTCTAGAACGCCGAAATTTGCGGTCGGTGATCGAGTGAGAATCTACGCTTATAAGAAGCACCTCGAAAAGGGTTATACTCCTCGATGGACCTCGGAAATCTTCGTGATAATCAAAATATTTCACACCGATCCGGTGACTTACGAAATCGAAGCTTTGGATGGAGAAGAGATCATCGGAAAGTTTTACGAACAACAATTACAGAAGACGAAGTTTTGATGAAGAAAACAAAAAATTTTTTTATTTACTCTCTTTAACATTTTCTTGTGTACACACATATATATAAGAGAGAAAAAAATAATAATAAAAAATAATTGAAAAATATTTTTAGATAAAAAAAAGCAAGTTAATTAATAAACAAAAAACTAAAAATCCTTTAAAATGACGAATATACTAGATATAGCACAAAGCATAGTGAAAGATGAAAGTATTCAAGAATATGAGGTTCACGAATATGAACCGGTAACCGGAACCAGTTTGAACAATGCGGGAGAGATAAGAATCAACGTCGAAACTCAAGATTTATTTGTACATCCTAGCAAGAGTTACATAGTGGTGCAGGGACGTCTCATCAAGGAAGATGGGAGCAACTACGCCGACGACGACACGGTTACTCTAGCCAATAATGGCATCATGCACCTATTCAGTAACATAAAATACATGCTATCCGGACAAGAGATAGAATCTGTGTTTCATCCCGGTCAGGCCACCACGATGTTCGGACTCTTGACGTATCCTGATGATTTTTCGAAATCCAGAGGACTTAATCAGTTGTGGGTGAAAGACACCGTAGGCCCTGCTAGCGCAGGTGCCGCCTTGATATTCGACTACGTCATCAAGACGTCCAGACCTAAAGGAACGTTTTCATTCAGGATACCTTTGAAACACATCTTTGGATTTGCAGACGATTACAACAAGATCATGTACGCATTCAAACACAATCTGACGTTGATTCGAAAAGGAAACGACGACGCAATAGTGAGACTCACTGTGACCGTTGCGGGTAAGATAACTCTACACAAGATATCGTGGTTCGTTCCGCACGTGGAGCCTTCGATCGTGGAGAAAGCACGTCTCTACAAGATCATAGAATCCAAGAGTAAATTACCCGTGGGATTTAGAATGAGACAGTGCGACACGGCTAGCATTCCTCCCTCCATGAATCACTTTGATTGGAGATTGACGGTGAAATCCGCTTCTGAGAGACTGCGTTTCATCGTGGTTGCATTTCAGACCAATAGGGATGGGTCTCAGGAAAAGAATGCGTCGCTGTTCGATCACTGCCATTTGAGAAACATGCAAGTGTTTCTGAATGCCACGAGATATCCAGCAATCGATTACAACACGTCGTTCAACAAGAACGATTTCTGCAGACTGTACGGCGACGCCGCTGATTTTAGAAAGAAGTATCACGGTCTAGACGAATTGATGAGCAATCCTAACATATCTCCCGGCGAATACAAGTCGGTGTATCCCATGTTCGTATTCGATGTCAGTAAACAGAGTGAACGACTCAAGAGTAGCGTGTTAGATATTCAGATCAAGATGCAATTCGATAGGAACGTTCCGAGAAAAACCAAAGCCTTCGCCCTGGTCCTGTCGGACAGAGAATTACAATTCGAATCGGACGAAAATAAGATGTCGATCATTCGATGAGAGACGAGTGTGATAAAAAATAAAAAACAAAAAAAAATAAAAAGTAATGAGTAATTATTAAAAACAAAAAAAAATAAAAAAATAAATTCGTTTTTAATGATATTTTTTTAACCAAAAAAAAAGTTTCATCCGACAAAAAATTGTCTTTTTTCAACATTCTCGACGTACAAAATGTTACAATTCGTAAGTAGTCACATAGAAAACGAAATACACATTCCATTTTTGCGTTTTATGATTACGTTCTGAATTATTTAAAAGATTGCGTGCTATTCACTCAATAGAAACAAAAAGGATATTTCGTGACGAAGATATTAAAACTCGAACAGATCTTAGATTGTTCGATCCTGTGCGATCGTCTCTCCGTTTCCGTCGGATGTTCCATCCTGTGTTGCAAGCCAAAAAACAAAAAAAAGATGTGGAAAAATGGTTAGATAAACAGCGGGATAGACGGTTGGAAATGAAAAGAATGAGACACTTTCCACCATCACCACTACCTTCTGAAGAGAATGGTAATGATGCGAGTGTTACCAAGAGATGCACAACATTCGTTCATAATTATGATTCGGATAAACAAAAGTGTTGTTATAAACGTATCATATCACAAAGAAAAAGAAAAAAAGAAAAAGAAGAATCGACGCTGAAAATTGAGAAAAAAGGAAACGTTATTATAATATATGGTGATAGTGAAGAAGGAAAACAAAAAAAAAAATGAGATCTAAAGATGATCTCATTACTTTTTTTTTTTTTTTTTTTTTTCTTTTTAATAATCACACGTTATTTTTTTTAATTCATTATTTTCCACGCGTTCACTGTTTGTTCAAAGAATCTAGTTCGATCAGTAGACTCACCACGGAAGTGGTGGCTTCAGGATTATTGGTTTTCGTGACGAAATTAATCCTGTCTCCAGAGTTCACTTTGAGAGGCGTGCCGAACGTGCTAACATTCGCGTGTTGATTCTCAGTCTTTTCGACGCTGTATCTCTTATCGCTCTCCACACCATTCACCATGAGATTGACGACCGCTCTGTTATTCAAATTCGAGGAAGCCAGACTCATTCGAAGGATTTCACCTCCCAGCGGCATGAGATATCCCACCTGACCATGTTTCGATCCGCTACCTCCATTTCCGAAAGACCACTCAGCTTTTCCTTCATCTAAGGTGCCGGCCTCTTCGGCCCACACGGTGATCAATTGTCTAGCATATTTGACTTTCTCGACCACCGAAATCAGGGTGCAGGCATCCGTCATGTTCACGGGATCTGGTAGATTCATGAGCGCGTTTCCACCCATGTCTAGTTTACCTTCCATGATGTCAACCTTTCTCCAGACCGAGTTGTCGTCCACGTACTTTCTGCTGACCGCGCTGGAATCGAATTTGGGATCGTGATCGAGACCGAATAAATTGTGACCGTTCATGTTGATGCCACTCTCCATGGTTCTGCCAGATTGTTTGTTCAGGTAGAGATCATCCACTTGTGATTCTAGGTATTCTTGTGATTGTATCACGGCAGAATCTACGTAGCCCTTGTTGACCGTGGTTGAGTCTGCATCCGTGTCATTGATCTCCGACAGATTCAATATCTTGTGGAATCCCACATTCAGATCCGATTTCATTTCTCATCCATCAGACTTTCTCTGTTCCAGATCTACGTAGTGTTTGGTCACCACGTCCTTGGGATTCGTGGGAGTGGCCACGTTCGTTATCTTGTTATAATTGGCGTTCAATTCCAAGTGCATCGTTTTCGTAACATATCTATTTCTCAGGTGTTCGCTGAATCTCACGTGAGAGTCGTCCACGTATTTCTTGGTTGCCGCATCGGTGGGATCTATGGGATTCACCACGTTCACCAAACGTTTGGATTTCAGATCGAGATCGTCGGTCATGGTTTTATCCATGTAATTATCTAGCAGGATTCGTTCGAAATCGGCGTTCCCCCTGTCGACGTATTTTTTAGTCGCAGCATCTGCGAGATCTATCGGCTCGGGAAGATTGTAGAGCTTCTTATCGTTCACGTTCAAAGGTTCTTCTCGAGGTTCATATCTCCGAACGTAACGTTTGTCCAAGTTGGCAACGTCGTAACCATCGTCGACTTCGAATGTCTTCCTCTTCTTTCTCGGGTTGACTTTTTCATCGTTACTTCTCTCAAATTTATCGACTGGCATGTTGTTGTGGGATTTTTTGTTTTTAGAAAAAATATGTTCAAAATGCAGTTTATTAAAAATGAACTATGTTATTTTATTTTTCGTTTTTATTTGATTAAAAATTTTTTAAAATAATTTTTTATCTTTATATATACTATAAAAAAAAAAATCTCTCTCTAATGTAAATCATTGAGAATGTCTTGAAATCGATCTCCTTCAGACCATCTCTTGAGAATGTAGAGACACAGGTGACCGCAAAACACTTGATCTGGTGATTGCACTTGTTCCGTGTTGTAACGAACCATCGATTTGTTGAAATAATTCTTTATTTCTTTTGGCGGCAAGATTCCGTAGCTGTTGAAATAATAATTTTTCTTCTTCCCGTTCTTGATCCACGCCACCCGATGAATCGTCTAGATTTAAAATTCCGCATTCCGATTGTCGAGGTCTTCTCTTCGGCAAGGCATCTCTGGAAAACACGCCTAGAAAATCTTTGATTTTCAAATGCTTTGCCGCATTCAACAGATCGATGTTGGATAGGGGTTCTTTAGGTAAGACGACACCTTCTACGGATATCTTTATTTTCTTATTCATAAATGCGTATATATTTTTTTAATTATTGATTTTATTATAATTCACTAAAATGACGTTATTTTTTTTTTATTTTTTTCTTTTTCTTTTTAAACTAACACTCTCGATGTCTCTATCAATTTCCATAATCTTGAATTCATCTAATTCCTCTTGATTTTCTGGAATCTCGATATTACCATCTTTTAGTAGAACAGATTCGATAGTTTTGTGATGATTTAACGAATGAATTTTTTTAGATACCGCCTCGTAAATGTATTTCACTTGATCTTTTGACAATTTTTTGAACAGGAAGAACAACTGCAAATATCTATTATATTCAAATACGTCTTTTTCGCTACCTGCAAAAAAAGACGACGCAAAAAGAGATATCAAATGTAGTTTGTCTCTCTTAGCTCAAACGTTTTCGGAATTTAAGAAAAGGAGTTCGTTAGGGTTTTTTTTTCTTTTTCTTTTTAAACTAACTTTCTCGATGTCACTATCGATTTCTATAATTTTGTGTTCATCTAATTCTTCTTGATTTTCTGCAATCCTATCATCTACAATCATATCTGGAATCTTATCATCCACAATCGTATCTAGAATCCAATCATCCATATTCATATCGTCTCTAATTATATCCACAGTCCAATATCCGAGTGCTAAAGTGCTTATTTTATCATCTAACACGAATCTCTTATCGTCGTCGGCCGTCAACGAAATCTTGTTGACTATTTCGGTATACAAGTCGTGATTTTCGCTTCGAATCGATTTCATAGTCTTATACACCAGACCACTTCCTAACAGACAATCCTTATACTCTTGGAAAGAGATGTTTTTCTTCACCACGCATGCTTTAACTCCTTTGCACTTCTTGATCTCTTCATCATCTTCTAGACGATAAGCATACAGTTTGGGTCTCAAGCCTACGAATTCAATGATCTGTTTACCGCCGCTCTTGTCCTTAAATTTACCCAACACCTTCTTGTTGTCGTTCGATTGAATGTTGGACGGGTGATCGACGGGATAATTGCTCGTGTCGAACCACTCGGCCACGTCCGGAGATATATCTCGGTAGACGTCTTTCGTCTCTATCTCGTAAACTAAACTGTCCGTGTCAGTGAACAGTAGTTAGGCTTTATCACCAAATTTTCGTTTGACGTAATCGTAGTGAAACTCGTACGTCAATTGCTTGCTGATATCTAAGATGATCGGTCCAAGATAATACGGTTTGTCGAACTTCAGGTGTGTCTTTTGCATGTGAACGGCCACTAGATTTTCGTCGAATATGGTTCAGTGTTTGTAATTGGGTTTCACCACTAATTTTTTAGCTCTTTTCTCAGACGTGACGAGTCGAACGTCGGTTCTCTTCCTGATGTTTTCCATCGATTTGCCGTACATGCAGTTGTTCATGAGTTTGAAGAAATCGTTCTTGGCTCGAGTTCTGAGATTCGTGTTGAGATCGATGTATTTTTTCATCCAAGGCTCTTTGTCGAATCGAATGATGCGATGTATGTCGACTAATTTCATCCCGTAATCGACGTATTGTTTCAAATTCTCGCTGTAGACAACGTAGTTACATTTGTTAAATAAATTGGGAATGAGTTTTTCCTCGTCTCCTTCATTCGGTTCCATTCGTTCTGGAGCCAGCGGATAATCGTTGTGTGGATGGTGTAATTCTTCCGAATAGTTCAAATCGACTTCTAAAATGCAAGGATAGTCTCTCCATTTTTGCATCTCTTCCGGTTCCTTCACCCATTCGAAATTTCTAATCGGTAAAGGATGACTCATAGCCCAACCGTACAGATTATTAGCATCCCAATACTGTATGTATTTAGTCGACCGTTTCAAATCGAAACCTTCTTTCATGTAGGGATTGTTAGCTTCAGAATATCTGTGGGAGATCATCGAGACGCCACCTCTCGTAGCCCTTTCGAACATGAGCAACATGTCTACGTCAGATAATAATTCCAATTGGACTTCGGTGGTCTTCAACAGAGCGTCCCACGCCAGACCGGGTGAGGTGAAATACCAAGCGGGATCCAGATCGTAATTTCGACAACAGACGTCTCGAAAATTTTCAAACACGTCTGCCAAGAGCAGAACGTCGGTCTTCAGATAGAGATCGTGATAATCTCTCATGGTTTTCATATCGAATGATTTCCACATGTTTTTGGCGTGTTCGTAATTCTCGTCAGAAATTTCAGATTCGTATAATTTCGAATAAAAATCTTCTTTTGAAAGTAGTGCGGTGTCTTCGAATCTCTTTAGATCGTTCATGTAATCGTAAGGATAGACTCCTTTCCTCAACATGACGTCTACTCATTCTCCGAAATGTTCGCTCGTGATTTTAAATTTATCCTTGCTCATGTTATTAACTAATTTTTCCAGAGCGGTTGACATGAATTTAAAACTGTCGATGAAACATATGCATCTACGAATGGATTTCATTTTTTCTTTCAATGTCTCTCCATCGATTACTCTTTTCTTCTCCATGAGCTTCCATTTCGTGAAGGAAATGTATCTTTCTTCACTGTTTGCGATGCAATTTAATTCTTCATGTGAGGTGCTGAGATTTTTCATGAACAGATGACTGTCGTAACCCGAGAGATTTTGAAACATCACCGGATAGAAAGCGGCGTCTCTATATTTTAAATTACACTTGCTGTGAGCCGGACCGCGATACAGACCCGTGTAATGATCGTGGTCTCTGACCATCTTATTTTCCTCCGAATTCTCGTCGAACGATTGTCTGCATATGTGACATTCATTGGCTCTGTTATTTTCGTCCTGCTGCTCTCGCGTGATGATCATTTTTGCCGGAGTTTTGAATTTGTCGTATAACATTTGAATTTTCGATTCTAACTCTTCCACGAACCTTTGAGCCACGTCGTCGTCTTCGCACTGTTTCGTGTAGGTGAAGGGACCCATGTCGTGTTGCGAGTCGAAAGCGCATTTCACGTACATGCAATAGCCCGAAGGTATGTGTTTTTGATATCTTTCGACGTAACTTTGAAGAGCGTTGGGTTGACAGGAACTCATTTTCGTGGTGAAACATTCGAAATCGGCGTACACAACGAATGGTACTTTTAACCTTCTATTGTGATTTTCAAACTTCACAATGGTGTTGGGTTTGGGCATTTCAACGGCGACACCTTGATTTTTGTTGCAATATTCCTGATGTTTTGCTAATGATTTTTTGGTCTTAAATATGTTCATGCAATTGAAACATAAAGATATCTTTCCATTATGTTTATTATTTTGTTTCGACAGTAATCGGCTCAGATGTTTAACCCAACAATAATGACGATTGTCACCATTTGAAATCAATAATAAAATAATCGTCTTTTCTCTTCTGAGATACGAAGTCTGTCTGAGAGGATAGATCTTTTGATTTTCGTCATCGTATCCTAAGATGTTCAGCGGCTACGGTGGGATTTTGAGCCTCGAAACGTTCGATGTGTTTTAACTCTGTTGGAAAAGTCACTCCGGTCCAATCGAGATTTTTAGAAGTTTCCTCGTAACGAGAAACTCTATCGGAGTGTATTTCAACAGGGTAGGTATAAAGCGGAGGTGACTGCCCATTTAAAACACTGATCATCTTTATTTCTCACGTTGACCACGGCGTGTTTCTTAGCCAAGAAATATGGTAATTCCAAATAGGAAGATCCTTTCAACGGTTCATTTTCACTTATGTGAATTTCGAGTTTCAACACCTCATCGAACGTCCAATTACTACCTTCATGTTGATAATTCGCAAGAGACGTCAACATCTTGTCTTTCATCTTTTCGAAAACGTCCGATAAATCTGAACCTCGAAATACGGGTTCGACGTTAGATCTGAAATATGCATTTTTCACGATGCTCTCGCCGGACTTCACGTCAATTTTATTCATTACGCAATGGAGTATCATCCTAATTTTTAGTCCTACGTTCATGTATTCGCGAAACAAATCCAATACTTTTTTCTTCACCCGTTCCATGAACAATTTCGGATCGATTTTCTTGAACGAGGGAATCACGTCGAAAGTTTTAAAAACGCCTTTGATCGCACTCTCCCGTTCTATGGGTTTCGATTGGAATAGTTCCACAACGAGTCGTGTTACATATTCTTCTCCTTTCTCTTCGTCGATTGCTCATTGAATTTCGCTCGATATATCTCGTTTGTCTAGAATCTGAAGTGCATCACTCGTTTTCGTTTTAGTTTTTCTTTTCTTTTCTTTGGAAACTTGATGTTCTTCAACGGCTTTTCGTTTAGTCGTCTTCTTATTTTTCACAATCGAAATGTTTTTGGGTTTTTTTGACGTCGGCATTTCGATTCCTTTTACTATCTTCTCATTTCTCACAACCGATGCATCTTTTGACGTCGTTGCTATCGACATTTCGTTTGCCTTTCTAGCGTTTTGCAAATATTCTTGTATGACTTCAATTTTTTTTGATTTAGTTCTATGATTTCTGAAATCTGAAATTTGTAATAGTTTACAAATCTCGTTTAACTGAGGTATGGTTTTCTCATTTAAATTTACCATTGTTTTATCTGTTTGCTTCATTTGTAAGAATATTTTTTTTGGAATGTTGTATTAAATAATTTGTTAAAAAAGTTTTGCTTTTTTACTCTTTTTATATATATAAAAAAAAAAAAGTTAAATTTTAAATTCAATTTTTTTCTTTAATGTGTTCTTTATTCAAAAACAATTTAAGACTGCTTTTATTTCTCGTTTGCAAAACGAACACGTTTTCTCGTCTTCGGAATAACATTCTCTACAGTAACGCAGGTGTGCGCATGGTAGAAACAAGACGTTTGCGACACTTTGCAGAGCAGACACTTAGTGGACGTTTTGCTTGGTTCGTTTTCAACGAGTGATGATAACTCGTTCGCTTCCGCCATGAATTTGATGAGATGTTCTAAAGTTATGAATTGAGACAGGGTCTTGTTCGCCTTGTTTAACGCATTGTACAATTGTTCCTTGGTGTGTCCGAGTTGTAACATATCCATCAATAATTTTAGGTTTTTATCTCTATCCCTCTCTTCGTCTTCGATTTTGATCAATCCCAACGTTAGGATCTTGTTCAAATAATCACATTCGCCTTTTTTAATATTACTTATGTGTTCTAGTAAAGGTCTGTCGTGAGGTTCCCAATTCATCAAATGTATGTCACAACAAAAACATTTGACTTTGTCGCCTTTACCCACGTAAACGAAACCCGTGGCGGCTAAATCTTCGGGTTTTTGAGTGAGATGCGAAGGCCAATTTTTAAACGTTTGAAGTCTTGCACGTTCTAGACTATAATTCAGATGTTTGGACTTGATCATTGTTTTTACCTCAAAATTGAGTTTGTAAGAATATTTTTTTTTTAACTTTTATTTATATATAAAGAGAAATAAAGAGAAACTTTTTTTAACAAATTATTATTTAAATACAAAATTTAAAATATACATTATTTGCAAGAATTCATAAAAACCAAATAATCGATCATGACAACAACACCTAAAAGATGCGAATTGAAATTGAAACGAGACGAAGCATATGAGAAATTCGGTTTTAATATCTATACATTACAACAACATGATCCCATCGAATTGAATGAGGTCGAGATGGTGGACTTAGAGTGCTACTACAACAAATATCGAATGTGTTTGAAATTGGACGAATCCGCGCTCGATTTGTTTTACGAGTACCAAAGCGATCTGCTGAATAATATCATCGTCGCCAAAGACAGAGAATTCGACAAGGGTGATTTATTGTTGTCCTATGGAAGTTACATATATCCAATAATCTCACTTGAACTCATGAACAAATCGGGTGGTGAGAGCGCATTCGCCGATGAAAAAAAACTCAAAAGAGTAAAGATAAACATTCAAACCATTTTCGTAAGTGGAAAAATGACGAATGTCAACGTGCTAATAACGGACTTGGAAATATAAACAATAGAGAGATTGAAATTTAAAATTTAACTTTTTATATATATATAAAGAGAAAAAAAACTTTTACTAAAAAATTTTACATTAAAAAAAATTAAAAAAACAACTTTTTTATATATATATAAAGAGCAAAAAAAAAACTGTTTAAACAAATTATTAAAACACAAAATTTAAAATATACATTATTTGCAAGAATTCGTAAAACAAAAAACTAATAATCGATCATGAAGACAGCAACACCTAAAAGATGCGAATTGAAATTGAAACGAGTCGAAACGTATAAGAAATTCGGTCATAAAATCTATAGATTACAACGACACGATCCCATCGAATTGAACGAGGTCGAGATGAAGGGCTTAGAGCACAAATATCGCATGCCTTTGAAATTGGACGAAGCCGTGCATGATTTGTTTTACGAGTGCCAAAGCGACCTGCAGAACATCGTCATCGCCAAAGGTAGAGAATTCGACAAGGACGATTTGTCATTGCCCTATGGAAATTACATATTTCCAAACATCTCATTTGAACTCGTGGAGAAATCGGGTGGTGAGAGCGAGTTGACCAATGTAAAAAAACTCAAAAGAGTAAAGATAAACATTCAACACGTTTTCGAAAAAGGAGAAGACACGAGTGTCAACATGCTAATAACGGACTTGGAAATATAAACAATAGAGTGATTGATTTTTAGTGAAGAAAAATGAAAAAAAAAAAAAAAAGTAATGAGATCATTACTTTTTTTTTTGTTTTCCTTCTTCTTCACTATTATCATATATTATAATAACGTTTCCTTTTCTCTCAATTTTCAGCATCGATTCTTCTTCTTTTTCTTTTTTTCTTTTTCTTTGTGATATGATACGTTTATAACAACATTTTTGTTTATCCGAGTCATAATTATGAACGAATGTTGTGCATCTCTTGATAACACTCGCATCATCACCATTCTCTTCAGAAGGTAGTGGTGACGGTGGAAAGAGTCGTCTCATTATCAACCGTCTATCCTGTGCTCTATCTGTCTCTTTCATCAGTTCTTTCCTTAGATATCCATCATTAGCGACTAACCATTTTTTTATTTTTTCGCTCTCTGGCTTGCGATGTTCGTCATTATCATCAAATTGTTTCTCCACCTTTTCATCCAGGTGATAAATTTGTTTCTCCACCTTTTTACCCATTTTAAATATATTATTTTATACTTTCTATGATTTTATATTTTATACAATTTTATATTATAATAACATATTCAAAATTGGTATGTTCTTAAACGGCGAATTCTCACCGAGCAACAAACCCTTACCGAGTCGCTCGACGTTCCGTCCACTCTTCAGATAGAGACCGTTTCCTCTCAGAGAGTTGCCACCTCTAACGGGTTCTAGATACAATCCTTTACCGCTGTCGTCTACGTGGATGCGACACACGGCTCCTCCCTTCTTCAAGAACAGTCTGCTGCCACCCATTAATTTCTCAACCGCCGAACTAGCGAGTCCCGTGAGAGCTCCCACGCGAGAGTCTTTCTGAGAAAAGGTAGTGCCTTTGCGGCGAAGGGTAATGCTTTTGCGGCGATTCCTGCCAATAGCGGTAGGAAACCGCCTTTCATTCTCAAATAGTATCTCAATTGAGCGGGACTCAATTTCACCGCCAACCCTCTTCCATCGCGAATCGCTTTCTCCATCCTTTTGATTTGACTTCTGGTCCAGGCGATCGAATCCTGACCACCTCTCGTCAGATCTTCGTGAATGAATTTGAATCTCATCGCCTCGCCTCGAGTTGTTAACGCTCTCTTAAGTTTCTTCCTCTGTCCTGGGGATATGTTCACGTTTTTAACCACGTATTGTGTCATAATTCTGTTTTTTAAAATATATTTACTTCAATTGTTTCTTGTTTAATAATTATATTAAAATAATTTTGTAAAATTAATATTGCGTTTATTTTATTTTTGTTATCTATATATATATACACAATTTGTTTTTTGCTTTTATATTTCTCTTATGTGAAATCGTATTGTCACTCTCTCTCCGCGAAGATCTAGCAGTTCACCATTTTGATCCATCAACGTGGTTTTCAGATTATACAACGTGTCTAAAATCACTGGTAGATAAACTAACTTTCGAGGTCTCTCCATGATCTTATAACCCGGCGACACGTTTGGAAAGAAGGAATAGATCGTCGGTTGAGCACTACCATTCACGTAGCTTCCAGCAATCACGTCCACGTTCACCAGAATGCTATTGACTGCGAGAATGTCGACCATATTTTCAGATGCCGCGTGGCCTCGATACATCTTTCGATCGAATCCCAACATCTTGCCTATAGAATCGTCCATGTTGAAATCCACTCGAAAATTATCTTCCAAATCCAACATCGTCTGTAAGGTATTAGGATTGGGAGCGAGTCTGATCTTGTTGCTTCCCTTTCCACCCATCTTCATTCGCGTCTGAATGTAATTGTTCAAATCGTCTATGTCATAACTCCCTTTGGGAATTCGAATCTCCAACCAATCCGTTCCGTCGGAATACTTGAACGAGTTATTCTTTTCGGTGACGTTGGGAAAGGAATAATAAGTCTCCAGATTCACCAACGCCATCTCGTATCTTTTCTCTCTATGGAAGGTTCCAATTTCGTAGCGAATCGAGTCGAATCGCCACTCACCACGATTTGAATGGATTGTTTTGCAACCGTATTCTCGGCTATCCGTCCTAACAATTCTCCATGTACGAACATTATATTTAATTTTATTTTTTTTTATTTAAAACTAATTATTTGAAGATTTATTATTTTCTAATTTTTTTTATTTTCACGCTCTATCTTATTATCATCAGAAACATAAAACTTGTCGAATCCGCACCGATATTTTACGCGATTAAATTCGCTTATCAAATCGATCATGACAAAATTGTAAAGTCCACCATCCCAAACCCTCTTGCAGAATCTCCTGAATTCCGCAGCGCTCATGTCGTTTGCGACGTGATCGCCGTAGATGTGATTGAGATTCTTGAGATCTTGGCAAAAGAGACATAGAAAATTAGCGTTCTCCCTTATCGTCTGTCTGGGCAATCGAAAATAATTCTGCGACAGGTAGAAACAGTCCACGTTGCTGTGTCGACCCCTAACGTAATACGATTCGCATCGGTTCTGTCTCTCCAAAAGCAGATCGTCGAAAATCATGAGATTTTTATCTTCCAATTTCAGTTCTCTAGGATCCGGAACATCGCTAGCGTTCTCATAAAATCGACACTCGACGTTCGAAGATGCATTTCTCTTCATCAGTTCCGTCGCCGCACCATCCAAAATGGTCGAAAGTGGAGCTTTGCTCTTGTCGAATTCCTCCCTACTGTCAAAGATTCTGGCTATGACGTCCTTGGGCAATCTACGATCCATGCACTCTCGAAGCAATCTGTATTCGGGTTGAAACAAGCTCTTGCCAAACACGAACAATCTATCGTAATCCAACCAGTCGGGTCGGGACAACAGATTCATCAACAGATTGGTCTTTCCACAATTCGATTTTCCCACTATCAAACCTCTTATGCTTTTGGGAAAGAACTCGTTATTCGACCTCTTGGTCGCGGCGTCATTCCAAGACATATCTTTAATGTTCATCTTTGTTTTATTTTTTTTGTTGTTGTTATTTTAGATTCTTTTCAAACGCAAATTTTTTATGTTTTTCAAACTCAGTTTTTAATGTTATTATTTATTTATATCACACCGTCGAGAGTTCTCTTCAATCCGGATCCACTCGTCATTTTGGCTAAATCTTGTATGGGTACCACAGCATCCTTAAAATCTTTCCAACTTTTCGGCGTTCGCTCTAACGCAGCTCGCTTCGCCGGCGGACTGATCAACTTGTCGATCAACGCGTCGGCTGCCCTCTTGCCAGCCACAGAAGCTATCCTACCACTGGCTTCGGAAGCGGCTTTCTTACCAGCATCCAAAGCCGTCTTCTTACCGAGCTCAAACGCGGTCGATGCGAGTTTTCTACCCGCATCGCTCGTGAACGCTCGCATAATAGAATCGACGATGCCAGAACCGCCTTGAACGTAAGTTCTGACGTATCTCCTGTTCTTTATCACCAACATATTTTTATTTTTATAATATATTTTGTTTTTTTCACTGGTAAATCGTTTTGTTGTTTTAAATACTTTATTTTCTAGTGTAAAAATTTACTGTTTTATTTTTGTTTGTTTGTTTGTTTCTCTCTACTTATTATATACACATCAATCCTTCAATTCGTTCATCAGCCTTTTATAGTGGTTTTTATTCAAAACCTTCTGTCTTAACAATTCGTCAGATATAGCAACTATCTGATTATCTAACCTTGTGTTACCAGCCCGTCTGCTCGCCATCAACAAACTCAATCTCTGAGACAGAGCGTCAGAATCGCTCGGAAGAAAAGTGGTTTTCACCCCTTTGCCAGTCACCGATTCGACGAACTTCTTGTTCATATCCCATATGGGTTTCACCACTTTCGTCCACTTGTAACCTCTGTTGGCTTTGGGTCTCGACTCTCTGGCATCGTTATTTCTCTTCATGGCGTGGGTCTGGACCAGAATGTCGCCGTAATTGTCGAAATCCTGATCCGTGTAATCGCTGGGCTTGTCGTAAAGGAGCAATTTGCGCAGTCCATCAGTTACTTTATACTTATTCGAACCGACAATTAAATCTTCATCATCCATTTTCACTTCTGTGTCGCCCACAAACGTTCTACCCTCAGAATCCTTATAAATTTCATACAACAGATCTCTTTTACCGCCATCCTCGGACGACGCGACGCTATCAGTGGTGATAGTCGAAGCTGTATCGTCGCTCACGTCGGTTTGAGTCCCTGTAGGGACGCAATCCGGTGTAGATTGAAAGGAATACCGATTTCCAAAACTACCGGGCAACGAACCCATTCTCAAAGAACTCTCCTTTATGGGTCTCAATTCTTCGACTATCTCCTTCCTGCTTCGCTCTTGACCCTCCGTCACGGGTTTAAATATTTTTGTGGCTTCGCGTTTGAGTTCCATCTCACCAAGACGTCTGCTCTTATCAGCAGACTGAATCCCCTTCTTAGCACGCTCAAACTCTTCTAAAATTCGATCTCGGTGTCTAGAATCCATCTGTAAAAACATCTTTCGTTTTTAATTGTTTATTATTTTCAAAATTAAATGTATAATTATTTTTATGTTTATGTTTTTTTCTCTCTCCGAAATATCGATCACTTTTTTTTATTTATTTCCTAGGGTATTCCCCCCGCTCACGTCAGAAATGGAAGCGTTCGACAGTTGTCCGTCAAGTTTTTTGGAGGAAAAAAAATCCGGGTATTCCCCCCACCCACCCCACGACGAGGGGAGATAACTCTGTATGATCGAGTTTATGAGAATCGAGCAATCCGATCGGTCAATTGGCGGAGAATCGAGCGATCTGATCGGTCGATTAGCTGAGTTTGGAAATTCCCACTATGGGAATTCCCCTAATGACGTCATAAATGGGAAAAACCCACCGCCCCAAAAACAATAGAGAATTCTGGACCACTGGTCTAGAATTCTCAAACCGTTTTTTGATGCTAGCCTAGAATTTTTTGCTCGCGTTCACCAACGATGGATTGATGGTCTGATCTGCGATGGGAACGTCGACAAAAATTTTTAAAGTAAAAGACAAAGTGAAAATGTACAATTTCACCTTTTTTTAAAAAACGCGTGACATTCAACGTTCACCACGAGTATTTGAACGTTAAAAGTGCGATCTAGGAGTCACAAAAAAACATGGAGATTTCAAGACCACTGAACATTTTTGTGAACAAGCGTGCGATTTAACACTGAATCCCACGTTGGTAAACGCATCGTGTACACGTACATGTACAAAGTGGTCGTGCACTCTCCTTTTATACCTACTTCTATGTGACAGTTTAACGGACGTGACAACCGTTACTTATTCCCAGTTCCTTATTCGACATTCGCTATCAACGGATAAAATCGGTTGAGAGCGAATGTCGAATTAGGAACTGGGAATAAATAACGGTTATCATGTCCCCGGCAGTTTATACTTAAATCGACTGATAACGCATGTCGAATAAGGAACTGGGAATAAGTAACGATTGTCACGTCCCCGACAGTTCACACTTTCTGTTTCTGGCGAAGTCAAGTATGAACACCAACAAGAAGGCTGGTTTTGCTTGTGGGCGTACTGGTAATGGGTACGTTGCTCAGTTGTGGAGGGTGGAATACTATTATTGCTGTCAACACAGGATTCAGACGTTTAAGATCACTTTCAACTTTCCCAAACATTAGGAGTCTATGAGAGGTAAAATGCAGACATAAATGCTCCAAAGTTTCATCATTCTCACATGTGCATCTGATGTAGAGTTAATTCCGGAAAACAGAACCACCAAGTATCCGTGTCAGATTTATGCTGAGGCTGTAACATGGAAGCAGAATGGAATCGCCTGTGATGACTGCAACTTATGGTATCATGCTGCGTGCATGAATAAGACCACCCTATTGTATAACTGTCTGATTAACCCTCCGCTCTGATGTCGAAATATCAAAATGTTTTCAAGAAGAAATTTGTTTCTCATACTTCAGATAGGAATTTAACCAATTCAGTCTTGTTTGACAGAGCCCACGGGGCTCTGTCAGACAAGAATGAATTGGTTAAATTCTATTTTGCATTGTGGGAAAAAATTATGCTTGAAATATCAGTATTTTGACTTCAGTGTTTTAGGGGTTCCAGTTTCGAAGCATTGCGCATCATTCGGAATGGCCTACGTTACGTCCAGATTTTTTTAACTCTTTCGCTGCACACAAAACTCCAAGTTGTTTAGGCTCAAGTACAGATTCAGTCGGTCCACCAGATGCCTCTTCATCACCCAGGTCACCCAGTCCGCATACTAAAGAGAGTGAACGGACGTGAAGCATTGAATAACTTTGTGATCCTTAATATGAATTCCCAGTGCATTAAAAACAAGGAGGCTAACTTGTAAAATAATATTAACAGCTATAATCCAAGTATTCTGCTCTGAACCGAGCCATGGCTGAACAATTCTGTCTACGGCTCAGTGGGTTTTTTGTCCATCAAGCCACTGTATCCAGGCCTACAAGAAGAACAAAGTCGACGCTTTAGTGGAGTGCTCACTAAAGTATGGTCCGACCGGGTGTAATAGTATCGACGACCCTGGTACAATGAAGTCAGTTTATGTGTCGCTTACCCTGGGTAATAATTAGAGGCTGTTACTTGGTTGTGTTCATATCCGCGGAGATATCAGCACGAGGTAACGTCTTACCAGATTTAAACCAAACGTCGAAGGCTGATGTGAAGTTACCGAGGGTTGTCGGCCAATATGAAACTTACCAAGTAATAACAGCTTTATTTATAAACCAAAACAGATAGGTATTCAGTGTTCTCAGATCTGTTACTTTCTCTGACAGTGTTATTGTTTCTCATTCTTTTCACTAAGTCCGAAGTTTCTTCTTCTCCTAGTTCGGCTATCCAAACGTATCGGCTTCCCCGCTGAGGAAGATGCGAGGTTTGGATAGCTGAACTATCTCTTCTTCGATGAATCTCCGCTTTCGACTCTGAGTCTTAATTTGCATTGACTTTTCTGTACAACTCTCTTCTTCCTTCTCTCCATCCACATAATCCTTACTTATTGCCATAATTTATTCCTCAACATACAAAACAAAATCAGCTTCAAACTACTCCTTTATGTCTGGTAACGTCAGTTCTCTCGATTGCGATCGACGAATAACGGCTCAGGTTTGCGATGCAAACAAATTGAATGCGCCTTGTGATGCACCAAGGGGGGCAACTCTGTTCATATCGGAAATCGAGCTTGAAGTCAAATCTGCCGAGTTTGATTATGGTCAATTTGTAGGAACGTAAATTATATCTAATACTTAATTTACTGCTTATTATTGCCTCCCCCCCCCCCCCCCCCGACACCAGTCCATCCAGTGAGATACAATATGTGCGTCTACGTTTAGCCAATTGTCAGTCAGAACAGGAAGATTGTTTTATTGGTCAAAGGCGACTTGAACTTACCAGATATTAATTGGTAAACACTGTCATGTGAAGTAACTTCTAACGCTGCGGTAGTTAACAAGCGTTTCATCAGCTGCATGCACTAGTGTGAGCAAATGTGTGTTTTCTCAACCTGATTAAGTAGTACAACCTCTTCCCGGCCAACATTACATCACTAGTGGAGATCTATTATTCTTATTCCAGGTATAACGGACCATGACAGCGTACCATATCGTCTCAAATGTATCTACCAAGAGATCAAAGTCATATATAAAAATATATGTTTGCAAGAAAGTTGAACTGGGCTCCGTGAAAGAGTGAGTCACTCGATTACTTCAAACTTTCATCAAACCTTTAATACATGCATGCACGGGTGTGGCCTTGAGCAAATGTGGGTTTTCTCAATCCGATCAAGTAGTACACTCCACCTCTTCATCATTAGTGAACAGGTGCATTCGTATTCCAGATATAACTGACCATGACAGTGTACCATATCATCTCAAGTGTATCCACCAAGAGATCAAAGAGATATATAATAATATATGTCTGGAAGATGGTTGAACTAGGCTCCATGAAAGAGTGATGTCACTCGATTACTTCAAACATCCATCAGAACTTCAATACATCTAAGCCAGTGGAGAATGTGCGGCTCTTCGTTAAACACAGTTTTGTTATGGCTCCAAGAGAAGAATGCACCATCCATGTCCTCATCAATCAGATTCTCTCTGTCATTGCCCAATCCTGATCCGTGAGCTTAAATCATCCGAAAGACAAAGTGGAGAGTTATGAAAGCACAGAAGAAAATGCGGACACCATGCGTAAAAAGGACATCAAGCGCTTAAGCGCTTAAATCAACATGTAAATCAGCATACACCCCGTACATCGGCAATATCATTAGTACTGGATTAACATCCATCCCAAAGACGATATGGAGATGGGGCTGGGGCTCCTCGAGAGTACAGTACTTGCACAACGTTCTCAGACAGCGGTAGGAAGGCAAATATACTCAACGACCTTTTCAACAAGGATGACTGTGTTGATTCAAAAAACATATGTAGCAACGTTATGAGACACATGGGTGCACACAATGTCCTGCGCGATGCACTCTGTAAGAGACGTTCCTTGGGACCAATCCTTACTATACATGACTTAGTAGAGAACATCGACACCAGGGATTAGTCCGACTGATGCCATTCTATTGGACTTCGTAAAGGCTTTCGATAAAGTTCCCCATATGCATCTACAGCACAAGCTCCATTTCTACGACACAGTCATAATCTCCTCAGATGATACACGATTTTCTTGTCGATCGTACTCAGCGAGTTCTCTTGGATGATGTAGCTCCCGTTTAACGCCAGGGGGGAATATACTCGGCCCTTTGCCCTTCGTCGATCTCATCGCTGGCCAAGTAGATTGCGTCTCAGATGAATCAACAGAACATCCGTTTGCAGGTGATTGTGCCTAGTACAGGGACAACAGAACTTTTGTTCATGACGCACATATCCAACACGGTTCTGATAATCTACAGCAGTGGAAAAAGGACTTATTGATGGAATTTCGCCCAATGTAATGTCTTTTCTATAGGGGAAATGCCATCGGTCTCACTGACAGAATAGGCTCTCAGGATTTCCAGGTCGTCGCCCAAATCACACAATTGCCGATAGTCCTGTCCGGAAGGTCAGCTACCACTCCCACACTTTATAATCAGTCGTGAGGCCCTCAAAGAGAAATCAGACATATTTACAAAGTACCCGAAATCCGAACAGTCTGGGAGTTTTGTTGTCAAAATTGTCTCCTTTACTGTTTCGCTTCGGTTTCCCATATACACGTCCGTTCATCCAATCATCTACGAAACTGTGAGATTCCAAAGTACACAGATGAGTCGTATCTCCTAGTAGAGGGAAAAGAGGCGGATGAGGTGACTACCACCAGTAAATTGAAATGACCCGCACGAGAGGCATCCGAGCCTGTTTACAAATACAGTAACTTAGTTGTTGGTACTTTGAGTGCGTGTGTGCTTCAATACACTTGAATCGGCTTATGCTCCATCCGGAAGAAGAAGGTGTGCAGACCAATAATTAAATGAAACAAACCTGAACAAATATATAGATGCACAAATACGATTTGGTTATAATTGGCTGGTTTTGTAGCATATCCATGGAGAACCATATATATTTTATTGAAATTAGAGTGACCTGTACACATGCACAGAGCACTGACAAGACAACGACCCAATACAACATGGATAGCCTAATTATGGACGGACCCCCTCCCCTATCTATTTTTGTAACTCGATTTTTTTCATAAGTATCGATAAAAGGGAAAACCAGGGTGTCTAACGACTGGATTTGCATTGTAAAATGCTATTCAAAAATGCCCAATTACTAGCCATTTTCTGTCAATTAAGCCATTTGTTCTTTATTTCTCACCCTTTAAGCTTTATTAAGCATCGCATTCTTATTTCGCATCACTTTTTGAAAGCCAATTCGACGACTTACCCCACAGTACCCTATAGACACCCATAGAACCCGATAAATACCCATGGGGTATATATGGGGGTTCTATGGGGTAAATCGCCAGACTCTTTAAACAATAAACACCACGGACATCCTGGAGACGGAGGTAGTGAAGGGTACTGGTTAAAACGTCACATGACCAAAACTTCACATTTCAAAATAGTCAATACGTCACATTTTGGGTCAGAACGTCACACACTTTTGGTCAAAACGTCACACACTTTTGGTCCAAGCGTCACATACTTTTGGTCAAAACGCCACATACTTTTGGTAAAAACGCCACATACGTTTGGTAAAAAACGCCACACACTCAGAAATCAAGATAACATGGCATTTACCATTGCAAACTTTTTCATGTACAGTGTCCATGCAACAAGTCAGTTCGGCCCACGCATTTCTGTTTTCTATGTTAAGGTTGACTGATCCAGCCAACTGTGTTTTTCATTGGTGTCTGGGGTGCTCCTTTGAAATATAATATAGTGTAACTGTTTTCCACAACGTGCTCCACAAACAAACATAGAAAGAGATAAAGTTGGATAAGTTTGATAGTTACTGGAGAAAATATCCAAAATGACCTTGCGGGTTGATCAATAGAGATTGATGAGTCCAATGGGGGTTATGGTGAAAATAGTCAAGCTAACATTCCGTGGCCTATAACATAAAATTATATCTTTTTATCACACGATCATCCAGCACGATTAGAAGACGACATTTGAAAAACATACACTAAATGACTAAACATTTTCACTTTTTGTTTCTCGGACAATAGATTCGTAGAGGTACGATCGCCTCACAACATGCAGTAGGTCCGGACCTGATGATTTGATATATTTCCATCACCCCGCTCATTTCAAACTCCCCCTCACCTACCAGGATCAATGAAACCATGTAACATGTTTTCAGACATTTTCTACGACGAGATGGTGTATCTATGAAAATATTTGAAAGATGCATGTATAAATACCACTATTGTGCTCCCTTTATCAAATATAACCAATGGAAGTGAATAGCTTTAGTCCCTTATATTTGGTAAGTTGTCCAATATGAAATAATTATTATGTTACGTCTTGACCAAAATGTGACGTTTTGACCCAAAAGTGTATGAGGTTTTGAACAAAAGGTGTGTGACGTTTTGACCAAACGTATTTGACGTTTTGACAAAAAATGTGACGTTTTAACCATTTTGAAATGTGACGTTTTGGTTGTGTGATGTTATGACCTGCTCCCGAAGTGGGTGTCTATGTGTTGTTGTGGATAATAAAGCGCCCAGTGCACAAGGCTTTCAGCTATAGCTCCTGTGATGAAACGTTCAGAGGGCCACACTGACCTTCCATTTTCCAAAATTTTCGAGGGGAGCCTCCCAGACCCCGCCAAGAGGTGAGATAACCCTTTCGTGCTCGTGTTCAACTCGTCGCAACGCAGTGACCTTCTCCGCAGTGTATTTTCATTCATCGATAAATGCATTTCAAAATCCATGTTTTACAGTTCACCCGGGTCGAACAACCCGGAAATGCTAAAAATACAATTTTACTAACAGTCAGTTGACTTGACCGAAAGGTTGATTGTAACCACATTACCAGTAAAAAAGTATATCACAACACAGAAAAAGCATGTCAACATATCTAGCCGTTCCGTTGAAAAAGTCAAATGAAGCTGATTTAGTGAAACCTCTCAGAAGTTTTATACAGAACACCTACAGTGAAGCTGATCCCGAGAGTTACAACCAGTCAATCAATGAATTCAACAAACTGAGAAATTTAATGTTAGCTAAGTCGGCGGACAAGCATGAATCCGCCCTGGAGGTTCTATATCGGTGAGTCACCATGGTCAGTGTGTCATTATCATTCGCTTTTACCACATTTCGGGCAATAATTAGAAAAGTCGAGCCCAAGTGTTCAACCAAACGCACCTTTCATCCCAGTTGAAAATTCGAGTTGCTGCAACCACACTCCACCACGGCACAGGTATTGTTTTACCTGTCTTTCACAAAAAAGTGTCGAATTACCCCAAAACCCTGCATAGAACCGGCGTGGATCACACAGTGTCAGTAATTAACTCAAGGGCTAGTCTTTGTAAGACTGTGACCCAGGGCCCTCCTGGCCCTCGCAGTCTTTGAGCAACCCATACAAATTTCATCTGACTAAAACGGAAAGAAACTGGCCGTATTTGGGTTGACTAGTTCACACTTCATATCGAAGACAAAAATCACATAATCAACATAGTACTTGTCGTACTCGGCCCACATATCATTTATTTACGTGTCTGCATCATTATTTAACGCAAACACAGCATGAAATTCAAGAAAAGTTGAAAATATCTGACTTCACCACATTAAAAAACATTGATTTCAAAGATAAACAATTGTACTACGCATGCGCACAGATTACTTTACCCCGAGTTTAAGTAAGACAACTTACTGAGACATCATGTAAGGATTACACTAGTCCAGCGATCTGAACATAGTGGCTACCCCTCTACGTTCAGATTCTTCCCATTCAGTCCTATAGAAAACATTCCCATCAAGTTTTTATGGGAACTCAAAACTCGAAAATAGGAATATATATCAAGCTTTCTCCCTTAATTCCGACTGCAGTCAATAGTACATGTATTTCCTTACATTTGGGCAGAGTTTATTGATCCAAACTAGGTTTTATCCTTTAATTATCGTCATTTGAGTATGCGTGAGGCGGCAACGGAGGTTTCGAAATCGGCCATGTTTTTGTTTTAATATGAAACAGTAAAAACAATAACCTAGTTACCTAGTAATGGCGTCAAAACGAATAGACCTTTTCTTCGATGCAAGTCGGAATCTCGATCTCATTCGTGCAGAGGAGGTCATCAAATTTGGTCGCATTCGCACAGATCAGATTATCAAACCCCTTCTGTGCAATTGCGATCAAATTTCCTATTCTGCATCGACGAAAAGGTCTATTGTTTATTTGATAAGACCTTACGGTCGAAACTATAGTCATACCAGTGGCTCTGCCGGGCAAATACTACGAGATTTCCTTTCCCCCAACATGGGGCTCTACATTCTAACTCACTGAAACAAATACTAAAGTCCGCCTCACACAGTAATGGACAAACATAGAAACATGCCTCCCCCGGACTCCTTCAGTCCAAATGCTCAAGGGGAGCCAGGTCAAAAACCATCCGACTGACTATGAGAAAGGCAACATCTCCATGTTGATTCCAAGTGACTTCTACGGAACTAACTGAATGAGAAAATACACAATATAGTGGTCGGTTAGTAAAACACAACTGTATATGCACAAGCCTATCTTGTTACACATTCTGACAACGATAAAATAGTATGAATGATAGACTTCATACCGGTACCTAGCAAACTCTTCCAAATATGATAGGTGAGCTGTTCAAATTATGAATAAGCGAAGCTCTTCTATAAAACAGCCAAACGCTACGCTTACGCAATTTAGCTCATCGACAAAGCAGCCAAACTCCTCGATAAAGCAGCAAATAGTCAAATAAATAACCCTTAAATAAAGGTGCTGACATCTGATACAGCCTAATCTGTTCTTAATGGCAATAAAGGGTTATATAATCCCAATGAGTGGAAATCCACCCACATCATTTTTCAGCGCAAATTAAGTGCAAATAAAGGGCACGAGCTGACAAATAATAGCATACATTGCACACTTGCTCTCAATCTATCAACAATATCCTTTGAAATGTCGCCAATTAATTACTCAGGCAATGTACTCAGCATAATAATTGGAAAGCACATTACCTCCAAAAATACAGGACACACATGCTGATGAGCCTTTTGGTATGGCCATATTTCATACTGCATGCCGACACTGATACAGACTTACGTGCTAAAAATAGGGCCAGATCATTTTACTGGAAACACTGACGGCCTCGGCGTCGTATCATGGAAAGCACATGCGTTCAACAATATAGCATGCAATTATAGATGAGCCTTAGAGCAAGGTCTAGGGGTGAATGGAGGAAACGGGTAGCTAAGCCATCCACCTTTGGTCCTCCACCAGTGCCATTGACCATCACGCATGCGAAATACTGATACGATCTCACAAATAAAACAGTGTACACATAGTATATTCGAATTGCACCCAATTAATGAAACACGTATTTTCACACACAGCAGTTACTCAAAAACCACAAACAACATGCTGTATCATGCGCTAAATAAGTAACCCGTACCTATGCTCAGCGTACAGCTGATGGAGCGCAATCCATTTTCATAAGCAGTGAAAAGTTACATAACTCCATGGGGTGGAAGTCCACCCATATGAGTGTCCAAAACATGGACCACAATCTATAACAATTCTCTGCCCATATACTCAGCGTGCAGAGAGCCATGATCGCATACTCTGAGAGTATTGGAGGGGGACCACCCTCCCCACATAACACTATGCCGGACCCACCGAATGTCTCGCACTAAACGTGCAGTGGTAACCATGCAGCCACAAGACTAGCTCTTGAGACATCCTAACTCTCTTCGCAAAAAGTCATATAACAGACCCCCACAACTGCCTGTAAGCATGCCTTTGTTTCTGCCTCCCCCATTTCAGTCAAATTTCTAATAATAAAAAACGTCCTAAACTGTTTGTGTATGAAACATCCTAAATTGCCGTGTACGAAAAGCCCATGTATGGAACGTGCAGTTTCACTCTCGGACAATGGGACATACAATAATTTCTTAACATGCCCCTTTCAAATTTCAAATAATAAAAAACGTCCTAAACTGTTTGTGTATGAAACATCCTAAATTGCCGTGTACGAAAAGCCCATGTATGGAACGTGCAGTTTCACTCTCGGACAATGGGACATACAATAATTTCTTTACATGCCCCTTTCATGATTCGCAACATATTCCTGCCAGGATTTCATTGCCAGGGATAGGCAAATGTAAACGTGTAACTGTTTGTGACATTTGTCTTAGCAGAGAACAGAAAAAGATACTCAAAAAATTAGGAGTACATATTCACCCAACATCACATCAAATCAAGTCACTCAAGGTAAGAGGCTCTTTGCTAATACACTTAACTATGCCTAACTACAATTTACAAACTGGTTGGAAAATTCTTAAGAAATATCAGTGACAATTATCCCTCCCTTCAAATGCATGCATGTGGGAACATGTTAACTTTGTTTCAGGTGCGCGGCATGTTGCATGCTTGTGACTTTCAAATGGCAAGGCCTGGTTTTGTGACCGTGCAATGCAGGGTGACCACAGTTACGATGTGTTAACGATCATTTGTACATCAGCGATTTCTGTTGGCACACGATGGTTTTCGTTTGTTTACTTTTTGCGGAAGTCAGGTGGCAGTATTTTGAACTGTTTTCTCACCATTCCTTACTGCTTTTGAATTGTTGACAATACAATAACACCAGCGGTTGAACTTAACGGATATCCGGTTGTAATCCGGTTATGCCTGACGATTAGCTCCAAAAAATGGGCCAACCGTTTCAGCACTAGACGGCATGTTGTAAATTTTTGGGTTAATTTACAAAAAATGAAGACTTAAGTAGAATTGACACTTTTATTAACAGCAAATCGATATTGCATTGTACAACAAATAAAAAAAAGATACACTTTACAGAAAAAAAAAACCCACGTAATTATACGGTGCCGCAATACTTTGCTGTTATGCCAATATTAATAGATGGCACGTGTGCTTTTATTGAAAATAAAAATGAGTATGAAAAAATATCAGAAGTGGTTATAATAGAAATAACATGACTTGGTTGGGTATCAGATACAGGTAGAGTAGGAGCAGACTCAAGAGGGAGAGCAGAAGAAGAATGCAAAGTAGAGGTAACCTCAAGAGACAGTGCAGAAGAAGAATGCAAAGTAGAGGGATGAGAAGGATGTGCTGTCTCACAATCTTTGCAATGTCAGTTTTTGTATTAATTCTGCTTCTATAATCTTAAAAATATCCTTCAAATAAGAAGTCAGAGGAACTGGAAAGCTATCGAGTGTACCAGAAATGTATTGCAAAGAAAACAAACATCTGTTAACTGGACATATGCTGTAAAGAAAACAATCGAGAGTACAAGAAATATATTGCAAAGAAGAAAAATAACTAGTAATATTTTGCAAACAAAACATCTAAGGAGCAGATGCTCTCAAGAGATAAATTTTATTAAAAACACTTTGTTATAGTGATTAAGGATTTGTAACAAACAATCACTGTATTATAAACTCATATGTTGGACAGTATGTAACCAATTGGACGGTATTTTGGTGATGGACAGTATGTCGACTGCAATATAAAACATTTCCAACATATCTTCATGTTACAATTACGGGTAGTATGATGTGTTGGTGTTGTAGGTCATGGGGTCCACCACACCCATATCAGTTCTGCGTTGAACCCACCTTGACATACAGTATTGGAGCAATGTAGAATATGCTGGCGATGCATGGTTGAAATTGGTATACATGTACATGTTGGCCCAACTTTGAGATGCCACATGAAACCCACCCCAAGAACTTTACAGGAAGCAGCGAACAAGCTGCTAGTTACTCGAGGGTACTGGAATCTGGCTGCTAATAGTGTGAGATCCTTGCAGTGAGAATGACATCCAGAAGTTAGAGATTGCTCAACAACAAACTGCTCATTATGTCTGCAATGACTTCCCAGAGACAGCAAGGTAGAGTACAGCTGCTGTGGAGTGGTTGTAATCCAACTGCGGGCAGTGATGTCCATGCATGCATTTACCAAGTAATGAAAATCATCATGAGCAAAATTTTAATTAATGAAGTGCCAGGTTGTACCCATTGCTTCATTAATTATATTTGTGATAATTATTTGTATAAGTAGTGTCTAGAATCTAACATTATGGCATCTAGAAATATTGCCCACTAATGGCAAGTGACTACTCCACAATGGATGAACTGTAAATGACATTCTCCTTTCTTGCAATTTGCCATCCCTATAAAGGTCCTGGAAGAACAAACGCAGACACACTGCTACATCATCTATGGAAGTCATGCCTTCCAAAAAGAGCTACATTGTATACATGTACATGTACATTCAGAAAGGTCCACGTCATACAATTTGTAATTACAGCATGAAACAGGCTGTACATGTGCAGTACAGCTGCTATGGACTCATTGGACTGGTCATTTTCCACACGTGGGCAATGTTTCTGTGTGTACAATAATATTAGATTCCAAACACTAATTATAGGAATAAACATTAAAAATTTAATTAATGAAGCACCGGGTACAACCTGGTGCTTCATTCATTAAAATTTTGCTAGTGATGATTTTTATTACCTGGTAAATGCATGCATTGACATCACTGTCCACACATGGATTACAACCAGTACATGGTGACTGTACTATATACAGAACATCCATGAAGGAATTCTGAACTCCCTTCCATGCTCGCCCATTGACTGGAATGCCCTACCCAGACTGTAATTGACACAGTTTGTTCTAAAGTGGAAGAGCATCACTGGTCACATTCATCCTTCTAATCTGTACATGTATTAAAATACATACGACTATCAGGGACCTCAAGGGATATAAATCGCATTAGACAAACAAAGAGCATACATGTAAAAAAATCTTCTAGCCTACTGCTTCACAATTTTCATGTTTGACATCGTCAAAAGGATGATTCACAGATTTGTTCAAATCAAACCATAGGGGTCATATTTAAGGGTCTTACAAGGCTGCGCAATATTAAACTGTACATACAGTACCGTATGGCTGTTGTGAACTGCTGACGGGTGGGCAATATCTCCATGGATGGAATAATATTAGATTTGAAACACTAATTATAGGAATAATCATCAAAAACTTAATTAATGAAGCAAACCCAGTGCTTCATTAATTAAAATCTTGCTGATGATGATTTTTATTACATGTACCTGGTAAATTCATGAGTTGACATCACTGTCCACACATTGATTACAGCCAGTCCACAGTGACTGTACTGTATACAGAACATCCATGAAGGAATTCTTTGAATCTCTTTGTGAAGATTCCATGGATTTTGGTGAGGTGAGTTCTTCAGGACCCTTACTTTTAATATTTCTGTGCATATCTGACATGTTCTTTTTATATTTTTAGGTATTATGACCAGCTGATGGCCATTGAAAACAAATTGCCAATTACAGAGAATCAGGTAAATTTATTGAGCTCACAGCGGAAATTTTTAAATTTCTTACAGGGGTTGTTTTTTTTCAGCATAATTTTATACCTCCCTAATAAGTTATTTCTTTATTTTTACATCTCATTCAAATGCTCATGTTCAACTGCACAGGTTTGCAGACATTTTAAAAAATGACATGACATACAGATGTACTCTCTCTTCAAATGCGAATATTGTTGAACTCAGTTGTTTAACCTATGACATAAAATACATTTTTTAAATTCATGAAAAATGGTCAACACCATCGAAAGTAGGAATAAACAAACTGTAGGAGGTATAATGCACTATCAATCGCAAAGCTTCATCCTGGAAGATTGTATGAAAAAATGCTGAAACCTGCCATTCTCAGCCACACAGTAGCGCCAAAGGCAGAATTCTTCCACTGTCTCCAGCCCTCCACCTACATGTAGTCATGGAGCACATCATCCCCTCGTTCTAAAACCTGAGAAAAAATTATAGATTTTTCATCTTGCTTTCAGCTATACACCCCAGAGCAATCTGTAGAAATAATATCTAAAAAACTAGCCAATTTTTCAAAGCCACTTTCCAAAAATTCCTACAATAATTTACAACTATGCATCATGCTCCAGCACAGTGTCTAGAACATTCTATTCTCTCGTCCAAGATATAGTGTAATGCTATCATATGCCTGATACTAAAAATAAATCTCCAATTTCCATGGCATCTCCAAACAAAAAATTCTGATGAAACAAATCTATAATGAAATTATATATTCATATATGGGTTTCAGTTGTGGCACGAACGCATTTTAATAAACTCGTGTACATGTATATGCTTTGATTGCAGTACCTACACCTTTTAGTCAAACTTACAGTACAGTCACAATGGACTGGTCATAATCCACATGTGGGTAGTTATGTCTACGTATGTGTTCACCAGGTAAAAAAAATCAGCAGCAGCAAAATTTCAATTAATGAATCACCAGGTTGTACCTGATGCTTCATTAATTAAATTTTTGATCATTATGCCTATAATTAGTATTTGGAATCAAATATATTTTGCGTCCGTGGAAATATTACTCAACAGTGGAAAGTGACCAGTCCACGGCAGCCATACTCTATACATGTACAGTTAAAACTAGAAGTCCTGTCATGAAATGCGCACAAATAGCACATCGATCTGCGTGTTAATCAATGCGTTATGATCACAGTAAGGCTATCATATTCTGTACATATGGCCTGTGCACAAGCAATGTTTCAGACAATGGACCTCCGGGTAACCCGGAGGTCCATTGGCAAAAACATTGCCTGTGTTTGCTATGAGTAACCAGGAGAACCTGCTGTGCTTTGGATACCATTCGATATGGCAATTGCGCACAATTCCTACGTGCAATTCAGCCTAGATAAGCGCACAGTTCGTGACAGGACTTCTAGTTTTAACTGTATAGGCGTTGAATGCACTACCTGCACATTTTTATGCAATTCATACATGTATATAGGCTTCCAGCATTGATCCATCTATCAGGCTACATTTTGTGTGATTTCAGATAAGAGTGACGTTCAAATGGAAAGATGCTTTTGACAAAGAGTCTTGGTTTTCTGGGAGAAGAACTTTGGGTAAGATCACAGCAAGCGCTTGTATACATACATTTCCAAAGAGGTAACTTCGCCCAGTTCTTTAATGGCATTTCCAGTTCTGTTAGACATGATTGTTTACTAAATACAGTACAGTCTCCGTGGATTTATCGTAATCCTCATGTGGGTAGTGATATCCACGTACACGGTTACCAGGTAATAAAAATCATCATCAGATTAATTTTAATTAAGGCCTAAAAAAATATAAAATCTGTTTCCCAGGCCCTCTCGCATGGTCCTTTTGGCTGCCGCATGCTCTCTTTTTATAACCAATTTAAACTTTTAAAAAAATTAAAATTAAATGGTTTATGTCTGATATTTTACCCAAGTTAAAAAAATTGATGAATTTGTCCCTTGAGTGCAAGAAGGCTTTGCAATGCTTTAGCATTGCAAAGCCTTCTTGCACTCAAGGGATGAAATACACCACCACCCATGCTATTCTGTAGATTATGAGGCCTAAAACTTGAACCAAGAACTTGAACTTTTGATGGCAAAGAAGTAATTACTGAAATAAAAAATAAAATAAAAAGCCGCTCACCTGCATGCAATTTCACAAATAATGGCCTGAGAAACAGAAGATCTACTTTGTGTGGCCTAATGATGACATTTTTTATGATAATTCCTTAATATAATTAGTGTTGCAATCTGTCGAAAATACTGCCCATCCCATGGAAAGTGACCTGTCCGGGGTGGCCATTCTGTAATTATGACTGAAGAGTCACTACAGCCGTAGTTTCATGATTACGCTGCATATATCCACCAATTGGGATAACCTTCTGCAGACAAAACCATCAGCACTGTTCACAAATCACGGTACAGATTTTTTATATTTTCATTGTCTCAAAAACATACCCGATAACTTATGACCCCTTATTAGAAGATGCTTCACAAGCTCATTCTGTTGGTGAAGGGCCATTAGATGTTTTTGAGGCCCAAAATGAAAATGTTGAATTAGTTGAGAAATCTCTTTTTTTAAGTGTCATCTGCTTTTCGTGTGAGGTAAATGCATGGTTAATATCTTGACTTTTCAAGATGAATTAAATATTTACATTCATTGATTGTAATGTCTGTAACTGGAGCATGACATCATATCTCTATATCTTTGTCAGGAAAGGGACATCAATTTGCATCAACAGGTTGTCTGGGTGCATTATCCACAAAACGTGGGTAAATAAGTGCCCCATAAAGGCATCTGATTCCTTACAAAATTTGATTTGCCAAAACAAAAAATCCAAGGCCTGTACAGTCCTCCATAGATGACTTCTGAACATGCGAAGAGCCAAGGAAGGAGAGTCCTCAGTTCCTGAAATACCCATTCTTTTGAGATGCCTGTCGAGTGTGATAGTTCTAATGCGGGGAGGTGTGAGTTAACTCGTGGGCACTTCCTGTCTGGACCAGTGGTAGGTATGATAAATACGGAAATTACTTGAAATTTCCATTATTTATCCACCATTACCACAGGCACATATCTTATATCAAGATTGCAAATCTTCAATTATTGTATGGAATGAGCTCATGTCTTCTAAAACTATATACCATATACCAAACATTGGCATTAATTGTGGTCCACCATAGCCAAGAGAGAGGCTTGCAAGCTTTTCACTATAAAGCCAAACTATATGTAGTATTCTCTGCATCATCCACATTTATCCGTGTTTGAATTTTTGAATTTATAGCTGGACAAAGGCAAGTTACGTGATCCAGACTGTTTACTGCAGCCTTCCAGTTTTCTAGAAAGTAAAACTGGAGAGACTGGGTCCAAGTGGAATCAAGTCTGTTGCTGCTCCACACAGACCTAGAAGTCTCATGAACTCCCTCACATTCACTGTCCCCGCTTGAATAAAATAGCGGGAGAATGTTCTTATGAGATGAGCTCTGGCAAGAGGAAGATGGACAAAATTCAGATGTGTCTGAAATTCCATTCCCATATGCCGAAAGGTGGATCACGGATTAGATCCTACTTCTGTATGTTGATGAGAAACCCCAGTGTCTGCAAGATAGTTAGAAGCTTCTGAACATCCTGACCATGAGTTTCCTTGTGGAAGTGTCTTTGAACCATGTGTTGCATTGATATAAGATGGGCCACTATTGTCATTGTATGACTCTACAAGAACAGAGCATGATGACCCATGATCTCTGCCATCCAAATGTTCCGATCTGGAGTCGGACTATTATCCGAGTAATATGAAGCCGTCTCTGAAGGTGAATTGTTCGTAGAGCGTAGAGAATGCATGCAAGAGCTTTTTGCAAAGCTTTTCCTAACTCAGATTCCAGACATAATGGATGATCATGATGTCTAGATGAAGATCTTCGTGGAGATGTTGGACAGCGACGTTTGCATGAATGATGATGTGAAGAAGAATATGCATCACTGTGTGGTGAATCTCAAGTTGTATGATGAGAGGGATAGCTATCTGAATGGTAATGATGTTTGTGTGGTGAACGATAACATCGACAATCAGACTTTTTACCCAGTGAATATCTATGGCAACTATGATGATCCAAAATCAGGTACTAGTAAGGAACCATGATTTGCATTACCTCTGGAAGGAGTGCCGTAGAAGATGTAGTAGTAAAGGAGCTTCTTGTGATTCTGGACGATTCACTTAATGGTAGTGCTGTGAATCGCTGAGAGGGTATTTGCGTAAATGTATTCAGGGTTGTCTCAGCCATATCTATGCAGGATGGCCTGTACCTCCCCTCCCCCCCTCCCCACCTGAGCTGGCATCAGTCAAAGTAACAGCAGTCCTTGAAAGCAAAGCTGCTGCCGATGAATTTTTACTGAGCACCTTGGATGCCTGCTCTCCCTCAGCTGGTACAGCCTCCAAGGAAACTAAGTCTGCCGCATGTACATCCGGTGAAGATGATATATGCACCATTTTTTCTTCGGGCAAATCTCCTGGGATGGGAGAAGAAGAGAAAAGAGATGCATTCATGGGATAAAGTTTAGTCATGTTAGGATCTGAGAATAAAACAAATGGTTGAACTTTTGTCCAACATTTATTTTCCCATGTAGCACAAATATCACAAGTATTTGTGGGTTACAACTGATGCAAGTCCAGCAAGATGAATGATTATCACTACTTGACTTCTTGGTAAAACAATTTGAGCAGAAAGTTTCCATTTTTCCCAAAATTCGGATGCAAGAAAAACAAAGTCAAAATTGAGAGTTGAAAATATTTTTTTTTTATCAACACTCAATACATGAATACCAGTTAGTTCAGGAAATGCAAAAAACAAAAATGTTCGGAACCAACCAAGGAGTTTTAATACTAAGTGACTTTAAACCCCAGAAAATCTGGTTGTAGCCTAAGATGCTGAATGTGGTCAAAAGCTTGCTAAAAGCTTATGCATGATATACTTAGGCAAAGCATAAAATATATAATATATATCAACATATGAATTCTAAGAAACAATAAGCAAGTGTAGATGTGATAAGAAACGTCTAAAACTGGGTAATATTTTAGACAAGATTGGAAAAAATGTGTCCAAAGTTAGAAAAATACCTAACATAATGATACAGAATTACTATACAAGTAATGAACAATGAAACAAGAAAGTATGGTAGTACAGTGGAACCCTTTTAATTGAATAGCCACTTTGCCAGTGAAAATTATTCAATTAACAGGAGTATTTCAATAAACAGGGATTGTGTCACTTTCCTATATTCTAGAGACAAACAAGATATAATAGATTAAATGCCTGCATTAGATGGACTGATGCCAAATAGGTCTATAAACAAAGAAAAACTGGGGAGAGTCAAGGTAATCTCTTGACAGGTTATACAATTTTTTTATTCAATTAACAGGAGTTTACTCTGTAACCTGTATTCAATTAACAGGTCAAATTTGTAATGGAGGTATGCTAAATGGTTTTGTGTTGGGAAATTGTATTCAATTATCAGGGTTATTCAGTTAAGAGATATCCAAATAAGTGAACCCCACTGTAAATAAAGGATAGGAGAAATCTATCTCTCAAACTTTATTAAGGCTGAACCACAGTGAAGTATGGACCAATAATTTGCAAATAATAACAGAGCTTATCAGTTGCACAGATAGCGGGGCTGTAAGTGCTGAATATGTAGATATTATAAACCCATTCTGAGTTGATAATATCTAACACATGTAAGAATTATAGACAAAAATACAGGCTATAATTACCACGACAATGAATCCAAGTATGCCCACAAATAAAATAAATATTTGGAAGCATATCGCATCCATGTGAAATCTGCTCTAGCATAAGATAACTGGAATAATCTGTAATAAACCAAACTGGCAAAAGCCTATACACACTAGGGCAGGGCCCAATTTGAGGGGGTATCCAAAAGCCTGCTGTCCTTGGGTAACAAATGGGCATAATTTGTGAAAAAAAATATTCTAAAAAACCCTAAATGCATTGAAATGGCTGTGGAGTAGAAGGGAAGGATACATTGAACAGACATTAATGTAACATAATATTTTTGTTGAGGGATTGACCCAAAATTGGGTGATCCAAGATTTAATCAATTAAATCATAATTTTAAAGCACAGCCTGCAACACATCACTGTCTGCCATCTTCCTGATGGTGTCATATCTTCTTAACCCTTTCAGCGCTATTCTAAAAAATCGTCAGTTAATTTTCATTTTTTGTCTCAAAAACATAGGTTATGACCCCTATTTGGAACGAGCTCATCGAGCTCATTCCAATGAGGGGTCATAACCTATGTTGGAACAAAAAAAGAAAAAAATTAGTTCAACAAATTTTTTTGCACGTGTCGTCTGCTTTTCATGTTAGGTAAAGGGTTAAGACATGATCCTTCTTCTTGATCCAACATTTGAAGCCAGGAAAGTGCAGAAATTTCAGAGAGCTAAGAAACAGAACTTGTTTATAAAAAGCCAAACAAAAAAAATAATTATTGGCAGAAATTGAGCACACTTCCTTGGCTCTGAACATGAACAGAAGCCATCTATGGAAGACTGTACAGGACTCCATTTTTAGCTCACCGAAGGGAGCTCAACTTATCACTTGCCGTCCGGTCGTCCGCCGTCGTGAACATTTTTCAAACGACTTCTCCTCGGAAACCACTGGTCCGATTTTCACAAAACTTCATGTGAATGTTCATTACTATATGGCAATTCAGGTTTGTTCAAATGAAATGGCCACACCTTGGGGGCTCTGTATGGGGCATAACTCTGATAGCACCGTATGAATTATAGAAAACTTATTAAAAAATCTTCTTCTCCAGAACCAGTGGGCAGAATCTTTTGATACTTGGTATGCAGCATCTTGGTATGGGTCTGATTCAAGTTTGTTCAAATGGACCCCTGGATTCATATTTGGGCTCACTATAGAAGCCCAAATTCGAACTTAGTGCATTTCAGGCAAATTTCTTAAAAAATCTTCTCCAGATCCAGCAGGCAGAATCTTTTGATATTTGGTATGCAACATTGTGGGTTGGATCTGATTCAAGTTTGTTCAAATCAGCCCCCTGGATTCACATTTGGGCTCAGTATAGAAGCCCGAATTCGAACTTAGTGCATTTCAGGCAAATTAGTTAAAAAATCTTCTTCTCAAGATCCAGAAGGCAGAATCTTTTCGTATTTGGTATGCACCATTGTGGGGTGGATCTGATTCAAGTTTGTTCAAATCGGCCCCCTGGATTCCCCCCTGGATTCACATTTGGGCTCACTATAAAAGCTTGAATTCGAACTTAGTGCATTTCAGGCAAATTTCTTAAAAAATCTTCTTCTCCAAATCCAGCAGGCAGAATCTTTTGATATTTGGTATGCAACATTGTGGGGTGGATCTGATTCAAGTTTGTTCAAATCGGCCCCCTGGGTTCATATTTGGGCTCAGTATAGGAGCCCAATTTGAACTTAGTGCATTTCGGGCAAATTTCTTTAAAAATCTTCTTCTCAAGATCCAGCAGGCAGAATCTTTTGATATTGGGTATGCAGCATGCTTAGGGGGGTGAGATTCAAGTTTGTTCAAGCCAAGTCCCTGGGTTTATATTTGGGCTCACTGTGATATATCCCGAATTATAACTTAGTTCAAAATGAGGAATTTTCTTTAAAAATCTTCTTCTTCAGATCCAGCGGTCAGAATGTTTTGATATTTGGTATGCAGCATCCTTAGGGGGGTGAGATTCAAGTTTGTTCAAGCCATGTCCCTAGGTCCATATATGGGCTCACTGTGGGAGCCCGAATGATAACTTAGTTCAAAATGAGGAATTTTCTTTAAAAGTCGTCTTCTTCAGATCCAGCAGTTGGAATGTTTTGATATTTGGCATGCAGCATCCTTGGGGGTGAGATTCAAGTTTGTTCAAGCCAAGTCCCTGGGTTCATATTTGGGCTCACTGTGGGAGCCCGAATGATAACTTAGTTCAAAATGAGGAATTTTCTTTAAAAATCTTCTTCTTCAGATCCAGCAGATGAATGCTTTTGATATTTGGTATGCAACATCCTTAGGGCTGTAAGATTCAAGTTTGTTCAAGCCATGGCCCTAGTTCCATAAAATTTGTCTCTCATGACTCCATTCCTTTGTAGTGTTGATGAACCATGTCTAACTGAATGTGACCCCAAATACTTCTTTGAACCACTTTGGCCGGTGAGCAATTAAGGCTCCTTGGGGCCTCTTGTTTTTATTGTTTTACCTTAAATTTTATTTTGGGAGGGTTCAAAATTAATGCTTTTGGCCTGAATTCTGGCGAATAGAGTGCCTGCATGTCTGGGCCAGTGGTAATGCTCGATAAATACATGTACTCATTCTTGTCTCTCCATTTTAGTTCTCTTCTTCCTGTTTTCATCAAATCACCTCAAAATCTGTAAGTGACTTCTCTCTCAATTTTCCCCTAATGTTGATCAGTAGGTCAGTACTGTATTTTGATTGCTCTGTATCTTGCTATTTTTTCAGCAATCGCCTCAGCAGCATATGAGAAAGTTTGCATGATTTTCAATATTGCTGCCTTGCAGAGTCAGATTGCTGCTATTCAAAATGTAGAAAGTGATGAAGGACTAAAAAATGCAGCAAAACTATTTCAGGTAGGTTTATATATTCTTTCAACACTTTTTTTTTCTACATACAACTTACAACCCTAATGGTTGGCCTGTTTTCTGAGTATATTATAAACGGTATGTTCTCAGATCTGAAAATAAGCAGTCTGACATTTTTAGAATGAGGTCCCCAGGGGGTGAATTTGATGATGCTATCCCATACAGTTTGCCAATTTATCCTCCGGGTACCTCTTTTGGTTTAGTTTTGAGTCCCTGATTCAGATTGAGGTTCACAGAGGGTAAATTTAGTGATGCTACCCTGCAGTGCAGGGTAGCATCATTAAATTCACCCTCTGGGGACCTCATTTTGCAGATGACAGTCAGCTTATTTTCTGGCTTGTATGTTCTGTAAATGTCTCCATTGGGTTCAGCTTAACTTCCCTTTGATCATTCTTAGCAGTTCTTGGGGGTCAGTTTCTAAGCCAATTGAGTCCAAAAAAGAATATAAATTAGGGTAACAAATTAACCCTTTACCCAATGCAGACAATATCAAAATTTATTATTTTAAATATCATTTTTTCAAATTTTTCAAAAAGTTTCAACAAAACCATATGAATGGAATGAGCTGAACAAGCTCGTTCCAATGAGGCGTCACATGATATGGTTTTGTTGAAATTTTTTGAAAAATAATATTTTTTTTAACTGCTGAATTTGCATATTACGTGGGCAGATGTGATCGATTCGTTGGATAAAGGGTTAATAAAATTCCTCCAATCGGTTTTGTGTTATGTGTTGTTGCTAAGCCTATTGAGACAGAAAAAATATAAATAGAGGGTGAAAATGAATAAATTTCAAACACAGTTACCCCTTCAATGCCATATCCACTTAGCCACCATGCTCCCAAACTATATCTGTTATCCATTCATATCAATTACAAAGTTAGTACATTGGGGAGCCTGACAGTTTCTTGTTGTGGCCTGGTGGTTCTCTCTGGGTATCCCAGCTTCCTCCACCCATAAAACTGTCTGACAAAACGTGACCATGGCAGTCAAAAGTGTTGGTAAATCCCAATAAAAAAATTAGATAAATGGTTAATGCTGGGAGATGTTATAAAATGAATGAGAGCAGGTGTTATGAAAGAATTTTATCTTTTACTTTCAGCAATCAAGTGGTTTATTTGGCCATCTCAAAGATGTTGTTTTGTCTCATGTACAGCAAGATCCAACCCCAGATCTAAATCCTGATACTCTTGGTGCTATGGCAGCCTTAATGGTAGCCCAAGGTCAAGAAAGTATTTACAGAAAAGCTGTTGCTGGTACGTGAAAACACACTTATTGGGAAAATTTGAAAGTTGTCCATAACTGTCCATAGCTCGAAATCATATTGTGTCTGTCAGTTAATTTGACAGTGTGTATGGCTATAACTGATTGAGGCCACCCCATGCAAAAGTAGTTCACCCTGTAATGGATAGCTTTAGCAAAAATGGATTTTATCAGAGGTGGCATAGCCAGGGGGCACATGCCCCTCCACTTTTTTCCACAGATATGTTTCGTAGTTACACAATGAGTTAAAATGGGTGCATGGAAGCATGTCAATGTATTCCTGTAACATTTTTGAAAATCCAAACAATATTTAGCCAAAAAAATTCCACTTTCAGTGGCTTCGGTCCATTCCTTTTACTTCAACCATCTTCCAACACGAAGGCTGGCCTTCGGGTTGGAGGATGATTGAAGTAGAAGAAATGGACAGGACAGTGACCACACAGCTGCATATTCATCTAAACGAGAGACTATAGCGAGACATGGTACATTTACTGATATATGATTGTAACTGTTCTCACATTGGGTCAAACCATGCACGGTAGCATTGTAAATTTGTGCCCCTCCACTTTTATTGAGTTTCCGCCGCCTCTGGTTTTTTTAATTCCTTCCAGACATAAACTGTTCTGAGAAGAGGTTTTATTAGATATCGAATTACAGATTGATGAGAATGGTGGCCGAGTGGATTAGTGTGCTGGTCTCTCCGGCCAGAGGTCATGTGATCAATCCCTGGTCAGGGAAGGTTCTTGAGGTGTCTGAACACTCTTTGTCAGCATCAATTGTGGGGTTGAAGCTACATGTATCACAGCATACCATTCTATCATCCGTGACAGAAAATGGCTGTCCTCTATTCACAGGGAGACACACTCCACGAAGGTTAAAGATCCCTTTATAGTTTTCGAGAAGAGTGAGGCCACAAAGTTGTCGCAATGAAGGTTGTCACCACATACCTTTACCATTGGGCCAAGGAAAGGCATTAACCCTTTGAACCCTAGCGACCCTTTTTCCGTCCAGCAACATGATATGTCATAATGTCATTAAATAGGATGGCTGTTCAGTAAATGTGTGGGGTAGTCCAATCAGCATTTTCAATGTGCAGCCCGAGGCTGCACATTTAAAATATTGATTGGTCCTCCCCAAATAATGAATATGGACTCTTCTAATTGCTGCCATTGAACTGGCATGGAAGATACCATTAGAGTTCAAAGGGTTAATATAAGTTGCATAACTTGCTCGCAAATCCTTATAAAACATATAAGCTTAAAACAAAGATTGATGAGAAAACATTTTGACACAAGAAATTTGTCTTCATTATGCATTTGGCCTGAGTTTAATCTAGTTTGTCATCATCAGCCTTCCATGTTTTGAATGATATCTGCCGTATATTTATACGACAACCAGTGGCCCAGACTAGCTGGTGCTAATACAAATTAATCCAGGGCCAAACACAAATTTTCTCCCCCATTCCCCCAAATTTGCATGCAAAACCCCAAAAATTAAGTCCTAGATGGTCCTCCATACTTTTGAGATCTGTGCATGCGCAGTATCCAGGAAGGTACCAAAATTGGTGCCAACCATCATTCTTAGTTTGGCCCTAAAGTCAGCAACAATGAACTGACATCTGTGCTTTTAAATCTCCTTTTTTGAGGATGCCAGACACAAATCAATGGTAAAATTGGTGAATCCAAGGCTGTAAATGGATGATGGAAGGAAACAACGGTTGGAAACGTTCAGGGCTGTAACTTTATTATAATTATAAAAATTATTTCATGTTTCCCAATTTCGGGACATACGCCTGACGTCATCATTCTTGCTAATGATTTATCCACTGTTTGTTAAGCATTCCTTCCCTATCCCTCCTTGAAGCCCTCCTGTTAAATTCCTTAGCTTTTTGGCTATTTTTATTGAAATTTTTTTATTAAATTTTTTGGGAGTTAACATGTTTTACAGAATGTTTATTCTGTTTATCCCCATGGTTACGTCTTCACCTTAGGGGTGTTGGGTTGTTTTGATCTTGCATCTTCTATCCGATGTATCGTTTTTTCTTCATATGAAGATCTAGCTTTACATCTGGTAGCATTAAAATCTGTTACTGACTTTGGGCCTTTTTGCATGCCTGATGTCTTGTTTCCTGTTTTTTCCTTGATGTTGTTTACATTGACAACGTCTTCAATATAGGTAGGTCATCTTTAGACGCAGACTTCGTGCAGAGGAAAGAGGAAATTCTTTCCTTCCCGATACAGTCTAGACAGGTGTTGGAGGCCTTTGGCCATGTAGATGACACTGTATTTAACCTCTCTAGTACTAAGAGGAAAGGAGGTTTCCTATCGACATCCTCCATAAATATACCATTTCTTGGACCACATTCATTTAAAACGGTTGGAGATGATGTCTAGAGAGCTCCTCTGCATTTAGATGAGCAGACCGGGGATTTAGACATATCCCTATCTGCATCATTTAATATACGCTCAGATGTGATGGAATGTGCTATTTCATCAAATAGAGCGAATCTGGACGCGATGCCATATGCAGATCACCTTACCAGAGCTATGATACAATTTCGTAATGAGAAGAGTATGTTTGCTCCTCTCTTAGAGTTCTTTCCAGGGCAATCATGTATGCCACGTATAAATCCGCCCTGACAGTTGCAAATTTGGAGTTAATCAGACGTGATGCTGCCCTTGTGTCGTCATCACTTATAGATGACAAGGTGAAAAGCTCTCTCCGAGTCACTTCGGTCTCTGGACATACTCTGTTTGACAACAAACTACAGTTGATCTATGAACAGGCTACCAAGAAAGCTTCCAGTGCTCTGCTTTTGAAGTTGGTGTCTCAACAACACACTTCAGCAGACCGGGGTAAGTGAGGACAGTCTAAATCAAAATCATCTAAAGGGAACTCCTCGCGAGGGTATAAAAAACCCTCTTATAATTATTCCAGAGGTCGTCAGTACAGCGACTCGGGAAAAGGGCGTAGGTCTGATCAAGATTATAGGTCAGACACCCCTAAGCCGACGGGATGAGGTTCTTCGCAGGGAGGACGTAGTTTCTCCTCCAGTAAGCCTTGTAAGTCCTACAGGTGATGGTCAAGACCTCTATGCCAGTTGGCGGAAGGTTTTCAAACTTCGCGAGAAACTGGATAGCAGACAGGGAAGATCAGTGGGTGAGAAGTTTAGTCTCGGAAGGCTATCATTCCAAGCAAAACCCACACTAACAAGATGTCTGCGTTAGACAAATCTATCGGCAGATCCTTTCAAAAAGGAGTCTCTCCTAGCAGAGGTACAGGCTCTTTTATTAAAGGAAGCAATAGAGGTCATCAAGACTCAAGATTCTCAAGGTTTTACAGTCACCTGTTCCTCATGCCGAAGCCAGGCGGCTCGTTCTGACCGTTAATAGACTTGAGCTGGATAAACAAGTTGATCGTGGCTCCAAAGTTCTATATGGAAACCATTCGGTTGGTAAAAGCGAGCATTCGAGTGGACAACTATGCAGCAAGCATAGATCTAAATGATGCTTACTTTCATGTCCTGGTACATCCGGCATTCAGAAAGTACCTGCGGTTTGCTGTGCAAGGTGAGGTTTACCAGTTCAGAGCAATGTGCTTCGGTCTGAACCTGGCTCCTTGGGCTTTCACTCAAAATAAGGAACTGGGTAATGTCATACTTCCAAGCTCTTTTGGCTGTGATAACGTCGGCTTACTTGGACACCATTCTTCGGAGATACGGCAACAGAATTATTCTTCAGAATGATGTTCATAGTCTGCTTCAATTGTTCCGATGTCTCGGTTTCATAGTAAATGCTCACTTTTGTCTAAACTCAAACACAGTAACAGTGAGAGAGTTTATGCGACTGATGGGGCTGTGCAGAGCGGCTGTAGATCTTATTCCGATGGGGCACCTGTGCCCTTGTCCCTTCCAGATATTCTTCACTCAGAACTGGAGTGTGAAGACGCATTTGCTCGAAGCCAGTATTGTTTTAACGGTCCTAGTAAAACAAAGGTTCAGATATGGGCAGATCTTCAGTGGTTAACTCAAGGAGTTCCGCTTCAACTACCGGATCCTGCTTTTGCGATTATGACGGATGTGAGTCAGACGGGCTGGTGTGCGACCCTAAGTCACGCAGATTTGAAGTGCCAGGGTCTTTGGGACTCATGGTTCCAAAAGAAGCACATAAACATCAAAGAGATGATGTCAATATGGCTAGCACTACAACATTGGATTCGCTGAATAGCAAACGTCCATGTTCAAATTCTGTCGGACAACTCGACAGTTGTTGCTTCCATCAGGAACCAACCATTACCCTGAGCGAAATTATTCAGTTGTTATGCTCACTTTTGTCTAAACTCCGACACAGTAACAGCGGGAGAGTTTATGCGACTGATGGGGTTGTGCGGAGCGGCTGTGGATCTTATTCCGATGGGCCGTCTGCGCACTCATCCACTCCAGATATTCTTTACTTAGAACTGGAGTGTGAAGACGCATTCGCTCAAAGCCAGTATTGTTTTAACGGACCTAGTAAAACAAAAGGTTCAGATATGGGCAGATCTTCAGTGGTTAACTCAAGGAGTTCCGCTTCAAATACTGGATCCGGCTTTCACGATTATGACGGATGCAAGTCAGATGGGCTGGTGTGCAACCCTATGTCCCACAGACTTGAAGTGCCAGGGTCTCTAGGACTCTTGGTTCCAAGAGATGCACATAAACATCAAAGAGATGATGTCAATATGGCTAGCACTACATCATTGGATTGTTCAAATAGCGAACGTCCATGTTCAAATTCGGATGGACCACTCGACAATAGTTGCTTACATCAGGAACCAAGGTGGCACTCACTCAATTCCATTATGCGAATTAATGGAGAAGATTCTCCTATTCATTCTGAATCATCACGTTCATCTCTCAGTCCATCATATACCGAGTTGGATCTGAATGTATTAGCAGACTCGTTCTCTCAGAATGGTCGTCTGTTGCCATCGGAGTGGACTCTCAACAAGCGAATATTCAGACAGATTTGCTACCAGTGGAATCGTCCCATGATAGATCTTTTTGTGACATACCTAAACAATCAGTTACTGACGTTCCTGTCACCATGCCCAGATCATCGAGCATATGCAGTAGACACTCTGTCGATCTCATGGGATGGGATGATAGGATATGCATATCCTGCAGCTTCTTTGATTCAGCAGAGTCTGTTAAAGATCAAACAGTCTCATTGCAAAATCTTGCTAGTAGCACCTCTGTCGTCACAGAAATCTTGGACCAATCTACTCAGGTGTCTGTTATGGGACATTCCCCAGATGCTTCCTCCACGAGAGGATCTTCTTTATCAGAGGAAGTCCCGCGCACTACATCACAACCCAGAAGGTCTCAACCTTCACGTATTTCCATTGTACGGTCCTTCTTGCACGGGAAACATTTTACAGAACAAGCAGTGGACGCAATTTCTAACTGTAGAAGGGCCTCCTCTTCATTGAATTATGTACATTCCTGTTATTGCATGTTTTTCCTGGCATAATTAGGATTCAGTTATCCCTCTTCACCTTGGCATCAAAATAGTTTGAAAATACTCAAATTTTATGCAACAAACTTTTCCCATTAGGCAACTAAGAATTCCATAAATTTAATCTTGTTTGACAGAGCTCATTGAACTCTGTCAAACAAGATTGAATTTGTTAAATTCCTAGGTGATTACTATACTACAGTACAGTCACCGTGGACTGGTCGTAATCCATGCGTGTGCAGTGATGTCCAGGCATGCATTTACCAGGTAATAAAATTAATCATCAGAACAATTTCAATTATTCATTAATTAAATTTTTGATTATTATTTCTATAATTAATGTTTGGAATCTAATATTATTGCTTCTGTAGAAATATTACCCACCTGAGGAAAGTGACCAATCAACGGTGACCATACTGCTGTATGTATTTCGCTGTTCAAGAATTTTTCCTTCTTGAAAAATCCTTGAAAACTTACCTAATTTTATGTGTCCTTGAATATGTACATTCTTGATGGAAACATGTGCATTGATACAAATTTTGTTTCTTTTTAGATCGAATGAAGGAAGTTGTTATTGCCAAATTAGCACATCAGTGCTCTGATCTCTATAGTGATGCTTTAAAACTCATGCAGCTACAGTCTGTCAAAGAAATTTGGCCCAAGGTTTGTATTTAATGCAATTGAAAATGTGTTAACCTCTTACCTAACATAAGGGGTTCTCTGCCTTCTCTATAATAAAAAATGCCAGGAAGGCCTATAAAAAAAATTCTTGTTTCTCAGGCAATTTTTCCTCAATTTTATGATGGTGGGGGGGATGCTTTTTTCCCTTCGTTTATTCACAAAAAGTTCTGAAAATAGTTGGAATCAATTTAGCTACTTACACTATTATGTGGCAAACCAGTGTTTTCAGCATTGGAAATTTCCCATAAGGTAGTTGAAAATTTAACCAACTACACATGTATCTTGTTTGACAGAGCTCTGTACGCTCTGTCAAACAAGTTATTGCTGGTTAAATATTTGTCCTAAAAGTGCAAATTAGTGTCATAGAAGAGATTTCCAGCTGAAAAAAAAGGTGCGGAGGCAGATTTTCTGTGATGAGGGAGGTGCCTGAGAAACAAGAATTTTTTTTTAATGGCCTAATAATTAATTATTTTTCCCAATTTCTGCCTCCAAAATATAGCTCATGACCCCTCATTGGAACGTATTTATAGGATTCATTTCAATGAGGGATCATAAGCTTGTTGATTTTTTAAAAAAATAAACATTCTGAAAAATGCAGGAGGACAAAAAATCGCTCTCCTCAATCAGCTTAGGAGAGCAATTAGCTTTACACAGCATTTTAAGTATCCAGATGAACAAACTCATTGAAACTGAAACCAACAGACTACATCGGTGATTTTATTAACTTTACTAAGGTAAAGCGAAATCTCTTAGACATCTAGATGTCTCACTCAACAACCGAACACACACTTGACAAGACCTGAGTGTGTACCCAGACCTGTTGCCCAAGAAAGTCATTCGCCTACCACTAGTGGTAGGCGTATGACTTTCTTGGACAACAGGTCTGCTTGAATCTACAGTCACATCCTGGTGCAAGTGCTTCAAGTGACAGGATAGTAGTAATGGTAGTATATTATAGTGTCAATATTCCTTGAATAATTACCCCTCAAACTGTGATGTCAGTTGTTGAACTTGAAACTGACAGAAAAAAAAATATTGCTGTGACCCATTTTGCTTCAAATGATTGCAACTGTGTTTGGGTATGGTTGCAGCCATACCTTTTACCACTAAACCACTTTCAAAATGAAATTATGTGATGTTATGTGACTTCGAAGTTAAATTACATTTTTGCTTTACAACAAAAATTTAATGTGAGCATAATATCTCAATCATCCCAGACCAAAATATTTAGGAGGGCAATTTTTCGCTCTCCTTAATTCTTTCAGGAGGGCAGTAAGGAGAGCTAAAAAATCGCTCTCCTGAAATTGCCAAGCCTGAATTTATTGTTATCCTGGAGAAAAATGACAAGCATCATCTGCTTTTTGTGTGGGATAAAAGGCTGATATTGACATCATTTACTGCTTCTGCTTATGAATTCATGACATTTGTCAGGTGCTGTGCACGAGAATTGTTACTACATTAGGGAGTTTGATGGTTGCTTGCCATTGCTCAGTGGTTCTCCCCAGGTACTCTGACTTTGGTCATGCATAAAACTGCCTGACACGAGGTGACCCTGGTTGATGAAAGTGTCATTAAACCCCAATAAATAAACAAATAAGTAGATACATCAGATCAATATATAAATCTTGGTCTTTGAAAAGTTACGACCATTCATGAGTCTTTTTCGTATTGTTTGTTGAAAAGATAAGGAAAAATTTAATTCTGTTTGACAAGTGCATCATTGATTTGTATTTTCAGGACTGGATTTTACAGGTTGGTATGAGGAAAGAATCATTTCTTGGCTTGGCACAATATTACCAGTCTGTAGTTTGTAAACAGTCAAAAAGTTATGGAGAAGAAATATCCAGGCTAACGGTGAGTTCACTTCTGTAGTAATGCATGAAATGCATATCATTTCAGATATTAACATGATAAAAGTACAATGGGACTCAGATAATCCTTTACCTAAAATGAATAGTGAGCGACACTTTCCTGCCAAAAACATTTCTTGAGTTAGCTATAGGCTATTAAAAAAAAGTCTTGTTTCTCAAGCACCTCTCTCGTCAATGAAAACTTGCCTCATCACTTCATTTTTTTGCCTGGAAATCTCTTTGATGATACAGTAAAACCTGTCTTGAGAGACCACTGTCTTGAGAGACCACCTGTCTTGAGAGACCACATCTACCAGGCACCGATTGGTTTTACTCTATAATGGACCTGCTATGGGAGACCACCTGTCTTGAGAGACCACATGTCTTGAGAGACCACTGTGACCTGGTACCAACTTGTATTTTTATGCCATAATGGACCTGTCTTGAGAGACCGCCCCTTTGAAGACTGAAATCATGACAAAAACTTTTTACCTGTACTGGAATTGGAAAATCCACTGTGGTTATACTAACATAATTAAAAGTATTAAAAGCTCTTAATTGGGTTTCAGTTGCTAACTCATTAAAGATTGAGATGTTTTTATAAGACCCCTGTGAAAAGATTAGGATTATTGCTGAATAAACAGTTTCATACATGTCTTAAATGTGACAGATAGGAATAAAAATAAATTTGTGTTGAAAATCTTTTTGTAACAAATTGAAATGGACTGTTATAAAAATTATAAAAATAAATTAGTGTTGAAAATCTTCAATGAAGATTTTCAACACTAATTTATTTTTATAATTTTTATAACAGTCCATTTCAATTTGTTACAAAAACTTCATAAAAAAGAACAACTACAAAGTAATTACAAAAATCCATTCTTCTCCATTTCTGAATTTGTGGTTGGTTATTCACAGACTTGAGAAAACCTGAAACCACCTGTTATGAGAGACCACCTGTCTTGAGAGACCACTTTTGTGTGGCCTAAAGGGCGGTCTCTCAAGACAGGTTCTACTGTACTATTTTGACCTTTTAGGATGAAAAATTTAACCAACTTTATCTTGTTTGACAGTGTGAGCTCTGTCAAACAAGATATAGTTGGTTAAATTTTCAACTGCATTATGGGATAGTTCCACTACTGAAAACATTGTTTTTTCCATAAAATAGTGCAATTCATAAAAAATTTCATTCCATCTAGTAGTAGGAATGTTGTGCATTAACAAATGAAAAAAGAGAAAAATCATACCTCCCTCATCCTAAAACTGAAGTAAAATTGCCTGAGAAACAAGAATTTTTTTTCATAGACATTAATAAAAAAATTTCATTTTTAGCCTCAGAAATGTAGGTTATGAGACTGTTGCCCTGAAGAGTCATAAAGTTAAACAAAAAAATACATTTGGTTCACAAGCATTTAATTTATCAAATCAATGAGGGATGAAGATTTTTATTTTTAGCTCAACTTTGACGAAGTCAAATTTGAGCTATTGTCATGGCCTGTCGTCCGTCTGTCCGTCCGTCCGTCTGTCCATCTATCCGTCTGTCCGTACGTCAACAATTGGCTATGGCTTGGGCTAGAGGTCGTATTTATGAACCGATCTTTACGAAACTTCTTGTGTACCTTTGTTATGACCCTGGGACGGGAATGAGTGTTTTTAGGTGTGGTCCAAAATTCAAGATGGCTGCCAGCGGCCATTTTGTACCGATGATGCAAAAATCAGTTTTTTGTACAGAACTTCTGTATGAAAGTTCTGATTTGAATAAAGTTTTGTATAAATGTTTAGTACCATGGGATACATCACATATAATACAGGTTTTTTTCTCGTGCGTAAATTATTCAAATTAGACTGACTTTGATTTATTTAGTGTTACTTTCAGAGCTGTAAGTGCCAAGCTGCTATGGCTCGGGCTAGAGGCCGTGTTTATGAACCAATCTTTACGAAACTTCTTGGGTACCTTTGTTATGACCCTGGGACGGGAACGAGTGTTTTTGGGTGTGGTCCGAAATTCAAGATGGCTGCCAGTGGCCATTTTGTACCGATGATGCAAAAATCTGTTTTTTGTACAGAACTTCTGTATGAAAGTTCTGATTTGAATAAAGTTTTGTATAAATGTATAGTACAATGGGATACATCACATATAATACAGGTTTTTTTCTCGTGCGTAAATTATGCAAATTAGACTAACTTTGATTTATTTAGTGTTACTTTCAGAGCTGTAAGTGCCAAGCTGCTATGGCTCGGGCTAGAGGCTTTATTTATGAACCAACCTTTACGAAACTTCTTGGGTACCTTTGTTATGACCGTGGGACGAGAACGAGTGTTTTTGGGTGCAGTCCCAAATTTCAGATGGCTGCCAGCAGCCATTTTGTACCGACGATGCCGAAATCTGTTTTTTGTACAGAACTTCCATATGAAAGCTCTGATTTGAATATTTTTTTGTATGAATGTTTAGTACCATGGGATACATTACATATATTCCAGGTTTTTTTCTTGTGCGTAAATTAACTAACTTTGATTTATTTGGTGTTACTTTCAGCACTGTGAGTGCAAATCCCAATACGGCTCGGGCTAGAGGCCGTATTTATGAACCGATCTTCACGAAACTTCTTGGGTACCTTTGTTATCACTGTGGGACGAGAAAGAGTGTTTTTGGATCCAGTCTGAAATTCAAGATGGCCGCTAGCAGCCATTTTGTTCAAAATTAAGTGCAATCAGATTTTTGCGCAGAACTTCCAAATGAAAGATCTGATTTGAATAAATTTTTGTATGAATGTTTAGTACCATGGGATACATTACATATAATACAGAGTTTTTCTCGTGAATAAATTATGCAAATTAGGGGTCCGGGTGGGACTTAGAAAATTTTGGATCAAAATCCGGAAATTAGTTTTTTGGTTTTTTATGCGTTTTGGTCAATTTTAAGACAAAAAAAAAAATTTTTTACACTGAAAATTTGGGGTCTGGGTGGGACTTAGAAAATTTTGTACCAAAATCCGGAAATTAGTTTTTTGTGTTTTGATGCATTTTGGTCAATTTTAAGAAGAAGAAGAAAAAATTTTAGTCTGAAAATATTTTGTTTGGGACTGAAAATTTCCACACAAAAATAATAATCTACAATGATTGGTCTTAATCTGTAGTCCATTACTGTCACCTTGTAATTCTTTTATTATTGTTGACTGGGCCACAACAAATACTAATTCCTGTCATATTCATTATTCAGTTGTCTTGGTCACAGCAAGTACTAATTCCTGTCATATCCAAGTTGAGCTACAGAGTCATTGACTCTTTCATTATATTTTTTTTTAGGGGAGGGGGGGTACATTTATGCACCATTTTCAAAAAATAAATACTGTCCGCATAATATTTAATATTTGAGTTTTCTGCAGAACAGAGCAAACTGGATGTTTACAACACAAACATAATTAATAGGCCGTGTATTTTAACCCTCTGCACAGTGATGTTGAAATATCAAGATTTCAAGACACAAATTTTTCCCAAATGCAACTAGGAATTGAACCACATCAGTCTTGTTTGACAGAGCTCATTGAGCTCTGTCAAACAAGACTGAATTGGTTAAATTCCAAGTTGCATTGTGGAAAAAATTTGCTATTTGAAATTTTGATATTTTGTCTTTAGTGTGCAGAGAGTAAAGCATTCTTTTATGATAATAACATCCAAATACACAAATATCAATCAAAAAAACTTAAAATTTTAAAGTTTCACGATTTCATAGTAAGACACTGACCAGCAATAAAAATGTTCACGAGGGGGGTTCAATTTCATTGAGGGAATTGCACCTGAACCAATACCCTTACTTTTTTTTTTAAGTCTTAAGTTGTTTTTTTTTAAATCAAAACTTAAAATAAAATTTTGAATAACATTTCTTATGAATACAATTGCCAAATATGGCTTTAAAGTTAGGTAATGGGTTGAATGAAGATCTCTTTTTTGAGACAAAAATTGGTTTAATGAGATTTACATATTAAAGTTACATTCTTTCAGTCCTGAATATTGTGGGACAGATTTCATGAATGACATTCTGAGTTTTTTATCATTACATGAATCCATAAATACAAATTATTTCCATCTTGATCATACCACGTTATCCCAGTTCAACATCCTAGCATAATTCTTATATTCTTTTTTTCAAGGTAACAGGCAGTTAATCAGTAATGAAGTGAACAGTTGTGAATAACTCTTTACCTTACAAATTGGAAGCACACGCTCATGTAATTAGGGTCCTGTGAATATTCGAGATTCTATTTGATATCGATATCATACGTCTGCTTTGAGGACGATCCCAAATCAGTCTCGAGATTCAATTTTTTCGAATCTCATACAAACTTCAATTTGTTAATTTCCACCAAAAATTGGATAAAATTGTCATTAGGCAATTCATTCGTGTGGGCTGAATTCAATTTCATATTTAATTGAGTAATTGACAATGTTTAATTGTAAGGTAAGTGGTGAATTTTGCCCAGAACATTATCCATAGTTTTAGTTTTTGAAGGCTTGAATGAAGAGTGTGAATAGTAGCACATTAAGCCTTCAAAAATTAAAACTGTGGATAATAGGCCTAGCTGTTTCAGCAATAGAGCTACAGAGAATATTTACTTATTGGTTGTTAAGGTGTTCACTCAGTCTTGTAAGGGTCATCACAGTGTTCCATAATTTGGTGCTATATGAAATAACTTGTCTTTTGAGATTCGATTCGATATCGATATCAGAGACATGATTCAATTCAAGATTCGATTAAAAAAAATTGTTATTCACAGATCCCTACACGTAATGTACAAATTGTGCAGTTGGGAAAATCAGTTTTTCAAAAAATTTCAGCAAAATCATTTCATGTGACCCCCTCATTGGGACGAGCCGCTTGGCATCGTTCCAATGAGGGGGCCACATGATATATATTTTTGTTAAAATTTTTGGAAAAATCTGAAGAAAAAATATTCAAATTTTGATATCGTGTGAGTAGTGGTGGTGACTGGAATTAGGATGGGTGGCAAAATGGTTGCAGATACTATTTATGTTAACATTGCAGAAGTTACACTCTGTCTTCACTTTCATCATTCTTTATGGACAATTTCCATCTGAACTATGAGATGACGAATATGGCTGTTGCTAAGCTATATTCCAGTTAAAGGATTCAAAGGGAAATGAATCGGGGAGTCAATTTCAAATCGAATGAACCCCAACTTGATATTCAAAAAGGAATCGAATCTTGAATAGGGCTGCACGGTATATCGATAAACCGATATATACCTGTATTCAAACCAATATCGATTGAATACTGGTGTAATTACAAAAATATTGTTTTATCGTCATTATTTATTTACCCACAATTTAATATTTTTATACTGTACCAATGACCCAGACATAGCTGGTGCTAACTCTTAAAATATAGTGCCAAACACAAATTTTGCCCCCCAATCCCCAAAATTTGCATCTAAAACTAAAGAAAACATGTCCTGAAAGGCCCTCCACACTTCGCCCCTACTGCGCATGCGCAGTGTCAAGGACGTTCCGAAATTGGCGCCATTAATTATTTTAAGTTTGGCCCTTCATCAGTTAACATCTGACTGATCTTTGTGCTTATAAATCTCAGTTTAAATGATGCTAGACACATAAATATTAGTGAAATGGTGATTCTAAGGAGGATAGAGAAGGAGGAGAGGAAAAGAATGTGTGACAGAATATTATCAGGGCTGTAACTTAAAATTTTTTAATGAAATTATGTTAAGTTACCTATTTTCAAGGCAGCAGCCATTTTGTTGTCATTCTGATTATTTAGTTACACTGTTTTTTAAGTGTTTTCCTCTCTCCCTGTCCTTTAAGTTCCCCCTTGCTATTCTCCCATGCTTTTGGCATAGTTTCTGTAATTATTATTACTAAAATTTCTTGGGAGTTTTAGCTGAATAACAGAATGAATTCTGTTCTTTCCCCATGTTTACGTCTTCACCTACGGGTGGTTAGGCGTTGTGTTCTGCATCTACCATCTGATGTTCTGCAGTTTCTTCCCTGGAAGTCTCTGTTTTGCATCAGATAGTGTATTTTTGGTAACTGATTTCGGGCCTGGGTGCCTGGAGTCTTATTTTAGTGTTTTTACACTCATTGTTTACATTTACAACAGCCCTCTGTGTGAGGGGGGGATTTCTAAAAAATAATATCTTTATGTTATTTTAATCATAACTAGATACATTATTATTGTTCGTAAGTGTTGAATAAATTGTTTAAAATATTTTTAAAATTTTTGTCCACACTTAGGCTTGGGATCCATTGGGGCTCAACGTTACTTTTCAGAAACTTGGGCTGTTCTGAAAAAATATTTTTTCAAAATATTTTGATTTCAATTATTTTTTCTATATTAATGGATCATATTATTATTATGTATTTTGATTGCCAGGGGTTAGTGCGAGTACCAGGAGTTGTTTTCTTTTCACATTGAAAGGATATTGATCAATTGTTTTAAGAGGAAGTCTTCCTCTGACTTTATTATCATTCTATTTGTGGTCAGTGTACTCGCATTAACTCCTGTTCTGTATCGTATGATTTCGATGACAATATGGGAAGCGTATGTCACGGTATGTTGTTGGGGATTTGGACACTCCGGTCCTTTCCCCGCAGGGTCACTCTACTTTATCAATTTCTATTTCAGACGATCAAGATTAGGGTGATGTATCTGTGATGTCTTCCAACAGTGTGCCTCCGTCGTCACAATTAATGAAGGGCTAGCGGAAAAGTGCTCATGTAAATACGCCAATTGCCTAAGAGGACCCTAGTAGGTTCGACGGCCTTTGACGTCCGCTAGCTCGCCCGGTGTAGCGTCCATTCACCGAATGGTTCGGCAGCCGGGTTCGTCCGTTGCGGTCTAGAAGGAATTTTGGGGTGATGCGAGCACTATAAATTAACTTAATGCACACCCAGTGACGGCGGATCGGAGGGAGAACGCAGGAAGCCTTTTAGTCCGGTTCATAGCTCGTTCCGGTCCATCCGGACGGCAAGCGAGAGAGGCCCCTCTCTCGTTCAACAACATCTGGCCCCAGATGTTGTGGTACAAAATGTGTCGCAAGCGGAGCATACGGCCGTCGCTCGGGATGCTCCGTTGTATAGGCAGTCCGCTGAGACTGCTAAGGCTTCCTCTTCTCGTCAGCGCACACGACCGCACCTTGGCTGCGTGACCGCCGATATATTACCAGCTTCGCCGATCAAGGATTCTTCGGCGACCAGGTCACTCCATCCGGTAGCCAGGGACACGAGGCCTGCAGACTCCGGACGTTCGCATAGGAAGTGTGCGGGAGTCAACGTACACGGAGCTTCCGGCGGCAATGCATCGTAAGACCGCTACTGCACAGGCCTCGGGAACGGACGTGCTTTCCTTAATAGCACAGTTTATCGCAGCATCCCAGCATCAACTGAATCTGTCGCATATATTTTATCCGACGATGCTGGGTTGGGACGCTCCGCGGAAGCGGGTACGGACGTCCGAAAGTTTCATCCGGTCCGACGGGATACCGAAAGGGATTCGGAGGATTTCGAGCTTTCCCTTTCGGAACAACATATGCTGTTGTGTATGTCATCTGACTTGGTCTTCTACAGCTTCTTTCGTCGGACCAGAATGCTGCGATGCCGGATAAGAAACTGATAGCGTCGGTGGACTTAGAAATTTTTGGTTCGGTTCAGGGACATCGTCCCTCAGTTCCGACATAGTCCAATAATGTCACACAAACTTTCGAATTATTGAACGACGCTATATATATTATTATTTTATGCTTGCTATCCAAGCATTTCTGGTTTCTTGTTCGAAGAGTTATGGAGATGTCTTTCAAGTGTGCCTCTGTCGTCATAGTTAATGAAGAGTTAGCGGCAATAAGTGCTCATGGAATATGTCTATCGCCTACGGAGTGACATTCGCTAGCTCACCCGGTGTAGCGTACATTCATCGAATGGTTCGGCTGCCGGGTTCGTCCGTTGCGGTCTAGGAAGGAGATTTGGGTGATGCGAGCACTTTAATTACTTTAGTACTCACCCAGTGACGGCAGATTGAGGACAGATCGGAGGAAGCCTGTTAGTCCGGTTCCTGGCTTGTCCAGGTCCGTCCGGGCTGTGAGTGAGAGAGGTCCCTCTCTCGCCCAACAACATAGGGGACCGCATGTTGTGGTTCAGATATTTTACATTCGGAGCATATGTCCATTGGTCGGGACGCTCCGTTATATTGACAGTCCGAGAGACTGTCTTTAATGCTTCCTCATCCTCACAGCAGGGCACACGACCGCACATTGGCTACGTGACCTCGAGTATCCGATCAGTTTCGGCATTCAGTGATTCCACGGCGAATAGGTCGCACCATCCGGTAGCCAAGGGACACGAGGCCTATACACTCCGTTCGCTCGCATATTGGTAGTATGCACGGGGTAACGATCACGGAGCTTCCAGCGGCAATGCATCGTAAGACCGCTTCTCCTCAGGCCTCAGTGACGGACGTGCTATCCGAGTTAGCACAGTTGTTTCGCAGCATCCCAGCAATTGACAGTTTCTCGGTCGAATCAGGAATTATCCGACGACGCTGGGTCGGTGCGGTCCGCGGTTGCATCAGCTACGGACGACCGAACGCTTTATAGGGTCCGACAGGATGGCGAAAGGGATTCGAAAGATTTCGAGTTTTCCCTTTAGTAGTATCGGAAGATGCCTTTCATATCTTCTGGCATTATCTTCCAGTGATTATTATTTCGGACTTCATTGCTGCGATCTTGGATAAGAGACTTATAGCGTCATTGGACTCGGATTTTTCGATCGGTTCAGGGACATTGTCCCTGACTTACCGACACAGTCCAATATTGTCATTACAACATGTGTTTTATTTTTCGACGCTATATATATATATATATACATGCCTGCTACTAAGCATGATAGTTTAGTTTCTTGTCCGCGTTGCTCATTTCTGCCATTTTATCATTTATACAAATAGTTTATTTTGGCAGAGCAGGGCATACCGAGAGTTCATATGCGTCTAGACGGTGTGATTAAAGACTGCATATATTCTTTTTCGCCGTTTATGTCTTTTCCAATTTCAATGTTGGGAACGACATTATGTATAGTAGACTTAACTTAGACGCTTTATTATACGTAATCCGCCTTACTGAGGCGTTATCATTACGTCTTCAAGAAAAGATTTACGGGATATTATTCTCAATGTAATTTCTTTTGAGGGCAGTAGTTTGTTCACGTATAACTCCGCCCTTCAGTGGCTGATTGGAGTTAGTTAGACGTGACGCAGCCCTAGCTACATCCACACGCGTGGATAGTAAGGTTAAGAACTCTCTCAGAGTCGCTTCGTTCTCGGAGGAGCTTCTCTTCGACGGCAACTTTTCGGCAATCCATGAATTGCTCGATTTATACGTTCTCTTGTCTATCTAGTGTTACAAGAGATTCAGACTGGGGCAAACATTCGGTGGTTGTCTCAGAGAGTGTCACCGCAGTTGCCGGACCCGAGTGTGGCTGTTATGACGGTTGCCAGTCAAACAGATTGGGATATAATACTGATCCCTACGGATTCGAAGTGCCAGGGTCTTTGGGTCCCTCAGTCTTTTAGCAATCAGTTTAACTTCCGCGGAATAATGTTTTTTAGGCTTGCTTTATGTCATTGCATGAACATTATTCAGAAACGCATGCCCAAATTCCTGTCCTTTAATTCGACAGTAGTGGCGTATCTCCGGAACCAGGGAGGCACTCTTTCGTTTCCGTTACTCAATTTAATGGAAAGAATCCGTCTGTTGGTTATTGTACACCAAGTTCAGTTTTGGTCCGTCATATTCCGGGTCGTCTGATTGTTTTATCGGACTCCCGTTCTCTTACGGGTCGCTTGTTGCTGTCAGAATGGACTCTCAACAAACAAGTATTCAATCACATTTGCTATCTATGGGAGCGCCCAATGATGATTTATTTATGACACAGCTTGCTAATCAATTGCAGACGTATGTGTTGGCTTGTCCAGATCTCTGAGCTAATATTGTTAACGCTCTATTGATCTATAGGACGGAATGATAGGATACGCGTATCCTCCGGCGCTGTTGTTTTAGCAGGTATTGCTAAGATAAACAACCACAATACATTTCTGTTGATAGCATCTCTATCTTCACAGAGATCATGTGTAATTTACTCTCTTGTCTACTGTGGGTCTTAACGTGAAATCTTCCTCTATGTGAGGATCTTTTTCACTGGGTAAATCGTGTCATCTTTATCACAACCAGCAAGGTCGCAACCTTCATGTATTCCGTTGTGTGGTCCGTATTGCATTGTAAGCACTGTACTGGACGAGCTTTGGACGCGATTTCTTACTATAGGAGATCCTCTTCTTCGCTATTCTATGCGGCTAAAGTGGAGGCTCTTCCGTCGTGGTGTAGGGATCATTATGTTCATATTGTTGATCCCTCCATACTACTCATTGCTATTTTTTAGTATACTTGTTTCACAAGATCTACTGCAGCCTGTTATTAGTTAGGTTATAGGTTTATGTTACCTCATACCTATGCACTCTACGATAGTTTACAATTGAGTCTTTTGTCTCTTTATCTAAGTCAGTTAGTAACTTTTTGATAAATAGACTTAGAATCTTTAGATTAAATTCCTATACGGATTTTAACTTCGGTTCTTATTTAGCTAAGTAATCATTTGAGCCTCTGGAAACAGTAGTTTTCAAATTCTGACCTTTTAGACAGTAATTCTGTTGGTTTCTCTTTTACTGTAGAGTCAGTGAGTTTCATGCACTATCGATGGATGATTTTCACTTTCATAGTTTCGGAATCAATACTTCCGTTACTATTTAGGTTGGATTGTTGCATAAGAGTTAGGCTCCTATTATCCGGAACCTATTATTTTAAGGTCCTTCCGTCTTCGTATGGGCATAGGCCTTTACTCTTTCCGGGTACAGTTTATGTATTTATAAACAGATATCTGTTTATTACAAAGGGCGTAAGCTTCTTCTGTCTTTGATGTCTAGTAGAAGGACGTTACGCTCCATTTTATTGTAATGGATTCTATTAACTATCGGTACTGCTTATGGTATATCATTGACTTAGCAGTTGTGCTTAAGATTTCGGCTCATGAAGTAAGAGTTCTTCTACTTCTTGGGCTTACATTAATAGTGTCGCTATTATAGATTTTTGAAGGCCGCTCATTGCGCTCAGCCATCCACATTCATGAATTTTATCTTAGAAATATCGAGTCCATTTCTGGAGGCCTCTATTGTTAGGTCTATTATGTACTGCTCAGAATGTCATTCACTTAACAGTTGCTACTATAGCTAGGTAGGCTGTCTGTTTCGGCAGTGTCTCCGTTCGGCTGCCCTCTTCGCTCTGGGCTATTTGACCCAGGGCAAGAAAAAGGGGGGGGGGGGAGGGTGTTCCCTTGGGTCACCTGTTTTACTATGAAAACAAGGGGATACCTCCTCCGGAGTTAGTAATTCTGAGCTGTTATTGGGATGGTTGTTTAGTGAGAAGTTTAGGTTTTTAAAATTCATTCAAGTCTTAGTTTTTAAAGTATAGCTTTTGAATATTGCATATGTCAACGGACATGATTATGCAATCCTCAGACACTTTTAGGAGTATAAGAGTCTCTATTCTCTAGACTTACTTTATTTATTGGCTTACTTTAAAAATTATTAGTATAAGGATTATATTGGATATTAATAGAGTACATGGATGTATGAAGCTCAATTTTGGAAGGTGTTGTATCTTTCTAATTTATCATAAATAAGAAAGATACATGTAAGGCCTATTACTTCTTTTTCCCTACAGGGGATGACTCTATTTTATTTTATTGAGCGTATTCTATTTTGCTCTATGTCCTTGGCCCTCCAGCCTTTTTACTATTCAGCTATGTCTGGGTCATTGGTACAGTATAAAAATGTTAAAAAATTTATAGTAATTTATATATTTTTTATACTTACCAATGACCCAGACGGGGATGGCCCTCCCAGGAGTTGGGAACTCTTGCCTCCCCGCTGAGTACATAGCGCTTACCAGGCACTGGTTATTAGAATGATTAATGGCGCCAATTTCGGAACGTCCTTGACACTGCGCATGCGCAGTAGGGGCGAAGTGTGGAGGGCCTTTCAGGACATGTTTTCTTTAGTTTTAGATGCAAATTTTGGGGATTGGGGGGCAAAATTTGTGTTTGGCCCTATATTTTAAGAGTTAGCACCAGCTATGTCTGGGTCATTGGTAAGTATAAAAAATATATAAATTACTATAAATTTTTTAACTTTCAAGATGTCTTGAGTTTTTTAACTGTAGCCCTGAATGAATAATATTATCCCTTTATCCAAGGAATTGTCTGCTTGTGCCCTCGTAATATACAAATTCAGCTGTTGAAAAAATAATTTTTAAAAATTTCAACAAAACTATATCATGTGATCCCTTATTGGATTGTTGAGCCCGTTCCAATGAGGGGTCACATGATATAGTTTTGTTGAAATCTTTGGGGGAAATCTGATAAATTAATTTTGAAAATAATAAATTTTGATATCGCCTGCGTTGGGTAAAGGTATTTCGAACCGCATCATCAAAATGCTAAATCGTTCCGACTGTGATGCCTCGAGTCTCGATTGTGGTACTTGTGTTCATATATCTGAACAGTTTTCGATATACGGGTATACCGCAGTATTTTTTTGAATACCGATACCGGTATTCAGTTTTGAATATCGTGCAGCCCTAATCTTGAAGCTTGCAGGGCCCTAATGTGTTTGAAACAAAGCAAGACTTTATTAATGTCTATTTAGTATATTCGTTTTTTGCTCTGTTCTGCAGAAAATAACTCAGATATTGTGTGTAAATGGTATTTATTTTTTGAAAGAGGTGCATAAATGTAACGATGTAAAAAATAATTGATTTGAAAAATTCAGCGTTCAAGAACGAAATGTATTTTTTCATTTGGGCTTACTGGGTTTTTTTTATAAAAAACAAAAGAAATCTTCCAAATATGATTTTCTTTCAGTTTAAAAATTCTCAGGATCAGTTAACTGAGTAGGTGATCGCCTGGGTTTGTTTTTAAATTTTCATATATTCATCATATGATTTATTTCAGAATGCTCAGTTACTTCTGAATTCAGCACAGACCAAAGGCCCTACAGTTTTCCCCTTCAAACATGAGCTTGCAAGAGTACAGAATGCACTACAGTCTGCCAAGAAAGATAATGACTTTATCTATCATGATATAGTTCCAGATGTTAAAACACTGAATGCAATTGGTAAAGCTGTGGTTGCAAAACCTTTACCATTGGCAGAAAAGATGTCAGATAATTTTACAGGTATGTGATTAGCTCGCTGCCACATTGTGTAACAAGTAGTACAGTGAATCCACTCAATTGGATACTGATATAACAGCTTTGGTTATTATCACCATGTATGTTTCTGAGATGATGTATTGAGGCCAAGATCTGTTAGGTTGAGTAGATATTTAACCCAGAGGAGATATTGAGACTTCTATTTCCCATCTCGGAAACATATTTTGTGATAATAACCAATTTATCCTACAATATTACTCACTTTCTTGACTTGTTCACATATATTTTAACAACCATTCAGCATCTATAAATTGATTTTTATGTGTACCCATACTATGTATGGTGTACATAATCCCGGCATCCGGGGTGGCCATCCGTTGTTCATCCATCCTTTGTCCGTCCATCTGTCTGTCCATCTGTCTGTCTGTCCGGTGTCCGTATCCATTTCTTTGGCATTCGATAACTTGAAAAATATTGCTTGGATTGTCAAGTTACTTTATATTTGTGTTCAGGTTACTTATGTGCCGAGCTGTATAGTTTTTGGTGTAAATCTGATAATTTGATCCTGAGATATTAACTCTTTATTCTTCAAATTGAGAATTCTTCCAATCCATTTGGCATGAGATAACTCAAAAAATGTCAATCCAATTGTCATGTTACTTTATATATATATATCTTCAGGTTACTCATGTTCCGAGCTGTATAGTTTTTGGTGTAAATCTGTTATTTTGATCCTGAGATATTAACCCTTTATCCTTCAAATTGAAAATTTCTCCAATCCCTTTGGCATGCGATAACTTTAAAAATATTGCTTGGATTGTCAAGTTACTTTATAGGAACCCCAAGCGGGCCGTAGGCCCGCAAAGGGTTCCACATACCCAGTCAGATAAATGTGTTCCAGAACAGAATTCTCTATAGCCGTCAATGTGATTTTTGAAGTGGACAGTAAATTTCAGTGAAAAAACCACGTAACTTCCAATGTCGAATTGCCCATGCAATTGCAATTGGCCTGGCCCCCTCTGGGAATCAAATGTTTTTTGATTCGCCTCAAAGCTTTGCGTGATACATTGGCCTACATATCTACACTTCAGGGGTAACCAGGCCTTCTCAACCGAGAACCGCGACAAATCAGCGGCCGGCCAAAGTGTTACTATTATTACTCGAGTTCTGTCCTTCTGGAGGTTTGTCAATATGCTCAGCTGATGATCTCGTCATTTCAGATCGAACTCTCAGTCCTGATTTCGTTACAGCTTGTCTGCCAGTGATAACCTCAATCGAAAAAAAGTACATATAACCGATAATATAACTGATAATTGTTGTTATATTGGTGCGATTGTATACAGATTTGCATTGACATGCACCTCGTGAAATATCAAGATGAACAGACACTCAGTTGTTGAATTATCCGAATGTTAAGGTGTTGTAAAAGTAAGGAAAAGTTTGCTTGAAAAAAGGGTATACGGACGTTTCGTCCGCAAGCCGAGTCGTCCGCTTGTCAAGGAAAATATTGTCTGCACATTTTCTACATTTCGAACAAGACACCCACCCCCTACTAACGTGTGACATTTCCCCAGATTAAGCCCAATATTCTCACATATAAAGCCTCCCGATGTTGTATTTGTGTTAAGAGTGTGATGTACAACATCATCTTTAAGGTTTGAAACACAAATGATGTCATATACGGGCTGATATATTGATATGTTTTTAAAAAAATTGCACAAGTTGGAAATGCACATTTTTGGTGCACTCAAGAGACTCACCCACCCCCACATCACGTCTTGCAAATTTTTGGTCCCCCCCCCCCCCAGGACCCCCCTTCCCCTGGAATAATTGCAAAATTATAAGATTATGTTACGGAACTTAATATAACAAGTTTTGATGCATTTCTTAATATAATTATAACACGTTGTGATGCGTTTCTTAATATTATTAATTCCTATAATACATTTGCTAATAATTTCGTGATTATTCATTGTAAAGCGCCGGTGTTGCTCTTCCAAGAATAATTGCAAAATTATAAGATTATGTTGCAGAATTTTAATAAACCATAAATTTTGATGCGTTTCTTAATATAATTAATTCTTATAATACATTTGCTAATAATTTTGCTATTATTCATTGTAAAGCGACGGTGCGCCTCGATGAATACTTGCAAAATTATAAGATTATGTTGCAGAACTTAATATAACAAATTTTGTTGCATTTCTTAATATAATTAATTCTTATAATACTTATGCTAATAATTTTGCAATTATTCACTGTAAGGTGCCGGTGGAGCTCTTCAATGAAAAATTGCAAAATTATAAGATTATGTTGTGGAACTTAATATACCGTACATATACTTTAAGAACTTTTATTGTAATAATATAATTTTTATTGGTAATCCATTGAATAAACAGTAATTAAAATTTATTAGATGGCTGGATAGTTTATTTTGTTCTGACATTTCTGTTTTCAGAATTTCATACACATATATGAAATTTAATGCAAGGAGGTACATTAAGATATATTACAATAGGTAATATACAATAAATTATACAATAAAATTATTATATAAATAAAAATTGATTCAAAATGCAATACTTGAATACTTTCCCCCAGCGAACGAGTTTCGGACGTGTTGGGTATAATTGTAGAGGACGACTTGGGTAAAATTGCAGCGGACGATTTGGTTAGCAGACGAAATGGGTGTAATTCGAAAAAGTGATACTGATAGGTTGCTTTCAGTCCCGTTAGAAACCAAAACAAAGTAATAATGTGTTACTTTTTGGTGCATCTGTATTTCTGAACAGTGCTTCGTAGTTTCAAAAACTGAAAAATGGAAAATAATAACCCTTTTGGATATTTACCGCCATTGAAAATGGCATGTCATCTTTTTTTGGGAACTGGGGGAATCTTCAGCCTGGGGAGAACTAGGCCCAGGGAAGAATCATCCAAAAGAAAAGCAGTACACATCTGTTAGGATATTTTAGATATGCTACGATATTCGTTTTAACTCCTGAAAATAATTCTTAAAAAAAATATTAATAGATTGTTCGATATTAATTGAAAAAATATTAATATAATATATCGTCGAGCAATTATCTCTGCAGTGAATTCACATTCAATGTGTTCTGTAATAGGGCCTAATTAACGTCTCTCATCTGTTAGAATGATATCCAATCACTTCGGCTCCAAGTCATTTCGTCCTCTGGTCAATTCGACCTCAAAGTCATCTCTGTCCTAGTCACTTTGGTCCCTTGGTCATTTCGGCACCATTTTAAGTGTAGAGATCTATAAAGATCAGTGCATAGTTCATGTTTAGAAATAATGGGTAATTACCTTTATTAAGTAATGTTCAGTAATTTGTATTTACATAGTGTACAGAACAGTTATACATGACATTAAAAATTATTCATGTGTTCAATTTTACATACATTTAAGACGCTATCATACATGTATAAGTAAGAGAAATTATTTTACTTTGAAATTTTGCAAAGTACCGGAATATGCAGTCATTTATTCATATTGTTATGCACAATTCCTAGTCACCTTCCAGTTTGATGTTCACAGGGTTTCTTTTTTTTTTTTTTTTTCTGAAACAACCACCAAACTGCGATTTTGATACTACCATAAATATGTCCACATTTTCTAAAACACAGAGCAGAATCCTTGTAGTTATGTGCAATTCTTAGTCCCCTTCCAGTTCGATGGCCATGGGGGTCTGATCCCAGTGCCCCACTTCCAAGGCGTACACTCAAACCAAATCACATTACTTACCCTTGCTTCCGGCTCTCATAGATTCATAAGCAAATAAAATTATTCAGGTCACAAGTGATTTCAAATCCCACATAGTCCATGTGCATCTTCGACATGCTGAAACTTTTCTTTTATTTATTCATCATGAAAGAAAATCTACTAGACATATATCATGTATACCTGAATATCTAATTGAGAGATATATATGTTGAAAAAAAATTAAATAGAAAAATGTTAAAATTCAAACAATATTTGAAAATATTTAAAGAGGCCGAAATGACCTGGTATATTGGGGCTGAATTGACCTGAGGCTGTAATGACTGGGGCCAAAATGACTTGGGGCCAAAGTGACTGGAATTCGTGAGAATTGCATCCAAACTGTCCTCCAACAATTTGACCCAAACTGGATACTAATTTAACCCAAACCATCCTTTGGCAATTTGCCCCAAACTGTTCTCCAGAATAGGGACACATGATTCTTATTGATTTATTTATTGGGGTTTAATGACACTTCGATAGCCAGGGTCACTTCATGTCGGACAGTTTTACAGGTGGGAAAAGCCAGAGAGAACCACAGAGCAATTACAAACATCTAACATACAAACAGCACACACGCTGGGTTAGCATTGGTTGAAGACAAGTGTACGATTGACATGCAGTATGCCTTGGTACGCAATGGCACTTTGTGGGCAGTGGGAATGAAGTGTATTGCCCAAAGAAACAAAGTGGTTGCCACAGGTGGTATTTGATAGAGGACCCTTTGGCTTGCAGCCTTCACCTCTAAGTACTGAGCCCTTTAACCTTCAAAACTGTATAGTACCAGCCAAAACATTTTGTAGAATGACCACATGAAAATTTCACAAGTTCATAGTTTCATTATTAGTTTGTGATATTTGTTTTTGCTGTACAGTGGAACACTGTTAATTGAAGAGCCACTTTGCCAATAACATTATTCAATTAGCAGGAGTATTCAATTAACAGGGATTGTGTCACTTTCCTGTATTCCAGAGATAAACTTAGCATTTATTCTATTATATTTTGTTTGACAGAGCTCCATGAGCTCTGTCAAACAAGATATAATAGATTAAATGCCTGTATTGAATGTACTGAGGCCAAATTGGTCTACAACCAAAGGAAAACTGGGAAGAGTCAGGGCAATTTCTCAACATGTTACAAGATATTTTATTCAATTAACAGGAGATTACTCTATAACCTATATTCAATTACCAGGTCAAATTTGTACTGGAGGTAAATGGTTTTGTGTTGGGAAATTATATTCTATTAACAGGGATACAGTTAAAACTAGAAGTCCTAACATGAAATGCGCACAAATAGCACGTCGATTTGCACGTTAATCTATGCGTTATGACCATAGTAAGGCTATCATATTTTGTACATATGGCCTGTGCACAAGCAATGTTTCAGCCAATGGACCTCCGGGTAACCTGGAGGTCCATTGGCAGAAACATTGCCTGTGTTTACTATGAGTAATCAGGAGAACCTGCCATGCTTTGGATGCCATTCGATATGGCAATTGCGCGCAATTCCTACGAGCAATTAAGCCTAGATATGCACACAATTCGGGACAGGACTTCTAGTAGTTTCAACTGTATACAATTAAGATATATCCAATTAAGTGGGCACAACTGTATAACCCCCCCCACACACACACAAATCAAAACCATCATTCAAAGGTCTTGGATTCAGCAAATTTGATTTCTTTATTTATTGGGTTTAACAACAATTTTTACAGCCAGGGCCACCTAACAGTTTTACTGGGGGAGGAACCCAGCCAGAGCACCCAGAGAGAACTACCGAGCAACAATGACAAGCAACTGTCAGCTTCTCAACATTGTAACTCCAAGCAAGCAGGGTTAGCATTGGTTGAAGACAAGTGCACCATCGATGTGCAGTACGCCTTATTTCAGTTGCCGCAATTGGGATTCGAGCTGAGAACCTCTCACAGCTTGTTTTGGGAAGGTTTTTTTTGTTCCAGCTTCATTAAGGTTTGTTTCATATCACACTTGTAATTTTGTCTTAATTAGTAATCATAAATCCTTAACATAAAACAATAGAAAAAATGCATAGAATATTTAAAAAAAAAAAATTCTGTGAGGATTTGACCTCAAGAGGTGATAACATTCGACCACGACTGAGACCGAATATTCTAAGAAAAAGTATGAGGGCTGAATCTTCCTGTGACTGAATCTTCATGAACCCCTTTTTTCAAACTAAATTGCCCATTACTTATAAAGCACCATAACTAAGGCAAAAACAATACTATTAAATTTCCAAGTCTGAAATTCTATACATTCCAAATAAATTTACACAAATTATATAGCAAAATGAAGGATGTGGTGTATAGTATGTGTGCATCTCACACACTGACACACAGTCGACATCAGCGGATCCTGAAAGTGTGCTATCGGTACCATATTTGTACCATAATTGATAATAATAAAATAATATTTCATAAGAACAACAAACACAGGAATTCAAAATGCAGCCTCAAGGCAGCATGGTGGTGAATGCCAATGCTGTCCCATTGTCCTTGAAAGGGGGAGTCCTTTACAAAATAGGTTTTTGTTTTGTGATACTCTGGATACTCCCCATTTTTAGCTCAGCTTTGACAAAGTCATATTTAAGGTTGTGTCATAGCCAGTTGTCCGTCTGTTTGGGAACAACAATTCAATACGACTCGGGCTTCCGTCTGTTTGGGAACAACAATTCAATACGACTCGGGCTAGAGGTTGTATTTATGAACCGATCTTTACGAAACTTCTTGGGTACCTTTGTTATCACCGTGGGACGAGAACGAGTGTTTTTGGGTGCGGTCCAAAATGCAAGATGGCCTCCAGCAGCCATTTTGTACAGAAATTAGTGCAATCAGTGTTTTGTACAGAACTTCTGTATGAAAGTTCTGATTTGAACAAATTTTTGTATGAATGTTTAGTAACATGGAGTACATCACATATAATACAGGTTTTTTTCTCGTGCTGAAATTATGCAAATTAGATGAACTTTAATTTATTCAGTGCTACTTCCCAGTAAGTGCACATGCCAATATGGCTCGGGCTAGGCTGTATTTATGAACTGATCTTCATGAAACTTCTTGGGTACCTTTGCTATCACCTTGGGATGAGAATGAGTGTTTTTGGGTGCGGTCCAAAATTCAATATGGCTACCAGTGGCCATTTTGTACCGAAATTAGGTACAATCAGTTTTTTGTACAGAACTTCTGTACAACTTGGGCTAGAGGCCGTAATTATGAATCGATCTTTACAAAATATCTTGGGTACCTTTGTTATCACCATGGGGTTAGAATGAGTGTTTTGGAGGGGGGGAGTCCAAAATTCTAGATGGCCGCCGGCAGCTATTTTGTACTGAAAATGAAATTACTGCAATCAGTTTTTTGTACAGAACTTCTGTATGAAAGTTCTGATTTGAATAAATTTGTGTATGATTGTTTAGCAACATGGAATACATCACATAAAATACAGGTTTTTTTCTTGTACAGAAATTATGCAAATTAGACAAACTTTGATTTATTCAGTACCACTTATACACAGTAAGTACACATGTTAATACGGTTCGGGCTAGGGGCTGTATTTATGAACTGATCTTCACCAAGCTTCTTGAGTACCTTTGTTATCACCTAGGGACGAGAATGGGTGTTTTGGGGTGCGATCCAAAATTCAAGATGGCTGCCAGAGGCCATTTTGTACCAAAATTAGATACAATCAGTTTTTTGTACACAGCTTCTATACGGCTCAGGCTAGAGGCTAGAGCCCGTATTTATGAACCAATCTTTACGAAACGTCTTGGGTACCTTTGTTATCACCGTGGGATGAGAGCGAGTGTTTTTGGGTGCAGTTCGAAATTCAAGATGGCCACTAGCAGCCATTTTGTACCAAAATTAGTGCAATCAGTTTTTTGTACAGAACTTCTGTATGAAAGTTCTGATTTGAATAAATTTTTGTATGAATGTTTAGTAACATGGAATACATCACAAAAAATACTGTATAATACAGGTTTTTTTCTCTTGCAGAAATTATGCAAATTAGATGACCTTTGATTTATTCAGTGCTTCTTACACACTGTAAGTGCACATGTCAATACGCTATGGCTGGAGGCTGTATTTATGAACCGATCTTCATGAAACTTCTTGGGTGCCTTTGTTATCACCTTGGGATGAGAACAAAAGTTTTTGGGTGCAGCCCGAAATTAAAGATGGCTGCCGGCTTTCACACTGTTGCTTACTGAGGTGAAGTCACTTTACCATTACCAAGCTACCTACTAAATACCAAAGGGAAGATTTTTCAGTGCACTCTTATCACTTCAGTGCCCATAATTCTCAAATATGGCATTAAAACCAATCACATACTTATACTGCTTAAATCTATTCACATAATCAGAATACACCATCAGGGGTGCATTAGCTCAGTAGGTAGAGGTGCAGTCTGCAAGCCGAGAGATCCTCGGTTCGAATCCACCTGCGGCAACAGCTTTGTGTCCTTGGGCAAGACACTTCAACCCCCACTACCCATGTGGGGGCAAGGTATGCTGTGTACTAAGGCATACTGCATGTTCTTGGTGCACCTGTCTTCAAACAAGGCTAACCCAGCTTGTGTAGTATGTTGGGGAGCTCACAGTTGCTTGCCATTTATCAGTGGTTCTCCTGAGGTACTCTAGTTTCCTCCATCCATAAAACTGCCATGGTCACAATAAGCTGTTGTGCAGATAAATGTGACCTTAAACACCAATAAATAAATAATAAAAAGAACACACCACCTCATACCCATTTAGACTCTCCAGTTTTCATTCACCTTGGTATCCCTCGGTTTGCCTTGGTGTTTAGTATGCCCGCCAGAAAAGGAGTGATTTCTTTTTCTAAAAGAGCAAAACAAGAAACAGTAATTTTTAACAGGTAGTTACGAAATAATTTTCATGAAGCGCACAATTTTATCTTAGTTAATAGCTGAAAAAACGCAGGGTGATATTTGCAAATCTTATTTTATTACTGGCACCAGGTACTGGTAATGAAAATTGCTGTTTGTCATCAATACTTGATCAAGTTTCTGACAACGCACATTATACTATTCCAGTATGTTAGTGACTGGACATAAGCGCACAATTTGATGTTGGTTTACCACTACATACAGGTGCTTAGCCAGGAAATCTAAGTTACATGTAGGGGCAAGAGTAATATCTCGTGGGAGTGGGGCCGGGTAATAAAGAATATGATGCACAGAATCACCTGAGCCACATAGCAGTGAGATAGGGGCGAGGACAAGAGGGTGTGTGACCCTCTCATCAGTGGAGGGGTCGGGTGCACCTCCCCCCCCCACCCTCCACCCCCCCCCCCAAAAAAATTGAAATTCAAGACAGTAAAACACAATTACCTTGACTCTGTGTCCATTTGTGTCCATAATAAGTTGCGAACGAGCATAAATATCTAGATATTAAAATGTCTTTTGGGATGTTCATTATATGGGTTAACAGGAGGGAGGGGTGGGGGCATGAATGCAATTGGGGACCGAATATTCTCATAAAAAGTATGAGGGCTGAATCTTCCTGTGACTGAATATTCATGAACCCCTTTTTTTCAAACTAAATTGCCCATTACTTATAAAGCACCATAACTAAGGCAAAAACAATACTATGAAATTTACAAGTCTGAAATTCTATAAATTCCAAATAAATTTACACAAATTATATAGCAAAATGAAGGATGTGGTGGAGAGAACCCCAAAAGTATGTGTGCACCTCACGCACTGACACGCTGTCGACATCAGACATCAGCAGTTCCTGAAAGTGTGCTATCGGTACCATATTTGTACCATAACTGATAATAATAAAATAATATTTCATTAGAACAACAAACACAGGAATTCAAAATGCAGCCTCAAGGCAGCATGGTGGTGAATGCCAACACTGCCCCATTGTCCTTGAAAGGAGGAGTCCTTTACAAATAGGTTTTTGTTTTGTGATACTCTGGATACTCTCCATTTTTAGCTCAACTTTGACAAAGTCAAATTTAAGGTTATGTCATGGCCCATTGTCCATCTGTTCGGGAACAGCAATTCAATACGGCTCGGGCTAGAGGCTGTATTTATGAACCGATCTTTACGAAACTTCTTGAGTACCTTTGTTATCACGTGGGACGAGAACGAGTGTTTTTGGGTGCAGTCCAAAATTCAAGATGGCCTCCAGCAGCCATTTTGTACAGAAATTAGTGCAATCAGCGTTTTTGTACAGAACTTCTGTATGAAAGGTCTGATTTGAATAAATTTTTGTATGAATGTTTAGTAACATGGAGTACATCACATATAATACAGGTTTTTTTCTCGTTGTGAAATTACGCAAATTAGATGAACTTTAATTTATTCACTGCTACTTACATGTATACCCAGTAAGTGCACATGTCAATACGGCTCGGGCTAGGCTGAACAGTATTTATGAACTGATCTTCATGAAACTTCTTGGGTACCTTTGTTATCACCTTGGGATGAGAATGAGTGTTTTTGGGTGCAGTCCAAAATTCAAGATGGCTACCAGTGGCCATTTTGCACTGAAATTAGGTACAATCAGTTTTTTGTACAGAACTTCTATACAACTTGGGCTAGAGGCCGTATTTATGAACCTATCTTTACGAAATTTCTTGGGTACCTTTGTTATCACCATGATGTTAGAATGAGTGTTTTTGGGGGAGTCCAAAATTCTAGATGGCCGCCGGCAGCTATTTTGTACTGAAATTACTGCAATCAGTTTTTTGTACGGAACTTCTGTATGAAAGTTCTGATTTGAATAAATTTTTGTATGATTGTTTAGTAACATGGAATACATCACATAAAATACAGGTTTTTTTCTTGTACAGAAATTATGCAAATTAGATGAACTTTGATTTATTCAGTGCTACTTATACACAGTAAGTACACATGTCAATACGGATTGGGCTAGGGGCTGTATTTATGAACGGATCTTCACCAAGCTTCTTGCATACCTTTGTTATCACCTAGGGATGAGAACGAGTGTTTTGGGGTGCGATCCAAAATTCAAGATGGCTGCCAGTGGCCATTTTGTACCAAAATTAGGTCCAATCAGTTTTTTGTACACAACTTCTATACAGCTCAGGCTAGTGGCCGTATTTATGAACCGATCTTTACGAAACGTCTTGGGTACTTTTGTTATCACCGTGGGATGAGAGCGAGTGTTTTTGGGTGCAGTTCGAAATTCAAGATGGCCACTAGCAGCCAATTTGTACTAAAATTAGTGCGATCAGTTTTTTGTACAGAACTTCTGTATGAAAGTTCTGATTTGAATAAAGTTTTGTATGAATGTTTAGTAACATGGAATACAGTTAAAACTAAAAGTCCTGTCCTGAAATACGCACAAATAGCATGTCAATATGCGTGTTAATCTATGCGATATGACCATAGTAAGGCAATCAAATTCTGTAAATATGGCCTGTGCACAAGCAATGTTTCAGCCAATGGACCTCCGGGTAACCCGGAGGTCCATTGGCAGAAACATTGCCCGTGTTTGCTATAAGTAACCAGGAGAACCTGCCGTGCTTTGGATGCCATTCGATATGACAATTGCGCGCAATTCATACGCGCAATTCATATGCGCAATTAAGCCTAGATAAGCACACAGTTCGTGACAGGACTTCTAGTTTTAACTGTACATCACAAAAATACTGTATAATACAGGTTTTTTCTCTTGCAGAAATTATGCAAATTAGATGACCTTTAATTTATTAGTGCTACTTATACACTGTAAGTGCACATGTCAATACGCTAAGTCTGGAGGCTGTATTTATGAACCGATCTTCATGAAACTTCTTGGGTACCTTTGTTATCACCTTGGGATGAGAACGAGTGTTTTTTGGGTGTGGTGGCCCGATATTAAAGATGGCTGCCAGCTTTCACACTGTTGCTTACTGAGGTGAAGTCACTTTACCATTACCAAGCTACCTACTAAATACCAAAGGGAAGATTTTTCAGCGCACTCTTATTACTTCAGCACCCATAATTCTCAAATATGGCATTAAAACCAATCACGTACTAGTACTGCTTAAATCTATTTACATAATCAGAATACACCATCAGGGGTGCATTAGCTCAGTAGGTAGAGGTGCAGACTGCAAGCCGAGAGATCCTCGGTTCGAATCCCACCTGCAGCAACAGCTTTGTGTCCTTGGGCAAGACACTTCACCCCCCACTACCCATGTGGGGGCAAGGTATGCTGTGTACTAAGGCATACTGCATGTTCTTGGTGCACCTGTCTTCAAACAAGGCTAACCATGCTTGTGTAGTATGTTGGGGAGCTCACAGTTGCTTGCCATTGCTCAGTGGTTCTCCTGGGTACTCTAGTTTCCTCCATCCATAAAACTGCCATGGTCACAATAAGCTGTTGTGCAGATAAATGTGACCTTAAACACCAATAAATAAATAATAAAAAGAACACACCACCTCATACCCATTTCTCTCCTGTTTTCCTTCACCTTGGTATCCCTCGGTTGCCTCGGTGTTTAGTATGCCCGCCAGAAAAGGAGTGATTTCTTTTTCTAAAAGAGCAAAACAAGAAACGGTAATTTTTAACAGGTAGTTACGAAATAATTTTCATGAAGCGCACAATTTTATGTTAGTTAATAGCTGAAAAAAATGCAGGGTGATATTTGCAAATCTTATTTTATTACTGGCACCAGGTACTGGTAATGAAAATTGTTGTTTGTCATCAATACTTGATCAAGTTTCTGACAAAGCTCATTATACTATTCCAGTATGTTAGCTGCTGTACATAAGCACACAATTTGATGTTAGTTTACCATTATACTGGTGCTAAGCCAGGATATCTAAGTTACATGTAGGGGCAAGAGTAATACATGTATCGAGTGGGAGTCATAAAGAATATGATGCACAGAATCACCTGAGCCACATAGCAGTGAGATAGGGGTGAGGACAAGAGGGTGTGTGACCCTCTCATCAGTGGAGGGGTCTGGTGCACCCCCCCCCCCCCCCCCCCAAAAAAAAAAAAAAAAAAAAAAAATTTGAAATTCAAGACAGTAAAACACAATTACCTTGACTCTGTGCTGCTGTGTACTGGTCACTTTCTGTGGGTGGGCAATATTTCTGCGGATGCAATGATATTAGTTTTCAAACATTGTTTACAGCAGTAATCGTCAAAAATTTAATTAATGAACCACAGGATACAATTTGGTGCTTCATTAATTAAAATTTTATTGATGATGATTTTCTATTACCTGGAAAAAACATGCATGGACATCATGCACTGCCCATGCAAGGATTATGACCAGCAACTGTACTGTATGTCTGTGTCACTGCTATGAGCAGGGACTAATCTAAATGGGTGGGTGTGTTTACAAATATTCATATTTTTTAACACCTGATAACAAAGTAACATAAGTTTATAAACAACCACACAATTGACTTTTAATTACAATAGTCCTAATTCCTATTAAACATATATGAATGTTTATTAATTTTGTGGAATTTTTACACTGTGTATGAAGCTTATTTGGGCCTGTATGTTTGTTAAAATTGCCCTTCCACTACGGAGGACTTTTTGAAATTCAGTCTACACTGGATTGTGTGGTATTCCTTTGTGTAAGACAGTGTATTCATTGTAATAATATTCATGCATAAGTTCATGTTCTTGGTTTGTTTTAGGCCTCATAATCTACAGAATAGCTTGGATGGAGGTGTATTCCATCACTTGAGTGCAAGAAGGCTTTGCAATGCTACATGTATAGCATAAACCTTGTTGCACTCCAGGGACAAATTTATCAATTTTAATAACATGGGTAAAATATCGGACATGAACCGTTTAATTTTTATTTTTTTTTAGCTCACTTCGACAAAGTCAAGCAGGTCTTATCTAATCACTCTCAATCCATTGTCCATCCATCTGTCATCCATCAACACCATGTTTTGGTCAATTCAAGTTAATGTTTGTGTGAGTAATGGTACCAAAGGGGTATTACATTTTTGTTCAACTCAACATGCCCAGCCCCATAGGGAGGTGGTGGGGTAAAATGCTCCCAAAATATTTTAAAAATCTTATGAACCATTGGGTACAGTGACTTTATATTCGTTATGGAGCTACCTTTTGAGGTGTAGAATCACACTTGTTCAAACATACTTTGTGAAGCAATATTTGGCTTTGTAATGGCAGTGGTTAGATTTTTGGTACCACCCAAAATTTCTATATTTTTATACTGTACCAATGACCCAGACTTAGCTGGTGGTAACTCCACAAAAACCAGGGCCAAACACAAATTTTGCCCCCCAATCCCCAAAATTTGCATCCAAAACAAAAAAAAATCATGTCCTAAAGGACCTCCATAGTACGACTCTACTGCGCATGCGCAGTGACGCAGTCGTCCCGAAATTGGCGCCAAATATCATTCTCTGTTTGGCCCTTCATCAGTCAACATCTCACTGATCTTTGTGCTTGTAAATCTTAGTTTAAAGGATGCCAGACACGTAATTCTTGGAGAAAATGTGATTCTAAGGAGGATAGAAGGAGGAGAGGAAAAAAAGAAGTGGCAAAAAATAATCAGGGCTGTACTTAAAATTTTTTGTTGAAATTATGTTAAGTTGCCTATTTTCGAGGCAAACGCCTCTTGTTGTCATTCTTGCTAATTGTTGCACTGCTTATTCAGTGTTTCCTCTCCCCTAACCTTCTAAAGTCCCCCCTTGCAATTCTCCCATGCTTTTGGCATATTTTTGAGAAGTTTCATTTCTAAAAATTAACTGGGAGAGTTGCTTGGTTACAGAATGTTTTCTGTTATTTTCCCCATAGTTACGTTTTCACCCATGGGTGTATAACGTTTGTGTTCTGCATCTTCCATCTGATGTTCTGCAGATTCTCCCCTGGGAGTCTCTGTTTTGCATCAGATAGAGTGTAATTGATGACTGATTCCGGGCCAGTTTTTTCAGTGCCTGGAGTCATGTTTTCTTCTGTGTTTACACTGTTTGTTTTCATTGGCAACAGCCTTTTTTGAGGGGGGCTGTTTGCCTTTGAGGTAGTTTATCTCATTATAAGATACATTTATATTATCCGAAAGTGTCTCATTAATTATTTTATATAATTTTAAAATTTTTGACCACACTTTGCCATCGGATCCATCGGGGCTCAACGTTACTTTTCAGCAACTTGGGCTTCTCTGAAAAAATATTTTTTCAAAATTATTTTGTTTTGCAATTGTTTTTTCATTTATTAATGGATCATGTTATTATGTATCTTTGTGTCAGGGGTTTTTGCGAGTAACTAGGACTTATTGTTGTTCTTTCACAATGAAGGGAACTTGTTCAAATTGTAATAGGAAGAAATCTTCCTCTGACTTTCATGATTATTGCATTAATTGTAGTCAGTGTTCTCGCATTAATCCCTGTCCTGTATGTGAACATTGGGATGAGAAACATTGGAAACGTGTGTCACGATATGTTGTTTCTGGAGAAAGAGCGATGCCGGCTCTTTCTCCACAAGGTCACTCTACTCTCTCAGTTTCTATTTCAGAGGAACCAGAACAGGGTGATGTTTCCATGTTATCTTCTTCAAGTGTGCGTCCGTCGTCACAAATAAATACAGAGCTAGCGGCAAAAGTGCTCATGGAGATTAGACAAATGTCGTCCGCTAGCTCGCCCGGTGTAGCGTCCATTCACCGAATGGTTCGGCAGCCGGGTTCGTCCGATGCGGTCCAAGAGGAAATTTTGGGTGATGCGAGCACTATAAAAATAATAGATGCACACCCAGTGACGGCGGATAGTGAACGAGAACGGAGGAAGCCTTTTAGTCCGGTTCCTAGCTCGTCCAGGTCCAGCCGGGCCGCGAGCGAGAGAGGCCCCTCTCTCGTACAACAACATCTGGGACCAGATGTTGTGGTACAAAATGTGTCTTTAGCGGAGCATACGTCCGTCGCTCGGGACGCTCCGTTGTATAAGCAGTCCGCAGAGACTGTTAAGGCTTCCTCTTCTCGCCGGCGCACACGACCGCACCTTGGCTGCGTGACCTCCGATATTTTGCCAGCTTCGCCGATGAAGGATTCTTCGGCGACCAGGTCACACCATCCGGCAGCCAGGGATTCGAGACCGATGGACTCCGGACGTTCGCATAGGAAAAGTATGCGGGAGCCATCTGATGCGGAGCTGCCCTCGGCAAAGCAGCGAAAGACTGCTCCTCCGCAGGTCTCGACGTCGGACATTCTAGTGCAGATAGCACAGCTTATCGCAGCATCCCAGCAGCCGACAGAGACGGTGTCGGATCGAGAATTATCCGACGGCGCTGGGTCGGTACGCTCCGCCGAAGCATCGGGGGCGGACGACCGGGAACATCGGGAGGTCCAACCGGATGGTGAAAGGGATACGGATGAATTGGAACTATCCCTTTCGGAACAACACAAAGCTGCCGTGGACTTCATCCGGCACTTTCTTCCTCAAGTTGTTCCGTCGGGCCAGACTGCTGCGCTTCCGGACAGGAGAATTATAGCGTCATTGGACTCTGATTTTTTCGAGCGGTTCAGGGACATCGCTCCCGAGTTTCCGTCGCAGTCCAATAATGTTGCAAGAACATTTGAATTATTGAACGACGCTATTTTTAAACTTGCTTCCAGGACGGGGAAAGCAGGCTTCTTGTCCGCAAATACTCTCAACCTGCCTTTCATTAATGCAAGGAATAAATTTGACACGGCAGGTCAGGGTATACCGAGAGTTCCTCTGCGTATGGACGACGAGGCGGAAGACTTAGAGCTATCATTACCGTCGTCAGCTTCTATTCCAACCGCAGTGTTGGAAACAGCTATTGCGTCTAACAGAGCCAATTTAGATGCCTTATCTTACGCAGATCACCTTACGAAGGCGTTATCACTGCGTCTTCAAGGGGAAGAGTTTCAGGATATACAATCCTCCTTAAGACTTCTTTCAAGGGCAGTAGCTTATTCCACGTGTAACTCCGCCCTTTCAGTGGCAAATCTGGAGTTGGTTAGACGTGACGCAGCCCTGTCTACATCCACACTAGTGGATTCTAAGGTGAAGAACTCTCTTAGAGTCGCTTCGGTCTCAGGAGATCTTCTCTTTGACGGCAAGCTTTCCGCTATTTATGATAATATTAAAAAGAAAGCTAGTGATTCTCTGTTGTTTAGATCCGCTCCTAAAAGGTCGGATACAGCAGACACGAATAAGGCGGGCACTTCTGGGTCTTATCCGCCCAAGAGAGGTTCCTATAGAGGTTCCGGTGCGTCCTCTAGCTCTTATTCGAGAGACCGTCAGGATAGCGACTCTCGTTCGGGACGTCCTTCAGGCCGGGACAATCGGTCGGACGCCCCGAGGTCGACGAGGCGAGGTGCGGGTCGTGGAAGACGTGGTTTCTCCTACCGCAGGCCTCGCAGATCCAGGAGGTGATGGCTCAAACCTCTATCGCGTTCCGGTTGGCGGAAGGTTGTCGAGTTTTTCTCAAGAGTGGGCGTCGATTACGGACGACCCGTGGGTGAGAGGAGTGACTTCGGAAGGTCTAAAGATATCCTTCAAACGAAAGCCTCCATTAACTCGAAGTCCAAAGTGGACTCATCTTCCGTCAAACCCTCAGAAAAGAGACGCTCTGCTATCAGAGGTGCAGTCTCTTTTAATGAAGAACGCGGTAGAGGTCGTAGAAAACCAGGAATCGCTGGGATTCTACAGCCATCTGTTTCTGGTTCCGAAACCAGACGGCTCGTTCCGTCCAGTCATAGATTTGAGCTGGATAAACAAGCTGATCGTCGCTCCGAAGTTTTATATGGAGACGATTCGATCGGTCAGAGCGAGTATTCGGGTGAACGATTATGCAACGAGCATAGATCTCAAAGATGCGTACTTTCACGTCATGGTACATCCGACATTCCGAAAGTATCTACGCTTCGCAGTCCTAGGAGTGGTGTATCAGTTCCGGGCCATGTGCTTCGGATTGAATCTAGCACCCTGGGCTTTCACTCGGGTAATGAACTCGGTAATGATCTACTTCCGAGCTCATTCGTCTGCGGTAACGTCGGCCTACCTGGACGACATTCTTCAGAGGTACGGCAACGAGTTAACGCTTCAGAACGATGTTCAGAATCTTCTTCTATTGCTCTGACGTCTCGGTTTCATAGTAAACGAGGAGAAGTCGGATCTGGTGCCGTCCAAGTCATTCACTCATCTGGGAATGAGCTTCGAGACGCACAACAATCTCGTTCGTCTGCCGTTAACCAGAGCGAAATTAGTCAGTTGTTACGCTCGCTATTGTCTGAATACAGACAAAGTCACAGCGAGAGAATTTATGAGACTGATAGGTCTGTGCGGAGCCGCCGCGGATCTCATTCCGATGGGACGGCTTCGCACACGGCCTCTTCAAATTTTCCTGACTCAGAATTGGAGTGTGAAAATTCATTCGCTCGATGTAGACGTTCTCTTGTCAGATCAAGTGAAACAAGAGATTCAGACTTGGGCAAACATTCAGTGGTTAACTCAAGGAGTTCCGCTGCAGTTGCCGGATCCGAGTTTTACCATTATGACGGATGCCAGTCAAACAGGTTGGGGTGCATCATTAATCCCAACGGATTCGAGATGCCAGGGTCTTTGGGATCCGCAATTCCTGTGCAAGCACATAAACATCAAGGAAATGATGTCAATTTGGCTTGCGTTACGTCACTGGATGTACATTATTCACGATGCTCATGTCCAAATCCTATCCGACAATACGACAGTAGTGGCATATATACGGAATCAGGGAGGCACTCATTCAGTTCCGTTGTTCAATCTAACGGAAAGAATCCTTCTGTTTGTGTTGGAACATCACGTTCTTCTTTCGGTCCGTCACATACCGGGTCGTCTGAATGTGCTAGCAGACTCCCTTTCACGAAAGGGTCGCTTGTTGCCGTCGGAGTGGACTCTCAACAAACAAGTATTCAATCAGATTTGCTACCAATGGGAACGGCCAATGATAGACTTATTTGCGACACATCTCAACAATCAGTTGCAGACGTATGTGTCCCCGTGTCCGGATCCAAGAGCATTTGCAGTAGACGCTCTATCGATCCCTTGGGATGGAATGATAGGATATGCGTATCCTCCAGCGCCGTTAATTCAACAAGTATTGCTAAAGATAAAACAATCTCAATGCAAGATTCTGTTGGTAGCATCTCTGTCGCCACAGAGACCGTGGATAAATCTACTCAGGTGTCTGTTGTGGGACCTACCGCGGAAGCTCCCTCCACGAGAGGATCTTCTTTGGCAGGGGAAATCGCGCCAACTACATCACAACCCGCAAGGTCTCAACCTTCACGTTTTTCCGTTGTGCGGTCCTTCTTGCATGGCAAGCACTTTACAGGACGAGCAGTGGACGCGATTTCTAACTGTAGGAGGACCTCCTCTTCGCTAAACTATGCGGCTAAGTGGAAGGTTTTCCGTCGTTGGTGTAGGGATCATTCTGTTGATATATTTGATCCCTCTATACCAGACATTGCTAACTTTCTGGAATACTTGTTTGACGAAATCAAACTGCAACCTGTTACTATAAAGGGTTATAGATCTATGTTATCTGATACCTATGCACATCATGATAGTTTACAAATTGGATCTAATGTCTCTTTATCGAAATTGGTTAGAAACTTTTCGATAAATAGACCCAGAACTCTTAGATTAATTCCTAAGTGGAATTTAGCTTGGGTTCTCCTTAAATTGAAGGAAAAGCCATTTGAACCTCTTGGGACAGTAGATTTCAAATTCTTATCTTATAAGACAGCTTTTCTCTTAGCTTTCTCTTCTGCCTGAAGAGTCAGTGAGCTTCATGCACTATCGGTGGATGATTCTCATTATCGTAGTGTTGGGAACACTATCACCTTCACTACTAATGTCGGTTTTTTAGCTAAGAATCAGGCTCCTAATAAATATCCGGAACCTATTGTTATTAAGGCTCTTCCGTCTTCAGACGGGCGTAGGCCTTTACTCTGTCCTGTTAGAGCACTACGTATCTATAAACAGAGATCTCAGTTCATCAGAAAGGGACGGAAACGTTTCTTTCTGTCTTTGATGCCTAATAGAAAGGACATTTCAGTCCATTCTATTGCTAGATGGATTCAGTTAACTATCCGTACTGCGTATGAAGATTTATCTTCTTCTCAGCAGTCTGTGCTTAAGATTTCTGCTCATGAAGTAAGAGCTCTTTCTACTTCCTGGGCTTATGCTAATAGTGTTGCTATTACAGATTTAATGAAGGCTGCTTATTGGTCTCAGCCATCCACATTTACTAATTTTTATCTCAGAAATATTGAGTCCATTTCTGGAGACCTGCATTGTTTAGGTCCGTTATCTGTTGCTCAGAATGTCGTCCACTAAACAGTTGCAACTATAGTTATGCAGGATTTCTGTTCCGGCAGTGACTCCGTCCGGCTGCCCTCTTCGCTCTGGGCTATTTGACCCAGGGCAAGGGGAAGGGGGGGGGGGGGGGGGGGGGGGGCGGGTGTTCCCTTAGGTCACCTGCTTTATAGTGAAAAGCAAGGGAATGCCTCCTCCAAGACAGTATTTCTGAGTCGCTTCCGGGATGGTTTTAAAGTGTAATATTAATGTTTAATTTCATTCATGTCTTATTTTTAAAGTGTAGCCCGGTGTGAAGCATTTGTATATGTCAAGTGTCAAACGGGCTTTAATATACAATACTCGGACACTTTTAAATGATTATAAAGAGTCTCAATTCTCTGGACTACTTTATTTATTGGCTTGCTTTAAAAATAATTAGTATAAAGGTTATACTGGATGTTAATAGAGAACATGAATGTTATTGTGCTCAATTATTAAGGGTAGTGTATCTTTCTAATTTAAATATTAAATAAGAAAGATACATGTAAAGCCTAATACTCCTTTTCTCCTTAAGGGGTTACCTCTTTATTTTATAATTGAGCTTATTGGATTTTCCTCTATGTCCTAGGCCCTCCAGCCTGTTTACTATTCAGCTAAGTCTGGGTCATTGGTACAGTATAAAAATGTTAAAAAATTTATAGTAATTTATATATTTTTTATACTTACCAATGACCCAGACGGGGATGGCCCTCCCTGAGTTGGGAACTCTTGCCTCCCCGCTGAGTACATAGCGCTGACCAGGCACTGCCAGTAAGAATGATATTTGGCGCCAATTTCGGGACGACTGCGTCACTGCGCATGCGCAGTAGAGTCGTACTATGGAGGTCCTTTAGGACATGATTTCTTTTTGTTCTGGATGCAAATTTTGGGGATTGGGGGGCAAAATTTGTGTTTGGCCCTGGTTTTTGTGGAGTTAGCACCAGCTAAGTCTGGGTCATTGGTAAGTATAAAAAATATATAAATTACTATAAATTTTTTAACTTTCCGAACCGATCGTCCGATTTGAATGAAATTCAGTATCGTGGTAATATTGGGTCATAAGTACTTACCTCATGCAAAAAAAACCCCCTGCATCCCCATGGGAACCCCAGGAGCAAAAAATAGAAATGTTTTCAAACTCCCATGTTTCCCAAACCACTTGGAACAGATAACTGTTATGTGGTATGAAGCATCCTTAGAACCAGTAGAATTGAATGGTAAAAAAAAATTCCCTCTGTTGTTGTTAGAGAGTTCTGCAGAGGGCATCAGAATAATGTTGGTGGAGCATTTTTGCAAACATTTTAGAAAATCTTTTCTCAAGAACCAATGTTCAGAATCTTTTGATATTTGGTATACAGCATCCATAGAGGGGTCAGATACAAGTTTGTTAAAATGAAGCCCATTCGTTCATATTTGGACTCAATGCAGGAGCCCAAATTTTATGGGGAATTTTCTTTAAAAATCTTCTTCAGAACCACGAGTCAGAATTTTTTAATGTTTGGTACCCTCATTGTTATGATGGTCAGATTCAAGATTGTTCAAACCAAGTCCCTATGTTAATATTTGGGCTTCCTTTGGTAGCCCAAATTTAACTTAGGGCTGTATGGGGAAGTTTTTTTTAAAAATCTTCTTCTTCAGATCCACCAGTCAGAATGCTTTCGTATTTGGTATACAACATCTCTAAGGGGGGAGGGGTGGGGGTGAGATTCAAGTTTGTTCAAATCGGGTCTGTAGGTTAAAGTTTGGGCTCACTATGGTAGCCCAAATTTTAACTTTGTGCAATATGAGGAAATTTCTTTAAAATTTTGTTCTTTAGATCCACCAGTCAGAATGCTTTCATATTTGGTATACAGCATCTCTAAGGAGATCAGATTCAACTTTGTTCAAATCGAGTGCCTGGGTTGATATTTGAGCTGCCTATGGGAGCTGGAATTGGCCAAGTAGCTGAAGAATTAGACATTTTTTATTCAGTACCCTCAAGAGGTGAAGAGTAATCTACATAGGTTGTATCAAGGTGCTTGAGAGGGGAGCTCTACATTTTACATCATAATCAACTAAAGGAAAGGCATGATGCTTGGACTGTTTTTGTCACTCCTGAGGGGCTCAAAGATTTGCAGTGTATCCTATGGAGATGGATTGCTTAATGTAGATTCATTCTTGGACTCTTATATCGTATTCTATTCTCTGTTTATATCGTGTTCTGTTCAAGGTGAGCGCTTCAGGCCCTGTGGGGCCTCTTGTTTATTTATTGATTGGGTTTTAACAACACTTTTGAAAGCCAGCAGCTACAAGTTTCTTCTCTCCTTGAACCAAGCATCTCGCCCAACTGCAGCACTCATGGTCCACTGAGTTTTTAGCTCACCTGACTTTCAGTCAGGGTGAGGTGTAGTGATCACTTGCCGTCTGTCGTCCGTCGTCCGTGAACATGGTGTTTGCGTCTTCTCCAAAACTGCTGAACTGATTAATCATTTAAGTGAAATGTGAGATGCTTGTTTGTTATGACATTGCATTTTGATTTTGCTTAAATCAAGTTGCCCTGCCCCCAGTAGGGCCATGCCCCAAAATTTTGCCTAAATCTTAAAAAAATCTTCTCGTGAACCAGGAGTAGCAGAGATTCGATATGTGGTGTGCTGCTTCCTTTTGAGGTGTAGACTCAGTTTTGTTCAAGAGAAGTTTGTGGGTCTTTATTTGCCTTCATTATTGGAGGGCATGTATTTTTGTCCCGCCCAAAATTTCTGTTTTTCGAACCAAGAGGCTGATTTGAACCAAATTTAATTTTTGGTTTTATTTGATCATAAGTAATTAATTTATGCCCCAAAATATTTTCCCATCCCCCCATGGGAACCGCAGGAGCTAAAAATAGAACAAAATTCAAAACGCACATATCTCCAAAACTACATGGCACTGAGAATTCTTATTTGGTGTGAAGCTTCCTTGGGACCAACAGAATGGAATGGTCTAAGCAAATTTCTGTCAGGTCAATCATGGGGTACTTTTTCGAGACTTTGACAAAATGCTTAGTCAGCGTTCTGTAACACTGTGGGTAATGAAGAAAGCATTTAAGACTCTTCTTCACCCAATTCACTCCTCCAAAACCTTCCAGATTTCACATATACCATCTTTGCAAGATTTTTTTACACGTTTATTGAAATCAAATCCCTGGGTCCATATTTGGCCTCTATGGGAGTCCAAATGTTGAAATTAGTGCAGTATGAGGAATATTCTTTAAAAATCTTTTTCTTCAGACCCACCAATCAGAATCTTTTGATATTTGCTATGCACCATCATTAGGCGGGTGAGATTTAAGTTTCTTCAAGCCAAGCCTATATTTTGGCTCACCAGGGTTTTGCAAATTGCGGGAACGGTGATTTCATTCCTCTGATGTTCTTGCAAATGCTTGTTAAGAAGATCCATATTTACCATTCCCCCAAAATTATAAGCATTTTTTCATCAGATAAAATTTAATAAAATTAAATTAATTTTAGAGCTGAAATGATTAAAGGGTTTTCGTGATTGATTAATCGCATGGGTTAACCTTGGTTAACCAATTAATCACTTGCCCCAATAGGTAGCTGAATAATTGCTGTACCATTGACCATTTATATAATTAAAACTTTACTCAGCATAATGGACAAAACCGGGCAGCGCCATATACAAACATGTCCATTCAAATTTTATTATATTTTCAATTTTTGTCTCAAAACATAGCTTATGACCCCTCATTGGAACAAGCTCATTGAGCTTGTTCCAATAGGGGGGGGGGGGGGGGGCATAAGCTGTGTTTTTGAGACAAACATTGAAAATCTTTAGAATTTCTTGTGCAAGTATCGTCTGCTACCTGCATTTGGTGAAGGGTTGAGAATGACCGTTTTCAGCTACTGATACAGTATAATGATCATGCAAGTGAACAAGTATTTTGGCACGTAACTGGCATGCATTTCTCTGTCTCATGCAATTGATGTGAGCCAGTGTGACGATGTTTGCCTGTTTTGGAGTAAGTTTGTTCCATAGTTAACCCATACAGGGTATTTTTTGTTTTTAAAAATTTGATTAACAGTTTCCATCTTGGTTTCAAAAAGTGATGATAAATAGTGAATATAAGCTTACCCAATATGAAAGAAAAATTGTTAGCAATTGGACATTTTTGTATAGCATTTTGCGATGTGAATCCAGCCATCAAATACCCTGCCATATAGTACCGTACTTCAAAAGTAACGGTTAACCGATCAATTACTTTTTTTATCAATCAAGATATTGATCATTGGTTAGTCGATTAATCGGTATGAGCCGTGTGAGATTCAAGTTTGTTTACGCCAAGTCCCTGGGTTCATATTTGGGCTCACTGTGGGAGCCTGAATTATAACTTAGTTCAAAATGAGGAATATTCTTCAAAAGTATTCTTCACATTCAGCAGTCAGAATGTTTTGATATATACAGTATCCTTAGGGAGGTGAGATATAAGTTTGTTAAAGCCAAGTCCCTGGGTTCATATTTGGTCTTCCTGTAGGAGCCCGAATTGTACCAAAATTTCTATTTTCCAAATTGAGAGGCTGATTTGAAGGAAATTTGATATGATGGGCTTATTGGGTCGTAAGTACCTAATTTATGCCAAAACATTTTCCTGTGGCCCTGTGGGAACTGCAGGATCTAAATATAGAAAAAATTTAAAAAGCCCATATCTTCAAAACTACATGGCACTGAGAATTTTTATTTTGTGTGACGCTTCCTTACGAACAGCCGAAAAGAATGGTAAAAAAAAAATTGCCATCAGTTTTATCATAGGGAACTTTTCCAGGACTTATGTGGAGTCATCATTTTAGTAATGGGAAAAACATTAAAGAATCTTCTTCTCTCATACCACTCCTCCAAAGGCTTTCATATTTTGCACATAACATCTTTGGAAGATTTATTCACATGTTTGTTGAAATCAAATCCCTGGGTCCATATTTGGACTCTCTGTGATTAGATTAGTGCAATATGAGGAATATTTTTTAAAAATCTTCTTCTGATCCACTCTTCAGAATATTTTGATATTTGGGATGCTGCATCCTTAGAGGGGTGAGATTCAAGTTTGTTTGAGACAAGTCCCTGGGTTCATATTTGGGCTCCCTGTGGGAGTCCAAATTACAACTTAGTTCAATAAGAGGAATATTATTTAAAATCCAGTAGTCAGAATCTTTAGATATTAGTATATAGAAGCATCCTTAGGGATGTGAGATTCAAATTTGTTCAAGCCAAGTCCTTGGGTTCATATTTGGGCTCTCTGTGGGAGCCTGAATTATAACTTAGTTCAATATGAGGACTATTCTTTAAAAATCCTTTTTTTTGAGATCCACCGGTCAGAATCTTTGGATATTTTGTATAAGCTTTTCTTATGAGGGGCAGATGCAACTAAATGTTCAAAATAAATTCCCTGTGTTGATATTTAGGCTACCATGTCAGGTGAATGCCATCAGGCCCTCTGGGGGCTCTTGTTTGTTTTCTGTTTGACAACATTGCCCTGGCTCTTCTATCTATATTTTTCATTTTAAGTTAGTCACTACTTTTATTTAGGCTTCCCAAATTTGTTACTGCATGTCTGTCTGTCTGTCCTTCGGATGAAACGTTTCTTTGCTTTTCATTTGCCTGGGTCAACATTTTAAATAATTTGCAGCTATCTTTCACCCTCCAACCTTCCCCCCCCCCCCACACACACACTCACAAACACACACACACACACACACACACACACACACACACACACACATACAAAAATCTGGGCTGGCAAGTATTGAGTATTTTATCAAAAAAGTGGTACTCAAGTACTACGAGTACTGAGTACTTTGGACCCAGCCTATCACAAGTATATTAAACATCAAAGAGTATATTATATACTTGAAACAAATACAGTACAGTGGCAGTGTACTGCTCACTTTCCATGGATGGGCAATATTTCCACGGATACAAATTCATACAATAATATTTGATGCCAAACACTAACTATAGGTATAATCATCAAAAATTTAAATAATGAAGCACCAGGTACAAACCGATGCTTCATCAATTAAAATTTTGTAGATGATGATTTTTATTGACTGGTAAATGCATGAGTGGACATCACTGCCCACGCGTGTATTACAACCCGTCCACGGCAACTGTACTGTAACTTGTCCTCTTTGTGAACATATTTTCTACAATTTCACTCCTTTTGACAGAATGCATGCCTGTGGGGATTAAAACCAAAATAGTGAAAGTGCACTTGTGGATATTTGCAGCACAAGCACAGCACTAATGAATCAATATTTGATGATTTTAGGAATTTTAACAGTGTCATGAGACACCACAGTAGCAGGTACTGGTCATTCTGTTGGAAGAAATCACTGTTTTATGACTCGAGGTGCCTTAACTGAGAAAACTTAGGTTTTTTCTTACAAAGATTGCAGAATATCAAACACAATGTGAAATGTGTTCAGAAGCAAGAATGTGATTAAGAAATAATGGGAAATTCATGTCACCATCAATTTATTTATAAATTAATAAAGTTTTTTAGCTCACCTGAGCAAAGCTCAGTGGGAGCTTTACTGATCACATTCTGTCCGCCGTCCGTCCGGCGTTAACTTTACATTATTCAAATGTTGGGTAAATGTTTATTACCTAATGCCAATTCAGATTTGTTCAAATGAAGTTGCCCCCTTCTCCTGGGTGGTGCCATGCCCCCAAGGGGCACCAAAATCTTCTCATCAACCAGCAGTAGCAGAGACTTGATATATGGTATGCAGCTTCCTTTTAAGGTGTAGACTTGGATTTCTTTAAGCGAAGTTTGATGGGCTATATTTGGCGTCGTTATGGGAGGGGCAAAATTTTTGGCCCCGCCCAAAATTTCTATATTTTTATACTGTACCAATGACCCAGACATAGCTGGTGCTAACTCTTAAAATATAGGGCCAAACACAAATTTTGCCCCCCAATCCCCAAAATTTGCATCTAAAACTAAAGAAAACATGTCCTTAAAGGCCCTCCACACTTTGCCCCTACTGCGCATGCGCAGTGTCAAGGACGTTCCGAAATTGGCGCCATTTATCATTCTAAGTTTGGCCCTTCATCAGTTAACATCTGACTGATCTTTGTGCTTTTAAATCTCAGTTTAAATGATGCCAGACACATAAATATTAGTGAAATGGTGATTCTAAGGAGGATAGAGAAGGAGGAGAGGAAAAGAATGTGTGACAGAATATTATCAGGGCTGTAACTTAAAATTTTTTAATGAAATTGTGTTAAGTTACCTATTTTCAAGGCAGCAGCCATTTTGTTGTCATTCTGATTATTAGTTACACTGTTTTTACAAGTGTTTTCCTCTCTCCCTGTCCTTTAAGTTCCCCCTTGCTATTCTCCCATGCTTTTGGCATAGTTTCTGTAATTATTATTACTAAAATTTCTTGGGAGGTTTAGCTGAATAACAGAATGAATTCTGTTCTTTCCCCATGTTTACGTCTTCACCTACGGGTGGTTAGGCGTTGTGTTCTGCATCTACCATCTGATGTTCTGCAGTTTCTTCCCTGGAAGTCTCTGTTTTGCATCAGATAGGGTATTTTTGGTAACTGATTTCGGGCCTGGGTGCCTGGAGTCTTATTTTAGTGTTTTTACACTCATTGTTTACATTTACAACAGCCCTCTGTGTGAGGGGGGGATTTCTAATAAATAATATCTTTATGTTATTTTAATCATAACTAGATACATTATTATTGTTCGTAAGTGTTGAATAAATTGTTTAAAATATTTTTAAAATTTTTGTCCACACTTAGGCTTGGGATCCATTGGGGCTCAACGTTACTTTTCAGAAACTTGGGCTGTTCTGAAAAAATATTTTTTCAAAATATTTTGATTTCAATTATTTTTTCTATATTAATGGATCATATTATTATTATGTATTTTGATTGCCAGGGGTTAGTGCGAGTACCAGGACTTGTTTTCTTTTCACATTGAAAGGATATTGATCAATTGTTTTAAGAGGAAGTCTTCCTCTGACTTTATTATTATTCTATATGTGGTCAGTGTACTCGCATTAACTCCTGTTCTGTATCGTATGATTTCGATGACAATATGGGAAGCGTATGTCACGGTATGTTGTTGGGGATTTGGACACCCGGTCCTTTCCCCGCAGGGTCACTCTACTTTATCAATTTCTATTTCAGACGATCAAGATTAGGGTGATGTATCTGTGATGTCTTCCAACAGTGTGCCTCCGTCGTCACTATTAATGAAGGGCTAGCGGAAAAGTGCTCATGTTATACGCCAATTGCCTAAGAGGACCCTAGTAGGTTCGACGGCCTTTGACGTCCGCTAGCTCGCCCGGTGTAGCGTCCATTCACCGAATGGTTCGGCAGCCGGGTTCGTCCGTTGCGGTCTAGAAGGAATTTTGGGGTGATGCGAGCACTATAAAATTAACTTAAAGCACACCCAGTGACGGCGGATCGGAGGGAGAACGGAGGAAGCCTTTTAGTCCGGTTCATAGCTCGTTCCGGTCCATCCGGACGGCAAGCGAGAGAGGCCCCTCTCTCGTTCAACAACATCTGGCCCCAGATGTTGTGGTACAAAATGTGTCGCTAGCAGAGCATACGTCCGTCGCTCGGGACGCTCCGTTGTATAGGCAGTCCGCTGAGACTGCTAAGGCTTCCTCTTCTCGTCAGCGCACACGACCGCACCTTGGCTGCGTGACCGCCGATATATTACCAGCTTCGCCGATCAAGGATTCTTCGGCGACCAGGTCACACCATCCGGCAGCCAGGGATTCGAGACCGATGGACTCCGGACGTTCGCATAGGAAAAGTATGCGGGAGCCATCTGATGCGGAGCTGCACTCGGCGAAGCAGCGATAGACTGCGCCTCCGCAGGTCTTGACGCCGGACATTCTTGCCCAGCAGCCGACAGAAACGGTGTCGGATCGAGAATTATCCGACAGCGCTGGGTCGGTAGCCGGGGACTCGAGGCCTGCAGACTCCGGACGTTCGCATAGGAAGTGTGCGGGAGTCAACGTACACGGAGCTTCCGGCGGCAATGCATCGTAAGTCCGCTACTGCACAGGCCTCGGGAACGGACGTGCTTTCCTTAATAGCACAGTTTATCGCAGCATCCCAGCATCAACTGAATCTGTCGCATATATTTTATCCGACGATGCTGGGTCGGGACGCTCCGCGGAAGCGGGTACGGACGTCCGAAAGTTTCATCCGGTCCGACGGGATACCGAAAGGGATTCGGAGGATTTCAAGCTTTCCCTTTCGGAACAACATATGCTGCGATGCCGGATAAGAAACTGATAGCGTCGGTGGACTTAGAAATTTTTGGTTCGGTTCAGGGACATCGTCCCTCAGTTCCGACATAGTCCAATAATGTCACACAAACTTTCGAATTATTGAACGACGCTATATATATTATTATTTTATGCTTGCTATCCAAGCATTTCTGGTTTCTTGTTCGAAGAGTTATGGAGATGTCTTTCAAAAGTGTGCCTCTGTCGTCATAGTTAATGAAGAGTTAGCGGCAATAAGTGCTCATGGAATATGTCTATCGCTTACGGAGTGACATTCGCTAGCTCACCCGGTGTAGCGTACATTCATCGAATGGTTCGGCTGCCGGGTTCGTCCGTTGCGGTCTAGGAAGGAGATTTGGGTGATGCGAGCACTTTAATTACTTTAGTACTCACCCAGTGACGGCAGATTGAGGACAGATCGGAGGAAGCCAACAACATAGGGGACCGCATGTTGTGGTTCAGATATTTTACATTCGGAGCATATGGCCGTTGCTCGGGACGCTCCGTTATATTGACAGTCCGAGAGACTGTCTTTAATGCTTCCTCATCCTCACAGCAGGACACACGACCGCACATTGGCTACGTGACCTCGAGTATCCGATCAGTTTCGGCATTCAGTGATTCCACGGCGAATAGGTCGCGCCATCCGGTAGCCAAGGGACACGAGGCCTATACACTCCGTTCGCTCGCATATTGGAAGTATGCACGGGGTAACGATCACGGAGCTTCCAGCGGCAATGCATCGTAAGACCGCTTCTCCTCAGGCCTCAGTGACGGATGTGCTATCCGAGTTAGCACAGTTGTTTCGCAGCATCCCAGCAATTGACAGTTTCTCGGTCGAATCAGGAATTATCCGACGGCGCTGGGTCGGTGCGGTCCGCGGTTGCATCAGCTACGGACGACCGAACGCTTTATAGGGTCCGACAGGATGGTGAAAGGGATTCGAAAGATTTCGAGTTTTCCCTTTAGTTGTATCGGAAGATGCCTTTCATATATTCTGGCATTTCTTCCAGTGATTATTTTTCGGACTTCATTGCTGCGATCTTGGATAAGAGACTTATAGCGTCATTGGACTCGGATTTTTCGATCGGTACAGGGACATTGTTCCTGACTTACCGACGCAGTCCAATATTGTCATTACAACATGTGTTTTATTTTTCGACGCTATATATTTATATATATATACAAGCCTGCTACTAAGCATGATAGTTTAGTTTCTTGTCCGTGTGGCTCATTTCTGCCATTTTATCATTTTTACAAATAGTTTATTTTGGCAGAGCAGGGCACACCGAGAGTTCATATGCGTCTAGACGGTGTGATTAAAGACTGCATATATTCTTTTTCGCCGTTTATGTCTTTTCCAATTTCAATGTTGGGAACGACATTATGTATAGTAGACTTAACTTAGACGCTTTATTATACGTAATCCGCCTTACTGAGGCGTTATCATTACGTCTTCAAGAAAAGATTTACGGGATATTATTCTCAATGTAATTTCTTTTGAGGGCAGTAGTTTGTTCACGTATAACTCCGCCCTTCAGTGGCTGATTGGAGTTGGTTAGACGTGACGCAGCCCTAGCTACATCCACACGCGTGGATAGTAAGGTTAAGAACTCTCTCAGAGTCGCTTCGTTCTCGGAGGAGCTTCTCTTCGACGGCAACTTTCCTGCAATCCATGAATTGCTCGATTTATACATTCTCTTGTCTATCTAGTGTTACAAGAGATTCAGACTGGGGCAAACATTCGGTGGTTGACTCAGAGAGTGCCGCCGCAGTTGCCGGACCCGAGTGTGGCTGTTATGACGGTTGCCAGTCAAACAGATTGGGATATATACTGATCCCTACGGATTCGAAGTGCCAGGGTCTTTGGGTTCCGCAGTCTTTTAGCTATCAGTTTAACTTTCGCGGAATAATGTTTTTTAGGCTTGCTTTATGTCATTGCATGAACATTGTTCAGAAACACATGCCCAGATTCCTGTCCTTTAATTCGACAGTAGTGGCGTATCTCCGGAACCAGGGAGGCATTCTTTCGTTTCCATTATTCAATTTAATGGAAAGAATCCGTCTGTTGGTTATAGTACACCAAGTTCAGTTTTGGTCCGTCATATTCTGGGTCGTCTGATTGTTTTATCGGACTCCCGTTCTCTTACGGGTCGCTTGTTGCTGTCAGAATGGACCCTCAACAAACAAGTATTCAATCAGATTTGCTATCTATGGGAGCGCCCAATGATGTTTTATTTATGACACAGCTTGCTAATCAATTGCAGACGTATGTGTTGGCTTGTCCAGATCTCTGAGCTAATAGTGTTAACGCTCTATTGATCTATAGGACGGAATGATAGGATACGCGTATCCTCCGGCGCTGTTATTTTAGCAGGTATTGCTAAGATAAACAACCACAATACATTTCTGTTGATAGCATCTCTATCTTCACAGAGATCATGAGTAATTTACTCTCTTGTCTACTGTGGATCTTAACGTGAAATCTTCCTCTATGTGAGGATCTTTTTTCACTGGGTAAATCGTGTCATCTTTATCACAACCAGCAAGGTCGCAACCTTCATGTATTCCGTTGTGTGGTCCGTATTGCATTGTAAGCACTGTACTGGACGAGCTTTGGACGCGATTTCTTACTATAGGAGATCCTCTTCTTCGCTATTCTATGCGACTAAAGTGGAGGCTCTTCCGTCGTGGTGTAGGGATCATTATGTTCATATTGTTGATCCCTCCATACTACTCATTGCTATTTTTTAGTATACTTGTTTCACAAGATCTACTGCAGCCTGTTATTATTTAGGTTATAGGTTTATGTTACCTCATACCTATGCACTCTACGATAGTTTACAATTGAGTCTTTTGTCTCTTTATCTAAGTCAGTTAGTAACTTTTTGATAAATAGACTTAGAATCTTTAGATTAAATTCCTATACGGATTTTAACTTCGGTTCTTATTTAGCTAAGTAATCATTTGAGCCTCTGGAAACAGTAGTTTTCAAATTCTGACCTTTTAGACAGTAATTCTGTTGGTTTCTCTTTTACTGTAGAGTCAGTGAGTTTCATGCACTATCGATGGATGATTTTCACTTTCATAGTTTCGGAATCAATACTTCCGTTACTATTTAGGTTGGATTGTTGCATAAGAGTTAGGCTCCTATTATCCGGAACCTATTATTTTAAGGTCCTTCCGTCTTCGTATGGGCATAGGCCTTTACTCTTTCCGGGTACAGTTTATGTAATTATAAACAGATTTATGTTTATTACTATGGGCGTAAGCTTCTTCTGTCTTTGATGTCTAGTAGAAGGACGTTACGCTCCATTTTATTGTTAATGGATTCTATTAACTAGCGTACTGCTTATGGTATATCATTGACTTAGCAGTTGTGCTTAAGACTTCGGCTCATGAAGTAAGAGTTCTTCTACTTCTTGGGCTTACTTTAATAGTGTCGCTATTATAGATTTTTGAAGGCCGCTCATTGCGCTCAGCCATCCACATTCATGAATTTTATCTTAGAAATATCGAGCCAATTTCTTGAGGCCTCTTTTGTTAGGTCTATTATCTACTGCTCAGAATGTCATTCTCTTAACAGTTGCTACTATAGCTAGGTAGGCTGTCTGTTTCGGCAGTGTCTCCGTTCGGCTGCCCTCTTCGCTCTGGGCTATTTGACCCAGGGCAAGAAAAAGGGGGGGGGGGGGGGAGGGTGTTCCCTTGGGTCACCTGTTTTACTATGAAAACAAGGGGATACCTCCTCCGGAGTTAGTAATTCTGAGCTGTTATTGGGATGGTTGTTTAGTGAGAAGTTTAAGTTTATAAAATTCATTCAAGTCTTAGTTTTTAAAGTATAGCTTTTGAATATTGCATATGTCAACGGACATGATTATGCAATTCTCAGACACTTTTAGGAGTATAAGAGTCTCTATTCTCTAGACTTACTTTATTATTGGCTTACTTTAAAAATTATTAGTATAAGGATTATATTGGATATTAATAGAGTACATGGATGTATGAAGCTCAATTTTGGAAGGTGTTGTATCTTTCTAATTTATCATAAATAAGAAAGATACATGTAAGGCCTATTACTTCTTTTCCCTACACGGGATGACTCTATTTTATTTTATTGAGCGTATTCCATTTTGCTCTATGTCCTTGGCCCTCCAGCCTTTTTACTATTCAGCTATGTCTGGGTCATTGGTACAGTATAAAAATGTTAAAAAATTTATAGTAATTTATATATTTTTTATACTTACCAATGACCCAGACGGGAATGGCCCTCCCAGGAGTTGGGAACTCTTGCCTCCCCACTGAGTACATAGCGCTTACCAGGCACTGGTTATTAGAATGATAAATGGCGCCAATTTCGGAACGTCCTTGACACTGCGCATGCGCAGTAGGGGCAAAGTGTGGAGGGCCTTTAAGGACATGTTTTCTTTAGTTTTAGATGCAAATTTTGGGGATTGGGGGGCAAAATTTGTGTTTGGCCCTATATTTTAAGAGTTAGCACCAGCTATGTCTGGGTCATTGGTAAGTATAAAAAATATATAAATTACTATAAATTTTTTAACTTTCCGAACCGAGAGGCTGATTTGAATCAAATTTTATGTGAGAGCTTATTGGGTCATAAGTACCTAATTTATGCCAAATTTTCTTTTTCTGTAGCCCCATGGAAACCACAGGAGCTAAAAATCGAAAAAAGTAAAATGCCCTATCTCCAAAACTCCACGGCACTGAGAATTTTTATTTGGTGTGAAGCTTCCTTATGACCAACAGAAAGGATTGGTCCAAAAAATTGCCATCGGTTTTATCATAGGGTACAGTTTCGGGACTTTGAAAACACTTTTTAACACTGTAGGCAGTGGGAAAAACATTAAAAAATCTTCTTCTCTAGATCCAGCAGGCAGAATCTTTCGATATATGGTATGCAACATTGTAGGGTGGATCTGATTCGAGTTTGTTCAAATCCGCCCCCTGGGTTTATATTTGGGCTCAGTATAGGAGCCCGAATTCAAACTTAGTGCATTTCCAGCAAATTTCTTAAAAAATCTTCTTCACCAGATTCAGCTGGCAGAATCTTCTGATATTTGGTATGCAACATTGTGGGGTGGATCTGATTCAAGTTTGTTCAAATCAGCCCCCTGGATTCATATTTGGGCTCACTATAGAAGCCCGAATTCGAACTTAGTACATTTCAGGCAAATTTCTTAAAAAATCTTCTTCTCCAGATCCAGCAGGCAGAATCTTTTGATATTTGATATGCAACATTGTGGGGTGGATCTGATTCAAGTTTGTTCATATTTGGGCTCAGTATAGGAGCCCAAATTTGAACTTAGTGCCTTTCAGGCAAATTTCTTTGAAAATCTTCTTCTCAAGATCCAGCAGGCAGAATCTTTTGATATTGGGTATGCAGCATGCTTAGCGGGTGAGATTCAAGTTGTTCAAGCCAAGTCCCTGGGTTCATATTTGGGCTCACTGTGGTAACCCGAATTATAACTTAGTTCAAAATGAGGAATTTTCTTTAAAAATCTTCTTCAGATCCAGGAGTCGGAAAGTTTCGGTATTTGGTATGCAGCATCCTTAGGGGGGTGTGAGATTCAAGTTTGTTCAAGCTATGTCCCTAGGTCCATATTTGGGCTCACTCTGGGAGCCTGAATGATAACTTACATGTAGTTCAAAATGAGGAATTTTCTTTAAAAATCTTCTTCAGATCCAGCAGTCAGAATGTTTTAATATTTGGTATGCAGCATTCTTAGGGGGGGGGGGGAGATTCAAGTTTGTTCAAGCCATGTCCCTACAGTTGAAACTAGAAGTCCTGTCATGGAATGCGCACAAATAGCACGTTGATCTGCGCGTTAATGTACGCGTTATGGCCATAGTAAAGCTATCAAATTATGTACATATGGCCTGTGCACAAGCAATGTTTCAGCCAATGGACCTCTGGGTAACCCGGAGGTCCATTGGCAGAAACATTGCATGTGTTTGCCATGAACAACCAGGAGAACCTGCCGTGATTTGGATGCCATTCGATATGGCAATTGCGCGCAATTCCAACGTGCAATTAAGCCTAGATAAGCGCACTATTCGTGACAGGACTTCTAGTTTTAACTGTAGGTCCATATTTGGACTCACTTTGGGAGCTTGAATTGTAACTTAGTTCAAAATGAGGAATTTTCTTAAAAAATCTTCTTCAGATCCAGCAGATGAATGCTTTTGATATTTTTTATGCAGCATCCTTAGGAGGCAAGATTCAAGTTTGTTCAAGTCATGTCCCTAGGTCCATGTTTGGACTCACTGTGGCAGCTCGAATTGTAACTTAGTTCAAAATGAGGAATTTTCTTTAAAAATCTTCTTCTTCAGATCCAGCAGTTGTAATGTTTTGATATTTGGTGTGCGGCATCCTTAGGGGGGTGAGATTCAAGTTTGTTAAAGCCATGTCCCTAGGTCCATATTTGGGCTCACTGTGGGAGCTTGAATTGTAACTTAGTTCGAAATGAGGAATTTTTTTAAAAAATTTTCTTCAGGTCCAGCAGATGAATGCTTTTGATATTTTTTATGCAGCATCCTGAGGAGGCTAGATTCAAGTTTGTTCGAGCCATGTCCCTAGGTCCATGTTTGGGCTCACTGTGGGAGCTCGAATTGTAACTTAGTTCAAAATGAGGAATTTTCTTTAAAAATCGTCGTCTTCAGATCCAGCAGTTGAAATGTTTTGATATTTGGTGTGCGGCATCCTTAGGGGGGGTGAGATTCAAGTTTGTTAAAGCCAAGTCCCTGGGTTCATATATGGGCTCCCTGTGGGAGCCCAAATTATAACTCGGTTCAATATGAGGAATATTCTTTAAAAATCTTTTTTTTTAGATCCACTTGTCAGAATCTTTGGATATTTGGTATAAGCTTTTCTTAGGAGGAGTAGATGCAACTTGTTGAAATCAATTCTCTGGGTTGATATTTAGGTTACCATGTACAGGTGGGCACCCTCAGGCCCCCTGGGGTCTCTTGTTTTAGGAAAAAATGCATACTGAGAGCTTGGGTGCGGGGGTGGGGTGGGGGGGGGTGGGGGTTACATCCAGGGCTATAATTTACCTCATCACTAGGTAAAAGAATATTTGACATCATTTATTGAGATAAAATGGCACTTTCTATTGATATTGGTGGATTGGATAGCCTCAGCCAGGGCTTATAAGAATCTGAGAATCGATTCCCGTAGAGATCCATGCAACAAAACCAGTGAGAAACCATGTTTAACCCTTTACCTAACACAAACGCAGCAAATTAACCAATACAACACTAACATGACCTGAAATATTGTGACACTGGCAATAAAATTTGTACAAATATGGCTGTCATTGGAACCGGCTCTCATCAGCCGGTTCTAGTAACATCCATAATTATTACGCTTGATGAATATTGTTTATTTTTAGCTCACCTGACTGTAAGTCAGGGGGCGCTTAAATGATGACTTTCTGTCTGTCCACCATCAGTCCATCCTGTCCGGCGTGAACTTTACATTACTAACCTTTCCTCATAAACAACTGAGCCGAATTGAACCAAATTTGATATTCATGTTCCTTATCATATACGAATTCCAGTTTGTTCAAATAACGTTGCCACACCCACAGGGGGCCCCAAGCATTTCTCTGATAGCATGCATAAATTGTTTTCCAAAATTGAAAAAAAATCTTCTCCAGAACCATGTATAAGAATCTTTTGATACTTGGTATACAGCATCTCTAGGGGTGGGAGGGATAGGTTCAGGTTTGTTCAAATCAAGTCCCTGAGTTGATATTTGGGCTCCCTATGGGCACCCAAATATCAACAGTGCAACATGAGGAAATTTCTTTGAAAACCTCCTTCAGATCCACCAGTCAGAATGCTTTCATATTTGGAATGAACATTTCTAGTGGGGTGGGGGGCAGGGGGGAGGGTAGATTGAAGTTTGTTTGAATCGGGTCTCTGGGTTAATATTTGGTCTATCTATTGAAGCCCAAAGTTTAACTCAGTGCAGTATGAGGAAATTTCTTTAAAACTCGTTTCTTTTCAGATCCACCAGTCAGAATCCTTTCGTATTTGGCTTACAGCATCTCTAAGGGGGTCAGATTCATGTTTGTTCAAGCCAAATCTATGGGTTAATATATGGGCTCATTATGGGAGTGCAAATTAACTCAAAGCAACATGAGAAAATTTCTTTAAAAATCTTTTTCTTCAGACCCACTAGTTTAATGCTTTAATATTTGGTGTACAACATCTCTGGGGAGGTCAGATGTAAATTTGTTCCAGTTTGGTTCCTGCCAGTCAGAACCCTTTCATATTTGGTATCGCAGGAGGGGGGGGGTGCAGATTTGAGTTTGTTCATTTCAGGTCTGTGGCTTAATATTTGGGCAGGGGTGGGTTAGGTTCGAGGTTGTTCATAAATGTTCAAATCCATTCCTTAGAGCTTTTCCATAAAATTTGCCTTTCAAAGTGAAGTGACACAACAACCCTTGGAAGTTTGGCAGTACTTGTCTACAGCTGTCAGAATTGGAAGCAATCAGGAAGACCTATGCTAATAATCATCTAACATGGACAATAGAATGATGAATAATTTCATAACATTATTCCTATGTAATGTCCATGAACCTTGACTAACTGAATCTGACCCAAAATACTTCTCTGAACCACCTCGTCAGGTGAGCGATTAAGGGCCCAGGGGGGGAGGGGGGGAGGGGTAAAAATCAGTAGTTGGTGTTGTAAAAATTAAAAAAGCTGTATTGGGTAAAGGGTTAACATGTATTATCAGTATGAAACAGGGGTTCAATCATACTGACCTAATAGGATCCTGGCCCATAGCAGGTCTGAATTCTCAGAACGATTTCCGCAAGAATCCAAATGGATTCTCCCAAATTTAGAGGAACTATAAGCCCTGCACAACCCCAATTTTGAAACAAAATTGACATATTGTTTCATGGTGGTGGGACCCTATTTATCTTGCTGTATGATTAATTAAAACAGATTTTGTGAAAAGGTTTTGTGTGCTGATGCAGATTTTAGTTTTATTTTGGGATTTGGGTAGTTTCAAAGAAAGCTGTGAATTCTTATCCCTCCCAATTTATTGGGTAACAGAGTAGAAATTCTGTCGGAGACAATAACCGTTTTTAAGCCTATTTGACACAGATTGGACAGTTCTCTTCAAAAGAACAAATTGCCCATGCTTTGGACTAGACAGAAGCCAAAAGTTGAATTCTATTGCAGAAATGACTCTTTCATCACATGAAAGAGGTAACTGTATCTTTGGTAGGGTTGGGTTTGCTCATAGGTATAACTGTTGTAAATATTTTAATTAGATTTACATGCCTCGAAAAGTTGCGCTCGGAAATTATCTAATTCCCAAAACTAAGCAGTCTTGGGGAAATATATTGTTTCAATAAACATTTGAAGAAGTCTACTGACATTTTGCATTACTTTTGAATGTTCCAGATGAAAAAAGAGGATGATTTGAGGACTTTTAGAACCTAAAAATTTGTTTGACTATTGGTGTGTTTTGTTTAGGAATTCCCTGAGAAATATGAACATGTGACCAGCACTTCCCTTTCTGTTAGTTTTTCTTTTATTTGTTGCATGACCCCTGTTTAAAAATCATTAAAAGGTCTGAAGGGCTATAGTTGACAAAAAATATTTGAATGCTAAATTTAAAATGATGCGACCATATTTTTTTCTCGCCTGAACGTTATAATGGTCGCCTATGGGAAAATATTTAGTACTGTGAAACGTATTCTTGTTTGGCTGAAATTAAACAATTGCAGGAATTCGACTGAATAAACCAAAATGTTTTTGGAGTAATGGTTGCGGAATGAAATATTTCAATACGTTGGATACTTTGGGGTTCCTTCTTACGCCTTGCGTATTGTCATATTATTTGTATTCAGGTTACTGATGTGCCGAGCTGTATAGTTTTTGGTGTAAATCTGTTATTTTGATCGTGAGATATTAACCCTTTATCCTTCAAATTGAAAATTTCTCCAATCCCTTTGGCATTTGATAACTTGAAAAATATTGCTTGGAGTGTCAAGTTACTTTGTATTTGTGATCAGGTTACTGATGTGCCGAGCTGTATATTTTTTGGTGTAAATCTGATAATTTGCTCCTGAGATATTAACCCTTTATCCTTCAAATTGAAAATTCCTCCAATCCCTTTGGCATTCGATAACTTGAAAAATATTGCTTGGATTGTCTAGTTACTTTATATTTGTGTTCAGGTTACTGATTTGCCAAGTTTATAGTTTTTGGTGTAAATCTGATGATTTGATCCCGAGATATTAACCCTTTATCCTTCAAGTTGAAAATTCCTCTGATCCCTTTGGCATTCGATAACTTGAAAAATATTGCTTGCATTGTGAAGTTACTTTATATTTGTGTTCAGGTTACTGATGTGCCGAGCTGTATAGTTTTTGGTGTAAATCTGATAATTTGATCCTGAGATATTAACCCTTTATCCTTCAAATTGAAAATTCCTCCAATCCCTTTGGCATGCGATAACTCAAACAATATCAATCTGATTGTCATGTTACTTTATATATATATTCAGGTTACTGATGTGCTGTGCTGTACAATTTTTTTATGTAAATCTGATAATTTGATCTGGAGATATTAACCCTTTATCCATCAATTTAGACACTCCTCCAATCCATTTCTATATGTACCCATACCATGTATGGTGTACATAATGTCGGCATCCGTGGTGGCCCTCCATCATAAAGCTTTCTACTAGTTATGCGTATGGGTACACATCTGACGATTTCATTGGCCTATTTTTTATGAATGATGGCCATGACATCATGGTATTATGTTTCTGAGCTGTGCATGATGTAATCCCTATTCATTGTTCCAGTTGAACAGTAACAGCCAAAGTGTATAGTATTGTTTCTGCTGGTGTTCCTTTCTTCTGTTATTCAGTATCACCATGGTAGAAAATGATCTAGTCTAATTTATTTCTAGGAGTTGGTGATTTATTTATCATTTAATTACTGTTATCAAAACTGTGGTCTCAGCATGTGTAATCAGTTTTTGATGAGTGCAGGTAAAAAACGTTCTTTTTCTGAATCGATTGATTGCACTTGCGATTGCTATCCTCAATAGAAATTTGTATTTTACGTCTAGATATTTTGACTTATATTTGGGGAAATATGTTCTTGTTGTAAGATAAATATACTGGACTGTTTGAAATGTTTTGAAAGTGAATTCCAAAAATGAAAACATATTCTCATTTCAATTAAACTTCATGTTAGGGCTGCACGATATTCAAACGCGGTATACCGGTATATCGAAAACTGTTCAGATATATGAACACAAGTACCACAAGCGAGACTCGAGGCATCACAGTCGGAACGAATTAGCATGCCTTGATGATGCAGTTCGAAAAACCTTTACCCAACGCAGACGATATCAAAATTTATTATTTTCAAAATTAGTTTATCAGATTTTCCCCAAAGATTTCAACAAAACTATATGTGACCCCTCATTGGATCGAACTCAACAAGTTCATTCCAATGAGTGGTCACATGATATAGTTTTGTTGAAATTTTTTAAATTTATTTTTTCAACTGCTGAATTTGTATATTACGAGGGCACAAGCAGACGACTCCTTGGATAAAGGGATAATATTATTCATTCGGAGCTACAGTTAGAAAACTCAAGACATCTTGAAAATTAAATTGTGGATAAATAAATAATGGCGATAAATCGATATTTTTGTAATTACACCGGTATTCAATCGATATTGGTTTGGATACCGGTATTTATCGGTTTACCGATATACCGTGCAGCCCTACTTTATGTTATTTGTAAAAGTTCTGATTATCTATGCCCACTATGTAAGATAAAGGCCGAAATCCATAGAATAGGCTTCACTCAAATGATGCCAAGAAATGGGATTATTTTTGTATGCAGAGTATAATGGTTCTGTTAACGAAACAGCAGTTATTTTGATAATTTTCAGTGTATTTTTGTTAACTGGTAGAGTGCTAGAAGCCACTGTCATGCCTCTATTGAAAACTGCTGACAGCCACTATAGTGGCTTTATGCTGTGTACATCAGCATGATGTTTTCTCACCAGTAGAACAAAAATGTTTCTACAAAATTGTTTTGTTACAATTTACTGGAGAGTGCCAATAGGCACTCTCCAGTAAATTATGACAAATCAATTATTTATTTACAAAATATCGCTGAACCAAGGCTCTCCTTACTGGTGGAAATAGAATCTTTAAAGAAAATAGTCATGTTACAAATGAGCTTTGAAAAATAATTCAGCACTCTATCAGTTAAAATTATTGGCTGGTACTGACATTTTTTTTTATTCTGATGTATTTGTTCCAGCTGAATCATGCAAGTTGTCAAGCAAGGTATTTTATTTCTTGTAGATTTATTTGAGAAACTGGTACCACTTCCTGTTCACAATGCTTTAACCGCATTCGATGGCCGAAAGAATCAGATATCTAACATGGAGTTGGGCCGATTAATGGAATCAACAACTTTACTTGACAGGTATTTGGATCATATTGTTTGCATACACTGTATATTATCTTCTTCAGTGCTGCATTAATTCTAAACAATAACATAGTGGAGCCTACTTAATTGGATATCTTGTAATTGGATAACCCTGTAAATTGAGTTTTACTTTCAAACACAAGACCATTTACCATACCATCAGTACAAATTTGATCTGTTAATTGCATACGAATTATATAGATTTTAGAATAAACTTCTGTTAACCCTTTACCCAACGCAGACGATTTAAAAATTTATTATATTTTTATACTGTACCAATGACCCAGACATAGCTGGTGCTAACTCTTAAAAATATAGGGCCAAACACAAATTTTGCCCCCCAATCTCCAAAATTTGCATCTAAAACCAAAGAAAACATGTCCTGAATGGCCCTCCATACTTCACCTCTACTGCACATGCGCAGTGTCAAGGACGTCCCGAAATTGGCGCCATTAATCATTCTTTGTTTGGCCCTTCATCAGTTAACATCTGACTGATCTTTGTGCTTGTAAATCTCAGTTTTAATGATGCCAGACACATAAATATTAGTGAATTGGTGATTCTAAGGAGGATATAGAAGGAGGAGAGGAAAAATGAGTGACAGAAAATAATCAGGGCTGTAACTTAAAATTTTTTGATGAAATTATGTTAAGTTACCTATTTTCGAGGCAACAGCCTGTTGTGGTCATTCTTGTTATCAAGATTACACTGCTTATTCAGTGTTTTCCTCTCTCCCTTTCCTTTAAGTCCCCTCTTGCTATTCTCCCATGCTTTTGGCATATTTTCTGTAATATTATTACTAAAATTTCTTGGGAGTTTTAGCTGGATAACAGAATGTATTCTGTTCTTTTCCCCATGTTTACGTCTTCACCTATGGGTGGTTAGGCGTAGTGTTCTGCATCTACCATCTGATGTTCTGCAGTTTCTTCCCTGGAAGTCTCTGTTTTGCATCAGATAGTGTATTATTGGTAACTGATTTCGGGCCAGGGTGCCTGGAGTCTTGATCTAGTGTTTTTACACTTATTGTTTACATTTCCAACAGCCCTCTGTGTGAGGGGGGATTTCTTGAAAATAATATCTTGATGTTAATTTAATCATAACTAGACACATTATTATTGTTCGTAAGTGTTGCATAAATTGTTCAAAATATTTTTAGAATTTTTGTCCACACTTAGACTTGAGATCCATTGGGGCTCAACATTACTTTTCAGAAACTTGGGCTGTTCTGAAAAAATATTTTTTCAAAAGTTTTTGATTCAATTATTTTTTCTATGTTAATGGATCTTGTTATTATGTATTTTGATTATCAGGGGTTGGTGCGAGTACTAGGACTTTGTTTTCTTTTCACATTGAAAGGATATTGTTCAATTGTAATAAGAGGAAATCTTCCTCTGACTTTCATAATCATTGTATAATGTAGTCAGTGTACTCGCACTAACTCCTGTTCTGTATGTGTTGATTACGATGACAACATGGGAAGCGTGTGTCACGATATGTTAGTGGGGAATTGGCCATTCCGGTCCTTTCCCCGCAGGGTCACTCTACTTTATCAATCTCTATTTCAGACGATCATGATCAGGGTGATGTATCCGTGATGTCTTCCAAAAAGTGTGCCTCCGTCATCACAATTAATGAAGAGCTAGCGGAAAAGTGCTCAGGTAATACGTCAATTGCCTAAGAGGATCCTAGTAGGTTCGACGGCCTTTGACGTCCGCTAGCTCGCCCGGTGTAGCGTCCATTCATCGAATGGTTCGGCAGCCGGGTTCGTCCGTTGCGGTCTAGAAAGGAGTTTTGGGTGATGCGAGCACTATAAAATATCCATGTGCACACCCAGTGACGGCGGATTGGAGGGGAGAATGGAGGAAGCCTTTTAGTCCGGTTCATAGCTCGTCCAGGCCCATCCGGGCTGCGAGCGAGAGAGGCCCCTCTCTCGTACATCAACATCTGGCCCCAGATGTTGTGGTACAAAATGTCTCGCGGAGCATACGTCCGCCGCTTGGGATGCTCCGTTATATAGACAGTCCGGAGAGACTGTCAATAAGGCTTCCTCATTCTCATGGCAGCGCACACGACCGCACCTTGGCTACGTGACCTCCGATATCCAGTCAACTTCGCCAATTAGAGAATCCTCGGCGACCAGGTCACGCCATCCGATAGCCAGGGACACGAGGCCTGGAGACTCCGGACGTTCGCATAAGAAAGTATGCGGGAGTCAACGTACACGGAGCTTCCAGCGGCAAAGCATCGTAAGACCGCTTCTGCACAGGCCTCGGTGACAGACGTGCTATCCCAAATAGCACAACTTATCGCAGCATCCCAGCAACGACAGAATCTCTGTCGCATAATATAATATCCGACGACGCTGGGTCGGGACGCTCCGCAGAAGCATCAGGTGCGGACGTCCGAAAATTTCATACGGTCCGATGGGATGCCGAAAGGGATTCGGAGGTTTTCGAGCTTTCCCTTTTGGAACAATATAAGCTGCTGTATATGTCATCCGACTTCATCTTCTAGAGGTTCTTCGTCGGACCAGCATGCTGCGATACCGGATAAGAAACTGATAGCGTCGGTGGACTTAGAAATTTTTGGTTCGGTTCAGGGACATCGTCCCTCAGTTCCGACACAGTCCAATAATGTCTCAGATACGTTCGATTTATTGAACGACGCTATATATATTTTTTATATGCTTGCTATGTACAAGCATATCTGGTTTCTTGTTCGCAAAATTACTGAGATGTCTTTCAAAAGTGTGCCTCTGTCGTCATAGTTAATGAAGAGCTAGCGGCAATTAGTGCTCATGGATTACGTCAATCCCCTAAGAGGTCCCTAGTAGGATCGACAGAGTTGACATTCGCTAGCTCACCCGGTGTAGCGTCCATTCATCGAATGGTTCGGCAGTCGGGTTCGTCCGTTGCGGTCTAGGATGGAGATTTGGGTGATGCGAGCACTATAATAGACTTTAGTACACACCCAGTGACGACGGATTAGAGGAGAGATCGGAGGAAGCCTGCTAGTCCGGTTCCTAGCTCGTCCGGTCCGTCCGGGTGGCGAGCGAGAGAGGTCCCTCTCTCGTGCAACAACATATGGGACCGGATGTTGTGGTACAGACATTTCACCTTCAGAGCGTATGTCCGCCACTCGGGACGCTCCGTTATATAGACAGTCCGAGTGACTGTCGATAATGCTTCCTCATCCTCACAGCAGCGCACACGACCGCACATTGGCTACGTGACTTTGAATATCCGGCCAGCTTCGGCATTCAGTGATTCCATGGCGAACAGGTCACGCCATCCGGTAGCCAAGGGACATGAGGCCTGCACACTCCGGTCGCTCGCATAATAGAAGTATGCACGGGTTAACGAACACGGAGCTTCCAGCTGCAATGCATCGTAAGACCGCTTCTCCACAGGCCTCAGTGACGGACGTGCTATCCAAAATAGCACAGCTTATCGTAGCATCCCAGCAAACGACAGATTCTCGGTCGGATCAGGAATAATCCGACAGCGCTGGGTCGGTACGCTCCGCTGTACATGTTGCATCAGGTACGGATGACCGAATATTTCATAGGGTCCGACAGGATGGCGAAAGGGATTCGGATGATTGCCAGCTTTCCCTTTCGGAACAACAGAAGCTGCCATACATTTCTTCTGGCATTATCTTCCAGAGGTTGTTCCGTCGGACTACATTGCTGCGATGCTGGATAAGAGACTAATAGCGTCATTGGACACAGAGTTTTGGATCGGTTCAGGGACATTGTCCCTGAGTTGCCGACGCAGTCCAATAATGTCTTTAGAACATTCGAATTATTGAACGACGCTATATATATATAAGCTTGCTATCAACATGCTAGTATAGTTTCTTGTCCGCAATGCTCTATTCTGCCTTTCGTGAATTCTAGGAAATAATTGTTTATTGGCAGAACTGGGCTTACCGAGAGTTCCTTTGCGTCTAAGACGGCGAGACTGAAGACTGCAAATTATCTTTTTTGCCGTCTATGTCAATTCCAACCACGATGTTGGAAACGACAATGATGTATAATAGACTTAACTTAGACGCTTTATCATACGTACACCACCTTACTGAGATGTTTATCATTACGTCTTCAAGAGAAAGAATTCCAGGATATGATCCTCAATGAGATTTCTTTCAGGGGCAGTAGTTTTTCCACGTATAACTCCGCCTTTCAGTGGCAACCTGGAGTTGGTTAGACGTGACGCAGCCCTAGCTACATCCACGCGCGTGGATAGTAAGGTGAAGAACTCTCTCACAGTCGCTTCGGTCTCTGAGAAGCTTCTCTTCGACGGCAACCTTTCAGCAATCTTGAATTGCTCGATATACACGTTCTCTTGTCTATCAAGTGTAACAAGAGATTCAGACGTGGGCAAACATTCGGTGGTTGACTCAGAGAGTTCCACTGTAGTTGCCGGATCCGAGTTTTTCGATTTTGACGGATATCAGTCAAACAGGTTGGGACACAATTTTGATCCCAACGGATTCGAAGTGCCAGGGTCTTTGGGTTTCGCAGTTTTTAGGCAAGCTTCTTACTTCCAAGGAAGAATATTATGTTGGCTTGCACTACGTCATTGGATGAATTTTATTCAGAAATGCATGTTCAATCCTGTCCGATAATACAACAGTAGTTGCGGATATCCGGAACCAGGGAGGCACTCATTCGGTTCCGTTATTGATTTTAACGGAAAGAATCCTTCTGTTTGTTATAGAACACCAAGTTCTGTTTCGGTTCGTCATATTCTCGGTCGTCGGATCGTATTGGCAGACTCCCTTTCACGTAAGGGTCGTTTGTTGCCGTCGGAATGGACTATCAACAAACAAGTATTCAATCAGATTTGCTATCAATGGGAGCGCCCAGTGATAATTTATTTGCGACACAACTCTCCAATCAATTGTAGACGTATGTGTCACCGTGTCCGGATCCCTGAGCATATGTAGTTAACGCTCTATCGATCTAGTAGGATGCGATGATAGGATATGCGTATCCTCCAGCGCTGTTGATTCAGCAAGTATTGCTGGGATTATTCATTCACAATACAATTCTGTTGGTAGCATCTCTGTCTCCACAGAGACGGTGGATATATTTACTTAGATGTCAACTGTGGGACTTACCGCGGAAACTTCCTCCACGAGAGGATCTTTTTTTCGCTGGGGAAATCGTGTCAACTCTATCACAACCCGCAAGGTCTCAACCTTCACGTATTCCGTTGTGCGGTCCTTCTTGCATGGCAAGCATTGTACAGGACGAGCAGTGGACGCGATTCCTGACTGTAGAAGGACCTCCTCTTCGTTATACTATGCGGCTAAAGTGGAGGGTCTTCCGTCGTTGGTGTAGGGATCTTTATGTTGATATTTTTTATCCCGCCATACCAGACATTGCAAACTTTCTAGTATACTTGTTTAACGAGATCATCTGCAGCCAGTTACTTTTAAAGGTTATAGGTCTATGTTATCTGATACCTATGCACACCATGGTAGTTTACAATGGAGCCTAATGTCTCTTTATCTAAGTTAGTTTGAAACTTTTCGATAAGAGACCTTGAATCATTAGATTAATTCCTATTCGGAATTTAGCTTGGGTTCTTATTAATTAAAGCAACCATTTGAACCCCTTGAGACAGCAGTTTCAAATTCTGGCCTTTTAAGGCAGCGATTCCTTAGTCTTCTCTTCTGCTGAAGAGTCAGTGAGCTTCATGCACTATCGGTGGACGATTCTCACTTTCGTAGTATCGGGAACTCTATTACCTTTACTACTAATGTTGTATTTTTGGTTAAGAATCAGGCTCCTAATGATATCCGGAACCTATTGTTCTTAAGGTCCTTCCGTCTTCGAGCGGGCATAGGCCTTTACTCTGTCCGGATAGACCTTTATGTTTTTATTAACAGATCTCAGTTTATCAGTTGGACGTAAAGCTTCTTCTGGCTCTGATGCCTAATAGAAGGGTCATTACGGTCCATTCTATTACTTAATGCATTCAGTTAACTATTGGTACTGCTTAGGATAATCTATCCTTAACTCAGCAGTCTGTGCTTAAGATTTTGGCTCATGAAGTAAGAGCTCTTCTACATCTTGGGCTGACGTATAGTTTTTCTATTATAGATTAAGTAGGCTGCATATTGGTCTCAGCCATCCACATTCACGAATTTTTATCTCAGAAATATTGTATCCATTTCTGGAGACCTGCATTATTTAGGTCCATTATCAGCTGCTCAGAAAGTCGATCACTTAACAATTGCAACTATAGCTATGTAGGCTTTATGTTCCGGCAGTGACTCCGTCCTGCTGCCCTCTTCGCTCTGGGCTATTTGACCCAGGGCAAGAAAAAGGTGGGGGGGGGGGGGAGGGTGTTCCCTTGGGTCACCTGTTTTATTATGAAAACAAGGGGATACCTCCTCCGGAGTTAGTAATTCTGAGCTGTTACTGGGATGGTTTCTTAAGTGAAGTTATGTTTTTAAATTCATTCATGTCATAGTTTTAAAGTATAGCATTTGAATATGTCATGTGTCAAACGGATGTTATTATACTATCCTCGGACACTTTTAAAAGAGTATAAAGAGTCTCAATTCTTTGGACTAACTTTATTTATTGGCTTACTTTAAAAATAATTAGTATAAGAATTATACTGCATATTAATAGAGAACATGGATGTTATGATGCTCAATTATAGAAGGTATTGTGTCTTTCTAATTTGTCATAAATAAGAAAGATACATGTGAAGCCTATTCTCCTTTTCTCCTCCAGGAGATGACTCTATTTTATATAGTTGAGCTTATTGGATTTCCCTCTATGTCCTGGTCCCTCCAGCCTTTTTACTATTCAGCTATGTCTGGGTCATTGGTACAGTATAAAAATCTTAAAAAATTTATAGTAATTTATATATTTTTTATACTTACCAATGACCCAGACGGGGATGGCCCTCCCAGGAGTTGGGAACTCATACCTCCCCGCTGAGGACATAGCGCTTACCAGGCACTGTTGGTAAGAATGATTATAGTGCAGTGGATAAGTCAAACAATTGTTCACTTTTTGACAAAAGTATGAAACTTTGCACACATGTTGCTTGTCTTATTCTATTTTGAAAACAATCGGGACACACTTGATTTACCTCCCCTTTCGGCCTTCATCTTGAAATTCAAAATGGCCGCCACTGAAATCTGCACAGAAGTGATTTATGCATATGTTTTGCATTAAAATATTGAATTGACATGTCGTTATTGCTAAATTTTGTTACCAGTGGTTATAAACCTTAGTATCAGCAACATTTTTTCCAACTGGGGTCTTTTTACAGTTGCTTGATGACAGTTATGAATGCAATTTCATGTATGTTAAGGTATTTTCGCTTTGTTATAATATCGTGCTTAGTTTTTAAGTCATTAATCCATAGTTATGAGGATTTCGACAATATATTTAAACAAATAAACAAAGAATCATTCAGAAAATCACATGTAATTGTCCAAAATGCATAATTTTTATGTTATGAAGGATAGGCGTGGGGGTGTAATAATGCTAAATCTCAGTGTATATCCAAAAACTTTCTTTCAAAGTAGTGACTTGACCTCTCTTACAATACAATTTGGTGATATAGTCTGTTGTTAATACACATTATTTATATTCATAAAAGTCATTAAACTTAATTATACTCAGGTACTTGCTATATGCATATGATATCAAGATCAGTCAGTCATATGGTTCTACAGCTGGTAGCATGTGCCGGCACAGAGACACAGTTCCGTACACGTAAGTGAAGACACTGTACACTTGCAGGGTCGTTTACATGACTTTTTACAGCTACATTTGATTAATTCCTTGCATGCTTTAGCTGCCTCGGGAAGTGTCGACCAAAATGGATTCCAAGCACTATTTGGTCCCTTAATCCATCCCCAGTCACCAGGAGTGGGCAAATGTTGTATCGGAGCAAGTGCCTGACACCAACAATATCCAGCTTGATGAATAGCCCGCTTAATGTGTTGAGTCAGAGCGGCAGAAGTTGGTGGTATTCTGTCAATTTGCCTTCCTTTGGTAAACAGGAGTTTCCTTGCCTTATCCACATCAGAACACTCACTTGCTCGGTCATAGAGAAGGACAACAAACCTCTGTAGGTGATGGAACTCCTCATCTGTTATAGAAGCTGGCTCATTGGACAGATTGCGAAATATTGGTGTGATGTCTGGATATGCCGACCAAGTATCCCATGCCGTTTTTTTACCGATACCACCAAATGAAGACACTGTATCACACCCAGTAAAAGCGTGGAAGAATAGAAGGGATCTAGCTTTTTCTTCACCTAAAGCCTCTGCTATTGCATGAACTGGTATTGCCCTGTAATGCTTCTTTACCCCAAATATAATCCACAATTCTTCCAGAGACAAATCAAAATATTTGCTTACTGCAAGAACAACAATATCTGTGTCCACTGTTCTAATGCTAACTTTATGATAACCATTTCTACTACAGTCCAGAGCGTGAAGAATTAATCGTGTATCAGCTTCCTCATGGTTAGATGGCGTTATAGTAGAGAGATCTCTACCAGTAGCAGTCTGTGATGAAACTATGACAGTATCATGTGTGCTAAGCAGTTCCTTGTCACCTGTATCCTGGCTTTCTATACATTCAGATAGAAAATGGTACAATTCACTTTTATTTCCATCAACTCGAAGAAAACTCTGCCAATTCTTTGGTATGGGTGTTGATCTTTTAACAACAAGACGATTTCCAGATCCTCTTTTTCTTCGTGTTGAGCTTTTGAGACTTCCTTCAATATACCTATCCCACACTATATCCAATCGTTTTACACGTTCCAATTGTTTCAGTATATATGGCATGAATATAGTATCACAGTAGTTGCCAAAGGTTGAACAAGACTTTGGAGGAAGCATATTCACAACAACAGAACCATCCAGCAATTTTGCATCAACATCATCAGTACCTTTCTCTTCAGCAATTACCATTTTCTCAAGACAAGGAAGTAAATCCGATTTAGTGCATTGTCGAAGTTCTCCCATATCTGACAGAGAGGGTGGTGCTCCTTGGTTTTCGTGCTTGAAGAAATCGTCCATATTTCCATCTCGTGATTGGCATGATATATACATTCGACTGAACAACTCGCAGTTACTCTTAAGAGATTTTATCTGGTGAGACACCCTGGTTACTCTTACAGTTCCTGATTTCTGGAAGATATGAAAGTTGTTCTTCGGAATTATGTCAGAGAGTGCAACAGATTTGTCTTGCAACCTTTCCGATACATATGTTTCATACTGGAATTTGCCACTGTTTTCCATTTTCTTTAGGGAATCGACAGACGTTTCAGGAAACACCTCCTTTGTATCTAGTGCAATCAAATCTTGTGTGTCCTCTTTGAACGGATTTCCTGTGTCCTCAAAATGGGAGACTAATGCCTTTACATGTTCAACAAACTTGGTTTGAACTGAAGGTGATTGATCATGATGCTTTGTATCTTCAATTGTGTCGATTCCAAATGAGATTTTAAACTCATTAATTATCCGTGCAATTTCTGGCCCAGCTGTAACCCATCTAATTAAAGCAGATGGGTTGTCTGTAATTCCTATTATACCACCGTCTCCTTTGATAAGATCGTTCATTTGCTCGTGAGCATGGTCGAGGGCAATTGTTGAAAATATATGCTGAGACTTTTGAACTACGAAATGTCCTTGCTTGAATTGTTGATATACATTTGGCGCTTCTAGGTATAGCTGCTGCATGTCCCGAATATGTACAGGAAGCCATCTAGAATAGTTGGTATGATCAAAGGCAAACATCCAGGGAACTAACTGGCATAAACATTCTACGTACAATTCAAAATTTCCTTCTCGAAAGGAACGCACCAACTGCAGCATATAAATTTCCAGTTTCAAAACTAAAGCCCAGTAATAAAATTGTGGGATTGCACCAGCATTCACTCTGCACCATGTTTCAAAATTCATCTCTGGTTCATATGGATCTAATGATGCAATGTATTCTGTAAATGCATTCACCTGCAGAATGAAGAGGGCTGCTGCTGTGACCTGATGTACATACCTAGATCTAGTTACATGTGATCCTTTTAGTACTCCCTCAGCTCGACCCGATGTTGTTATTTTCGCTTGTACTATAGTAGTGTTCCATCCAGATCCTGTTAACAAATCTCCAAGTAGTTTCAGTACATTCATCTCTATATGCAATCCACCCATCACAACAACATATTTACTTTCACCAAACCTTTCTGGCCATGCCCACTGGATTTGTTTACCTAAACTATATAAAGGTTGGTCCATCGTAATTACTGGAGTCTGTTCTGGATTTAACATCCTTGTAGCTTTGGATACGAGGTCCATAGCATGCAGTATCATAGCAGCAGAATGTGCAGCTTCAGTAAATAACGGCATAAGACTTATTGGCGAAACTGGTCGAATTTCTGGCGATTGTCTATTGGCATGGTAAGCAGACCATGAAACATTATCACTCGCATCAAGCTGTCCTTCTGTTACTACTACATCTTTAACCTTCTGTAACCACTCCTTTTCCAGGTTATTAGCACTGGTTATTACTGATGTGTCTGGTGTGCCATCAGTCGCTGATACTGGTACTGGCACAATGTCATTACTGTGAAATGTTACAGGGTCAACATCAGTATATTCCATTGGTAACGTGGGCAGTTCTTTTCCATGTGATTCTCCATAAAATACACTTGAAGTCTCTCTATCTGTTCCAAGGTTATCTAACGTTGGAAACTGCATAAGCGATATTGCCGTTCCGTGAAAAGCTTCCATAGCACCTCTAGAGGATGGATTATGATCTATATTATCAACTGCCCCTACAGTAAACACATCAGATTTTAATCTTGATGGGCATACAACACCATCCCTTTCGAATTGTGCACATACATCATGTGAGAGATCATTTGAGAGTTCTTGCACTCTGTCATATGATATACTCAAACCACGGTCTGCAAACATTTCAACCAATTCCTTCTTTCTCGTTTTAGCATGAACCAGTAAACCTGTGTATATAGGAAAAGGTGTCTCTCTTAATTTTGAATGTCGAACATGTGATGGCGATAGTGTTTTGCTGTATTTTGTGACGTTAAACATAAGCAGCTGAGACAGTGATAGTGCTATCTTCATTGTTGCATCTGCAAAGTCTTGTTGACGTAGGATACTAGAACCCCGCATGACCATTCTCACTAAGGCCAGAACACTTTCAGGAACCACCTCTTTCTCACAGTTCATTTTAAATGACCCATTGAAAACATAATCATCTGATAGGATATCCCTTCTCAATATTTCTGCAGCACGTATCAAATGAATAGCATCATCATCATCACTTCTAGCACATGCGATGGATATAGCTTCACCAATATCTTTATCAAACATTAGCATTACCTCTCGACCTTGTGATTGGGCTCTTAAATCAGGTACCAAATGCAGTATTCGTTCTTTGAGTCTTGTGGTATTAACTCTCCCAGTAACAGGTTGACCTAACTCACTCATTCTGTCACTATATAATTTTCCGAGATCAGAAAGTTTAAACACAGGTAATGAATCCTCATGACGCGATTCTTCTATATATGATACCAGCTCAGCCAATACAATGCTGCTAATTTTATTAGCATCTGTGTCTTTTTCTTGAATAGAACTATATTTGCGGTATCGATTTTTTAAAGCTGTTAGACAACTCAGATGATAGCGCGCATCTAATGCATGCATATCCCCCTCAGACAATTTTCCCAGTAGTATTCGATCTTGTAGAACATGCGCATATTCACGTACACGTTGATCAATCTGAAATGTTTGAGCATTATGAAGCTTTTCATTTTGATCATCTTGTTCACAAAAGAAGCAGTTCTTACTTCTTTCCATTACACCTACACCACTATATCGTCTGGTCTTAATTGGACTATCTTTCTCTGGATCCTCTTCCTTAGCTTTTCTTTTCTTTGCACGTAAAAGTTTTTGATTATAAAATTTGTTCCTACAGCTTTTATGCCATTTTGCATCAGTTGCTTCAATTCCTTCTCCAATATCTAGTCTTGATATATCAAACCCTGGAGGTAAACCACCGACTTCATGAAACTCAGTCAGATTTTCTGCCAACAGTCTGTATCCTCTTGGTTTATCGTCTGATTTACTTTTAATTTTACAAGGATCAACAAGTTTTTCATTAGTTATTGTTTGACATATAATACACAATCCCCAATTTAAATCAACAGGATCCACACTTCTGCTTTGTGATGACCCGTCAATAGGTTCTATTATTTTCCGCTTCTTAGGCATGGCGTATACTTGAACTCTTCACTGATGCACCTGAAAGTAGAGGAACATAAGATTAGAATGGAATGAAAGACATACATTTTAATCAATTTTGAAGTTTTGAAGATAGTTTTTGCACTTCCATGAGTATGTTAATACTGCCTTTTGTCATGGTAAGCAGCTGCAAAAAAGATCAATTGTTATTTTAACCAAGTGTACGTCTCCTATTTTCTTCTTGTGGGCCTAAAACATAAGCATAGAGTATTTATAGTGATATAAATAGATTCTAGATGTTAAATAATGTAGGAACAGGAACTTGAATTTCTCTTTTATCCGCAAAATAACGCGAGATACAAGTATTTGAAATTTTAACGGCGGCCATTTTGAAATCCAAGATGGCGGCCATATTTGACCTCATATCACGTGTGTCCCGTTTGGTTTTTGACCTACATACAATAGAGCTGTTGTATGCAAAGTTTCATACTTTTGTCATAATCTGAACAGTTCATTTATATTTTTGGACTTATCCACTGTACTATTAATGGCGCCAATTTCGGGACGTCCTTGACACTGCGCATGCGCAGTAGAGGTGAAGTATGGAGGGCCATTCAGGACATGTTTTCTTTGGTTTTAGATGCAAATTTTGGGGATTGGGGGGCAAAATTTGTGTTTGGCCCTATATTTTTAAGAGTTAGCACCAGCTATGTCTGGGTCATTGGTAAGTATAAAAAATATATAAATTACTATAAATTTTTTAAGTTTAAATAACATTTTTTAAATTTTTTCAAAAAATTTCAACAAAACCATTTCATGTGACCCCTCTTTGGAACAAGCTCGATGAGCTCGTTCCAAAGAGGGGTCACATGATATGGTTTTGTTGAAATGTTTCGAAAAATTATATTTTTTCAGCTGCTGAATCTGCATATTACGTGGACGGATGCAGGCAATTCGTTGGGTGAAGGGTTAATTGAATAAAAAAACTTTGTGTTCTGTTACTTGGAGAAGGTTCATGTGTGAACTCCAGGAAGTGAAGCAGTGCTTGTTTACTGTTGTGAACAAGCTGTGTTTTACTGGTAAAATAGGACCCAGTAACCAATTCCCTAAATAAATACTTTGAGAAGGACTGAATTCCCCACGTCAATTGACCCACTTGGCCTCAGTGATACAGGCATTTAATCTATTATATCTTATCTGACAGAGCTCTTTCTAACAAGATAAAATAGAATAATGCTCAGATTATTTTTAGAATACCGGAAAGTGACCAAATCCCTCTTAATTGGTTGGAGTCCTTCAATTTTGAGGCATGCATATACACCTGAGTGCCATGGTGCACTCAAATTCAAATCGAAACGCACAATTATATGCACACCTTGGACAATTTCCTTGAAGTTAACGGCTCGTGAATGATGTATTAGTTGCACCTGGGCCCACAAATTTTGAGCTAAATTGCCACCTTTTACTTCATGTAACCATTGTATGAATCGCAGTGACACTCAAATAGTGACCCCTTTGAGTGCTCTCAGTTTTGTAGGTCCTTCTTACTGAATTGTCAGTTTTAGAGTGCATCAAATTTAGGGAATGATACTTTGACACATTTGTGTGTTTATGTAATGTTTGCAGATTGAGGTTACTTGAATAAAATCACTCACAAAACCATTATAATGATTGTCTGTTATGCCCCCGATCTCCGAAGGAGGATTCGGGGTTATTTAGTGGAGATCTCTGTCCGTTTGTCTGTACATACAAACATTTTGGATTATAATTTCAAAGCCATCGGTCGGACTTTGATCTCCTTTGGTATGCTGAGAAACCCAGAATTTACTCCCAGAATTATGGCACTTTTTCACTTTTTTGACTTAGAAACTTTTTCTCCACCTCTGTATTGCATTCACTGCATGTTGGATTTGAAACTCGCTTATTTGATCAAATTATCATTTTAGGAGTTACTTGTGGATGACTAGACAATGTGTCCTTTCAGTTTTGGTCCAGCCAGCCAATTCAATATGGCCACCCAGGTGTTACGACACTGTCGGGGGCATATGCCATGCTTCATGTTGCTCTTGTTTTATTTATTCTATTCATCCAGTAAACAAATAAAAGTTCAAACATGGAGCCAGGTTGTTCAATGTTTCCATGAACCATGACATTATGAACTTTGAACTTATGAATATTAACCCTTTACCTAACATGAAAAGCAGACGACACTTGCAAAAATAATTCTTGAATAACTAATTTTTAGCTCAACTTTGACGAAGTCAAATTTGAGCTATTGTCATGGCCTGTCGTCCGTCGTCCGTCTGTCTGTCTGTCCGTCTGTCCGTACGTCAACAATTGGCTATGGCTCGGGCTAGAGGTCGTATTTATGAACCGATCTTTACAAAACTTCTTGTGTACCTTTGTTATGACCCTGGGACGGGAACGAGTGTTTTTAGGTGTGGTCCGAAATTCAAGATGGCTACCAGCTGCCATTTTGTACCGATGATGCAAAAATCAGTTTTGTGTACAGAACTTCCATATGAAAGCTCTGATTTGAATAAAGTTTTGTATAAATGTTTAGTACCATGGGATACATCACATATAATACGGGTTTTTTTCTCGTGCGTAAATTATGCAAATTAGACTGACTTTGATTTATTTAGTGTTACTTTCAGAGCTGTAAGTGCCAAGCTGCTATGGCTCGGGCTAGAGGCCGTATTTATGAACCGATCTTTACGAAACTTCTTGGGTACCTTTGTTATGACCGTGGGACGAGAACGAGTATTTTTGGGTGCGGTCCGAAATTCAAGATGGCTGCCAGCCGCCATTTTGTACCGACGATGCAGAAATCTGTTTTTTGTACAGAACTTCCATATGAAAGCTCTGATTTGAATAATTTTTTGTATGAATGTTTAGTACCATGGGATACATCACATATAATACAGGTTTTTTTCTCGTGCGTAAATTGTGCAAATTAGACTAATTTTGATGTTTTTTGGGGTTACTTTCAGCACTGTAAGTGCAAATGCCAATACGGCTCGGGCTAGAGGCCGTATTTATGAACTGATCTTTACGAAACTTCTTGGGTACCTTTGGTATCACCGTGGGATGAGAACGAGTGTTTTGGGGTCCGGTCCAAAATTCAAGATGGCCGATGGCAGCCATTTTGTACAAAATTAGGTGCAATCAGATTTTTGCACAGAACTTCCATTCGAAAGCGCTGAATTGAATCATTTTTTGTGTGAATGTTTAGTACCAAGGGATACATCACATATAATACGGGTTTTTTTCTCGTGCAGAAATTATGCAAATTAGATGAACTTTGATTTTTTCAGTGCGACTTACACACAGTAATTACACATGTCAATACGGCTCAGACTAGAGTCTGTATTTATGAACTGATCTTCACGAAATGTCTTGGGTACCTTTGTTATCACCTTGGGACGAGAACGAGTGTTTCTGGGTGCGGTCTAAAATTCAAGATGTCTGCCAGTGGCCATTTTGTACCGAAATTAGGTCTAATCAGTTTTTTGTACACAACTTCTATACAGCTCAGACTAGAGGCCATATTTATGAACCAATCTTTACGAAACTTCTTGGGTACCTTTGTTATCACCGTGGGATGAGAGTGAGTGTTTTTGGGTGTGGTCTGAAATTCAAGATGGCCACCAGCAGCCATTTTGTACCAAAATTAGTGCAATCAGTCTTTTGTACAGAACTTCTGTATGAAAGTTCTGATTTGAATAAATTTTTGTATGAATGTTTAGTAACATGGAATACATCACATATTCTAAGGGGTTTTTTTTTCGTGCAGAAATTATGCAAATTAGATGAACTTTGATTTATTCAGTGCCACTTACACAATGTAAGCACACATGTCAATACGGCTCAGGGTAGAGGCTGTATTTATGAACCGATCTTCACAAAACTTCTTGGGTACCTTTGTTATCACCTTGGGATGAGAATGAGGGTTTCTGGGTACGGTCAAAAATTCAAGATGGCTGCCAGTGGCCATTTTGTACCGAAATTAGGTCCAATCAGTTTTTTGTCACAAGTTCTATACAGCTCGTATTTATGAACTGATCTTCACAAAACTTCTTGGGCACTTTTGTCTTCACCTTGGGACAGGAACGAGTGTGTTTTGGGGTGCCTTTGTTATCACTGTGCAATGAGAACAAATATTTGGGGGTTCAGTCAGACCCACTCTGGGACTCAAAGATTTTTTTCTAATTTAGCATCTGACTGTCACCCACTTTTACAATACTTTACCTATACATTTGTTACAGGCAACGGTCAGTATTTAGACCATTACAATACTTTATATGTACCTTTGTTATCAGGTCATTACCTAGATGTTTGTCATTGCTGTGTCACATACTATACATGTACATGTCTTTGTCTTGACAAGTTGAGCATCAGTGTCATTGACACTTTCATTTTCATTTTTTGTCTCAAAAACATAGGTTATGACCCCTCGTTGGAACGAGCTCGATGAGCTCGTTCCAACGAGGGGTCATAACCTATGTTTTTGAGAAAAAAATAATGAAAATTAATTGGCGATTTTTGAGAATAGCACTGGCCGGTTTTGGCCGTTACGTTAGGTAAAGGGTTAACGAACTGTTTTTTGGCAATGGGGATAAGACTTACCTGGCAGTTTTGGTTCAAAAAATGACAACCTATGTTTTCAAACAAGCTTTTTATTTTCATCACTTCAAATATTTTTTTTTACAGATCTTATAAAAAAAATTAATAATGAATTCACAAAAACATAATATTCACATCTTAACCTTCTAACACTATAAGGTCTGTGTTACATAATTCACGCAACCCATCGAGTTTGTGCTGGAACCAAAACACATGAAAATTTTCAAGTTTTGTTTGTATTTTGATACCCATTGCAAGAGATTCAAACATACTACTGTCAACTCTCATTGTGGTTGGTTCTGAGAAATTTCAAGAATTTCAGGCCAGTTTTAGTCACAGCATAGGCCTCACCACCGAGTGTGCTTTGTACATGCACATAATGTGGAAACCAAAACAAAGAGAAAGAGAAGCCTGCACAATAATAATCCGTTCAGGCATTAATAATGACTGCTTGTTTGTGCGTTAGTAACTAATGCAAACAAACCAATGGGCTATCTATCAACATTAAAAATACATCTCATAAGAGCAGCCAAACAATAGAGAACAATCATAGGGTACGGTTTTCCAACACTCCATAACAGCTGTATTAATTAAGATTCATGAACAGTGAAGCTGAAGACGGTGCTTTATTGTTTTCTCCCAAGCACACGCTCTCCATATCTTTTGATTTTAAATCAAAATGATAAAGTAACACTGCACATAGGAATATTTTGACTGGAAAGCATTGTGGTCATCTGCAAAGAAGCCACCAGAGGGCCACACTGACCTTCCATTTTCCCAAATTTTCCCCACGTATGCCCCCGGACTCTGCTGACATGCATGGGATTATTTATTTATTTATTTACTGGTGTTTAAGGTCACATATTTATGCACAATGGCTAATCGTGACCATTTTATGGGTGGAGGAAGCTGGAGAGAACCACCGAGCATTGACGAGCAACTGTCAGCTCCTCAACATTCTAACTTTGTTCAAGCTCTGCTCAAGCAGGGTTACAGCAGTTGAAGACTTGTGCTCCATTGACTTGCAGTACGCCTTAGTACATGGCATCATCATACCCCCATGTAGGCAACCGGGATAAAGTGCCTTGCCCAAGGAGACAACGCGGGTCGTCCACGACGGGGATCGAACTTGGGACCTCTAGCATAGAAGTCCAACAGTCTACCATTGAGCCACCACGCTCCCACATGCATGGGATATCCCAATCTGATGTCTGCCTCCAGCTCTCAGTTATGCACATCTACCCCCCCCCCCCCATCTAACCCCCCCCCCCCCCCCCCCGATCCCAAATGTTCAAAATCGTTGCCAGTTAGGCAATAATACCATATTGATATGAATAGAAATCGAGGCAGAAAATTTTCCATATCTCTCTCGTATTTTCACCTTTTAACTTTCTATTGTGCTTTTCTAGAATGAATGATTCTGTGACTATCGACCATTAGTCTATCTCTATGGCAATAATAGTTTCAACTTTCTATTTTGCGTTTCTCAGAACGAATGATCCTGTGAGTCTGTGACCATTGTCTGCTAGTCTATGGCAGTAATGCGTGATGTCTTTGAAGCATAAGCAAAATTGTTGTTATAAAGTGAGATCTAAGGAAATCAACAATTTATTCGATTCAGATTACAAGGAAAGTCATTTTAAAAAGGTAGATGGTGGAAAAGAACTGATTCAACTGAATCTGTTGTCGAAACTGAGACATCTCAGTCAACATTGAGTAGTTATTTCGGAAAACATGAAAATGCGATGTCAAGTGAAAACAAAACGAACGCGGACAAAATTCTGCCTTTTGGAGTAGAAAAAAGCTATGCAAGTCAGACAGAAACGGGGACAATTGAGATGACTCTTTCGGGTGTACATGTAGATCGTCCAAGTTGTACATGAAGTGTATGAAAAGGTGATTCAGCATTCTTAGCAATGGCCAGTAAATCTGATTCGTCGAATGAGAACACAGAGGTGCCCAATCAACCCTTAAATTTCAAATATCCAGGCCAAAAATTTGGCAGAGAAACTTTTGAAAGAAATTTCTTGATAGAATGATTTCAAAAGTATTCTTGGTGTCCTATAATATTGAAAGTGATGTGGCTATCTGCATGAAGTTCGGAAAAGATGATTCATTTAAATTCGACAACTGGAATGGGTTCTCCACAAAACTAGTAGCAGTGATTCATCATCAGATTCAGTAGTTAAAAAGTGGGACACATACCATTCTCAAAAAGGAAAAAAGTAATCATCAGTACCTCAGCGTTGTAATAGGATATGTTATTTTTGCTGCACAACAGGATATCCCCCTTCATGGCCATAATGAATCTAGAACTGAGATGTGGGCATTTCTGATATTAACATAGGAAATTTTCTAGAGATTGTTCGATTAAGATCTAAAGATTTGCCTTGGTTGAGGGAGAAATTGCAACTGCAGGTGAAGTCACATGCTCAGTGGACCTCTAAATATACAAAATGAACTGTTAAGTATTATTTCCGATCATGTATTGGGAAGAATCCTATCTGAAATCAAAGAAAGCAAGTACTACAGCATCATAATGGATGAAACATTTGACATCAGCAAAATGGCAATTTGTATAACATATATTTTTCAAGGTGTAACTACAGAAACATTTGTTGGGTTCTTCAACACTGCAACAACCTCAGGTGATGCTCTGTGAGAACTTGTCAAAAAGTTGTTTGGAAGATTTAATCTGAGCTTAAAGGACGTTGTGGCTAAATGTTTTGATGGGGCAGCTAACATGAATGTGATAAAGGAGTGGCAACAAGAATGTTCTCCAGTGTCCATCTGCTATGGCCACCTTTTGAACGTGGCTTTACAAAACACCCTGGCAAATCTGGAGCCTCTAAGAAATGCACTTGGAACCACTCAGAAGTTGTATACGTGCATTGAAGAGAACACGAAGAGATATGCAGTTTCCAAAGATATACAGCTGGAGGGTGAAAATAGCTTGCTTGCTCTGAAATCACTAAGTACAACAAGATGGTCTTCCCGATTGACAGCTGTGAAAGCTTTGACAGACCGGCTTCTTGTTATTCTTGAAGCACTTCTTGTTTTGAATTCGGAAAATGACCCTGTATCTTACAAGGATAGCTCATCACAGGTTTCCACACTTTGATTTTATCCTCGGATTGCTTATTTTGAAACTGATTTTGTTCATCACCAATGCTTTAAGTAGATATCTTCAACGAAAAGAAATTGATGACATAATGGCCAAGAAAATGGCTGATTCAGTTGTCACTACATTGAACAAGTGACACAATGAAGAAAGATTTGATTTACTTTGGGAATCAATAAAATGGAAGCTGAATTGAAGAAAAGTGTAAAAGATATTCTTTCTCATTCAGGGTAGCCAGACTGCCATGGAAAAGACCTTCAAGGCAACTACAAGCTTTAGTCGGTAAGTGTCTCCCAAGGCACATAAACCTAGCAGTTTTGGGGAATTTGGGAGACGTTACTTTTTCAGAAAAGCCGGGGAGTATGAGCTATGAAGTTGTATCAAAACAATTAGAGATGGTCTTGGATTGCCTTAGAAGTGACAAAATCATTTTCAAGAGCTACAGGGAACAGAATACAGCAGAATCATACATTAAGAACCTTGTCTGCATGGTAAAAATTATGTATTAAAAAGGGTTGCACCAAGTTCTCCCATTTTTCTGCAAGACAGCTTCCCTGCTAGCCACCATTCCATCCACCACCTGCTCCACGGTGACATCCTTCACTGGATTGTGATGCTTGAAATCCTACATGCACTCAACCATGGGCCAGGAAAGGTTAAACAGTCATCAATATAGAGAGAATTTATTCCAGTCAATTATTAGAGAATGACATGGAACTGGATCAATTGGTTGATGTGTTTGGAAAAAGGAAAAAATCGAGATTCTCAGATTTTCTAGGATTTGAAATTCATTTAGGACATTACTCAGCTCGGCAGTACATTTATACAAATGTATTGCCGAGTTGAACAATGTCGCTACTAGAATATCAGACACCTACATTGTTCTCACTACAGCAGTTTTCATTCAAGACATTGGTTTTGTTTATTATTAACCATTTTCTTTCTTAAGATTTATAGTGCTTGGGCAAATAAGCTCTTTCTGTTTTCTTTCTGTTTTTATTTTTATTGAATAATAATTGAAAGAATAGATAGCACTAAGTGATATAGAGTTCTTCCCCTTTGATCTGTTTGAAAAAAAAAATCTCTTTTAGTTTATTGCAGTAATCTGTAAGGGATCTCAACTTTCATTTGGTTTCTCTGACGACAAATCTGAGCCTTTAAATGAAAGAAAAGTCCTCTACATTGTTTAAACAAACTGTTTCCAAATTCTGTCTCTTTTTATCGCATATGTCAGACCACACCTTAATATAAGTTATCGTGTGTTCATTTGTCGTATTCGGTGAAATGAAAACAATATGGGACAGGGTCCGTGCGGTCTTGAAAAGTGCTTGAATTTCAATGCCCATCTTGAAAAGTGCTTAACCCTTTACCCAACGTAACGGCCAAAACCGGCCAGCGCTATTCTCAAAAATCGCCAATTAATTTTCAAAATATTTTCATTTTTTGTCTCAAAAACATAGGCTATGACCCCTCGTTGGAACGAGCTCGTCGAGCTTGTTCCAACGAGGGGTCATAACCTATGTTTTTGAGACAAAAAATGAAAAAAATTAGTTATTCAAGAATTTTTTTTGCAAGTGTCGTCTGCTTTTCATGTTAGGTAAAGGGTTAAATTGACTTTTTCCCTTGAATAGTTCTTGAATTACCACAACTCCCCTTGAAAAGACTTTGAATCCTGGACGCCAACCTACTGTGCTAAAGAAATCCCTCCCAAAATGCCCCGTTTTAGTGCCCAAAATAACAAAAAAAAATGTGATTTTGCTGTGGCATATTAAAGTTTAAAACACGAATAGTATAATACGCCTGTGTGCTCTGCACACTACTTTTCTTGTTCATGATCATGAGAGAAAACACAAGTACACAAATTACGATGACATTCATCATAATGTACAGGTCAATTTTAACAAATCAGAAAATTGAAACAGCAGCATGTGATCTATTTGCATACTATCATGTGGCTCACTGTACACACAGGCTGCTATACTATGGAGAGCATCCAATTCAAGTGAGCGGTGAATTGTGTTTTGCAAACTGTTTTTTCCAATCATTGTCTGCATCTACGCCTGCTTCAATTATTTCATCGTGTCACACAAAAGGATAGTTACTGGAAGCGATAATATATCAAAGATTCACCTTAACTTTGTATGAAAATAACAGAGGTATTTGATAATAAATCATGCATTATTGTTTGTGAACAATCGATTTTGAATGTCAAATTACCATAAACAACCCAACAACTTTGCAAGAAGTTCCGAAACTTAACCAAAAGGACAGAAATGGGCCTGAATATTACCTGACACACACTCATTCTTGAAATATGAACTGTGTGGAGAGCAGTTTTAAAAAGAACATGTCACTGTTGGTTTCTTAGAATGGAAAAATAGTCCTTGAAAATGAATGACATAGCCCTTGAAAAGTGCTTGAATAGTGCTTGAATTTCATTTTGTTAAACCTGTACGAACCCTGTGGGAGGAGGCGATAGCCAAGTCCATATTGGTTTTGCTGAAATGAATTACGTTGCCACATCCGACAAATTAATGCATGATAACATATTTGTTATGGCAGTTACTTGATCAGTTGAAATTGAGAAGAAAATCTATACAATTGAATGAATAAATAGTGATTTCTTTGTTGATCCGTGAACTTAAATCAACTTCTTTTTTGTTGAGTTTGACATTTTAATTGTTACAGTGTTGACAACGTCCTCAGTGTAAACCACAGACGAACATTTATGGTGTAAGAGAGGCAAATTAAATAACCAAGCTCCTGTATTACCGTTCAATTTACATTCAAGAGAGTTTACTGTGATTTTTTGGTGGTTAACTTCTATTTTTTCCTCAAATTGTAACATCTCTTTGCTTGAAGAGACTCAATAAATTCTGCAGATTAATCTTAGTGAGCAGAATATAACAACTGAATCATTCAGGTTATGTTTGAAGTGAAAAAAAAGTGTTGAAAACCGAAATGGAGGACATTTACCCTATATATGGTAGAACAAAGACCTGGAATGGATTTTTATGGTGTCAGTTGATAAATAGTCTCATTAGTCAAATTTTGCAACCCCCATAAGCCCATAACAATTGAACTTTAATGGTTTCTTTTATGAAACCCGACCCCCTTCCCCCCACCCTCCTCCCTCCCGAGCACTGTGATCGGTGTTCTCATTCCATTTCCTAAACTTGATCTAAAGTCAAGCTATCGTGAGTTTGGGGTTCTGGTGTGTGAACATCCTCAGGAAAAGGAATGAAACAAAGCCAGTAACAGTCGTTTGAATTTGGAGGATAATTTTTTAATCGAAATTAATACAAAGTGATATGAATTGAGACACTAAATATGAGAATTGTTGTTGACGGGAATCCTCCACTGAGCTGTGAGTCAACAATCATGAAGATAAATATCAAATTTTGTGCATATACAGTCGGGAAAACATCCTCCCCCCCCCCCCCCCCCCCACCTCCAAAAAAAAAATCGGCCAGATGATGATTTGCATCATAACCCATGATTGAAATGTGGTGCACACACCCCAACTTGGAAATACTGGTTCCACCACTGGAAAAGTCCTTGAAACTCCATGAATTTTCATTCAAAAGTGTAAAATCATTGTGAGGAAAAATTAGTTAAAATTTTGTTTGTGTTTATAGCACGTAGAATTATTTTTTCTGGTACTGTGAAATAGCTCTTCTAATGAGAATGCATTTCTTAACAGAATGTTTTAATCTTATCTGAAGATATCATTTTTGGGGGATTTTGCATGTATTTTGTGTTTTATCATTTTAGTTGTTTAGCTTCACTGAATTTACCTGCAGCACTTGAAGATTTGTCAGGTGGTGGTATTCCAGCATCTCTGTTAGAGAAAGCTCAAAATCTACGCCAAGAAGGTGGAATAGCTGCTTTAGATAAGTTGATGTCTGATATGCCATCATTATTGAACAGAAATAGAGAAATTTTGAATGAAGTATGTAATTATTGCTGTTTTGTCCCTACAATCTGAATATTTGTCATCTAAACTTCAATACAGGATTCATTTTGGGCCAAGAGTTACTTGTTTCAAGATGGTTTTCAAAAAATCTAGTCATGGCTGCTGTAAAGCAGCCATGACTAGGTTTCATGAAACATTCATCTAAATTTAACTCAAGAAATCATTGGTAAAAAAATCCATTCAGTTCACAGGAGGAAAATTTGATGAAATATGCCCAAATTATCCTTATTTCAGTGACAAGAAAAATTCTGTCCACGGCAGAAATGTCTGCCAGCAGCATGTAAGGAGTTGACCACTAGTCATTATTTTCTTCTGTTTTATTTTTGGGCATTCAAAATCTACACTGACTATGGAATAGTGTTGAAACGATTAATGCCATTTGCTAATCGACTAATCGCCGAGTAGTAGTCAATGATTAATTAATTAAACTAAGCAATAACTTCTACAAAACTGTGGTTTTAACCCTTTACCCAACATGAAAAGCAGACTACACTTGCAAATAAAATTCTTGAATAAATAATATTTTTATACTGTACCAATGACCCAGACATAGCTGGTGCTAACTCTTAAAATATAGGGCCAAACACAAATTTTGCCCCCCAATCCCCAAAATTTGCATCTAAAACTAAAGAAAACATGTCCTGAAAGGCCCTCCACACTTTGCCCCTACTGCGCATGCGCAGTGTCAAGGACGTTCCGAAATTGGCGCCATTAATCATTCTAAGTTTGGCCCTTCATCAGTTAACATCTGACTGATCTTTGTGCTTATAAATCTCAGTTTAAATGATGCCAGACACATAAATATTAGTGAAATGGTGATTCTAAGGAGGATAGAAAAGGAGGAGAGGAAAAGAATGTGTGACAGAATATTATCAGGGCTGTAACTTAAAATTTTTTAATGAAATTATGTTAAGTTACCTATTTTCAAGGCAGCAGCCATTTTGTTGTCATTCTGATTATTTGGTTACACTGTTTTTTTAAGTGTTTTCCTCTCTCCCTGTCCTTTAAGTTCCCCCTTGCTATTCTCCCATGCTTTTGGCATAGTTTTTGTAATTATTATTACTAAATTTTCTTGGGAGTTTTAGCTGAATAACAGAATGAATTCTGTTCTTTCCCCATGTTTACGTCTTCACCTAGGGGTGGTTAGGCGTTGTGTTCTGCATCTACCATCTGATGTTCTGCAGTTTCTTCCCTGGAAGTCTCTGTTTTGCATCAGATAGTGTATTTTGGTAACTGATTTCGGGCCTGGGTGCCTGGAGTCTTATTTTAGTGTTTTTACACTCATTGTTTACATTTTCAACAGCCCTCTGTGTGAGGGGGGGATTTCTAAAATAATATCTTAATGTTATTTTAATCATAACTAGATACATTATTATTGTTCGTAAGTGTTGAATAAATTGTTTAAAATATTTTTAAAATTTTTGTCCACACTTAGGCTTGGGATCCATTGGGGCTCAATGTTAGTTTTCAGAAACTTGGGCTGTTCTGAAAAAATATTTTTTCAAAATATTTTGATTTCAATTATTTTTTCTATATCAATGGATCATATTATTATTATGTATTTTGATTGCCAGGGGTTAGTGCGAGTACCAGGACTTGTTTTCTTTTCACATTGAAAGGATATTGATCAATTGTTTTAAGAGGAAGTCTTCCTCTGACTTTATTATCATTCTATATGTGGTCAGTGTACTCGCATTAACTCCTGTTCTGTATCGTATGATTTCGATGACAATATGGGAAGCGTATGTCACGGTATGTTCTTGGGGATTTGGACACTCTGGTCCTTTCCCCGCAGGGTCACTCTACTTTATCAATTTCTATTTCAGACGATCAAGATTAGGGTGATGTATCTGTGATGTCTTCCAACAGTGTGCCTCCGTCGTCACAATTAATGAAGGGCTAGCGGAAAAGTGCTCATGTAAATACGCCAATTGCCTAAGAGGACCCTAGTAGGTTCGACGGCCTTTGACGTCCGCTAGCTCGCCCGGTGTAGCGTCCATTCACCGAATGGTTCGGCAGCCGGGTTCGTCCGTTGCGGTCTAGAAGGAATTTTGGGGTGATGCGAGCACTATAAACTAACCTAATGCACACCCAGTGACGGCGGATCGGAGGGAGAACGCAGGAAGCCTTTTAGTCCGGTTCATAGCTCGTTCCGGTCCATCCGGACGGCAAGCGAGAGAGGCCCCTCTCTCGTTCAACAACATCTGGCCCCAGATGTTGTGGTACAAAATGTGTCGTAAGCGGAGCATACGTCCGTCGCTCGGGACGCTCCGTTGTATAGGCAGTCCGCTGAGACTGCTAAGGCTTCCTCTTCTCGTCAGCGCACACGACCGCACCTTGGCTGCGTGACCGCCGATATATTACCAGCTTCGCCGATCAAGGATTCTTCGGCGACCAGGTCACACCATCCAGTAGCCAGGGACACGAGGCCTGCAGACTCTGGACGTTCGCATAGGAACTGTGCGGGAGTCAACGTACACGGAGCTTCCGGCGGCAATGCATCGTAAGACCGCTACTGCACAGGCCTCGGGAACGGACGTGCTTTCCTTAATAGCACAGTTTATCGCAGCATCCCAGCATCAACTGAATCTGTCGCATATATTTTATCCGTCGATGCTGGGTCGGGACGCTCCGCGGAAGCGGGTACGGACGTCCGAAAGTTTCATCCGGTCCGACGGGATACCGAAAGGGATTCGGAGGATTTCGAGCTTTCCCTTCGGAACAACATATGCTGTTGTGTATGTCATCTGACTTGGTCTTCTCCAGCTTCTTTCGTCGGACCAGAATGCTGCGATGCCGGATAAGAAACTGATAGCGTCGGTGGACTTAGAAATTTTTGGTTCGGTTCAGGGACATTGTCCCTCAGTTCCGACATAGTCCAATAATGTCACACAAACTTTTGAATTATTGAACGACGCTATATATATTATTATTTTATGCTTGCTAACCAAGCATTTCTGGTTTCTTGTTCGAAGAGTTATGGAGATGTCTTTCAAAAGTGTGCCTCTGTCGTCATAGTTAATGAAGAGTTAGCGGCAATAAGTGCTCATGGAATATGTCTATCGCCTACGGAGTGACATTCGCTAGCTCACCCGGTGTAGCGTACATTCATCGAATGGTTCGGCTGCCGGGTTCGTCCGTTGCAGTCTAGGAAGGAGATTTGGGTGATGCGAGCACTTTAATTACTTTAGTACTCACCCAGTGACGGCAGATTGAGGACAGATCGGAGGAAGCCTGTTAGTCCGGTTCCTGGCTGGTCCAGGTCCGTCCGGGCTGTGAGCGAGAGAGGTCCCTCTCTCGCCCAACAACATAGGGGACCGCATGTTGTGGTTCAGATATTTTACATTCGGAGCATATGTCCGTTGGTCGGGACGCTCCGTTATATTGACAGTCCGAGAGACTGTCTTTAATGCTTCCTCATCCTCACACCAGGGCACACGACCGCACATTGGCTACGTGACCTCGAGTATCCGATCAGTTTCGGCATTCAGTGATTCCACGGCGAATAGGTCGCACCATCCGGTAGCCAAGGGACACGAGGCCTATACACTCCGTTCGCTCGCATATTGGTAGTATGCACGGGGTAGCGATCACGGAGCTTCCAGCGGCAATGCATCGTAAGACCGCTTCTCCTCAGGCCTCAGTGACGGACGTGCTATCCGAGTTAGCACAGTTGTTTCGCAGCATCCCAGCAATTGACAGTTTCTCGGTCGAATCAGGAATTATCCGACGGCGCTGGGTCGGTGCGGTCCGCGGTTGCATCAGGTACGGACGACCGAACGCTTTATAGGGTCCGACAGGATGGCGAAAGGGATTCGAAAGATTTCGAGTTTTCCCTTTAGTAGTATCGGAAGATGCCTTTCATATCTTTTGGCATTATCTTCCAGTGATTATTATTTCGGACTTCATTGCTGCGATCTTGGATAAGAGACTTATAGCGTCATTGGACTCGGATTTTTCGATCGGTTCGGGGACATTGTCCCTGACTTACCGACGTAGTCCAATATTGTCATTACAACATGTGTTTTATTTTTCGACGCTATATATATATATACAAGCCTGCTACTAAGCATAATAGTTTAGTTTCTTGTCCGCCTTGCTCATTTCTGCCATTTTATCATTTATACAAATAGTTTATTTTGGCAGAGCAGGGCATACCGAGAGTTCATATGCGTCTAGACGGTGTGATTAAAAACTGCATATATTCTTTTTCGCCGTTTATGTCTTTTCCATTTTCAATGTTGGGAACGACATTATGTATAGTAGACTTAACTTAGACGCTTTATTATACGTAATCCGCCTTACTGAGGCGTTATCATTACGTCTTCAAGAAAAGATTTACGGGATATTATTCTCAATGTAATTTCTTTTGAGGGCAGTAGTTTGTTCACGTATAACTCCGCCCTTCAGTGGCTGATTGGAGTTAGTTAGACGTGACGCAGCCCTAGCTACATCCACTCGCGTGGATAGTAAGGTTAAGAACTCTCTCAGAGTCGCTTTGTTCTCGGAGGAGCTTCTCTTCGACGGCAACTTTTCGGCAATCCATGAATTGCTCGATTTACACGTTCTCTTGTCTATCTAGTGTTACAAGAGATTCAGACTGGGGCAAACATTAGGTGGTTGACTCGGAGAGTGCCGCCGCAGTTGCCGGACCCGAGTGTGGCTGTTATGACGGTTGCCAGTCATACAGATTGGGATATAATACTGATCCCTACGGATTCGAAGTGCCAGGGTCTTTGGGTTCCGCAGTCTTTTAGCAATCAGTTTTCTTCCGCGGAATAATGTTTTTTAGGCTTGCTTTATGTCATTGCATGAACATTATTCAGAAACGCATGCCCAAATTCCTGTCCTTTAATTCGACAGTAGTGGCGTATCTCCGGAACCAGGGAGGCACTCTTTCGTTTCCGTTATTCAATTTAATGGAAAGAATCCGTCTGTTGGTTATAGTACACCAAGTTCAGTTTTGGTCCGTCATATTCTGGGTCGTCTGATTGTTTTATCGGACTCCCGTTCTCTTACGGGTCGCTTGTTGCTGTCAGAATGGACTCTCAACAAACAAGTATTCAATCAGATTTGCTATCTATGGGAGCGCCCAATGATGATTTATTTATGACACAGCTTGCTAATCAATTGCAGACGTATGTGTTGGCTTGTCCAGATCTCTGAGCTAATATTCTTAACGCTCTATTGATCTATAGGACGGAATGATAGGATACGCGTATCCTCCGGCGCTGTTGTTTCAGCAGGTATTGCTAAGATAAACAACCACAATACATTTCTGTTGATAGCATCTCTATCTTCACAGAGATCATGAGTAATTTTCTCTCTTGTCTACTGTGGGTTTTAACGTGAAATCTTCCTCTATGTGAGGATCTTTTTCACTGGGTAAATCGTGTCATCTTTATCACAACCTGCAAGGTCGCAACCTTCATGTATTCCGTTGTGTGGTCCGTATTGCATTGTAAGCACTGTACTGGACGAGCTTTGGACGCAATTTCTTACTATAGGAGATCCTCTTCTTCGCTATTCTATGCGGCTAAAGTGGAGGCTCTTCCGTCGTGGTGTAGGGATCATTATGTTCATATTGTTGATCCCTCCATACTACTCATTGCTATTTTTAGTATACTTGTTTCACAAGATCTACTGCATGCAGCCTGTTATTATTTAGGTTATAGGTTTATGTTACCTCATACCTATGCACTCTACGATAGTTTACAATTGAGTCTTTTGTCTCTTTATCTAAGTCAGTAACTTTTTGATAAATAGACTTAGAATCTTTAGATTAAATTCCTATACGGATTTTAACTTCGGTTCTTATTTAGCTAGTAATCATTTGAGCCTCTGGAAACAGTAGTTTTCAAATTCTGACCTTTTAGACAGTAATTCTGTTGGTTTCTCTTTTACTGTAGAGTCAGTGAGTTTCATGCACTATCGATGGATGATTTTCACTTTCATAGTTTCGGAATCAATACTTCCGTTACTATTTAGGTTGGATTGTTGCATAAGAGTTAGGCTCCTATTATCCGGAACCTATTATTTTAAGGTCCTTCCGTCTTCGTATGGGCATAGGCCTTTACTCTTTCCGGGTACAGTTTATGTAATTATAAACAGATTTATGTTTATTACTATGGGCGTAAGCTTCTTCTGTCTTTGATGTCTAGTAGAAGGACGTTACGCTCCATTTTATTGTTAATGGATTCTATTAACTATCGGTACTGCTTATAGTATATCATTGACTTAGCAGTTGTGCTTAAGATTTCGGCTCATGAAGTAAGAGTTCTTCTACTTCTTGGGCTTACATTAATAGTGTCGCTATTATAGATTTTTGAAGGCCGCTCATTGCGCTCAGCCATCCACATTCATGAATTTTATCTTAGAAATATCGAGTCCATTTCTGGAGGCCTCTATTGTTAGGTCTATTATCTACTGCTCAGAATGTCATTCACTTAACAGTTGCTACTATAGCTAGGTAGACTGTCTGTTTCGGCAGTGTCTCCGTTCGGCTGCCCTCTTCGCTCTGGGCTATTTGACCCAGGGCAAGAAAAAGGGGGGGGGGGGGGGGGGGGGGAGGGTGTTCCCTTGGGTCACCTGTTTTACTATGAAAACAAGGGGATACCTCCTCCGGAGTTAGTAATTCTGAGCTGTTATTGGGATGGTTGTTTAGTGAGAAGTTTAGGTTTTTAAAATTCATTCAAGTCTTAGTTTTTAAAGTATAGCTTTTGAATATTGCATATGTCAACGGACATGATTATGCAATCCTCAGACACTTTTAGGAGTATAAGAGTCTCTATTCTCTAGACTTACTTTATTTATTGGCTTACTTTAAAAATTATTAGTATAAGGATTATATTGGATATTAATAGAGTACATGGATGTATGAAGCTCAATTTTGGAAGGTGTTGTATCTTTCTAATTTAACATAAAATAAGAAAGATACATGTAAGGCCTATTACTTCTTTTCCCTACAGGGGATGACTCTATTTTATTTTATTGAGCGTATTCCATTTTGCTCTATGTCCTTGGCCCTCCAGCCTTTTTACTATTCAGCTATGTCTGGGTCATTGGTACAGTATAAAAATGTTAAAAAATTTATAGTAATTTATATATTTTTTATACTTACCAATGACCCAGACGGGGATGGCCCTCCCAGGAGTTGGGAACTCTTGCCTCCCCGCTGAGTACATAGCGCTTACCAGGCACTGGTTATTAGAATGATTAATGGCGCCAATTTCTGAACGTCCTTGACACTGCGCATGCGCAGTAGGGGCGAAGTGTGGAGGGCCTTTCAGGACATGTTTTCTTTAGTTTTAGATGCAAATTTTGGGGATTGGGGGGCAAAATTTGTGTTTGGCCCTATATTTTAAGAGTTAGCACCAGCTATGTCTGGGTCATTGGTAAGTATAAAAAATATATAAATTACTATAAATTTTTTAACTTTTTTCATTTTTTGTCACAAAAACATAGGTTATGAACCCTCATTGGAACGAGCTCGATGAGCTCGTTCCAAAGAGGGGTCATAACCTATGTTTTTGAGACAAAAAATGAAAAAATAATGAAAAATAATTGGAGATTTTTGAGAATAGCGTTGGCCGGTTTTGGCCATTACGTTGGGTAAAGGGTTAACTGAATTCATTGGCTGGAGTGGCTTCCAAATTACGATACAATTAATGGGTCTAACTGAGTGACATTACAGAAGTTGATGTCTCCATGTCCTTACAACCAAACAATCAGTCCCGCAAAAAATAAATTGGTCTAATAATAAATCTTTGGTGTTCCAATATTCGGTTCTGGCAAATATTTTTTAGCGAAATTGAACTTTCCCTCCAAAATTCCCTTGTATATTGTGGTCTAATAAGAAATTTCTGCACTTTGTTATTGTGCTAAAAAAACTTGGAAAGCAGAAAACAAGTCACTGAAGAAGTTTACTCTGATGCCGTGATTGTCCCATGAGCGGAATAACTTGATCAACCCCCAATGAAAAACTAGACAAACTATAAACAATAGCCTCATTGAGTATTGAATACATCATGTGACCGAACTGTGCAATTTGTTTGGTCAGTATGTGCACTACATAATGTGAGTTGTAAAACTCCATTCAGTAGTAAATATCATTATGTTACATTTTGTTTTCTGACCAATCTTATTACAGCAACATTTACCCAAAACAAGAATGTGTTGAAAAAGCATGAACATCTGTAGAGAGCTTTTGTTTCTAATGTAGAAGTGCGAGTGTGATAGTGCACCTCAAATCAAAAGCACTGAATTAATTTTAATAAAATTGAATTAAATTTCTTAAAGGAAAACAAAGTGGAAACTTCAAGGCTTTAGAGAATACACTAAGGTGACTAATCGATGATTGATTCAATAATCGGTTAATAGATTTGTTTAGTACTAATCACATTGGGTCGACTAGTCGAAAAATCATTTCAACACTACTATGAAAACTAACATTTCAAAAAACAACAGTTAAATAACTTTTGATTTCCCAGAAATAAGCCTTTTAATTATCTGAGATATTTCATACAGTTTTCAGTACTGTTCTGATGGATCAAGGAAAGAAAAACCTCTGTCTCTCATTGAAAAATTAAGGAAAAAGTTCCGGAGAAGCAATAATTTTTTGTTCAGTGCCTAAATTGTGTTGTTGTTTTTTTGGATCCACTAAATTAAAACCTGCCCATGATCTTGATCCATGGGAAGATCTCAGAGACCTTCCCAAGGTTCAGTATTGGGTACAGGTATTTTGTGTTTGGATACTTGTATTAGAATTGTTAAATGTTTTGTGTAGAAACATCGGCGATAACAGAACTCTGATCACAAAATTGATATTTTTCGGTTAGATCATTACAGATTCAATGTTCTTGCATTTCTTTTCTGAATGGGGTAATTCTGTAGAGCTGTGTGGAAAAAAGCAGAAAAATAATTTCAACTGGGTTGTGATCCAGTAGAAATTCTGTCTCCATTTTTATCCCCTCGCAGGGGAGGGATATAGCGTAGAGCTCCCCTGTCTGTCCATCCATCCAAACTTTGTGACATAACTTGAACCATAGTTAACGGATTTCAATTCTTTATGGTATAGGTCTCTATAGCAACAATGTCTATGTCAAGTTTGACAACCTCTGATATCTCTTGAAAATTGTGGGAGTTATTTCCTTTTGTTATAAACATATTGTGTAAATCTTGTTTACGGCATAACTTGAACAATAGTTAACAGATTTCAATTCTTTTCATTAAATGTCTCTATAGCAACAATGTCTACACCACGTTTGATGGCCAGTGATATCCAATGAAAATTATTGGAGTTATTGTCCTTTGGTAAAAAATATCATTTTATGCTTGTTTTTTGGTATATAACTCTGGGAATAATGTCTACTTCAAGTTCGATGACCACCATTATCCAATGAAAATTGTCAGTTATTGCCCTGCCCCACCCCCCACCAAATAGGCAATTTTTTATTTTTTTGCTTCAAAATGCATTTTGAAAGATTTAGAGTGGCTATATGTGGAAAAATTTTTTACTCCAATACCCCCTGTCAATTAAGTTCGCAAAACCTTGTACTCAAGGGACAAAATACACCACCACCCATTCTATTCTGTAGATTATGAGGCCTAAAACATAAAACAAACTAAGAACATGAACTCTTGATGGCAAAGAAATAATTACAAAAATAAAAAATTAAAAAACACCTGCCCACAAGCAATTAAACAAAAAATAGCCTGAGAAACAGAAGATCTACTTTGTGTGGCCCAAACAATGTATTGTTTTTAGCAACATAATTCAAGGTTATTGGAAGCATTATTTGTTTCGCAATCCTTTTAGGTATCTTCTGTTGGGTTTTAAATCAATTGATAAATAGAATCTCCCCCCTATAGTGAAATTTAGGAAACTTATCTGAGTAAAATAGGTGTGAACTATTGTTTCATTTAATTTCCATTATTGATTAATTCGAAACATCTATGTACAAGGCTGGAATTAAGCAATCTGTCATTTGCAGAATGAGGTACCCAGAGGGTAAATTTGCTGCTGCTACCTTATACAGTGAGCTAAAATTCCTCAATTTATCCTGTTGGTACCTCTTTCTGTTCAGGCCCGAGACCTTGATTCAGATTGAAGTTCACATAGGGTATATTTAGTAATTCTACCCTTCTGTGCTGGGTAACATCACCAAATTCACCCTCTGGAGACCCCAATCTGCAGATGACTGTCTGCTTATTTCTAGGATTGTCTATGTCATATGTGATTATACTTTGGAACAGGTACTCTGCCAAACAATGCATTGTTTTTAAGCCTTTACCCAACACAGACAATTTCAAAATTTATTATTTTAAATATAATTTTTTTTAATTTTTCAAAACATTTCAACAAAACCATATCATGTGACCCCTCATTGGAACGAGCTCAATGAGCTCATTCCAATGAGGGGTCACATGATATGGTTTTGCTGGAATATTTTGAAAAATTAAATTTTTTCAACTGCTCAATTTTCATATTACGTGGGCGGATGCGGGCGATTCGTTAGGTAAAGGGTTAATGTAACTTGAGGCCTTATTAGAAGCATTGTTTGCAGATCAATCTGTTTTGGCATCTTCTGTTGGGACTTCAAGTGATAAACAGAATCTTCCTATGGGAACCCCGGAAAGTGAAGCAGTGCTTGTTTTCTGTGGTAAACAAGCTCTGGTTTACTGAAAAATAGGATCCTGTCACCAATGACTGGGGTGGAAGTCCTCTAAAGTGGGCAACTAGGGAATAAACGATTGGCTGGTCTTGACTTTACCTCCATGTTGCAGTCATGATTAGTTATTGTGCAGAAGTATGTGACCTTAAACACAATAAATAGATAAATAATAGATAAATAGAATCTTCAACATGTCCCTGTTATTAGTGGAATTTATAAAATTTTGCTATGTAAAATTAGGTCTAGGATTTTGGCTTGGTCTAAAGCTAATTTACTCAGATAAGTTTTAAATTATTAAGTTTTGTAAATTATTCTGTGAACTCTGGATGAGTTGGGGATCTTACAAGTATTTACTAAGACAAGTTTTGTATATATTTAGAGGTTATTATTTGATTAATTTTATATCGGCCGAGATATCAGCCTGTTGTAATTTCATATCGGCCTGAGACCAAAAGTCAAAGGCTGATGTGAAGTTAACGAGGACTGATATAGAGGCAGATACGAAACTAACCAAGTAATAACCTCGTTATTAGCTCACCTGACTGAAAGTCAGGGTGAGCTTTTCTGATCACTTTTCGTCCATCGTCCGTCGTCCGGCGTGAAGGTGGTGTTTGGGTCTTTTTCTTCCAAACCACTGGCCGCATGTTAATGAAATTTCATGTGAGTAGGGGTTATATAGCGGCATTTTGATTTTTGGGCAAATTAGGTTTCGGCTCATATTGAGCAGAGGGGTGGGGCAAAAATGCTCCAATTCTTAAAAAATCTTCTTCTCAAGAACCAGCAATAGCAGAGACTTGATATTTGGTATGCAGCTTCCTTTTGAGGTGTAGACTCAAGTTTGTTCAAGAGAAGTTTGTAGGTCTATACTTGGCGATGTTATGGGAGGAGCAAAAATTTTGGCCCCACCCCAAATTTCTATTTTTTAAACCGAGAGGCCAATTTGAACCAAATTTTATGTGAGGGCTTATTGGGTCATAAGTACCTAATTTATGCAGAAATTTTTTTTCCTGTAGCCCCGTGGGAACCACAGGAGCTAAAAATAGAAAAAAATTAAAACGCCTATATCTCAAAAACTGCACGGCAGTGAGAATTTTTATTTGGTGTGAAGCTTTCTTGGGACCAACAGAAAGGATTGGTAAAAAAAAATTGCTATCGGTTTTATCATAGGGTACTTTTTCGGGACTCTGAAAAAGTGCTGAGTCAGTATTTTTTAACACAGTAGGCAATGGGAAAAAAATAAAGAATTGTTTTCTTCCAAACCACTGCTCTAAAAGCTTTCATATTTTACATATAACATCTTTGGAACATTGATTCACATATTTGTAGAAATCAAATTCCTCGGTCCATATTTGGGTTCCCTATGGGAACCCAAATGTTCAAATTAGTGCAATATGAGGGATATATTTTAAAAATCTTCTTCTTCGGATCCACAAATCAGAATCTTTTGATATTTGCTATGCATCATCCTTAGGGGGGTGAGATTGATGTTTGTTCAAGCCAAGTCCCTGAGTTCATATTTGGACTCCCTTTGGGAACCCAAATTGTAACTTAGTGCAATACGAGGTATATTCTTTTAAAATCTTCTTCTTCGCATCCACCGGTCAGAATCTTTTGATATTTGGTATACAGTATGCTTAGGGAGGTGAGATTCAAGTTGTTCAAGTCAAGTCCTTCGGCTCATATTTGGTCTCCCTGTGGGAGCACAAATTATAACTTAGTTCAATATGAGCAATATTCTTTAAAAAAATTTTTTTTTTCAGATCCACCAGTCAAAATCTTTTGATATTTGATGTACAGCATTCGTAGGGGGGGGGGAGGGAGGGGGGGGGGCGCTGAGAGTGAAGTTTGTTAAAGCCAAGTCCCTTGGTTCATATTTGGGCTCACTGTAGAAGCCCAAATTATACCAAAATTTTTATTTTCCAAACCAAGAGGTCGATTTGAACCAAATTTGATATGAGGGCTTATTGGGTCACAAATACCTAATTTATGCCATAAATTGTTTTCCTGTCCCCCACGGCAACTACAGGAGCTGAAAAAATTTTTTTTTTTTGAATGCCCATATTTCCAGAACTACATGGCACTGAGAATTTTTATACAATGTGAAGCTTCCTTAGGGCCGGGAGAAAGGAATGGTGAAAAAAATGCCATTGGTTTTATCATAAGTACTTTTCCAGGACTAAAAGTGCCGAGTCATCATTTTTTAACACTGTAGGTAATGGGAATAACGTTGAATAATCTTCTTCTCCCAAACCACTGCTTCAGAAGCTTTTGTTTTTGGGTTCCCTATGGGAGCCCAATGTATAACTTAATTCAGTATGAGAAATATTCTTAAAAAATCTTTTTTTTCTGATACTCCTCTCAGAATCTTTTGATATTTGATTTTTAGTTTTCTTAGAAGCGGCAAATTGAAATTTGTTCAAGTTCTGGTTTATTGATAAAATTGGGCCCAGTAACCAATTCCTGCGTTGAAAGCCCTGTAAAGTGGGCAGTAATAGGCATAAACGATTGACCAAACCTGATATTATAATTATGCCTCTGTAATGATGTAGCCTTAGAAAGTGACCTTAAATTCCAATAAATAAATAGATAAATTATTGAGTACCCAATATGGGGATCTAACATATGAACACTCTGGGTTACTAAGTAGAGAAAACACTTTTATGTTGAAAAACTGATAATAACCACAAGGCAGAATCCCTTGCTATTTTGGTGATATGACTCGGCCAGTATCAGGTGAGTGCCCTCAGGCCCCGTGGGGCCTCTTGTTTATTAACCTTTTACCCAATGTAATGGCTAGAACTAGCCAGCGCTATTCACAAAAATCGCCAATTAATTTTCATTATTTTTTTCATTTTTTGTCTCAAAAACATAGGTTATGACCCCTCTTGGAATGAGCTCATCAAGCTTGTTCCAATGAGGGGTCATAATCAATGTTTTTGAGACAAAAAATTAAAAAAATTAGTTATTCAAGAATTTTATTTGCAAGTGTCGTCTGCTTTTCATGTTAGATAAAGGGTTAAACCAAATCAAATAATCACAAAATGTTCTCAGTTCTGTTGCAGTCTTCTCTCAATGTTATTGTTTCTCATTCTTTCATGAAGTCTGAAGTTTCCTCTTCACCTAGTTCAACTGGGGAAACTGCATTGTATGTATAGCTGAACTATCTCTTTTGAATCTTTGCTTACACATCTGAATCTAAGTTTCCATTGAATTTTGTGTTCAGCTGCCTTCTATTGTTCTCTTCATCCACCTAATCCTTACTTATTGTTATTATCATTAATTTCTTATCATACAAAAACTACTCCCTTTTGCCTGGTAACACCAGTTTTACTGATTGATTTCTTTTGACGAATAATGGGTAACGATTTTGAAAAATGACTGTACCTGGTAATGCATGAAGGGGGACAACTCTAGCTTGGTTCATATCAGCAAAGATTGGCATCATATGAACGAGTTTGAAGTAGTACTGAAATGGTTAACCAGATAATCGGTTTGAAACCAGTTAGCTACCTACCTGATTAGAAAACCCATCAACCGGTTTTCCAAAATATCGATAGTGATCATCATTCCATGTTTAAAACATAGTGAATCTGCCGCTTCTCCTTTGTGATAGATTACACATTGTAGCTGCGTTGTATATACTGAGAAATAATCGACTTTGGCATTCAAGACTTCCGTTAATGTTCTGCAGTTTTCGTGAGTAATGAGTAATCGCACAAACTATTCCGTAATGTGTATACAAATGAACTTTGTCGAGTACCCCGACACCATTCATTTGTATACACACTACAGAATAGCTTAAGAATACTGCCTTCCAATTCATATAGTTTTTATTCCATATTCGGTGAAATAATGGCCACGGATAACCGGATATTATCCGGTTATAGCTCTCGGTTAGTCAAAAATGAGCCAACCGTTTCAGCCCTAGTTTGAAGTCATAGCACCAAAGCTCATTATTGGGCAATTCTGGAAAAGAAAATCATACCTAATAAATAATTCTTTATAAACCGTGGACCAGTTGGAGATCTTTCAAGTAATGGGTGCATTGAACATGATAATCAATTGTTATATGATAAAAAAATTAGATTTACAATATTTGTCTTTTCACAGTCTGTAAAACTTCTGGATGATGAAGAGAAATCTGATACACAGTTAAAAGAACAGTTCAAGGAAAGATGGACAAGGACTCCATCAAACAAACTGACTCAGCCAATGAGAGATGAGGGAAGGAAATATCAACAGATTTTGGACAATGCTATACAGGCAGATAGAATCGTCCAGGAAAAGTATAGCAAGCACAAGAATGCTATTGCTACTCTTTCAAAACCAGATGTTAGTAAAGTTTATTTTATCATTTAACCCCCTGCACTCTGATGTTAACTACATAAATTTTAAGCATCAAATGTTTTCCACAGTGCAACTAGGAATTTAACCAATTCATAGCATTTAACCCAGACATGTCAACTCTCATGGAATGTCCAGGAAAATCCCATAAATTCAGCATAGTTCCCAGCCTCACGGAAAGCATTCGATGTTGGACAGAAATCCTGGAAAATAGTAGTTGAAAATTTTTCTGTTTTGAGATGTTCAGTGTTAAATCATAGGCCTTTAAAGCTCCAATTGTAACAGTTGAAACAAAAAATATGCATACATGTGAATTATATTTAATGAATGAATTTTTTGTTATAAATATTTCACTTACATACACAAGTTTGTTTCTGTTTTTATTCATTTCAATTTAGCTGCATGGTCAGTTTTACGAGTGTCGAAGTGAAAATAGATGACTTAAGCACATCACCTATTGACAACCACCTTCACTTAACCCTTTACCCAACGTAACGGCCAAAACCGGCCAGCGCTATTCTCAAAAATCGCCAATTAATTTTCAAAATATTTTCATTTTTTGTCTCAAAAACATAGGTTATGACCCCTCGTTGGAACGAGCTCGTCGAGCTCGTTCCAACGAGGAGTCATAACCTATGTTTTTGAGACAAAAAATGAAAAAAAATAGTTATTCAAGAATTTTTTTTGCAAGTGTCGTCTGCTTTTCATGATAGGTAAAGGGTTAAATAATGATTCCTGATGAATACAATGTACAAATAAGAATATAATTACACCTCTTTATTTAGTTCGAAGATCCACTCATTTTTATTCCCTGCCAAAATGATGTTTTGCAGGGGATATAGAAATGGGTTTTGTCCATCAGTCCATTTTGCTGTCTATTCATCCATCTGTTCATCCCTCTCTCCATACCAACATTGGACCTTTATAACTCAGTCAATGGATGTTGGATTTCAATGTTCTTTGGTCTGCTGATAGAGCATCATGGGGAAAAGGATATCCAAAAGTAACAGGTTTTGTCCATTTTTTTCTAGAGTTATGGGCCTTTTTTTGCTTTTTTCAACTTAGAAACCCCATTGGTGGGGAATACCGGTGGCATTGCGCCTTGTTTTTATTAATTTATCCACTCGCTATGTTATCCACTTCTGCAAAGAAGAACAACAAAGTTTTAAAAAGAGTACAATTTGCTCACTGAAATTCCCATTGCTTCTGTGATATACTGAAAAGTTAGAATTGAATACACAACAGAAGTATTTTCAGATAGCCACACTGATTTTTGTTCTGTGTTAGGAGTCATAGTTGAGATGCCTTTTCCCGGAATGTTATGAATGGTATTTACACAGGTAATAACACAATTATGAATTACTGACAATGAGAAAAAATCTCAACCCCCAAAGGCAGAAATGTCTCTCAGAGAAATCAGTGCATGTAAAGAAACACCACATGTAAAAAAGGGACATTGGATTAAATGGAATTACACTTTATTGCCCATTCCAGAAGGGAATTGTGTGCTCAGGGCACTTTTGTTTAATTGTAACCACAGGTGGTGTTGATAATGGGGGGGGGGGGGATTAGCAGGGGAATGGCAGGGGCTTGAAGAAAAGAGAAAAGTGAGGATATTCAAACCAATGATTTTTAAACAATGCATATAAAGGACATCAGCAAATTTTTAGCCCATACATCCATGGGTGCAACCTGGTGCCAATTGTGATCCAAGAACTGAATTTTTTTTAGTTTTTCCTGTGTATATTGTTTGTGCAAGTACTTTCCCAGAAATTTATCCAATCTCCCTGAAATTCATCCTCAAGTTCCCTGAAATTTTTTTTCTGAGGTTAACATGTCTGATTTAGCCCCCAACATACTGGTACAAAATCTGTAAATTCAAACTGCAAATGTTTCTCATAATGCAACTAGGAATTTAACCAGTTCAGTTCATTTTCGCTTTCAATTCCCTGCTCACTGATGTCAAAATACTGAAATTTCAAGTAGTACATGTTCCCCACAATGTAACTAGGAATTTAACCAATTCATTCTTGTTTGACAGAGCTCAGTGAGTTGACATAAAACATTCCAAGTGTGAGTAAACTTGATACAATTTATTTTTCTTGTCAGTGCAGACCTGTCGGTGCCTCATGTCTGGCTTCTTTTCTAATTTCTTCAAACAATACCCCAAAATAATGTTGTATTGATGGGCATTTGTCATGGATCACATCATCCCTTGAGAGCATAAAGGTGCCAACTACAATGCTTTGTCATTCCTCTATTACATAAAAATGGCTGGGTCATGAGCTTTTCAAAATTCTCAGTCTACTTTTGGCTCCCACAGCATTGTAAAATCTCAAAAATGATACGTGAAATATTTATTTATTTATTGGTCAAGTTGTGTTAACAACTGAGACCTATGGTTTGGCGATGGTCGGTGTGCATCCGTGCGGGTGGGCATCTGGGCATCCTCAGGGTATGGACAAGCAACACTCTTCGATTGCCACCACAACTCAACACCTGCATCTCTGATGTGCACCTCTTATTTATTTATTTTTTATTTTTTTATTTATTTATTTATTTATTTATTTATTTAGATCGGATTTATGATTGTTGCTGTGTCAGAGAGTTTTATAGGTGGAGGAAGCCAAAGTACCCAGAGAGAACAACCATGCAGCAGCAAGTGACCATCAGACTCTCCAATTTAAAAATCTCAAACAAGCAGAGTTTACAGTGGCTGAAGGCTTGTCACCATTGACATTCCATATGCCTTAGCATTATTCCACCATGCTCACACTTAGGCATCTTGGATTAAGTTACTTGCCCATGGACTCATTGAAGATGATGCAGGTTGGGAATGAACATACAATCTTTCGAGATGAAGTCCTATGCCCTAACCATTGAGTTACCACACTTCCCAATCATTTCTTATCAGTTGGATAAATGCAGTTTAGTATTGCTGCGCCTCCTGTTCCAGAGTATGCATAAACTGGTAGTATTCCATTTACAGTGGAGCACTACTGGTGGTTGATGCATTTGTTGGAGGTCTGTGATACTCTGGTTCAGTGATGTGTACAGGCAGAAGTGTTTACAGGTTGTGCTTGGTGATTGTTCCCATTGACATTAATCAGCGATAGACTGATATCAACATGGAATAATGTCCTTTGTTGTTTATAGAAATAAAATTGTAAACAGTACTTTACAACTTCCCATGGGAGCCCCGGGAAGTGAAGCAGTGCTTGTTTATTGTGGTAAACAAGCTCTGTTTACTGGTAAAATAGGACCTGGTCACCAATGCCTGCGATGGATTTCCTCTAAAATGGGAAACATGGGTATCAACACTTGGCTGGACTTGACTTTATGTCCATGTTGTGATCACCATTAGCCGTTGTGCAGAAATATGTGACCCTAAACACCAATCATTGAGTGCTTACAATACAGTGTTGACCCTTATCTTGATATTTATGACTGTTGTCGCATATTTTGTTTTGATGTTCTGCACATTCTGGCATTCGGAAATTAGCACCATCATCTGATTAATTGTTGGAAAGATCTGAGAGATATCTTTCTAACAATTAATCAGATGATAGAGTTACAACTGTGCTATAAATTTATTAAACATCCTCACAAAACAAGTATATATTTTTATACTGTACCAATGATCCAGACTTAGCTGGTGCTAACTCTAAATTATTCAGGGCCAAACACAAAGTTTGCCCCCCCAATCCCCCAAATTTGCATCCAAGTAAAAAAATCCAATGTCCTATATGGACCTCCATACTTTTGTCCACTGTGCATGCGCAGTGTCAAGGAAGTACCAAAATTGGCACCAAATCCTCATTCTTTGTTTGGCCCTTCTATCAGTAACATCTCACTGATATCTGTTCTTATAATCTCAGTTAAAATGATGCCAGACACAAAATCATGATCGAAATGGTGGATCCAAGGAGGAAATAAGAGGATGAGAGGAAGAAACAGTGGAAGGATGTGTTCAGGGCTGTAACTTATAATTTTTATATAAAATTAGTTCATGTTCCCTAATTTCGGGGCATGGGCCTGATGTTTTCATTCTTGCTATGAAATCTCCGCTGTTTGTTAAGTGTTTCCTTTCTCTCTTTCCTTGAAACCCCCTTGCTAATCTCCCATGCTTTTGGTATAATTTTTGAAATTTTTTATTGAAATTTCTTGGGAGTTTTAGCATAGTTACAGAATGTTTATTCTGTTATCCCCATGGTAACGTCCTCACCCTAGGGGTGTTTAGGTGTTTTGGTCATGCATCTCCCATCCGATGTATTGCTGATTCTTCTGTGGAAGATTCTGTTTTACATCGGATAGTGTTTTAAATTGGTTACTGATTTCGGGCCATGTTTTTCAGTGCCTGGAGTCTTGTTTCCTGTTTTTATTGACTTTTGTTTACGTTGACAACGGTTACTTCTGTCAGTGATTCCTTGTCTTCTGTAGGGTTTATTATATAGTCAGATACATTAATATTGTCCATAACTATAACATTAATTTTTACAAATGTTTTAAAATTTTTGTCCACACTTAGGATTTTTTGGGATCCATTTGGGCTCATCGTTCCCTTTGAACTTGGGCTCATCGTTCCCTTTGAACTTGGGCTCATGTCCAAAAAAATTTTCGAAAATTTTCTTTTGAATTGTTTTTCGAAATTTTATTATGGATTGTATTATTATTATGTATCTTTGTATTTTCAAGAGTTAGTGCGAGTACTACGGCTGTATAATATTTTTTAATTATGAAAGAATATTGTTCAAATTGTAAATCGAGGAAGTCTTCCTCTGATTCTCATGTTCATTGTATTTGCTCTAGTCATTGTACTCGCACTAATTCTTGTTCAGTGTGTGCCAGTTGGGATGACAAACGTTGGAGACGTGTGTCACGGTATATTTTTTAGTGGTGAGAGGTCCATGCCGGTCCTCTCACCACAGGGTCACTCTAGTTTTTCAGTGTCTTTTTCAGAGGAACAAGAACAGGGTGATGTTTCTGTGATGACTTCCGGAAGTGTGCTGCCATCGTCGCAAACCAATGAAGAACTAGCGGCAAAAGTGCTCAAGGAAATCAGACAAGTGCCTAGATCCTAGTAGGATTGACGACCTTGTCGCCAGCTAGATCAAATGGCGGATCTATCACTCGTAATGTGGGTGATATGATGCTGGGTACGTCTGTTGCGGTCCAGGAGAGGAGAAAGGGTGTTGCGAGCACTATAATCTCGGATCACGCACACCCTGCGATGACGGATTGGAGGATGGATCTGAAGAAGCCAGTTAGTCTGGTAGCTAGCTCGTTCAGGTCTACCTGGACTGCGAGCGAGAGAGGCCCCTCTCTCTTACAACAACATCTGGGGCCAGATGTTGTTGTACATAACGTTTGTCAGTCGGAGCTTACGTCCATTCCTCCTGCTCAGGATGCTCTATCGCATAGACAGCCGGGGTCGGCTAGTCTATTGGCTTACTCTTTCACATGCCAGCACACATGACCGCACCTTGGCTACGTGACCTCAGATATCCAGCCTGCTTCGCCGACAAAGGATTCCACGCAGGGACCAGCCAAGAGGGAAATTTTGGGGAGACTTCATGTCTCCCTCCAGAAAAAATAGGGAGACTGCAGAGTCATGTAGGGAGACTTCATAGGCAAGTGGGGAAAATTAAAAATATTCATGTACCATCCCCCTGCTGCCCCTTCATATTTTCAATTTGTGGTCCTCCATTAACGTCTGATTAATCCAGGTCCAGTTGTCTATGATGCATCTATGCCAGGTTAAAAAATCACAATGTAATTATTGACTGAAAATCCCCCACTGCTACCCTCTCCTTCATGACCCCTCCCCTCTTATTCATGCCAATCCCCCAGCACCCTCCTGTGGTTGCCTTTCACCAAAGTCTACTAAGCTAATAATTTCCAAAGTCTGAAAGTGTGAACAGGACCAGATGTAAGAAGGTTGCTTGGGAGGTACTTTGTTAGTTAATAAACAAAATTCATTCTGGTATCGAGTATTTTGTAAAAGAAATGTCATTCCGCATCATTTTGTGGCATTCCGGTGTCATTCCGCGTCATTTCGTGTCATTCCGGTGTTTAGGAGGACCCTTTTCAAGATCGTCCACATGTACACTTGTGCCCTGTACAAAGCTTTTCTTGTCATCACTAAAGCTTTTTTTTCATGTGTTTCAATTCCATTCTTATGTTTCTAGGAATAGACGGCCAACAGTTAACAGTCGTCGGCAAAATGAAATAAAAATACAGTGTTATAAAATACGTCCGTTGTGTATACTTTTTCGGCATCCTATGCAAGGTAACCTACTTTCAAACTGGGTTATTTTGTTGAGTCGCGTAAGTCACTTATTTTCATTTTAACACTTGAAGCTCCGACTGAAACGCAACAAAATAGAAATAAAAAATCCGCCAAAAGCGACAATGAACAATTGATTGACGTGTGATTTCAAATAAATGGTCGTTTATTCGACGAATTAAAATGCCCATTTATCACACTCAAGCACATTCGATCCTTGAAAATAATCGTTTTTATGTAAACCTCGCATCACACAGTTCAACTGTTCAGTCTTTCCTCATTTTGGCCAATTTTTAGAGGGCGACTTGTAATCGCCCCGGCTATTTTTCTAGGCGACTTTGGGCTTAGAAGGGCGACATAATCGCCCCAGTCGCCCTCACGGCTGGTCCCTGATTCCACGTCGACCAGGTCACTCCATCTGGTAGTCAAGGACACGAGGCCTTACCAGTCGGGACATATGCATAAAAGGATTATTACCAGTCAGGACATGCGCATAAAAGGATTATGCAAGACGTACCATCCCAGGAGCTTCCAGCGGCTAAACAACATAAGTGCCGCAGCTCCACAGGCCTCCGTGACGGACTTGCTATCTCAGATAGCGCAACTCATCGCAGCATCCCAGCAACCTTCAGAAACTCTTTCAGATCAGGAACTGTCTGAGGAAGCTGGGTCTGTACGTTCCCCTGCAGTGTCAGATAGGGAAGACCGAGATTCGCATCGGGTCCAGTCGGATGGTGAAAGAGAATCTGCGGAGCTGGATTTTTCCCTTCTGGAACAACATAAGGTGGCTGTAGATTTTATCCGGCAACACCTGCCAGACGTTGTTCCATCGGACCACAGAGCTGTGATACCATATAAGAGACTGATAGCGTCACTGGACACAAGACTTCTTTGGCCGGACTAAGGACGTCGTTCCTGAGTTTCCGGTCCAGTCCAGCAATGTCTCACAGACGTTTGAATTGCTGACTGACGCTATTTTTAGGCCAGCCTCTAAGACTGGCAGATCCAGTTTCTTATCGCAACATGCTCTACATCTGCCATTCATCAACAGTAGAAATAAGTTTGAAACAGCAGGAAAGGGCGTTCTGAGAGTTCCTCTGCGTTTAGACGACCAGGCTGAAGACTTGGAGTTGTCGTTGCCGGCGTCTATGTACGTAGGAGACGACAATCTCGTATAACAGAGCCAGTTTAGATGCCTTATCATACGCAGATCACCTTACCAGAGCATTAGCACAGCGTCTCGATGGTAAAGAATTCCAGGATGTTCAAACTTCCTTGAGAGTTCTTTCTAGGGCAATCTCACTTTCCACGTATAACTCCGCCCTTTCAGTGGCAAATTTGGAATTAGACGTGATGCTGCCCTGGCTTCATCCACTAGGGTGGATTCTAAGGTGAAAAACTCTCTTTGAGTCGCTCCGGTTTCAGGAGAACTTCTCTTTGATGGTAAGCTTTCATTAATCTACGATCAAATTACCAAGAAAGCTTCAGATTCTCTGCTCTTTAAGTCTGTTTCTAAAAAAACGGACTCAGCAGAGAGGAGTAAGTCAGGAACTTCTGGGGCGAGTACGTCCAAGAAAAGCTCCTCCAAGGGAAGCTCCCACTCGATTTATGAACTCGGTAATGACTCATTTCTGAGTTCATTCGTCTGCGGTAACGTCGGCCTACTTGAACGGCATTCTTCAGAGGTATGGCAACAGATTAACTCTTCAGAATGATGTTCAGAGTCTGCTTCAATTGCTCCGACGTCTCGGTTTCATAGTAAACGAAAAGAAGTCGGATCTAGTTCCGTCCAAGTCATTCATTCACTTGGGAATGAGCTTCGAGACGCACAACAATCTGGTTCGTCTTCCGTTACCCAGAGCGAAATTAGTCAGTTTTTATGCTCGCTTTTGTCTACACTCAGATGTAGTAACGGCGGGAGAATTTATGCGACTGATAGGTTTGTACGGAGCCGCCGCAGACCTTATTCTGATGGGGCGCCAACGCACTCGTCCACTCCAGATAGTTTTCACTCAGAATTGGAGTGTGAAGATTCATTCGCTCGAAACAAACATCGTCTTGTCGAACCAAGTAAAACAGGAGATTCAGACTTGGGCAGATATTCAGTGGTTGACTCGGGGAGTTCCACTGCAACTGCCGGATCCGGTTTTTACGATTATGACTGATGCGAGTCAGACAGGTTGGGGCACGACAATGAGCCCAACAGATTCAAGGTGCCAGGGTCTTTGGGATCCGCAGTTTATGAACAAGAACATAAACATCAAAGCAATGATGTCAATTTGGCTTGCGCTACGTCATTGGATGAACATAATTCAGAATTCACATGTTCAAATACTGTCCGACAATTCAACAGTAGTAGCGTACATTCGGAACCAGGGAGGCACTCATTCCTATCCGTTATACAACTTAACGGAAAGAATCCTTCTGTTTGTCCTAGAGCATCATGTTCTTCTGTCGGTCCATCATATTCCGGGTCGTCTGAACGTTCTGGTGGACTCCCTTTCTCGGAAAGGTTGTATGTTGCCATCAGAATGGGCTCTCAACAAGCGAGTATTCAATCAGATCTGCTACCAATGGGATCGTCCAATGATAGACTTGTTTGTGACCCATCTCAACAATCAGTTGCAGACGTATGTGTCGCCATGCCCAGATCCTCGAGCGTTCGCGGTAGACGCTCTCTCGATCTCTTGGGATGGAATGATAGGATATGCATATTCTCCAGCTCCATTGATTCAACAGATATTGCTAAAAATCAAGCAATCTCACTGCAAGATTCTGTTGGTAGCACCTCTGTCGCCCCAGAGACCATGGATAAATCTTCTCAGGTGTCTGTTATGGGACATTCCTCAGAAGCTTCCTCCATGGGAGGACCTTCTTTCACAGGGGAAATCACGCACACTGCATCACAACCTGCAAGGTCTCAACCTTCACGTATTTCCGTTGTGCAGTCCTTCTTGCACGGCAAGCAATTTACAGGATAAGCAGTGGATGCGATTTCTAACTGTAGGAGGACCTCCTCTTCGCTAAATTATGCTGCAAAGTGGAAGGTTTTCTCTCGTTGGTGTAGGGATCATTCATTTGATATCTATGATCCCTCCATTCCAGACATTGCTAAATTTTTATACTGTACCAATGACCCAGACTTAGCTGGTGCTAACTCCACAAAAACCAGGGCCAAACACAAATTTTGCCCCCCAATCCCCAAAATTTGCATCCAAAACAAAAAGAAATCATGTCCTAAAGGACCTCCATAGTACGACTCTATTGCGCATGCGCAGTGACGCAGTCGTCCCGAAATTGGCGCCAAATATCATTCTCTGTTTGGCCCTTCATCAGTCAACATCTCACTGATCTTTGTGCTTGTAAATCTCAGTTTAAAGGATGCCAGACACGTAATTTTTGGAGAAAATGTGATTCTAAGGAGGATAGAAGGAGGAGAGGAAAAAAGAAGTGGCAAAAAATAATCAGGGCTGTACTTAAAATTTTTTGTTGAAATTATGTTAAGTTGCCTATTTTCGAGGCATGGGCCTCTTGTTGTCATTCTTGCTAATTGTTGCACTGCTTATTCAGTGTTTCCTCTCCCCTAGCCTTCTAAAGTCCCCCCTTGCAATTCTCCCATGCTTTTGGCATATTTTTGAGAAGTTTCATTTCTAAAAATTCCCTGGGAGAGTTGCTTGGTTACAGAATGTTTTCTGTTATTTTCCCCATAGTTACGTTTTCACCCATGGGTGTATAACGTTTGTGTTCTGCATCTTCCATCTGATGTTCTGCAGATTCTCCCCTGGGAGTCTCTGTTTTGCATCAGATAGAGTGTAATTGATGATTGATTCCGGGCCAGTTTTTTCAGTGCCTGGAGTCATGTTTTCTAGTGTGTTTACACTGTTTGTTTTCATTGGCAACAGCCTTTTTTGAGGGGGGCTGTTTGCCTTTGTGGTAGTTTATCTCATTATAAGATACATTTATATTATCCGAAAGTGTCTCATTAATTATTTTATATAATTTTAAAATTTTTGACCACACTTTGCCATCGGATCCATCGGGGCTCAACGTTACTTTTCAGCAACTTGGGCTTCTCTGAAAAAATATTTTTTCAAAATTATTTTGTTTTGCAATTGTTTTTTCATTTATTAATGGATCATGTTATTATGTATCTTTGTGTCAGGGGTTTTTGCGAGTAACTAGGACTTATTGTTGTTCTTTCACAATGAAGGGACTTTGTTCAAATTGTAATAGGAAGAAATCTTCCTCTGACTTTCATGATCATTGTATTAATTGTAGTCAGTGTTCTCGCATTAATCCCTGTCCTATATGTGAACATTGGGATGAGAAACATTGGAAACGTGTGTCACGATATGTTGTTTCTGGAGAAAGAGCGATGCCGGCTCTTTCTTCACAAGGTCACTCTACTCTCTCAGTTTCTATTTCAGAGGAACCAGAACAGGGTGATGTTTCCATGTTATCTTCTTCAAGTGTGCGTCCGTCGTCACAAATAAATTCAGAGCTAGCGGCAAAAGTGCTCATGGAGATTAGACAAATGTCGTCCGCTAGCTCGCCCGGTGTAGCGTCCATTCACCGAATGGTTCGGCAGCCGGGTTCGTCCGATGCGGTCCAAGAGGAAATTTTGGGTGATGCGAGCACTATAAAAATAATAGATGCACACCCAGTGACGGCGGATAGTGAACGAGAACGGAGGAAGCCTTTTAGTCCGGTTCCTAGCTCGTCCCGGTCCAGCCGGGCCGCGAGCGAGAGAGGCCCCTCTCTCGTACAACAACATCTGGGACCAGATGTTGTGGTACAAAATGTGTCTTTAGCGGAGCATACGTCCGTCGCTCGGGACGCTCCGTTGTATAAGCAGTCCGCAGAGACTGTTAAGGCTTCCTCTTCTCATCGGCGCACACGACTGCACCTTGGCTGCGTGACCTCCGATATTTTGCCAGCTTCGCCGATGAAGGATTCTTCGGTGACCAGGTCACACCATCCGGCAGCCAGGGATTCGAGACCGATGGACTCCGGACGTTCGCATAGGAAAAGTATGCGGGAGCCATCTGATGCGGAGCTGCCCTCAGCGAAGCAGCGAAAGACCGCTCCTCCGCAGGTCTCGACGTCGGACATTCTAGTGCAGATAGCACAGCTTATCGCAGCATCCCAGCAGCCGACAGAAACGGTGTCGGATCGAGAATTATCCGACGGCGCTGGGTCGGTACGCTCCGCCGAAGCATCGGGGACGGACGACCGGGAACATCGGGAGGTCCGACTGGATGGTGAAAGGGATACGGATGAATTGGAGCTATCCCTTTCGGAACAACATAAAGCTGCCATGGACTTCATCCGGCACTTTCTTCCTCAAGTTGTTCCGTCGGGCCAGACTGCTGCGCTTCCGGACAGGAGAATTATAGCGTCATTGGACTCTGAATTTTTTGAGCAGTTCAGGGACATCACTCCCGAGTTTCCGTCGCAGTCCAATAATGTTGCAAGAACATTTGAATTATTGAACGACGCTATTTTTAAACTTGCTTCCAGGACGGGGAAAGCAAGTTTCTTGTCCGCAAATACTCTCAACCTGCCTTTCATTAATGCAAGGAATAAATTCGACACGGCAGGTCAGGGTATACCGAGAGTTCCTCTGCGTATGGACGACGAGGCGGAAGACTTAGAGCTATCATTACCGTCGTCAGCTTCTATTCCAACCGCAGTGTTGGAAACAGCTATTGCGTCTAACAGAGCCAATTTAGATGCCTTATCTTACGCAGATCACCTTACTAAGGCGTTATCACTGCGCCTTCAAGGGGAAGAGTTTCAGGATATACAATCCTCTTTAAGACTTCTTTCAAGGGCAGTAGCTTATTCCACGTGTAACTCCGCCCTTTCAGTGGCAAATCTGGAGTTGGTTAGACGTGACGCAGCCCTGGCTACATCCACACTAGTGGATTCTAAGGTGAAGAACTCTCTTAGAGTCGCTTCGGTCTCAGGAGATCTTCTCTTTGACGGCAAGCTTTCCGCTATTTATGATAATATTAAAAAGAAAGCTAGTGATTCTCTGTTGTTCAGATCCGCTCCTAAAAGGTCGGATACAGCAGACACGAATAAGGCGGGCACTTCTGGGTCTTATGCGCCCAAGAGAGGTTCCTATAGAGGTTCCGGTGCGTCCTCTGGCTCTCATTCGAGAGACCGTCAGGATAGCGACTCTCGTTCGGGACGTCCTTCAGGCCGGGACAATCGGTCGGACGCCCCGAGGTCGACGAGGCGAGGTGCGGGTCGTGGAAGACGTGGTTTCTCCTACCGCAGGCCTCGCAGATCCAGGAGGTGATGGCTTAAACCTCTATCGCGTTCCGGTTGGCGGAAGGTTGTCGAGTTTTTCTCAAGAGTGGGCGTCGATTACGGACGACCCGTGGGTGAGAGGAGTGACTTCGGAAGGTCTAAAGATATCCTTCAAACGAAAGCCTCCATTAACTCGAAGTCCAAAGTGGACTCATCTTCCGTCAAATCCTCAGAAAAGAGACGCTCTGGTATCAGAGGTGCAGTCTCTTTTAATGAAGAACGCGGTAGAGGTCGTAGAAAACCAGGAATCGCTGGGATTCTACAGCCATCTGTTTCTGGTTCCGAAACCAGACGGCTCGTTCCGTCCAGTCATAGATTTGAGCTGGATAAACAAGCTGATCGTCGCTCCGAAGTTTTATATGGAGACGATTCGATCGGTCAGAGCGAGTATTCGAGTGAACGATTATGCAACGAGCATAGATCTCAAAGATGCGTACTTTCACGTCATGGTACATCCGACATTCCGAAAGTATCTACGCTTCGCAGTCCTAGGAGTGGTGTATCAGTTCCGGGCCATGTGTTTCGGATTGAATCTAGCTCCCTGGGCTTTCACTCGGGTAATGAACTCGGTAATGATCTACTTCCGAGCTCATTCGTCTGCGGTAACGTCAGCCTACCTGGACGACATTCTTCAGAGGTACGGCAACGAGTTAACGCTTCAGAACGATGTTCAGAATCTTCTTCTATTGCTCCGACGTCTCGGTTTCATAGTAAACGAGGAGAAGTCGGATCTGGTGCCGTCCAAGTCATTCACTCATCTGGGAATGAGCTTCGAGACGCACAACAATCTCGTTCGTCTGCCGTTAACCAGAGCGAAATTAGTCAGTTGTTACGCTCGCTATTGTCTGAATGCAGACAAAGTCACGGCGAGAGAATTTATGAGACTGATAGGTCTGTGCGGAGCCGCCACGGATCTCATTCCGATGGGACGGCTACGCACACGGCCTCTTCAAATTTTCCTGACTCAGAATTGGAGTGTGAAAATTCATTCGCTCGATGTAGACGTTCTCTTGTCAGATCAAGTGAAACAAGAGATAAAGACTTGGGCAAACATTCAGTGGTTAACTCAAGGAGTTCCGCTGCAGTTGCCGGATCCGAGTTTTACCATTATGACGGATGCCAGTCAAACAGGTTGGGGTGCATCATTAATCCCAACGGATTCGAGATGCCAGGGTCTTTGGGATCCGCAATTCCTGTGCAAGCACATAAACATCAAGGAAATGATGTCAATTTGGCTTGCATTACGTCACTGGATGGACATTATTCACGATGCTCATGTCCAAATCCTATCCGACAATACGACAGTAGTGGCGTATATTCGGAATCAGGGAGGCACTCATTCAGTTCCGTTGTTCAATCTAACGGAAAGAATCCTTCTGTTTGCGTTGGAACATCACGTTCTTCTTTCGGTCCGTCACATACCGGGTCGTCTGAATGTGCTAGCAGACTCCCTTTCACGAAAGGGTCGCTTGTTGCCGTCGGAGTGGACTCTCAACAAACAAGTATTCAATCAGATTTGCTACCAATGGGAACGGCCAATGATAGACTTATTTGCGACACATCTCAACAATCAGTTGCAGACGTATGTGTCCCCGTGTCCGGATCCAAGAGCATTTGCAGTAGACGCTCTGTCGATCCCTTGGGACGGAATGATAGGATATGCGTATCCTCCAGCGCCGTTAATTCAACAAGTATTGCTAAAGATAAAGCAATCTCAATGCAAGATTCTGTTGGTAGCATCTCTGTCGCCACAGAGACCGTGGATAAATCTACTCAGGTGTCTGTTGTGGGACCTACCGCGGAAGCTTCCTCCACGAGAGGATCTTCTTTCGCAGGGGAAATCGCGCCAACTCCATCACAACCCGCAAGGTCTCAACCTTCACGTTTTTCCGTTGTGCGGTCCTTCTTGCATGGCAAGCACTTTACAGGACGAGCAGTGGACGCGATTTCTAACTGTAGGAGGACCTCCTCTTCGCTAAACTATGCGGCTAAGTGGAAGGTTTTCCGTCGTTGGTGTAGGGATCATTCTGTAGATATATTTGATCCCTCTATACCAGACATTGCAAACTTTCTAGTATACTTGTTTGACAAAATCAAACTGCAGCCTGTTACTATAAAGGGTTATAGATCTATGTTATCTGATACCTATGCACATCATGATAGTTTACAAATTGGATCTAATGTCTCTTTATCGAAATTGGTTAGAAACTTTTCGATAAATAGACCCAGAACTCTTAGATTAATTCCTAAGTGGAATTTAGCTTGGGTTCTCCTTAAATTGAAGGAAAAGCCATTTGAACCTCTTGGGACAGTAGATTTCAAATTCTTATCTTATAAGACAGCTTTTCTCTTAGCTTTCTCTTCTGCCAGAAGAGTCAGTGAGCTTCATGCACTATCGGTGGATGATTCTCATTATCGTAGTGTTGGGAACACTATCACCTTCACTACTAATGTCGGTTTTTTAGCTAAGAATCAGGCTCCTAATAAATATCCGGAACCTATTGTTATTAAGGCTCTTCCGTCTTCAGACGGGCGTAGGCCTTTACTCTGTCCTGTTAGAGCACTACGTATCTATAAACAGAGATCTCAGTTCATCAGAAAGGGACGGAAACGTTTCTTTCTGTCTTTGATGCCTAATAGAAAGGACATTTAAGTCCATTCTATTGCTAGATGGATTCAGTTAACTATCCGTACTGCATATGAAGATTTATCTTCTTCTCAGCAGTCTGTGCTTAAGATTTCTGCTCATGAAGTAAGAGCTCTTTCTACTTCCTGGGCTTATGCTAATAGTGTTGCTATTACAGATTTAATGAAGGCTGCTTATTGGTCTCAGCCTTCCACATTTACTAATTTTTATCTCAGAAATATTGAGTCCATTTCTGGAGACCTGCATTGTTTAGGTCCGTTATCTGTTGCTCAGAATGTCGTCCACTAAACAGTTGCAACTATAGTTATGCAGGCTTTCTGTTCCGGCAGTGACTTCGTCCGGCTGCCCTCTTCGCTCTGGGCTATTTGACCCAGGGCAAGGGGAAGGGGGGGGGGGGGGGGGGGGGGGCGGGTGTTCCCTTAGGTCACCTGCTTTATAGTGAAAAGCAAGGGAATGCCTCCTCCAAGACAGTATTTCTGAGTCGCTTCCGGGATGGTTTTAAAGTGTAATATTAATGTTTAATTTCATTCATGTCTTATTTTTAAAGTGTAGCTCGGTGTGAAGCATTTGTATATGTCAAGTGTCAAACGGGCTTTAATATACAATACTCGGACACTTTTAAATGATTATAAAGAGTCTCAATTCTCTGGACTACTTTATTTATTGGCTTGCTTTAAAAATAATTAGTATAAGGGTTATACTGGATGTTAATAGAGAACATGAATGTTATTGTGCTCAATTATTTAGGGTAGTGTATCTTTCTAATTTAATATTAAATAAGAAAGATACATGTAAAGCCTAATACTCCTTTTCTCCTTAAGGGGTTACCTCTTTATTATATAATTGAGCTTATTGGATTTTCCTCTATGTCCTAGGCCCTCCAGCCTGTTTACTATTCAGCTAAGTCTGGGTCATTGGTACAGTATAAAAATGTTAAAAAATTTATAGTAATTTATATATTTTTTATACTTACCAATGACCCAGACGGGGATGGCCCTCCCTGAGTTGGGAACTCTTGCCTCCCCGCTGAGTACATAGCGCTGACCAGGCACTGCCAGTAAGAATGATATTTGGCGCCAATTTCGGGACGACTGCATCACTGCGCATGCGCAGTAGAGTCGTACTATGGAGGTCCTTTAGGACATGATTTCTTTTTGTTTTGGATGCAAATTTTGGGGATTGGGGGGCAAAATTTGTGTTTGGCCCTGGTTTTTGTGGAGTTAGCACCAGCTAAGTCTGGGTCATTGGTAAGTATAAAAAATATATAAATTACTATAAATTTTTTAACTTTTTTGGTCTACTTGTTTGATGAGATCAAACTGCAGCCAGTAACTATTAAGTGTTATAGGTCTATGCTATCGGATACTTATGCTCATCACGATAGCTTACAAATTGGATCTAATGTCTCTTTATCAAAGTAAGTTAAAAACTTTTCGATAAATAGACCTAGAACCCTTAGGTTAATTCCTAAGTGGAACTTAGCTTGGGTTCTTCTGAAGCTAAAAGAAGCGCCATTTGAACCCCTTGACACGGTAGACTTCAAATTATTATCTTATAAGACAGCTTTTCTCTTAGCCTTCTCTTCTGCTAGAAGAGTTAGTGAGCTTCATGCTCTATCTGTTGATGATTCTCACTATCGTAGTGTTGGTACTACTATTACTTTGACTACCAATGTGGGATTTTTGGCTAAGAATCAGGCTCCTAATACGTACCCTGAGCCTATTGTTATTAAGGCTCTTCCATCCTCAGATGGCCATAGGCCTTTGCTTGTCCAGTTAGAGCTATGCATATTTATAAACGTAGATCTGAGTTTATCATAAAGGGACGAAAACGTTTCTTTCTGTCTCTGCTTTCAAATAGAAGAGACATCACGGTCCATTCTTTTTCTAGTTAGATTCAGTTGACTATTCATACTGCTTATGAAAGATTATCTTCTACTCAGCAGTCTGTGCTTAAGATTTCAGCGCATGAAGTTAGTGCACTGTCTACATCTTGGGCTTATGCTAATAGTATTGCTATTACGGATCTGATGAAGGCTGCATACTGGTCTCAGCCTTCTACTTTCACAAATTTTTACCTTAGAAATATTGAGTCTATTTCTGGCGACCTTAGATGTTTGGGTCCGTTATCTGTTGCTCAGAATGTCGTCCTCTAAACAGTTGCAACTATAGTTATGCAGGCTTTCTGTTCCAGCAGTGACTCTGTCCTGCTGCCCTCTTCGTTCTGGGGTGATTGACCCAGAGCAAGGGGAAGGGGGGGATGGTGTTCCCTTATATCACCTGCTTTATAGTGAAAAGCAAGGGAATACCTCCTCTGGAGTCAGTAATTCCGAGCCTGTGCTGGGATGGTTTTAAAGTGTTAAGCTAATGTCTATCTCATTTATGTAATATTTTTAAAGTGTAGCTCGGTGTGAAGCATTTGTATATGTCACGTGTCATATGAGCGTTAATATAGAATCCTCGGACACTTTTAAATGAGTATAAAGAGTCTCATTCTCTGGACTATCTTTATTTATTGGCTTTCCTTTAAGAAATTAGTATGAGTTATTCTGGATGTTGATAGAGGTCATTGATGTTATTGTGCTCAATTACAGATTGGTAATATGTCTTTCTTATTTTGTATAAACAAGAAAGATATATGTAAATCCTGTTTCTCCTTTTCTCCTTGAGGGGATAATTCTATATATGTAATTGAGCCTATTGGATTTTCCTTTATGTCCTAGGCCCTCCAGCCTTTTTTCTATTCAGCTAAGTCTGGGTCATTGGTACAGTATAAAAATATGAAAAAATTTATAGTAATTTATATATTTTTTATACTTACCAATGACCCAGACGGGGGATGGCCCTCCCATGAGTTGGGAACTCATACCTCCCCGCTGATCATATAACATTTACTAGGCACTGGTTGTAAGAATGAGGATTTGGCGCCAATTTCAGTACTTTCTTGACACTGCGCATGCGGAGTGGACAAAAGTATGGAGGATCATATAGGACATTGGATTTTTTGATTTGGATGCAAATTTTGGGGATTGGGGTGCAAAATTTGTATTTGGCCCTGAATAATTTAGAGTTAGCACCAGCTAAGTCTGGGTCATTGGTAAGTATAAAAAATATATAAATTACTGTACTTTTTTTCATTTTTATGCCCTCCATATATGGTAAAATGGGTGTGGCAGCGGAATGTTAAAATCACATTTAAAATGTCATGTTGCCTTGTCTTGGATGGCAAATAGTGATGTGATTCCAAACAAGTTGACCCATGAAGTAAATTATCAGTGCAACTTTTTGTCATTTTCCAGGCAGAGATACATAATGCGATACCGTCTTCTAGTGCTGCAGGGCCCCTCAAAGATTCTCCAGTTGTTCAACAGTTGAAGAAGATGATGGAGGAGGTGGAAACCATAAAAGCTGAGAGGCAGGTTATTGAAAGTGAAATCAAAGATGCTAAATTTGATATGTGTAAGTGGAATTCTATCAAACGTTAGATTAATCCTTTACCCAACAGAAGAAGTGGGTACACATTAATAGTTCTTTAACATCTAAATTTTTTTTAACCCTGAAAGGTCTAATTCTGACTTGAATCACTTTTTTCTACAACAAAACAGGTGCTCCGATACACAGTCTTTGTGTAATCTTACAAGTTACTTTCAAAGTACCTTTGCAGTTGTTTCGAGGCAAGTCTTGGCTGCCTATATAGGCGGCCATGACTTGCATAGAAACAACTACAAAGCCATGGAATGTACACCTTCAAAGTATACAGAGAATGTATAAAAATTTCCAAGCCCTTAAGGCTTAAATATTCTGTTTCAATGCAATATAAGATATTGTAAAGAATTGACGGTAACATGGTCTGAGGTTTGTGGCTTGGAGCTTATGTTCAACTGAGACGCGAAGCATTGAGGTTGAACATACGCTCTGAGCCACAAACCTCGGGCAATGTTACCGTCAGCTTGTCACAATAACATATATGTTCCAATAAGACACTGCCCATAGCCTAAAACCTACATCGTGAAACACGAGAGACTTATTTACTAAGCTTGTGTTCTTTAAAAGTTACCTTGTTCGAGGCAACTTTTAACGATCACAGGTTTAGTAAATAAACCTCTTGTGTACCCCACCACTGGATAAATAATCAGTATACCAGATAAACTCATTCCATCTCAGTTCAAATCATAAGTCGGTTTGTAATTTAAACAACCCTCATCCGAAACACCATCTGCTGCTGCACATGTGAAAAATCCAGAATAATGAAGCAGCTTGCTTGTCACTCCATTCATGAAGCAATTATGAAATGGGTGAAATCATTTCAAATATTTCACGTTGTGACGTCAGGCAGTGACATTTGCTACTGGAGCCATAAACATAAAAGAAACATAAAAGAAAATACACCAGCTCTTATCCAATTAGAGGACGAGGATTTTACTCTTATTGGAGCATTAGCTTATGAACGCTGATATGAAAAAAATCCAATAAACTATGTTTTGGTGGCAAAAATTTTAAAAATATAATCTGAGTGGCAATATTTGTATGCTGTAGTGCACAAATTTTGCCGATCTCTTGGGTGAAAGTTTAAATTCTTTTATGAATAGCTGAAGAATTTGGAACTTGTCGGTATAAATTTTTAATAGGCAACAAAATTAGATGGAATTAAGAGGGATTTACTTCATGACTTTTATACAATTAAGAGGTTAAATTTGTCCTGTAGGTATGACATAGAGTTGGTACTTGAAAATATATAATTAACAGGGGGTATTATATTAAGCAATATCTCATTAAGTGGACTGTGGGAATAGCAGCCATGATAACAACCAAAAGAGGAGATTTGTAAACATGTGTCGATCCTTCAAGAATTTGAACAAAGGTAAGTCAAAACCATATTACAAGTGGCTTCAGTTGTTAATATTGTAATTTTTTTAGTCCCCCTTTGAAAGATGCAAATGGAATCTTGGAACTTGCTAATCCATTTTACACTAGGTAGAGAAACCTGTTAATAAAAACTTTCAGAACAAAACACACCCTGTCATGTCTTTCACAATCGTTTAATGAATCTTTTCCTTTCTTTTGCTGGTGATTTTTTAAATATGGTTTAACGTGATGGGCCCTGCAGTAAGCACACAGTTTTTGGAAGTGCAGTCACTCAATTGGGTGCACCAACTCTTGATGGACCATTCAGTTGTCTGGTAAAAATAGAGTGAAGGTATTTGTGTCTTTTCAATTGTGTGTTCTATTGCAATGTATTATGAAGAGATGATTCACGGATAGAGTGCTAGGTTACATTTGGCTGTCAAAATTGTTTGGCACTAATTGTTTGAGCAATAATGGTTTGATACAGTTTATTGGGGAGTGCATATAGGCCCTTTTAACAAAACAAATCTGTATTACCACCTCTGACCCAACATAATGACCATATCCTGTCAGCATTATTCACAAAAATTACAAATTCAAATTTTATTATTTTTTTTCACTTTTTGCCACCAAGCATGGCATATGCCCCTGTATTGGAATGAGCTAATCATGCACATTCCAAGGAGAGAGAGAGAGTCCAATTCAAAATTTTGGGTGATAAAAATGGAAGTACAGTGAAACCCTGTTAATTGAATAGTCAGTTTGCCAGTGAAAATTATTCAATTAACAGGAGTATTCAATTAACAGGGCCAGTGTCACTTTCCTGTATTATAGAGATAAACTTAGAATTTATTCTATTATATTTTGTTTGACAGAGCTCCATGAGCTCTTAAGATATAATAGATTAAATGCCCTTATTGGATGCACTGAGGCCAAATAGGTCTATAAACAAAGGAAAACTGGGGAGTCAGGGTAATTTCTTGACAGGTTGCAAAATTTTTTATTCAATTAACAGGAATTTACTCTACAACCTGTATTCCATTAACAGGTCAAATTAGTACTGGAGGTATGGTAAATGGTTTTGTGTTGGGAAATTATATTCAGTTAACAGGGTTATTGAGTTAAGAGATCCAATTAAGTAGACTCCACCATATTTCATTATTCTAAAAAACATTTTTTGGCCCGTGTCCTCTCTAGTTCTTTTAGGTAAAGAGTTAAAATTTTTCCTCTAGCTGAATATGAATCATGTACTAAAAATATAGATAAGTTTTCAGTGGAGCCCAAATAATGGTTTCCTGCACTGAATCAGTTAACCCTCAGAACCCTGTTGTCAAAAATACAAAAATTTGAAATAGCAATTTTTTCCCATCTTACATGTAGGAATTTAACCAATTCAGTCTTGTTTGGTTTGACAGAGATCACTGAGCTGTGACAAATAAGATTGAATGGTTATATCCCAATTTGCAGTGTTGGAAAAAGTTTGCAACTTGATATTTTGACCTAAGCATGCATAGGGTTCATCTCTTCTCTGCCTCAAGCAAGTCATCTCCAAACTGAACTGGAAAGGGCCAGATGCAACTCATGATCTCCTTATCAGAAGCCTGATATTGCTACCCAAAGAACCTATACTACTCACATTTTGCTAAGGATCACCTCCCTATTCAATGACACAATTTGTACATGAAAGGAAAATGTGTGCATGTTTATTTATTTATTGTGGAGCAAAGACACTAGTAACAGTCAGAGTCGCATCATGTACACATTTACAGATAGCAGAAGCCAGATTACCCAAAGAGAAGCACTCAGCAGTGCTGAGTAACTATCTCAAACTTTAATTTATCATCCTGGCATCAGGAGGGTTAGCATTGGTTGAAGGCAAGAGAACCAAGGGCATGCAATGCGCTGACCATAGATGTACAATCTGTCAGTGTAACACCTTCATCCAATGCTAACTGCCTGTGTCAGGATGGTAAATTAAGACAGCCAGAAACCAACTCACCATTGCTCAGTGGGTCTCAGTGGGAACTTCAACTCCCTGCACCCCAAAAAATTGTCCAACTTAATTCAAAACTAAGTTGTTGAAAGTGCCATTAAACTGTAATGAGCAAATAAACAAACTTCACCCTTCTCGGCGTGGACCATTAGTTTACATGATATGGTTTATGTTGAAATTTTTTTAAACATTTGAAGAAAAAGGTAAAATAACAAATTTTGATATCATGTGCATTGGCTAGGGGATTCTTTTTCATTGTAACAACTTACCAGCATGACTGTCGTCGATGTTGTCATTCCAAAGTCTGTGACTGGGCTTATTTATAAGGAAGGGGCCCTGACACAGAAATCTGAAAAGGTTTATTTTCAATTATAGGCTTATTCCTGGGTCAGTAGTTCGCAGTACCGATGGTGGACTGACAGATCATACTTATCTTTTCAGTTGAGAAAAAGATGTTAAAATAACGGAAATGCCAAAACGGGCCAAATTTTGAGCAAGAAAACCCCTCAGGGTTAACTTTTAGGAGTGGTCAATTGTCTGTATGGGTCATAAAAATCTTGTAATGTGCCGGTTGATCTCTCAAATGAGCAGGTCAGTTGTAAAGTGGTCCAGTCTCTCTTCTGATCTGCAGTTTCCCAGGCCAAATTCTTCTGTCAGTCTGCCACTCGTCAGTACAGTATGTCCATCACTATAAAACAAGCAAAATGTTTGGCTTTTATATACACGAACACACAGAGAGGCTTGGGTCGCTAATGACTGCAGGCCTGCTATTATGATGTCTGTCCAAGAATGAAGAGTTACACATTGAAATTCATACTATTGTAGTTGATAATTGTTAAAGTTGTTGAGTTTTCCCCACTCATGAAAATTGGTGTCCTTAGAGTATTTGTAAAGGGTTTTTTCTTTTCCAGCCAACAAATTCTTTTTAGCTATGTCACAAGATGGTTTGATAAATGAAGAGTCCATATCTGTTCAAGAATTAGATCGTGTTTATTGTCCACTTAGAGAACAAGTATCTGGAAGTATACACAAACAAGAAGAGCTCATCAGTAGGATACAGGTAAGTTATATTAACATTGATCTCAAAACTGGTACCCCCCCCCCCCCCCCCCCACTTCATGGAACTCTGTTAACCCTTTACCTAACGTGAAAAGCAGACGACACTTACAGACAAAATTCTTGAATAACTAATATTTTTATACTGTACCAATGACCCAGACTTAGCTGGTGCTAACTCTAACAAAACCAGGGCCAAACACAAATTTTGTCCCCCAATCCCCAAAATTTGCATCCAAAACAAAAAGAAATCATGTCCTAAAGGACCTCCATACTACGCCTCTACTGCGCATGCGCAGTGACGCAGACGTCCCGAAATTGGCGCCAATTATCATTCTCTGTTTGGCCCTTCATCAGTCAACATCTCACTGATCTTTGTGCTTGTAAATCTCAGTTTAAAGGATGCCAGACACGTAATTTTTGGAGAAATGGTGATTCTAAGGAGGATATAGAAGGAGGAGAGGAAAAAGAAGTGACAAAAAATAATCAGGGCTGTACTTAAAATTTTTTGATGAAATTATGTTAAGTTGCCTATTTTCGAGGCATGGGCCTCTTGTTGTCATTCTTGCTAAATGTTGCACTGCTTATTCAGTGTTTCCTCTCCCCTAGCCTTCTAAAGTCCCCCCTTGCAATTCTCCCATGCTTTTGGCATATTTTTGAGAAAGTTCATTTCTAAAATTTCCCTGGGAGAGTTGCTTGGATACAGAATGTTTTCTGTTATTTTCCCCATAGTTACGTTTTCACCCATGGGTGTATAAACGTTGTGTTCTGCATCTTCCATCTGATGTTCTGCAGATTCTCCCCTGGGAGTCTCTGTCTTGCATCAGATAGAGTGTAATTTTGATGACTGATTTCGGGCCAGTTTTTTCAGTGCCTGGAGTCATGTTTTCTGGTATTTTACACTGTTTGTTTACATTGGCAACAGCCTTTTTTTGAGGGGGGCTGTTTGCCTTTGGTGTAGTTTATCTCACTATTAGATACATTTATATTGTCCGTAAGTGTCTCATTAATTATTTAATATAAATTTAAAATTTTTGACCACACTTTGCCATCGGATCCATTGGGGCTCAACATTACTTTTCAGCAACTTGGGCTTCGCTGAAAAAATATTTTTTCAAAATTATTTTGATTTGCAATTGTTTTTTCATTTATTAATGGATCATGTTATTATGTATCTTTGTGTCAGGGGTTTGTGCGAGTAACTAGGACTTGTTGTCCTTTCACAATGAAGGGACATTGTTCTAATTGTAATGGGAAGAAATCTTCCTCTGACTTTCATGATCATTGTATTAATTGTAGTCAGTGTTCTCGCACTAATCCCTGTCCTATATGTGAATATTGGGATGAGAAACATTGGAAACGTTTGTCACGATATGTTGTTTCTGGAGAAAGGGCTATGCCGGCTCTTTCTCCGCAAGGTCACTCTACTCTCTCAGTTTCTATTTCAGAGGAACAAGAACAGGGTAATGTTTCCATGTTATCTTCTACAAGTGTGCGTCCGTCGTCACAAATGAATTCAGAGCTAGCGGCAAAAGTGCTCATGGAGATTAGACAAATGTCGTCCGCTAGCTCGCCCGGTGTAGCGTCCATTCACCGAATGGTTCGGCAGCCGGGTTCGTCCGATGCGGTCCAGGAGGAAATTTTGGGTGATGCGAGCACTGTAAACATAATAGATGCACACCCAGTGACGGCGGATAGTAAGCGAGAACGGAGGAAGCCTTTGAGTCCGGTTCCTAGCTCGTCCAGGTCCAGCCGGGCCGTGAGCAAGAGAGGTCCCTCTCTCGTACAACAACATCTGGGACCAGATGTTGTGGTACAAAATGTGTCGCAAGCGGAGCATATGTCCGTCGCTCGGGACGCTCCATTGTATAGGCAGTCCGCGGAGACTGCTAAGGCTTCTTCTTCTCATCAGCGCACACGACCGCACCTTGGCTGCGTGACCGCCGATATATTACCAGCTTCGCCGATCAAGGATGTTACGGCGACCAGGTCACACCATCTGGCAGCCAGGGATTCGAGACCGATGAACTCCGGACGTTCGCATAGAAAAAGTATGCGGGAGCCATCTGATGCGGAGCTGCCCTCGGCGAAGCAGCGGAAGACTGCGCCTCCGCAGGTCTCGACGCCGGACATTCTTGTGCAGATAGCACAGCTTATCGCAGCATCCCAGCAGCCGACAGAAACGGTGTCGGATCGAGAATTATCGGACGGCGCTGGGTCGGTACGCTCCGCCGAAGCATCGGGAGCGGACGACCGGGAACATCATGAGGTCCGACCGGATGGTGAAAGGGATACGGATGATTTGGAGCTATCCCTTTTGGAACAACATAAAGCTGCCGTGGACTTCATCCGGCACTTTCACCCTCAAGTTGTTCCGTCGGGCCAGACTGCTGCGGTTCCGGACAAGAGGATTATAGCGTCATTGGACTCTGAATTTTTTGAGCGGTTCAGGGACATCGCTCCCGAGTTTCCGTCGCAGTCCAATAATGTTGCAAGAACATTTGAATTATTGAACGACGCTATATTTAAACTTGCTTCCAAGATGGGGAAAGCAGGTTTCTTGTCCGCTAATACTCTCAACCTGCCTTTCATTAATGCAAGGAATAAATTCGATACGGCAGGACAGGGTATACCGAGAGTTCCTCTGCGTATGGACGACGAGGCGGAAGACTTAGAGCTATCATTACCGTCGTCGACTTCTATTCCAACCGCAGTGTTGGAAACAGCTATTGTGTCTAACAGAGCCAATTTAGATGCCTTATCTTACGCAGATCACCTTACTAAGGCGTTATCACTGCGCCTTCAAGGGAAAGAGTTTCAGGATATACAATCCTCTTTAAGACTTCTTTCAAGGGCAGTAGCTTATTCCACGTGTAACTCCGCCCTTTCAGTGGCAAATCTGGAGTTGGTTAGACGTGACGCAGCCCTAGCTACATCCACACTTGTGGATTCTAAGGTGAAGAACTCTCTTAGAGTCGCTTCGGTCTCCGGAGATCTTCTCTTTGACGGCAAGCTTTCTGCTATTTATGATAAAATTACAAAGAAAGCTTCGGATTCTCTGTTGTTCAAATCTGCCTCTAAGAAGCTGGATACAGCAGACAAGAACAAGACAGGCACTTCTGGGTCTAATGCGCCTAAGAGAGGTTCCTATAGAGGTTCCGGTGGGTCCTCTTGGTCTTATTCGAGAGACCGTCAGGGTAGCGACTCTCGTTCGGGACGTCCTTCGGGCCGGGACAATCGGTCGGACGCCCCGAGGTCGACGGGGCGAGGTGCGGGTCGTGGAGGACGTGGTTTCTCCTACCGCAGGCCTCGCAGGTCCAGGAGGTGATGGCTTAAACCTCTATCGCGTACCGGTTGGCGGAAGGTTGTCGAGCTTTTCACAAGAATGGGCGTCCATTACGGACGACCCTTGGGTGAGAGGAGTGACTTCGGAGGGTCTAAAGATATCCTTCAAACGAAAGGCTCCATTAACTCGCAGTCCAAAGTGGACTCAACTTCCGTCAAATCCGCAGAAAAGAGATGCTCTATTATCAGAGGTGCAGTCTCTTTTAATGAAGAACACGGTCGAGGTCGTAGAAAACCAGGGGAAACTCCGGGATTCTACAGCCATCTGTTTCTGGTTCCGAAACCAGACGGCTCGTTCCGTCCAGTCATAGATTTGAGCTGGATAAACAAGCTGATCGTCGCTCCGAAATTTTATATGGAGATGATTCGGTCGGTCAGAGCGAGTATTCGGGGTGAACGATTATGCAACAAGCATAGATCTCAAAGATGCGTACTTTCACGTCATGGTACATCCGACATTCCGAAAGTATCTACGCTTCGCATTCCTAGGAGTGGTGTATCAATTCCGGGCGATGTGCTTCGGATTGAATCTAGCACCCTGGGCTTTCACTCGGGTAATGAACTCGTTAATAATCTATTTCCGAGCTCATTCGTCTGCGGTAACGTCGGCCTACCTGGACGACATTCTTCAGAGGCACGGCAACGAGTTAACGCTTCAGAACGATGTTCAGAATCTACTTCTATTGCTCCGACGTCTCGGTTTTATAGTAAACGAGGAGAAGTCGGATCTGGTGCCGTCCAAGTCATTCACTCATCTGGGAATGAGCTTCGAGACGCACAACAATCTCGTTCGTCTGCCGTTAACCAGAGCGAAATTAGTCAGTTGTTACGCTCGCTATTGTCTGCACGCAGACAAAGTCACAGCGAGAGAATTTATGAGACTGATAGGGCTGTGCGGAGCCGCTGCGGATCTCATTCCGATGGGGCGGTTACGCACACGTCCTCTTCAAATTTTCTTGACTCAGAATTGGAGTGTGAAAATTCATTCGCTCGACGTAGACGTTCTCTTGTCAGATCAAGTGAAACAAGAGATTCAGACTTGGGCAAACATTCAGTGGTTAACTCAGGGAGTTCCGCTGCAGTTGCCGGATCCGAGTTTTACCATTATGACGGATGCCAGTCAAACAGGTTGGGGTGCATCATTAATCCCAACGGATTCGAGATGCCAGGGTCTTTGGGATCCGCAATTCCTGTGCAAGCACATAAACATCAAGGAAATGATGTCAATTTGGCTTGCGTTACATCACTGGATGGACATTATTCACAATGCTCATGTCCAAATCCTATCCGACAATACGACAGTAGTGGCGTATATACGGAATCAGGGAGGCACTCATTCTGTTCCGTTGTTCAATCTAACGGAAAGAATCCTTCTGTTTGCGCTAGAACATCACGTTCTTCTTTCGGTTCGTCACATACCGGGTCGTCTGAATGTGCTAGCAGACTCCCTTTCACGAAAGGGTCGCTTGTTGCCGTCGGAGTGGACTCTCAACAAACAAGTATTCAATCAGATTTGCTACCAATGGGAACGGCCAATGATAGATTTATTTGCGACACATCTCAACAATCAGTTGCAGACGTATGTGTCTCCGTGTCCGGATCCAAGAGCATTTGCAGTAGACGCTCTGTCGATCCCCTGGGACGGAATGATAGGATATGCGTATCCTCCAGCACCGTTAATTCAACAAGTATTGCTAAAGATAAAGCAATCTCAATGCAAGATTCTGTTGGTAGCATCTCTGTCGCCACAAAGACCGTGGATAAATCTACTCAGGTGTCTGTTGTGGGACCTACCGCGAAAGCTTCCTCCGCGGGAGGATCTTCTTTCGCAGGGGAAATCGCGCCAACTCCATCACAACCCGCAAGGTCTCAACCTTCACGTTTTTCCGTTGTGCGGTCCTTCTTGCATGGCAAGCACTTTACAGGACGAGCAGTGGACGCGATTTCTAACTGTAGGAGGACCTCCTCTTCGCTAAACTATGCGGCTAAGTGGAAGGTTTTTCGTCGTTGGTGTAGGGATCATTCTGTAGATGTATTCGATCCCTCTATACCAGACATTGCAAACTTTCTAGTATACTTGTTTGACAAAATCAAACTGCAGCCTGTTACTATTAAGGGTTATAGGTCTATGTTATCTGATACCTATGCACATCATGATAGTTTACAAATTGGATCTAATGTCTCTTTATCTAAGTTAGTTAGAAACTTCTCGATAAATAGACCCAGAACTCTTAGATTAATTCCTAAATGGAATTTAGCTTGGGTTCTTCTTAAATTGAAGGAAAAGCCATTTGAACCTCTTGGGACAGTAGATTTCAAATTCTTATCTTATAAGACAGCCTTTCTCTTAGCTTTCTCTTCTGCTAGTACAGTCGGTGAGCTTCATGCACTGTCGGTGGATGATTCTCACTATCGTAGTGTCGCGAACACTATCACCTTCACTACTAATGTGGGTTTTTTAGCTAAGAATCAGGCTCCTAATAAATATCCGGAACCTATTGTTATTAAGGCTCTTCCGTCTTCAGACGGGCGTAGGCCTTTACTCTGTCCTGTTAGAGCGTTACGTATCTATAAACAGAGATCTCAGTTCATCAGAAAGGGACGAAAACGTTTCTTTCTGTCTTTGATGCCTAATAGAAAGGACATTTCGGTCCATTCTATTGCTAGATGGATTCAATTAACTATCCGTACTGCTTATGAGAGTTTATCTTCTCAGCAGTCTGTGCTTAAGATTTCCGCTCATGAAGTAAGAGCTCTTGCTACTTCTTGGGCTTATGCTAATAGTGTTGCTATTACAGATTTAATGAAGGCTGCTTATTGGTCTCAGCCATCACATTCACAAATTTTTATCTCAGAAATATTGAGTCCATTTCTGGAGACCTGCATTGTTTAGGTCCGTTATCTGTTGCTCAGAATGTCGTCCACTAAACAGTTGCAACTATAGTTATGCAGGCTTTCTGTTCCGGCAGTGACTCTGTCCGGCTGCCCTCTTCGCTCTGGGCTATTTGACCCAGGGCAAGGGGAAGGGGGGGCGGGGGGGGGGGGGGGGGGGGGGGGGGGGTTCCCTTAGGTCACCTGCTTTATAGTGAAAAGCAAGGGAATGCCTCCTCCAAGTCAGTATTTCTGAGTCTCTTCCGGGATGGTTGTAAAGTGTAATATTAATGTTAAAATTCATTCATGTCTTATTTTTAAAGTGTAGCTCGGTGTGAAGCATTTGTATATGTCAAGTGTCAAACGGGCTTTAATATACAATACTCGGACACTTTTAAATGACTATAAAGAGTCTCAATTCTCTGGACTACTTTATTTATTGGCTTACTTTAAAAATAATTAGTATAAGGGATATACTGGATGTTAATAGAGAACATGAATATTATTGTGCTCAATTATTTAGGGTATTGTATCTTTCTAATTTAAATATTAAATAAGAAAGATACATGTAAAGCCTAATACTCCTTTTCTCCTTAAGGGGTTATCTCTTTATTATATAGTTGAGCTTATTGGATTTTCCTCTATGTCCTAGGCCCTCCAGCCTGTTTACTTTTCAGCTAAGTCTGAGTCATTGGTACAGTATAAAAATGTTAAAAAATTTATAGTAATTTATATATTTTTTATACTTACCAATGACCCAGACGGGGATGGCCCTCCCAGGAGTTGGGAACTCTTGCCTTCCCGCTGAGTACATAGCGCTGACCAGGCACTGCCAGTAAGAATGATAATTGGCGCCAATTTTGGGACGTCTGCGTCACTGCGCATTCGCAGTAGAGGCGTAGTATGGAGGTCCTTTAGGACATGATTTCTTTTTGTTTTGGATGCAAATTTTGGGGATTGGGGGGCAAAATTTGTGTTTGGCCCTGGTTTTGTTAGAGTTAGCACCAGCTAAGTCTGGGTCATTGGTAAGTATAAAAAATATATAAATTACTATAAATTTTTTAACTTTTTTCATTTTTTGTCTCATAAACATAGGTTATGCCCCGTCTTTGGAATGAGCTCGATGAGCTCGTTCCAAAGAGGGGTCATAACCTATGTTTTTGAGGCAAAAAATGAAAAAAATAATGAAAATTAATTGGCAATTTTTGTGAACAGCGCTTGCCGGTTTTGGCCGTTACGTTAGGTAAAGGATTAAACAAGATATAAAAGATAAAATGCCTGTATTGGATGTACTGAGGCCAAATAGGTCTATAAACAAGTGCAATTCAGTGTCTGTCTGGGTAATTTCTTGACATACTTCATGATTTTTTATTCAGGTAAGGGTGAGGGGGGGGGGGGGGGGGATTCTCCCAAAATATTCCAGATGTAATGCTGGGGTGAGTGGGTGGTTCAGAGGTGGAAAAAACCTGTCCTGCAGATGTTTTAATTACTTGTTTTTAACAAATATTAACTCAATTTCACAAACATCATAAGGAAAACAAGTCTTCACCACTCCTAATTGACTGAGAAGGAACTTTAGTTTGTCTGTTACCAAACATCTAGATCTGGGAAGATTTTTATCTTTGACCAAGAGCCTTAGATGGTTCTAAACCTGTTCATAATTTTGATTTGCTGAGTAAGGAGTGCAAACATATAGATACCCAAGTGTATACTGCTTTATTACTTGTATTAACCCTTTCACTGTCATGCCCACTTTAGCCATATATGGAGGACCTTTATGTACACCTGAAGGCGAGGAAGTTTAGTCACATTTATGACATATTTGAAACTCTATCTTCTGATTACTTGTTGGAAAGGGTTCTTCCCAACAGTTAATCAGATGGTAGGTTTGATCCGTTCATACCAGTACATACAGATAATCATCATAAAATAGGTGACTGTAGTCTTTTTCGGATGTGAAAGTGTTAAAATGAGCTACAATGAAACATTGGAGTATTTATGGTTTGAAATCTAGTTTGAACCTTGAGAATTTCAACCTGCATAACAATTAATATGAGAAATCTTAATAGATCTGAATGGAAGAAATGAAGGTTAATGCTTCACTTGCATCTAAATATTGGAGAAGTCAGTAGTCTAAACTATTAACCCTTTACCCAACAAATCGCCCGCATCCACCCATGTAATATGCAAATTCAGCAGCTGAAAAAATATTATATTTCGAAAAATTTCAACAAAACCTCATCATGTGACCCCTCTTTGGAACGAGCTCGCTGAGCTCGTTCCAAAGAGGGGTCACATGATATAGTTTTGTTGAAATTTTTTGAAAAGATTTTAAAAATGATATTTAAAATAATAAATTTCGAAATCGTCTGCATTGGGTAAAGGGTTAAACTCCTCAGTTAGCTATATCATGTAGCATTCACAACATCTAAAATCAAAGTCCATATAACTTGTGATTGGCAAAAGGCACAATGAATGAAAAAAACTATGGAACTTAACAGTGGTTTATCATGAAAAACGAAAGAGAAAATCAGGAACTGTTTACAAATTGGAACACTAAGATATCTTAAGAAATTTGCTCATCATTCAGATTCTATAAATACATATTGTTACAGTGAAGTAATCTGGGCCATAGTATCACGTCGAGTTGAGGAGGTCAGACCGCTGGATCAAACGAGATAATGCAGGCAGCAAGTTTGATCTGGCAATCTGACCTCAATGAGATGTGTTGTGATGGCCCAGATCACTTCACAAAAGCGATATTATATGACTTATAGTTCAACATCGCATGCATTAACAATTTGGTAAATTGGATTGAAGTTAAAAAGAACTATTTTTTTGTTTACACTTATTTTTGTAACTTGGTGTTGTCACATTCAATTCGAACATTGACAAGTCAAAATCGCCCAGAAACACTTATTCAACGTCCCAATCATCTTCACAATCCATTTTAATTGCATTTATAAATCAAAAATTGAAATTTTATTCATTTTTTTCGAATCTGGAAAGCAATGGTTGCTAGCAGACGAAACCATGAACAAACCTGGACCGTCGTTTGAGTGCCCCCATTCCAGCTCAGAGTAAAGTACACTCTACGACCGGAACAGCTAATTATACAAAGTTGAACGCACTCATAAATAGTCTGTCATACTATAGTGATACGGAATCGGATTCCACTCTGTGGATATTTTTATACTGTACCAATGACCTAGACTTAGCTGGTGCTAACTCCTTAAATTCTAGGGCCAAACACAAATTTTGCCCCCCTATCCAGTCCTTCGTGTGAGTAAATTTTACGGGTGCAAAAAAGTGCACTCGCAAATTGTGTTGCGAGTGCGATTGCACTCGCAAAATTCCCCAAGGTTTTACAACTGTGCATGTTTGAGACAGATGTGTTTAAACACAGCTACCGTATTCACCCGTGTCGAAGCCCATATTCGTGATTAGGCCCACCCTCGCTTTTTCAGATTTATGAACCAGAGTGCCCTACTCGAGTCCCCCCCCCCCCCTCCCTCCCCCTTCCCCCCAAGTTTCAAATTGGACAAAATTGTTTGAGACGTCAAATTTAATACAGGCATCAAATGGAAAAACAGGTGACTTGTTGCAACACTGTACTTACCTCGGTATCAACTAGAATTGTAATACTGTATTATGTATATTTTTGGGAGTTGGGGTTTTTGTGTTGTTAAATTCGTCCTTTGTGTAATACATTATGTCTGTGTTCAGTGTAATAAGTCTTTATTAAAAAATTATATATCCCAAGCAAAATTGACTTATGTTTTGTCGACCTCGTTTTGGAAGCTGTGACTTGTTTCAAATAAGTGTGCAGACTGCTGTCAATAGTTGCCTGAAACACGCTCATAACATATAGTTTTCACAGTGGTCGAACATCATCACAAAGATACTGATTGAACACTGCCAGTTTCGAGTGGTGCACCACTCATTGTGAAAGAACACTGCCACTTTCGAGCGTACACAACTCACTGTGAAAAGGGGGTGTTCAGAAATTAATGAGAAAGTGGTAATTAAAAATAAAAAATAATTACAACTCTGGTATTTGAGAATTATATAACAATTTAACTAGCAATATGATGTATGACTTATTGGTTTAATAAAACATGTTCATTTATCATTCCATCATGCTCTGCAACATGTGAAATTATGACTTTCTGTGTAAAATCAATTTTTTGAATTTTGCCAAGGGAGGCAACTATTTTGTTATTCATATTCCGCTGTGTAAATTTTATCTGGTCTTCATATTATGATTCTTTTTTTATTGATTTTGTGTGAAGCTATATTTTGTTTATTCGTAATAAATGTACATATTTAAAAAAAACAGCTATTTTTAAACAGACTATGTTTGTCTGTTTTCAAGGGGGTGATTTGCAGTATTGATTGACATACCTAACTTACGAGTTACGTCCATTTCTTGCTTCGAGAGTAGGCTAACCTGTACAAAAAATGAAAACAACACCGCATGGTTTTCTGTTTGTTTTATTCATTAAATTGAGAATTAAAACCCGAAATCTGAAAATGAAACGTATGTACAAGATAATTATGAGAATTTTTAAAGCAAATTCTGATTATATTAGCGCTGTACTTTCGGTTTCGTTTACTGGATGAATGGAGATGTTGAATGACATGCGCAGTGAACAAAGGAAACTGGAAATGTTTCAGTTTTCACTGACAGTATCGATTCCGACCTCTTGCGGAGCGGATAGTGATATGAAGGTGGAGGGGGAGGTGGGGGGGGGGGGGGCATATAACAGCAGTTTTAATTTTGTTTTTGTTTTACCATTAACCAATGGACAATAACAAAATAGATGTCCATTCTGACTTGAAGCGTGGCGACGCTTGTGAGTTCAGTGCAATTTAAGTGAAGTTGAACTGTTCGATGACGGGTGCGATTTTTTGCACTCGTCTTTTTTAAATTACGGGCTCTTGCGAGCGCAATAGCGCCCGTCTCACGCGAAGGACTGTCAATCCCCCAAATTTGCATCAAAATCCAAAAATTTCAATGTTCTATATGGTCCTCCATACTTTTTATCCACTGCGCATGCGCAGTGTCAAGGAGGTCTCAAAATTGGCGCCAAAAGTCATTCTTTGTTTGGCCCTAAAATCAGTAACATCTCACTGATATTTGTGCTTGTAAATCTCAGTTTAAATGATGCCAGACACATAATTATGAAAGAAATGGTGGATCTAAGGAGGAAATATAAGGATGAGAGGAAGAAACAGTGGCAGGATGTGTTCAGGGCTGTAACTTATAATTTTTTTTACAAAATTATTTCATGTTCCCTAATTTCGGAGCATGGGCCTGATGTTTACATTCTTGTTATGAAATTTCCACAGTTTGTTCAGTGTTTCCTCTCTCCCTTTCCTTAATACCCTCCTTGCTATTCTCCCATGCTTTTGGCATAATTTTTGTAATTTTTTTACTAAAATTTCTTGGGAGTTTTGGCTTGGTAACAGAATAATTATTCTGTTTTTCCCCATGCTTACGTCCTCACCCTTGAGTGGTTTGGCATTTTGGTCTGCATCTACCATCCGATGTACTGCAGTTTCTTCTCTGGAAGTCTCTGTTTTACATTGGATAGTGTTTAAATTGGTAACTGATTTTCGGCCATGTTTACAGTGCCTGGAGTCATGTTTCCGGTTTTTGTACACTTTTGTTTACGTTGACAACGGTTACTTCTGATAGTGATTACTTGTCTTCTTTTTAGTTCTGCTCATAGTCAGATACATTAATATTGTCCGTAAGTGTTACATTAATTTTTAAATATGTTTTAAAATTTTTGTCCACACTTAGGATTGGGAACTTGGGCTCTTCTGAAATTTTTTCTAAAAATTTTTTTCTTTTGAATTATTTTTTCGAAATGTTATAATGGATTATATTATATTATGTATCTTTGTTTTCAAGGGTTAGTGCGAGTAATATGATGTTTATATTTTTTCATGACGAAAGAATATTGTTCAAATTGTAATGCGAGGAAGTCTTCCTCTGATTCTCATGTTCATTGTGTTTCTTGTAGTCAGTGTACTCGCACTAATTCTTGCTCAGTGTGTGTCAGTTGGGATGACAAACATTGGAGACGTGTGTCACGGTATATTGTTAGCAGTGAGAGGTCCATGCCGGTCCTCTCTCCGCAGGGTCACTCTAGTTTTTCAGTCTCTTTTTCAGAGGAACAAGAACAGGGTGATGTTTCCATGATGTCTTCAAGAAGTGTGCCCCCGTCGTCGCAGTCTAACGAAAAGCTAGCGGCTAAGTGCTCATGGAAATACAACAATTGCCTATGAGGTCCCAAGTAGGATCGACGGCATTGTCTGCTAGCTCACCCGGTGAAGCGACCATTCATGAAATGGCTCGGCAGCCGGGTTCGTCCGTTGCTGTCCAGGGAAGGAGTTTGGGTGATGCGAGCACTATAAACATTGAACGTGCACACCCAGCGACGACAGATCCAAGGATAGTATGGAGGAAGCCTGTAAGTCCGATATCTAGCTCGTCTAGGTCTACCCAGACCGCGAGTGAGAGAGGCCCCCTCTCTCTTACAACAACATCTGGGCCCAGATGTTGTATGTAACGTTCGTCAGTTGGAGCATACGTCCACTCCTCCCGCTCGGATCGCTCCAGCGCATAGATAGTCCATCGTAGCTTGTCTATTGGCTTCCTCATCCTCACGTCAGCACACACGACCTTACCTTGGCTATGTGACCACAGATATCCAGCCTGCTTCACTGACCAGGGAGTCCATGTCGACCAGGTCACGCCATCTGCTAGCCAAGGACACGAGGCCTTTCCAGTTGGGACGTTCGCATATGAGAAGTATGCAGGAATTAACGTCCCTGGAGCTTCCAGCGGCTAAATTACGTAAGACCGCGGATCCACAGGCCTCCGTGACGGACTTGCTATCACAGATAGCTCAATTCATAGCAGCATCCCAGCAGCTATCAGAAACTCTTTCAGTCAAGAAACTGTCTGAGCAAGCTGAGTCAGTTCACTCCCCTGCGGAGTCAGTAAGGGACGACCGAGATTCTTATGTGGTCCAGGCAGATGGTAAAAGGGAATCAGTACAGCTGAAATTTTCCCTTTCCGAACAACTTAAGGTGGCCGTAGATTTCATCCGGCATCACCTTTTATAAGTTGTTTTTCCAGACCAAAATGCTGTGTTACCTGATAAGAAACTGAAAGCGTCACTGGACACAGACTTTTTCAGCCGGATTAGGGACACTGTCCCTGAGTTCCAACCCAGTCCAGAAATGTCACTGACATTTGAACTTTTGAATGACGCTATATTCAAGCTAGCCTCTAAGACTGGCAAATCCGGTTTCTTATCACCTAGTGCTATACAGCTGCCTTTCATCAATGCTAGACATAGATTTGAAATGGCAGGACAAGGCGTGCCGAGAGTTCCTCTGCATTTGGACGACTAGGCTGAAGACCTGGTATTGTCATTGCCGGCGTCCATGTCTATTAACTCCAGTATACTGCATGACAATCTCGTCTAATAGAATTAATTTAGATGCATTATCTCACGCAGATCACCTTACCAGAGCGTTATCATTACGTCTCAAAGGGAAAGAATTCCAGGATGTTCAAACTTCCTTTAGAGTTCTTTCGAGGGCTATAGCATATTCTATGTATAACTCCACCCTTTCAGTGGCAATATGGAGTTAGTCAGACGTGATGCTGCCCTGCCTGCATCCACAAGAGTGGATAGTATGGTGAAAAAACTCTCTTCCAGTCGCTCTGGTCTCAGGAGAGCTTCTCTTCGACGTTAAGCTTTCTACAATCTATAAACAGATTACTAAGAAAGCTTTGGATTCGCTGCTTTTAATTCCGCTTTGAAAAAGTCGTACTCAGCAGGGAGGAGTAAGGCAAGTACTTTGCTGGTGAATACGTCCAAAGGAAGTTCCTATAGAGGATCTAAGATAGCCTCTACGTCTTACTCCGGAGACCGTCAGAGTAGCGACTCACATAGGGGCCGTAATGCTGGCTGAGATATCCGGTCAGACACCCCTAGGTAGACTGGGCGAGGTGCGGGTCATGGAGGACGTGGTTTCTCCTTCCGCAATCCTCGCAGGGCCAGGAGTTGATGGTCTAAATCTCTATTGCGTTCCAGTGGGTGGGAGGCTGTCAAGATTCTTAACCAATTGGTTGTCAATTACGGACGACCCATGGGTGCAAGGGGTTATTTCCGAAGGTCTAAAATGTCCTTCAAGGAAAACCTCCGTTAACTTGAAGTCCACGCTGGTCTCAACTTACGTTAAACGTTCAGAAGAGAGATTCACTTCTATCAGAAGTTCAATCTCCTCTGGACACGAATGCTATAAACGTCGTAGAAAACCAGGAATCTCCAGTTTTCTGCAGTCACCTGTTCCCAGTTCCAAGATCAGACGGCTCGTTTCGTCCAGTTATAGATCTGAGCTGGATAAACAAGCTGATCGTGGCTCCAAAATTTTATATGGAGACCATCCGATTGGTCAGAGCGAGCACTCGAGTGAACGATTATGCTGTGAGCATAGATCTCAAGGATGCATACTTTTACGTCATGGTACATCCAGCGTTTAGAAAGTATCTTCGCTTCGCAGTCCCAGGAGTTGTTTTCAGTTCCGAGCAATGTTGCTCTGATCTGAACCTAGTGCCCTGGGCCTTCACTCGAATAATGATCTCTGTAATGACTCATTTCCGAGCTCATTCGTCTGTGCTAATGTCGGCCTACTTGGACGACATTCTTCAGGGTTACGGCAGCAAGTTAACACTTCAGAACGATGTTCAGAGTCTGCTTCTATTACTCCGACGTCTCGGTTTCATAGTAAACGAAAAGAAGTCAGATCTAGTGCCTTCCAAATCATTCACCCACGTGGGAATGAGCTTAGAGACGCACAACAATCTTGTTCGCCTGCCGTTAACCAGAGCGATATTAGTCAGTTGTTTCGCTCGCTTTTGTCTTCACTCAGATGTAGTAACAGCGAGAGAATTCATGAGACTGACAGGTTTGTGTGGACCCACTGCGGATCTTATTCCAATGGAGTGGCTACACACTCGTCCACTCCACATATATTTTATCTCAGAATTGGAGTGTGAAGACTCATTCACTCGAATCGAACATCATCTTGTCGAATCGAGTGAACAAGAGATTCAGACTTGGGCAGATATTTAGTGGTTAACTGAAGGAGTATCACTGCAAATGCCGGATCCGAGTTTTACGATAATGACGAATGTGAGTCAAACAGGTTGAGGCGCAACTCTGAGCCTAACAGATTTGAGGTGCCAGGGTCTTTGGGATCCGCAGTTCCTAAACCAGCACATAAACATCAAAGAGATGATGTCAATATGGCTTGCGCTACATCAATGAATGAACATTCTTCAGAATTCGCATGTTCAAATTCTGTCCGACAATTAGACAGTAGTAGTGTACATTCGGAACCAGGAAGGCACTCATTCCATTCCGTTATTCAGTTTAACGGAAAGGATCCTTCTGTTTGTCCTAGAGAATCAAGTTCTTCTATCGGTCCGCGATATACCGGGTCGTCTGAACGTTCTAGCAGACTTCCTTTCTCAGAAAGGTCGCATGTTGCCGTCAGAATGGACTCTCAACAAACGAGTATTCAATCAGATTTGCTACCAATGGGATCGTCCAATCATAGACTTATTTGTGATGCATCTCAACAATCAGTTGCATGCGTATGTGTCGCCATGCCCAGATCCTCAAGCATTTGCAGTAGACGCTCTCTCGATCTCTTGGGACGGAATGATAGGATACGTGTATCCTCCAGCGCCATTGATTCAGCAGATATTGCTCAAGATAAAGCAATCTCACTGCAAAATTCTGTTGGTAGCATCTCTGTCACCCCAGAGACTATGGATAAATCTACTCAGGTGTCTGTTGTGGGACATGCCGTGGAAGCTTCCTCCATGGGAGGATCTTCTTTCGCAGATAAATCGCGCACACTGCATCACAACCCGCAAGGTTTCAACCTTCACGTATTGCCGTTGTGCGGTCCTTCTTGCACGGCAAGCAATTTACTGGACGAGCAGTTGACGCAATTTCTATCTGTAGCAGGACCTCCTCTTCGCTAAATTATGCTGCTAAGTGGAAGGTTTTTTCACGGTGGTGAAGGGATCATTCTGTTGATATTTATGATCCCTCCATTCCAGACAATGCTAATTTTCTAGTCTAACTGTTTGATGAGATCAAACTGCAGCCTGTTACCATTAAGGGTTATAGGTCTATGCTATCTGATACCTATGCACATCATGATAGTTTACAGATTGGATCTAATGTCTCTTTATCTAAGTTAGTGGAGGGGCTCGATGACGCTGTGTGCTAAGGCGTACTGCACGTCGATGGTACGCATGTCTTCAACCAATCTAACCCTGCCTGTGCTGCAATGCGGAGTTACAATGTTGGGGAGCTGGCAGCTGCTTGTCGTTACTCGGTGGTTCTCTCCGGGTACTCCAGCTTCCTCCACCCGTAAAACTGTCACGGTCATGATTAGCCATTGTGCATAAATATGTGACCTTAAACATCAATAAATAAATAAATAAATCTAAGTTAGTGAAAAACTTTTCGATAAATAGACCTAGAACCCTTAGATTAATTCCTAAGTGGAATTTAGCTTGGGTTCTTCTTAAGCTAACAGAAGTGCCATTTGAGCCTCTTGACACGGTGGACTTCAAATTCTTATCTTATAAGACAGCTTTTCTCTTAGGCTTCTCTTCGGCTAGAAGAGTTAGTGAGCTTCATGCACTATCTGTTGATGATTCTCACTATCATAATGTAGGTAATACTATTACCTTGACTACTAATGTTGGATTTTTGGCTAAGAATCAGTCTCCTAATAAGTATCCGGAACCTATTGTTATTAAGGCTTTTCCGTCTTCAGACGGGCATAGGCCTTTACTCTGTCCTGTTAGAGCTATACGTATTTACAAACGTAGATCTGAATTTATCAGAAAGGGACGTAAATGTTTCTTTCTGTCTCTGCTGCCTAATAGAAGGGACATTACGGTCCATTCTATTGCAAGGTGGATTCAATTAACTATCCGTACTGCTTATGAAAAATTATCTTCAACTCAGCAGTCTGTGCTTTAGATTTCGGTGCATGAAGTAAGAGCTCTATCTACATCTTGGGCTTATGCTAATGGTGTTGCTATTACAGATTTGATGAAGGCTGCATATTGGTCTCAGCCTTCCACATTCATGAATTTTTATCTTTGAAATATTGAGTCCATTTCTGGTGACCTGTGTTGTTTAGGTCCATTATCTGTTGCTCAGAATGTCGTCTACTAAACAGTTGCAGCTATAGTTATGCAGGCTTTCTGTTCCGGCAATGACTCTGTCCTGCTGCCCTTTTCGCTCTGGGGTATTTGACCCAGGGCAAGTGGAAGGGGGGGGGGGGGTGGGGGGATGGTGCAGGGGTCAGCCTGGCAGCTGATTTTAGGGAGAAGTGACTTCTCCCTCCAGAGACTTTAGGGAGAAGTGACTTCTCCCTCCAGAGACTTTAGGGAGAAGTCAGGATCCAGGAGGGAGAAGTCAGTGGACATGAAGGAGAAATCAGAAAAAAAACAACTGCACTGGGTAATAATACACTGTTCAGAAAGCTGACAATTTCTGCTAATCATCTTACACTGACACGTGCGATTGGTGCTTTGAAGGTCTGCCATTCTTATCCATCCAAATACCTGTGATTTCTATTGTAGCCTTATTACATTTAACCCCCTTCCAACACAACTTCACAAGTTTTCAAAGAAAAACATTCAATGCAAATTGCGTTGCGAATTTCAATGCAACCAATTTTTCAGTGGAACAGAGCGTAACCGCAAGCAATTTCGATATGGACGAACTGTCTTCATTACATTTTTTTTTGTTTTGAAACGGTGGTTAACTTTAATAAATTCTAATTGACTTGATGCATGTCTTGTGTGATACGTTGTTTTGGCTGGCACTTTGTTTTTAAATAGCCATTTTGTGCTGGTTTCTATCAGTTGGGGCGAATTGTTCGAACGACTACGCCATTACAATTCTTTTCAGAAATATAAAATTGGGCTAGTTTAGGCTATTTTCATAGCCGTGTGACGGACTTTAACAGCAGCCATGTTTACTTTTTTTGCGAATGCGGAAGCGGGTGTTTTTAAAAAATAAACATAAAAAAATACCGTAAACTGCTATATGTCTCCCAAGGAAGTTTTGGAGGGCGACTTGAATTTCGCCCCCAATGTAAACCAAGGCAACTTGAGGAATGACAAGACGACTTCTTCACCCATGTCGCCCACTCGGCTGACCCCTGAGATGGTGTTCCCTTAGGTCACCTGCTTTATAGTGAAAAGCAAGGGAATACCTCCTCTGGAGTCTGTAATTCCGAGTTGGTGCCGGGATGGTTTTAAAGTGTAAAGCTAATGTTAACTCATTCATGTAATATTTTTAAAGTGTAGCTCAGTATGAAGCATTTGTATATGTCACGTGTCATACGAGCGTTAATATACTATCCTCGGACACTTAATGAGTATAAAGAGTCTCATTCTCTGGACTTCCTTTATTTATTGGCTTTCCTTTAAAAATTAGTATAATGGGTTATACTGGATGTTAATAGAGATCATTGATGTTATTGTGGTCAATTACAGAATGGTATTGTGTCTTTCTTTTTTGATACAAATAAGAAAGATACATCTACAGCCTGTTTCTCCTTTTCTCCTTGAGGGGATAATTCTGTTTACATGTATTTGAGCCTATTGGATTTTCCTTTATGTCCTAGGCCCTCCAGCCTTTTTTCTATTCAGCTAAGTTTGGGTCATTGGTACAGTATAAAAATGTTAAAAAATTTATAGTAATTTATATATTTTTTATACTTACCAATGACCCAGATGGGGATGGCCCTCCCATGAGTTGGGAACTCATACCTCCCCGCTGATTACATAATTCTTACCAACACTGGTTGTAAGAATGACTTTTGGCACCAATTTCGAGACCTCCTTGAAACAGCACATGTGCAGTGGATAAAAAGTATGGAGGACCACATAGGACATTGAAATTTCGGATTTTGATACAAATTTTGGGGACTGGGGGGGCAAAATTTGTGTTTGGCCCTAGAATTTAAGGAGTTAGCACCAGCTAAGTCTGGGTCATTGGTAAGTATAAAAAATATATAAATTACTATAAATTTTTAAACTTTATGGGGGCCAGGAAACGATCGTCAAACAGTTGTGATATTTAGCGGTTAAATTGCATAGTCATATAATAAAGATAAAAATAGAGAATGAAAAATCTGATCTCAATTAACATGCACCGTCCAGCATCCGTCATCTGTCATCGTCCATCATCCATTATCGTCCATAAACTTTTCATATTTTTATCTTCTTCTCTGGAACTGCTGAGCTGATGTGTGCCAAACTTGGCAGGAATGGTCTATGGGAGGTCTTCTATAAACGATCCTCATTTTGTTGCCGTCAGATGAAAACCATGGCCGCCAAAGGAATTCTTTGATTCTGATTGATGGATTTTCAAAAATCTTCTCTTCTGAAACTACAAAGGCTAATGTTTTGAAATCTCACATGATTGATGACTGGGTCACCCTCTACCAACGATCCTCATTTAATGTTGATTGTGTTGCAAACATGGCCACACTTGCGGCTTACAGTTCCCATAGAAACCCTATGGGAAATCCCATTTTCAATTTTCAACTTCTATTCTGCCAGGTGAACAATTACAGGCTCTTGTTTAGCCTTATATCTGCAAATGTGTTCCTGCTCAGCCTCCCCCCTCCCCTCCCCTCTGAATTAACAGGAATTTATTCTATAACCCATATACACTTAATAGGGCAAGTTTGTACTGAAGGTATGGTAAATGGTTTTGTGTTTGGATATATGTTCAACTAACATGGTTATTCAGTTACAAGATATCCAATTAAATTGGCTCCACTGTGTAAGTGAAATCGATTGGCTAAAAATGATGTCATACATGTGTTGCAGTCATTAAATAGGTATATATGCACAAACAAACTGGTACTAAGAAATCAAATATACCTGGGAATGCTAATATTGGTCCTGCTCAAAACAACCTACTACTCATCAGCAACAGATTTTACAGCCTGTTTGTGCAATGGTTGTTGAAGAAATCTTGGTTAAACCTTTAAAAGCCGAATTCTAACTTTCACATACTTTATGGCCTTCATACAGGTGACCAAACAGACAATCACAAGAAAGTCTTCTTGACTTTAGTAAATAGTCTTCAACCGATGATCAGAACTGGCCACCACAATCAGCCGTATCAGATGACAATGGCAATGGCTCCTGGAACATCGGTTCAACCAATTGTTGCTAAGCATTTTGTGATGATTCATAAACCATATTTTATTATCTTTTGTAACTGTTCAATTGGTAATGTAAAATGAAATTAAAGATACCATTCAAGAAACAACCACAATGTGTATTCTTAATCTCTCTAGATGCCTCTTTAGGGGATATACAAGTTAAACAACACATAAAGATTGTTAAAGAGGTGCTCACCAGGCCACTTGAGGGCCTGAGTCCTATGCAGAGAGTAGGTGGGGGTTCCGTTCGTTTTTTTTTTTTTTTGCTTTAAAATGAGTTTTGAAACATTTTAAGTGACTTTTGCAAATTCCCCTCCCCATCCTCTCCAACTAATTAGTGTAACATGTAGATGCTGAATGTGACTTTAAATATTTCTTTAAATGTCCTTATCAGGTGAATGATTAAGGCTCTTGGTGCCTTTTGTTTTCTTTTCCTCATATTTATTACACAGCCAAGTTTGAAAAGAATTGGCTTTAGTGTAGATTTTGACTAGTTAAAAATAGAAATTGTAACAGTTTTTTTTCTTTCTCAGAATTTTAATGATGAGGGAGTCCATTTCTGCATGAGGGAGGTGCCTGGAACACAAGATTTTATCTACCTAAAGAAAATATTTTTAGACTGAGGGCCTGGAAAGTGTTGGAATATTCCCTAGCAAATGCTTGAAATTCCATGGAATTTTTTGCACTCAAGATAGTATGTGCCCTGTTCTGAAATCTTAATTGTGTCTACCAGCACAGCATTTCAGTCATCTTTTTGAAATCTTCATAATCATTTCTTTGTTACAGACTGCAAACAATGAGTTCTGTCAGGCAAAGACTTCAAACCAAACATCAGTCCAAAGAGAAACAGTACTGAAAGATTTAGCAGCAGGATATGCAATGTTTTTGGAGCTAAAAGGAAATTTAAGTGAAGGAACAAAGGTAAATATTGAAAAATATCATCAAATGAACTTTAAAAAAAAATATTTTGTTTGAATGAGAAAATGTCATTGCTGAGAAAAGTAAATAAATGGAGGATATGTAGTGTTTTTGAGTGGATACTGAAAATTATCTCATGAGTGACCAATACAAATGGTTATTTTTCATGACTGCTTGCATGATTGAAAATAACCATTATCTCAGTCACAAGTGAGATAATTTGGGGTATCTACTCAAAAACACTAGATTTTCTTTTTATTATACGCTTTTTGTAAGAATCTGATAATTCCACTCGTTTCAGTCATGAATTAATGCATGAAAGTAAACAGCACATTGAATCATTGATAGGCCGAAGTGATTTGATCGATACTCAGAACAGATAGCATCTTGTGATCTGATTTTGTTGGCGAGTTTCTGGCCCAAACATGGCCTGAAAGTCTGTAATATAAGTTTTTGATTTGGTACGTTTTTTGAAAGGACGTATCAAACCAAAAACTTATATTACAGACTTTTAGGCCATGTTTGGACTATCAGGTTTCATGCATCAATTCAAAGTGAATATGTGTTGAATTATCGCTGAAAATGATCGGCATCCACTCAAAAAAACTATACTTTCTTTTCATTATACATTTCTAGAACAAATTGATCATTTTTAGTGATAATTTGGCTTGTATTCACCTTGAAGTGATGCTTTGAAAGCCGCTATTTTGATTGATACAGTGAAAGTGAAAATTTCTATATCTTCACAGTGGGGGATACAATTTCTATCTTTTTGCAATTTCTTTGATAATCTATCGTTCAGCGTATACTAAAAATTTGTTTGTAAAACATTAGTTTGGTGTTGATAAGATTAGACAGAGAATTTTAACTCTTCACCCAATGAATCGACCACAACTGCATGCGTGATTTACAAATTAAGCAGTTGAAAGAAAAAATATATTTTCAAATTTTTTTAACAAAACCATATTATGTCATCCCTCATTGGAACTAGCTTTTTCCAGTGAGGAGGGTGTGGGTGGGGTGGGGCGGTGGGGTTACATGATATTTAATTTTTGGAAAAAATTGAAAAAAATAATCCAAATAGGGCCCCACAAAGTAGATCTGTTTCTCAGTCCATTTTTTTTGTAAAATTGCATGTGTGTGGGCATTTTGGGGTTTTATCTTTTATTTTTGAAATTATCTCTTTGCCATTACTGTTGTTCTGCAATGTAGTGTTGTTCTGCAATGTAGCAGCAGTGAAGCTGTTGTCTGATTATCCACATGTGAGTACGGCTTGGCTACCTTCGGGGGCATTAGCACATGCATTAGCATTGCTCTTGTTCATTTATTGTTATCATGTATTTTTATTGTGGAATTTGTAGGAGTGTTATTGACTCTGTCTTTTGATTGTAATTATGAAAGCTTACTGCTCTAAATGCAAGGCGAGGAAGTCTTCCTCGGTTTTACATGCTTGTTGCCTTGCCTGTAATCGATGCACTCCTACAGATTTTTGTCCTCCCTTTGTACATTGGGATGACAGACACTGGAGACGGGTGTCGCGGTACATTGTCGGCAGTGAGGTTTCTATGCCGGAGCAGTCACCGCAGGATAATTCAAGTAGTTTTTCAGTTTCTTTTTCAGAGGAACAAGAATATGGTGAAGGTATTGCAGCGCCCATCCAAAGTGTGCTGCCATCGTCGCACTCTGATGAGCAAACAGAGCTAGCTGCAAAGGTGCTCCTTCACATTAAACAGGGAATAAGACCTCTTATTCCAACAACCTGATCGACCGGTGAAGCGGCCAACCTGGTAGTGGGAGCCGTAACACCATTGCAGTCGAAGGAAGTGTAGAATTTGGTAGAGCCAGCACCTAAAAAACTAAAGGTCACCCAGCGACGACAGCAAAAGGGAGGAAGCCTGCAAGTTTCTCTTCAGGAAGCTCGGTAGCAAACACTCCAAGGCTTCATTCATTGGGACATGCAGAGAAGAGATCTAAGTCGGGATCTCCATCCCAGGAGCAGCAAGTGGTGAAAAAACAGAAGACCGCTGCTCCTCAAGCCTCTGTAACGGACTTGCTGTCACAGATTACACAGCTCATCAGAGCTTCCCAACAAGTGCAAGAGCAGCCTTCCGCAGACTCCGGTGGTGAGCTGTTGGATGGTGCTGGGTCAGTCCGGTCATCTGTACATACATATGCGGTTGCCCAAAATTCTCAGCTGAATCAGTCAGATGGTGAAAGGGACAAGGAAGAGGATTACCCTTCCCTTTCGGAACAACATATGGTAGCGATGAATTTCATTCATCAATACTATCCTGATCTTGTTCCACCTGATCAGCAAGCTGCGACTGCTAGGCAGAAACTGCTGTCGGCTCTGGACAGAGATTTGGTGTGAAGGAAAGATGATATTCTTTCCTTCCTGAAACAGTCTTGGCAGGTGTCGGAGGCCTTTGGCCATGTTAACGACACCATATTCAAGGTGGTTTCTTATCTTTCTTATATTTTAAAACAGTTGGAGAAGATGTCCAGAGAGCTCCTCTGCGTTTGGATGAGCAGGGTGGGAGATTTTGATATGTCCTTGCCTACAGCATTAAATTTACACTCGGACTTGATGGAATCTTCTATTTCATTTAATAGAGCAATTATGGATGCTAATTCCTATGCTGACCATATCACCAGGGCTATGGCGTAAAGTCTAAATGGGAAGGAATTTGAGGACATTTGTTCCTCGCTAAGAGTTCTTTCCAGGGCAGCCATATATGCCACATACTACTCCGCCCTGACAGTGGCAAATTTGGAGTTGGTTAGACGTGATGCAGCCCTTGCGTCATCAATTATCGATGACAGGTGAAAAGCTCTCTCCATTCTCCGGACACACACTATTTGATGACAAGCTTTTATTAGTTTATGAACAAGCTACCAAGAAAGCTTCCAGTGCACTGCTATTGAAATCTGCATCTCAATAACACGCTTCAGCAGGCCGGAGTAGGCGAGGTCGAATCACTTCACAATCATCGAAAGCGAACTCCTCACAAGGGTACAGGAAACCCTCTTACGGTTACTCCGGAGGTCAGTATAGTGTCTCGGGAAAGGGGTGCAAGTCTGATCAAGACTATAAGTCAGATGCCCCTAGGCCAACGAGATGAAATTCTTCATGGGGAGGATGTAGTTTCTCCTCCCACAAGCCTCATAAGTCATACAGGTGATGGTCTAGACCTCTGTTGCTTTCCAGCTGGCAGAAGGTTATCCAACTTCTCAAAAAACTAGATGGAAGTCATGGAAGATCAGTGGGTGAGAAATGTAGTCTCAGCAGGCCTTATGGCTATCATTCCAAGCAAAGCCCCACATACAAGATGTCCGTGTTGGACAAATCTTCCGGCGAATCCTTCCAAAAGAGAGTCTCTCCTTGTGGAGGTACAGGCTCTCTTATCAAAGAAAGCAATAGAGGTTGTCGAGAATCAAAATTCTCCAGGTTTTTACAGTCACCTGTTCCTCGTACCGAATCCAGACGGCTCGTTCCGACCGGTAATAGACTTGAGCTGGATAAACAAGTTGATCATAGGTCAAAAGTTCTATATGGAAACCATTCTATCGGTAAGAGCGAGCATTCAAGTGGACTGCTATTCGGTAAGCATAGATCTAAAGGACACCTACTTTCATGTCCTGGTACATCTGGCATTCAGAAAATACACTGCATTTTGCCGTGCAAGGAGAGGTTTATCAGTTCAGAACAATGTGCTTCGGTCTGAACCTTGCTCCTTGGGCTTTCACTCGAATAATGAACTCGGTAATGTCATACTTCCGAGGTCATTTGGCTGTGGTAATGTCGGCTTACTTGGACAACATTCTTCAGAGATATGGCGACAGAATAATCCTTCAGAACGATGTTCAGAGTCTGCTTCAGTTGTTCCGACGTCTCGGTTTCATAGTAAACGAGAAAAAGTCAGACCTAGCTCCATCCAAGTCCTTCATTCACTTGGGAATGAGCTTCGAGACTCACAACAATCTAGTTTGTCTCCCGTTACCCAGAGCGAAATTAGTCAGTTGTTATGCTCACTTTTGTCTAAACTCTCCCGCAGTGACTGCGAGGGAGTTTATGCGACTGATGGGGCTGTGTGGAGCGGCTGCAGATTTTATTCCGATGGGCCGCCTGCACACACGTCCCCTCCAGATATTCTTTACTCAGAACTGGAGTGTGAAGACGCATTTGCTCGAAACCAAGATTGTTTTAACGGACCTAGTAAAACAAAAGGTTCAGATTTGGGCAGATTGCCAGTGGTTGATTCAGGGGGTTCTGCTTCAACTACCGGATCCGACCTTCACGATTATAACGGATGCAAGTCTAACGGGCTGGGGTGCGACCCTAAGTCCCACAGACTTGAAGTGTCAGGGTCTTTGGGAACCTCAGTTCCTGGAGAAGCACAGAAACATCAAGGAGATGATGTCTATCTGGCTAGCACTACAACATTGGATTGTTCAAACAGCGAATGTCCATGTTCAGATTCTGTCGGACAACTCAACGGTAGTAGCTTATCTCAGGAACCAAGGTGGCACTCATTTGATTCCGTTATGCGAATTAATGGAGAAGATTTTCCTATTCGCTCTGAATCATCACATTCATCTCTCAGTCCTTCATATACCAGGTCATCTGAACATACTAGCAGACTCGCTCTCACGAAAAAGTCGCCTTTTATCATTGGAGTGGACTCTCAACAAGTGAGTATTCGGTCAGATCTGCTACCAGTGGGATCGGCCCATGATAGATCTTTTTGCGGCACACCTGAACAATCAGTTACTGACGTTTGTGTCGCCATGCCCAGATCATCGCGTGTATGCAGTAGATGCTCTATCGATCTAATGGGACAGAATGATGGCATATGCATATCCTCCTGCTCCATTGATGCAGCAGATTCTGTTAAAAATCAAACAGTCTCACTGCAAAATCCTGCTAGTAGCACCTCTGTCGTCACAGAAACCCAGGATAAATCTTCTCAGGTGTCTGTTATGGGACAGTCCCTGGGAGCTTCCTCATCAAAAGGACCTTCTATATCAGGGGAAGTCCCATGCACTGCATCACAACCCGGAAGGTCTCAACCTTCACATATTTCCATTGTGCAGTCCTTCCTGCACGGAAAACATTTTACAGGATGAGCAGTGGACGCAATTTCTAACTGTAGGAGGGCCTCCTCTTCAGTGAATTATGCAGCGTAGTTGAGGGTTTTCTTCCGCTGGTGTATGGACCAGTCTGTAGACATCTATGATCCATCCATTCCACAGATTGCCAATTTCCTGGTCAACTTGTTTGACGTATTAAACTTGCATCCCATCACTATTGAGGGCTATTGGTCTATGTTATCAGACACTTATGCTCATCATGATAACTTGGCTATTGGGTCAAATTCTTCTTGATCCAAGCTAGATAGAAATTTCTCTATTAATAGACCTAGAACCCTCAGATTAATTCCTAAATGGAATTTGGCATGGGTTCTGTTGAAGCTTCAAGAAGCTCCTTTTGAGCCATTAGACGATGTAGAGTTCAAATTCTTGACCTATAAAATGGCCTTTCTCTTAGCCTTTGCACCTGCCAGAAGAGTTAGTGAACTTCATGCATTATCTGTCGATGATTCACATTACTGTAGTGTGGATAATACTGTTACCCTTACTACGATTTTTGGCTAAGAATCAGATTCCGGATAAGTGGCTGGAACCTATAATCATTAAGGCTTTACTGTCCTCTGACAACCGTAGACCTTTGCTGTGTCCAGCTAGAGCAATGTGCATTTATAAACACCGAACGGGTTATATTAGAAAGGGAAGAAAAAGATTCTTTCATTGATTCCTAACCGAAAAGATATATCTGTTCCTTCTATCGCTAGATGGATTCAGTTGGCAATTCGTATTGCCTATGAAAGTCTAGCTTTAGATCAACGTTCTGTCAACAAGATTTCAGAACATGAGTTTAGAGCACTGTCCACTTCTTGGGCTCATTCTAACAGTATAGCCATTACTGATCTTATGAAGGCTACATACTGGACAAAGCCCTCTTCATTTACCAAGTTTTACCTTAGAAATTTAGAGTCCATCTCCGGTGACCTTAGATCTATGGGTCCTCTTTCTGTTGCTCAGAGTGTCATCCATTAATATTACATCTAGTCTGCTCGAGCACGGACGCTGTTCCGCTGCCCTCTTCGTTCTGAGGAATATTTTTATACTGTACCAATGACCCAGACATAGCTGGTGCTAACTCTTAAAATATAGGGCCAAACACAAATTTTGCCCCCCAATCCCCAAAATTTGCATCTAAAACTAAAGAAAACATGTCCTGAAAGGCCCTCCACACTTCGCCCCTACTGCGCATGCGCAGTGTTAAGGACGTTCCGAAATTGGCGCCATTAATCATTCTAAGTTTGGCCCTTCATCAGTTAACATCTGACTGATCTTTGTGCTTATAAATCTCAGTTTAAATGATGCCAGACACATAAATATTAGTGAAATGGTGATTCTAAGGAGGATAGAGAAGGAGGAGAGGAAAAGAATGTGTGACAGAATATTATCAGGGCTGTAACTTAAAATTTTTTAATGAAATTATGTTAAGTTACCTATTTTCAAGGCAGCAGCCATTTTGTTGTCATTCTGATTATTTAGTTACACTGTTTTTTAAGTGTTTCCTCTCTCCCTGTCCTTTAAGTTCCCCCTTGCTATTCTCCCATGCTTTTGGCATAGTTTTTGTAATTATTATTACTAAATTTTCTTGGGAGTTTTAGCTGAATAACAGAATGAATTCTGTTCTTTCCCCATGTTTACGTCTTCACCTACGGGTGGTTAGGCGTTGTGTTCTGCATCTACCATCTGATGTTCTGCAGTTTCTTCCCTGGAAGTCTCTGTTTTGCATCAGATAGTGTATTTTTGGTAACTGATTTCGGGCCTGGGTGCCTGGAGTCTTATTTTAGTGTTTTTACACTCATTGTTTACATTTACAACAGCCCTCTGTGTGAGGGGGGGATTTCTATAAAATAATATCTTGATGTTATTTTAATCATAACTAGATACATTATTATTGTTCGTAAGTGTTGAATAAATTGTTTAAAATATTTTTAAAATTTTTGTCCACACTTAGGCTTGGGATCCATTGGGGCTCAACGTTACTTTTCAGAAACTTGGGCTGTTCTGAAAAAATATTTTTTCAAAATATTTTGATTTCAATTATTTTTTCTATATTAATGGATCATATTATTATTATGTATTTTGATTGCCAGGGGTTAGTGCGAGTACCAGGACTTGTTTTCTTTTCACATTGAAAGGATATTGATCAATTGTTTTAAGAGGAAGTCTTCCCCTGACTTTATTATCATTCTATATGTGGTCAGTGTACTTGCATTAACTCCTGTTCTGTATCGTATGATTTCGATGACAATATGGGAAGCGTATGTCACGGTATGTTGTTGGGGGATTTGGACACTCCGGTCCTTTCCCCGCAGGGTCACTCTACTTTATCAATTTCTATTTCAGACGATCAAGATTAGGGTGATGTATCTGTGATGTCTTCCAACAGTGTGCCTCCGTCGTCACAATTAATGAAGGGCTAGCGGAAAAGTGCTCATGTAAATACGCCAATTGCCTAAGAGGACCCTAGTAGGTTCGACGGCCTTTGACGTCCGCTAGCTCGCCCGGTGTAGTTTCCATTCACCGAATGGTTCGGCAGCCGGGTTCGTCCGTTGCGGTCTAGAAGGAATTTTGGGGTGATGCGAGCACTATAAATTAACCTAATGCACACCCAGTGACGGCGGATCGGAGGGAGAACGCAGGAAGCCTTTTAGTCCGGTTCATAGCTCGTTCCGGTCCATCCGGACGGCAAGCGAGAGAGGCCCCTCTCTCGTTCAACAACATCTGGCCCCAGATGTTGTGGTACAAAATGTGTCGCAAGCGGAGCATACGTCCGTCGCTCGGGACGCTCCGTTGTATAGGCAGTCCGCTGAGACTGCTAAGGCTTCCTCTTCTCGTCAGCGCACACGACCGCACCTTGGCTGCGTGACCGCCGATATATTACCAGCTTCACCGATCAAGGATTCTTCGGCGACCAGGTCACACCATCCGGTAGCCAGGGACACGAGGCCTGCAGACTCCGGACGTTCGCATAGGAAGTGTGCGGGAGTCAACGTACACGGAGCTTCCGGCGGCAATGCATCGTAAGACCGCTACTGCACAGGCCTCGGGAACGGACGTGCTTTCCTTTATAGCACAGTTTATCGCAGCATCCCAGCATCAACTGAATCTGTCGCATATATTTTATCCGACGATGCTGGGTCGGGACGCTCCGCGGAAGCGGGTACGGACGTCCGAAAGTTTCATCCGGTCCGACGGGATACCGAAAGGGATTCGGAGGATTTCGAGCTTTCCCTTTCGGAACAACATATGCTGTTGTGTATGTCATCTGACTTGGTCTTCTACAGCTTCTTTCGTCGGACCAGAATGCTGCGATGCCGGATAAGAAACTGATAGCGTTGGTGGACTTAGAAATTTTTGGTTCGGTTCAGGGATATCGTCCCTCAGTTCCGACATAGTCCAATAATGTCACACAAACTTTCGAATTATTGAACGATGCTATATATATTATTATTTTATGCTTGCTAACCAAGCATTTCTGGTTTCTTGTTCGAAGAGTTATGGAGATGTCTTTCAAAAGTGTGCCTCTGTCGTCATAGTTAATGAAGAGTTAGTGGCAATAAGTGCTCATGGAATATGTCTATCGCCTACGGAGTGACATTTGCTAGCTCACCCGGTGTAGCGTACATTCACCGAATGGTTCGGCTGCCGGGTTCGTCCGTTGCGGTCTAGGAAGGAGATTTGGGTGATGCAAGCACTTTAATTACTTTAGTACTCACCCAGTGACGGCAGATTGAGGACAGATCGGAGGAAGCCTGTTAGTCCGGTTCCTGGCTTGTCCAGGTCCGTCCGGGCTGTGAGCGAGAGAGGTCCCTCTCTCGCCCAACAACATAGGGGACCGCATGTTGTGGTTCAGATATTTTACATTCGGAGCATATGTCCGTTGGTCGGGACGCTCCATTATATTGACAGTCCGAGAGACTGTCTTTAATGCTTCCTCATCCTCACAGCAGGGCACACGACCGCACATTGGCTACGTGACCTCGAGTATCCGATCAGTTTCGGCATTCAGTGATTCCACGGCGAATAGGTCGCGCCATCCGGTAGCCAAGGGACACGAGGCCTATACACTCCGTTCGCTCGCATATTGGTAGTATGCACGGGGGATCACGGAGCTTCCAGCGGCAATGCATCGTAAGACCGCTTCTCCTCAGGCCTCAGTGACGGACGTGCTATCCGAGTTAGCACAGTTGTTCGCAGCATCCCAGCAATTGACAGTTTCTCGGTCGAATCAGGAATTATCCGACGGCGCTGGGTCGGTGCGGTCCGCGGTTGCATCAGGTACGGACGACCGAACGCTTTATAGGGTCCGACAGGATGGCGAAAGGGATTCGAAAGATTTCGAGTTTTCCCTTTAGTAGTATCGGAAGATGCCTTTCATATCTTCTGGCATTATCTTCCAGTGATTATTATTTCGGACTTCATTGCTGCGATCTTGGATAAGAGACTTATAGCGTCATTGGACTTTTCGATCGGTTCAGGGACATTGTCCCTGACTTACCGACGCAGTCCAATATTGTCATTACAACATGTGTTTTATTTTTCAACGCTATATATATATATATATACAAGCCTGCTACTAAGCATGATAGTTTAGTTTCTTGTCCGCGTTGCTCATTTCTGCCATTTTATCATTTATACAAATAGTTTATTTTGGCAGAGCAGGGCATACCGAGAGTTCATATGCGTCTAGACGGTGTGATTAAAGACTGCATATATTCTTTTTCGACGTTTATGTCTTTTCCAATTTCAATGTTGGGAACGACATTATGTATAGTAGACTTAACTTAGATGCTTTATTATACGTAATCCGCCTTACTGAGGCGTTATCATTACGTCTTCAAGAAAAGATTTACGGGATATTATTCTCAATGTAATTTCTTTTGAGGGCAGTAGTTTGTTCACATATAACTCCGCCCTTCAGTGGCTGATTGGAGTTAGTTAGACGTGACGCAGCCCTAGCTACATCCACACGCGTGGATAGTAAGGTTAAGAACTCTCTCAGAGTCGCTTCGTTCTCGGAGGAGCTTCTCTTCGACGGCAACTTTTCGGCAATCCATGAATTGCTCGATTTACACGTTCTCTTGTCTATCTAGTGTTACAAGAGATTCAGACTGGGGCAAACATTCGGTGGTTGACTCAGAGAGTGCCGCCGCAGTTGCCGGACCCGAGTGTGGCTGTTATGACGGTTGCCAGTCAAACAGATTGGGATATAATACTGATCCCTACGGATTCGAAGTGCCAGGGTCTTTGGGTTCCGCAGTCTTTTAGCAATCAGTTTTCTTCCGCGGAATAATGTTTTTTAGGCTTGCTTTATGTCATTGCATGAACATTATTCAGAAACGCATGCCCAAATTCCTGTCCTTTAATTCGACAGTAGTGGCGTATCTCCGGAACCAGGGAGGCACTCTTTCGTTTCCGTTATTCAATTTAATGGAAAAAATCCGTCTGTTGGTTATAGTACACCAAGTTCAGTTTTGGTCCGTCATATTCCGGGTCGTCGGATTGTTTTATCGGACTCCCGTTCTCTTACGGGTCGCTTGTTGCTGTCAGAATGGACTCTCAACAAACAAGTATTCAATCAGATTTGCTATCTATGGGAGCGCCCAATGATGATTTATTTATGACACAGCTTGCTAATCAATTGCAGACGTATGTGTTGGCTTGTCCAGATCTCTGAGCTAATATTGTTAACGCTCTATTGATCTATAGGACGGAATGATAGGATACGCGTATCCTCCGGCGCTGTTGTTTTAGCAGGTATTGCTAAGATAAACAACCACAATACATTTCTGTTGATAGCATCTCTATCTTCACAGAGATCACGAGTAATTTACTCTCTTGTCTACTGTGGATCTTAACGTGAAATCTTCCTCTATGTGAGGATCTTTTTCACTGGGTAAATCGTGTCATCTTTATCACAACCAGCAAGGTCGCAACCTTCATGTATTCCGTTGTGTGGTCCGTATTGCATTGTAAGCACTGTACTGGACGAGCTTTGGACGCGATTTCTTACTATAGGAGATCCTCTTCTTCGCTATTCTATGCGGCTAAAGTGGAGGCTCTTCCGTCGTGGTGTAGGGATCATTATGTTCATATTGTTGATCCCTCCATACTACTCATTGCTATTTTTTAGTATACTTGTTTCACAAGATCTACTGCAGCCTGTTATTAGTTAGGTTATAGGTTTATGTTACCTCATACCTATGCACTCTACGATAGTTTACAATTGAGTCTTTTGTCTCTTTATCTAAGTCAGTTAGTAACTTTTTGATAAATAGACTTAGAATCTTTAGATTAAATTCCTATACGGATTTTAACTTCGGTTCTTATTTAGCTAAGTAATCATTTGAGCCTCTGGAAACAGTAGTTTTCAAATTCTGACCTTTTAGACAGTAATTCTGTTGGTTTCTCTTTTACTGTAGAGTCAGTGAGTTTCATGCACTATCGATGGATGATTTTCACTTTCATAGTTTCGGAATCAATACTTCCGTTACTATTTAGGTTGGATTGTTGCATAAGAGTTAGGCTCCTATTATCCGGAACCTATTATTTTAAGGTCCTTCCGTCTTCGTATGGGCATAGGCCTTTACTCTTTCCGGGTACAGTTTATGTATTTATAAACAGATATCTGTTTATTACAAAGGGCGTAAGCTTCTTCTGTCTTTGATGTCTAGTAGAAGGACGTTACGCTCCATTTTATTGTTAATGGATTCTATTAACTATCGGTACTGCTTATGGTATATCATTGACTTAGCAGTTGTGCTTAAGATTTCGGCTCATGAAGTAAGAGTGCTTAACTTCTTGGGCTTACATTAATAGTGTCGCTATTATAGATTTTTGAAGGCCGCTCATTGCGCTCAGCCATCCACATTCATGAATTTTATCTCAGAAATATCGAGTCCATTTCTGGAGGCCTCTATTGTTAGGTCTATTATGTACTGCTCAGAATGTCATTCACTTAACAGTTGCTACTATAGCTAGGTAGGCTGTCTGTTTCGGCAGTGTCTCCGTTCGGCTGCCCTCTTCGCTCTGGGCTATTTGACCCAGGGCAAGAAAAAAGGGGGGGGGGGGGGGAGGGTGTTCCCTTGGGTCACTTGTTTTACTATGAAAACAAGGGGATACCTCCTCCGGAGTTAGTAATTCTGAGCTGTTATTGGGATGGTTGTTTAGTGAGAAGTTTAGGTTTTTAAAATTCATTCAAGTCTTAGTTTTTAAAGTATAGCTTTTGAATATTGCATATGTCAACGGACATGATTATGCAATCCTCAGACACTTTTAGGAGTATAAGAGTCTCTATTCTCTAGACTTACTTTATTTATTGGCTTACTTTAAAAATTATTAGTATAAGGATTATATTGGATATTAATAGAGTACATGGATGTATGAAGCTCAATTTTGGAAGGTGTTGTATCTTTCTAATTTATCATAAATAAGAAAGATACATGTAAGGCCTATTACTTCTTTTTCCCTACAGGGGATGACTCTATTTTATTTTATTGAGCGTATTCCATTTTGCTCTATGTCCTTGGCCCTCCAGCCTTTTTACTATTCAGCTATGTCTGGGTCATTGGTACAGTATAAAAATGTTAAAAAATTTATAGTAATTTATATATTTTTTATACTTACCAATGACCCAGACGGGAATAGCCCTCCCAGGAGTTGGGAACTCTTGCCTCCCCGCTGAGTACATAGCGCTTACCAGGCACTGGTTATTAGAATGATTAATGGCGCCAATTTCGGAACGTCCTTGACACTGTGCATGCGCAGTAGGGGCGAAGTGTGGAGGGCCTTTCAGGACATGTTTTCTTTAGTTTTAGATGCAAATTTTGGGGATTGGGGGGCAAAATTTGTGTTTGGCCCTATATTTTAAGAGTTAGCACCAGCTATGTCTGGGTCATTGGTAAGTATAAAAAATATATAAATTACTATAAATTTTTTAACTTTCCTTCAGAACAAGGGGGGGGGGGGGGGGGGGGAGGGACGGATTTTCTCTTATGTTTTCTGGCTTTATAGTGAAAAGCAAGGGAAATCCTCCTCCAGAGACAGTAGTCCAGCATCAGTGCTGGGTGGTTTTAATGTGTAGCTCGATGTGAAGCAATACCTATGTCTCATTTATGTGCTGTTTTTAAAGTGTTGCTCACTGTGAAGCATTTGTATATGTTACGTGTCAAATGAGCTTCTCTATACAATCCTTGGACTCTTTTAAATGGGTATAAAGCATCTCATTCTCTGGACTAGCTTTATAATTGGTTTCCTTTACCCAATTAGCATAATGGGTTATGCTGGCATTAAATGGAGAAATTATGTAATTCTCAGTTACATTGTTGGTGTTATATAATTCTCTTTTCTTATAAGAGAAGGACATATGTAATTCCTATGTCTTCTCCTGTAGGAGCTATTCTTTATCGAAGAAATTGAGAGATTGGATTTTCGTTTAAGTCCTAGGCCTTCCAGCCTTTTTATGATTCAGCTAGTCTGGGCCATTGGTTGTAGTATAAAAATATGATAAATTTAAAATAATTTGTATATTTTTATACTTACCAATGGCCCGGGCGGGGATGGCCCTCCCATGAGTGGGCACTCATACCCAACTACCCCCCCCCCCCCCCCTCACTGATTATAACATTTAGCAGGCACTATAGAAAGAATGATGCTTGGTGCCAATTTCGGTACCTTCCTGGTTACCGCGCATGCGCATTTAACAACAATATGGAGGAACAGATAGGAATTTTGGGGGTTTTGTATGCAAATTTTGGGGATTGGGGGTTCAAAATTTGTGTTTGAACCTGAATTATATTGAGTTTGCACCAGTTAGTCTGGGCCATTGTTAAGTATAAAAAATATACAAATTACTTTAAATTTATCATTATGTCTCCCCTTCCCAGAAGGGAGACATATTGTTTTAGTGCATATTCTTCTTCTTCTTCTAATACAAACTTTGTCCAGGGCATAACTTTTTTGTCTTTTGACCTAGACCTTAGATATTTGGTATATGGATGTATCACCATGAGCCGGTTTGTCACGTACCATAGTGACCTTCATATGACCTTGACCTTTGACCTGAAAGTCATATTTATGTGCTTTTTAAGGGAAACTTTGTCCGGGGCATAACTTTTTGTCTTTTGACCTAGACCTTAGATATTTGGCACATGGATGTATCACCATGAGCCGGTGTGTCGCGTACCATAGTGACCTTCATGTGACCTTGACCTTTGACCTGAAGGTCATATTTATGTGCTTTTTTAAGGGAAACTTCATATCTGGACCAGACCTTTTTTGTCTTTTGACCTAGATCTTAGATATTTGGCATGATTGTCAATATTATTCATGTATATTTAATTTGCAGTGCATTAAATAGAAAGGAAGGGGAGACCTATGTTTTAGTGTGCTAAAACAGTTTCTAGTTTTCATTTCTTTTTATTGATTCAGACTTGATTTGTCAAAATTTTATTCATGAAATCTCATTCCATTGTGCTTTTCAGCATTTGGGTGTTTTCATTGTTTATTGGGGTTTAATGGCACTTTCAACAGACAGGGTCATGTCATGTCTGGAAAGGTGTTTTAATGTAATAACATGAATTTGGAGGGTGTTACGGTTTATTAATGACCCAAGAGGAATGAATAACTTCCTGAGGGCTTATTACTGGCCCGAGACAAAGTTGTTGGCCAGTTATTCATTCTTTTGAGGCCACTAATAATCTTGGGCCCAACAAAATTGTGTTATTGCTATTATTACCAAGCCCAGAAGCAAACAGAATGCCGTTGATGAATTTTTGCAGTTGAAACATTGTTGTGGTAATTGTAATTCAACATGTTTTAGTTGCAGTTAAATCATTGTAGTACATATAATAAGAAAGAATATCTACTGGTTTTGAGTAGGTACCAGAATTATCTCATTCATGACTACAGTAGAGATTGGCAATATACCGAAAACCTGAACCAATACCGATATCATGGGAATACCGAAAAACCAAACCAAACCAAACTAATCAGTAAATACTGATACCGTCCGAATTTACAAATTCTCCTACATTCACTATTTATAAGGCCTTGTTGAGGCTTGATAGCAGTTGAAGGATTCATTTTCATTAAAGAAGTGGCTGATTTTATTTTCAGTTTTGTTAACTCTCAAGGGCCTGGGCAATTGTCCTGAATTCTCACTGGACTACAACCTGTACATGTCCAGTTGCTTAACAGTAATTTCTAGCCAAGTCTTGGCTGCCTCTTAAGGCAGCCAAGACTTGACTAGAAATCACTGCCCAGGTGATTTGTTTATTGTCAGCAGGATCTCCTGAAGATAGCATGGCCAGGGCACATGCTCTGAGATAGCAAACACCTCAAATTGGCCTTTAAAGGTTAAGGTGTGTTTAGAATGATATGATTTGTGTTCGTAAAAAATGCCATTGTTGAGCTCATTGGCAGTGGCATTTGTGAAGCTGTAGTAAAATGATACAGGAACAACTTATTCTGTATTTTCCTGATGTGAATTTCCCCTTTGGTACTACATGTATCAGCAAATCTCAGTCAAGTCAGATATCGAATACCAAACCGATACTGAAGTATATCCCCTTAAATAATACTGAAACTGATATCGAACTCAAAATTCCAATGCTGCTCATCCCTTGACTACAAGGTACACTCTATTCATTACTGTGGGTGTATCATCAATCTTTCAGTTTTGAAAATGGGAGGAATGCTATGTTCTGCTCGCTATCATTTGAAGTGAGGTGTGCTATTGTTAAGTCTCTGCATGAGGAAATTTTTTGGACGAAAAACTGCATTGACCATGATTTGTAGGGTTGGGTTTTATCAAGACCCCCAACTTATTTTTTAAAGACTCCACGACCTGTCTACATGAAAAAGAAAGCAGTTGTTTCTTCACTGCTAAAGTGAGCAATATGACTAACCTGTGGCATGACTCACAAATGTTTAACTTGTTCTGGCAGACCCCAAACACACTTTAACTTGACTTTGGAATGGAGCAGACTATCTGGAGATTGTATACCACAAATTATGTTGGGCAGAATCCTAAGGTATCCCCAAATATATGTTCTGATATAACAATAAAAAATCAGTTTTTCAGGCCCTCCCACATGTTCCTTTGGTCCATACTGCACGTCGATGGTTTACTTGTCTTCAACCAATGCTAACCCTGCTTGTGTGGAGTTAGTACGTTGGAGAGTCTAACAGTTGCTTGCCATTGCTTGGTGGTTCTCTCTGGGTACTCCAGCTTCCTCCACCTTTAAAACTGTACATGAGGTAACCCTGGCTGTCTAAAGTGTTGTTAAACCCCCAATAAATAAATAAATAAATTAGAGATTGACGTTAATATTTATGATTATCAAGGGAGATTACTTGCAATGCATATCTCGTATATTTACACCACTATTATCGGCATTTGAAACTTGTAGTTTGCTGAATAACTGTGTTTATGTAACAATTTTCAGAAACCAAATTTGATTAGTTTGAAGTCTTGGAATGTTAGTATTTTTATACTGTACCAATGACCCAGACTTAGCTGGTGCTAACTCCACAAAAACCAGGGCCAAACACAAATTTTGCCCCCCAATCCCCAAAATTTGCATCCAAAACAAAAAGAAATCATGTCCTAAAGGACCTCCATAGTACGACTCTACTGCGCATGCGCAGTGACGCAGTCGTCCCGAAATTGGCGCCAAATATCATTCTCTGTTTGGCCCTTCATCAGTCAACATCTCACTGATCTTTGTGCTTGTAAATCTCAGTTTAAAGGATGCCAGACACGTAATTCTTGGAGAAAATGTGATTCTAAGGAGGATAGAAGGAGGAGAGGAAAAAAGAAGTGGCAAAAAATAATCAGGGCTGTACTTAAAATTTTTTTTTAAAATTATGTTAAGTTGCCTATTTTCGAGGCAAACGCCTCTTGTTGTCATTCTTGCTAATTGTTGCACTGCTTATTCAGTGTTTCCTCTCCCCTAACCTTCTAAAGTCCCCCCTTGCAATTCTCCCATGCTTTTGGCATATTTTTGAGAAGTTTCATTTCTAAAAATTCCCTGGGAGAGTTGCTTGGTTACAGAATGTTTTCTGTTATTTTCCCCATAGTTACGTTTTCACCCATGGGTGTATAACGTTTGTGTTCTGCATCTTCCATCTGATGTTCTGCAGATTCTCCCCTGGGAGTCTCTGTTTTGCATCAGATAGAGTGTAATTGAGGACTGATTCCGGGCCAGTTTTTTCAGTGCCTGGAGTCATGTTTTCTTCTGTGTTTACACTGTTTGTTTTCATTGGCAACAGCCTTTTTTGAGGGGGGCTGTTTGCCTTTGAGGTAGTTTATCTCATTATAAGATACATTTATATTATCCGAAAGTGTCTCATTAATTATTTTATATAATTTTAAAATTTTTGACCACACTTTGCCATCGGATCCATCGGGGCTCAACGTTACTTTTCAGCAACTTGGGCTTCTCTGAAAAAATATTTTTTCAAAATTATTTTGTTTTGCAATTGTTTTTTCATTTATTAATGGATCATGTTATTATGTATCTTTGTGTCAGGGGTTTTTGCGAGTAACTAGGACTTATTGTTGTTCTTTCACAATGAAGGGAACTTGTTCAAATTGTAATAGGAAGAAATCTTCCTCTGACTTTCATGATTATTGCATAAATTGTAGTCAGTGTTCTCGCATTAATCCCTGTCCTGTATGTGAACATTGGGATGAGAAACATTGGAAACGTGTGTCACGATATGTTGTTTCTGGAGAAAGAGCGATGCCGGCTCTTTCTCCACAAGGTCACTCTACTCTCTCAGTTTCTATTTCAGAGGAACCAGAACAGGGTGATGTTTCCATGTTATCTTCTTCAAGTGTGCGTCCGTCGTCACAATTAAATACAGAGCTAGCGGCAAAAGTGCTCATGGAGATTAGACAAATGTCGTCCGCTAGCTCGCCCGGTGTAGCGTCCATTCACCGAATGGTTCGGCAGCCGGGTTCGTCCGATGCGGTCCAAGAGGAAATTTTGGGTGATGCGAGCACTATAAAAATAATAGATGCACACCCAGTGACGGCGGATAGTGAACGAGAACGGAGGAAGCCTTTTAGTCCGGTTCCTAGCTCGTCCAGGTCCAGCCGGGCCGCGAGCGAGAGAGGCCCCTCTCTCGTACAACAACATCTGGGACCAGATGTTGTGGTACAAAATGTGTCTTTAGCGGAGCATACGTCCGTCGCTCGGGACGCTCCGTTGTATAAGCAGTCCGCAGAGACTGTTAAGGCTTCCTCTTCTCGCCGGCGCACACGACCGCACCTTGGCTGCGTGACCTCCGATATCTTGCCAGCTTCGCCGATGAAGGATTATTCGGCGACCAGGTCACACCATCCGGCAGCCAGGGATTCGAGACCGATGGACTCCGGACGTTCGCATAGGAAAAGTATGCGGGAGCCATCTGATGCGGAGCTGCCCTCGGCAAAGCAGCGAAAGACCGCTCCTCCGCAGGTCTCGACGTCGGACATTCTAGTGCAGATAGCACAGCTTATCGCAGCATCCCAGCAGCCGACAGAGACGGTGTCGGATCGAGAATTATCCGACGGCGCTGGGTCGGTACGCTCCGCCGAAGCATCGGGGGCGGACGACCGGGAACATCGGGAGGTCCGACCGGATGGTGAAAGGGATACGGATGAATTGGAGCTATCCCTTTCGGAACAACACAAAGCTGCCGTAGACTTCATCCGGCACTTTCTTCCTCAAGTTGTTCCATCGGGCCAGACTGCTGCGCTTCCGGACAGGAGAATTATAGCGTCATTGGACTCTGATTTTTTCGAGCGGTTCAGGGACATCGCTCCCGAGTTTCCGTCGCAGTCCAATAATGTTGCAAGAACATTTGAATTATTGAACGACGCTATTTTTAAACTTGCTTCCAGGACAGGGAAAGCAGGCTTCTTGTCCGCAAATACTCTCAACCTGCCTTTCATTAATGCAAGGAATAAATTTGACACGGCAGGTCAGGGTATACCGAGAGTTCCTCTGCGTATGGACGACGAGGCGGAAGACTTAGAGCTATCATTACCGTCGTCAGCTTCCATTCCAACCGCAGTGTTGGAAACAGCTATTGCGTCTAACAGAGCCAATTTAGATGCCTTATCTTACGCAGATCACCTTACGAAGGCGTTATCACTGCGTCTTCAAGGGGAAGAGTTTCAGGATATACAATCCTCCTTAAGACTTCTTTCAAGGGCAGTAGCTTATTCCACGTGTAACTCCGCCCTTTCAGTGGCAAATCTGGAGTTGGTTAGACGTGACGCAGCCCTGTCTACATCCACACTAGTGGATTCTAAGGTGAAGAACTCTCTTAGAGTCGCTTCGGTCTCAGGAGATCTTCTCTTTGACGGCAAGCTTTCCGCTATTTATGATAATATTAAAAAGAAAGCTAGTGATTCTCTGTTGTTTAGATCCACTCCTAAAAGGTCGGATTCAGCAGACACGAATAAGGCGGGCACTTCTGGGTCTTATCCGCCCAAGAGAGGTTCCTATAGAGGTTCCGGTGCGTCCTCTAGCTCTTATTCGAGAGACCGTCAGGATAGCGACTCTCGTTCGGGACGTCCTTCTGGCCGGGACAATCGGTCGGACGCCCCGAGGTCGACGAGGCGAGGTGCGGGTCGTGGAAGACGTGGTTTCTCCTACCGCAGGCCTCGCAGATCCAGGAGGTGATGGCTCAAACCTCTATCGCGTTCCGGTTGGCGGAAGGTTGTCGAGTTTTTCTCAAGAGTGGGCGTCGATTACGGACGACCCTTGGGTGAGAGGAGTGACTTCGGAAGGTCTAAAGATATCCTTCAAACGAAAGCCTCCATTAACTCGAAGTCCAAAGTGGACTCATCTTCCGTCAAACCCTCAGAAAAGAGACGCTCTGCTATCAGAGGTGCAGTCTCTTTTAATGAAGAACGCGGTAGAGGTCGTAGAAAACCAGGAATCGCTGGGATTCTACAGCCATCTGTTTCTGGTTCCGAAACCAGACGGCTCGTTCCGTCCAGTCATAGATTTGAGCTGGATAAACAAGCTGATCATCGCTCCGAAGTTTTATATGGAGACGATTCGATCGGTCAGAGCGAGTATTCGGGTGAACGATTATGCAACGAGCATAGATCTCAAAGATGCGTACTTTCACGTCATGGTACATCCGACATTCCGAAAGTATCTACGCTTCGCAGTCCTAGGAGTGGTGTATCAGTTCCGGGCCATGTGCTTCGGATTGAATCTAGCACCCTGGGCTTTCACTCGGGTAATGAACTCGGTAATGATCTACTTCCGAGCTCATTCGTCTGCGGTAACGTCGGCCTACCTGGACGACATTCTTCAGAGGTACGGCAACGAGTTAACGCTTCAGAACGATGTTCAGAATCTTCTTCTATTGCTCCGACGTCTCGGTTTCATAGTAAACGAGGAGAAGTCGGATCTGGTGCCGTCCAAGTCATTCACTCATCTGGGAATGAGCTTCGAGACGCACAACAATCTCGTTCGTCTGCCGTTAACCAGAGCGAAATTAGTCAGTTGTTACGCTCGCTATTGTCTAAATACAGACAAAGTCACAGCGAGAGAATTTATGAGACTGATAGGTCTGTGCGGAGCCGCTGCGGATCTCATTCCGATGGGACGGCTACGCACACGGCCTCTTCAAATTTTCTTGACTCAGAATTGGAGTGTGAAAATTCATTCGCTCGATGTAGACGTTCTCTTGTCAGATCAAGTGAAACAAGAGATTCAGACTTGGGCAAACATTCAGTGGTTAACTCAAGGAGTTCCGCTGCAGTTGCCGGATCCGAGTTTTACCATTATGACGGATGCCAGTCAAACAGGTTGGGGTGCATCATTAATCCCAACGGATTCGAGATGCCAGGGTCTTTGGGATCCGCAATTCCTGTGCAAGCACATAAACATCAAGGAAATGATGTCAATTTGGCTTGCGTTACGTCACTGGATGGACATTATTCACGATGCTCATGTCCAAATCCTATCCGACAATACGACAGTAGTGGCGTATATACGGAATCAGGGAGGCACTCATTCAGTTCCGTTGTTCAATCTAACGGAAAGAATCCTTCTGTTTGCGTTGGAACATCACGTTCTTCTTTCGGTCCGTCACATACCGGGTCGTCTGAATGTGCTAGCAGACTCCCTTTCTCGAAAGGGTCGCTTGTTGCCGTCGGAGTGGACTCTCAACAAACAAGTATTCAATCAGATTTGCTACCAATGGGAACGGCCAATGATAGACTTATTTGCGACACATCTCAACAATCAGTTGCAGACGTATGTGTCCCCGTGTCCGGATCCAAGAGCATTTGCTGTAGACGCTCTATCGATCCCTTGGGACGGAATGATAGGATATGCGTATCCTCCAGCGCCGTTAATTCAACAAGTATTGCTAAAGATAAAACAATCTCAATGCAAGATTCTGTTGGTAGCATCTCTGTCGCCACAGAGACCGTGGATAAATCTACTCAGGTGTCTGTTGTGGGACCTACCGCGGAAGCTCCCTCCACGAGAGGATCTTCTTTGGCAGGGGAAATCGCGCCAACTGCATCACAACCCGCAAGGTCTCAACCTTCACGTTTTTCCGTTGTGCGGTCCTTCTTGCATGGCAAGCACTTTACAGGACGAGCAGTGGACGCGATTTCTAACTGTAGGAGGACCTCCTCTTCGCTAAACTATGCGGCTAAGTGGAAGGTTTTCCGTCGTTGGTGTAGGGATCATTCTGTTGATATATTTGATCCCTCTATACCAGACATTGCTAACTTTCTAGTATACTTGTTTGACGAAATCAAACTGCAACCGGTTACTATAAAGGGTTATAGATCTATGTTATCTGATACCTATGCACATCATGATAGTTTACAAATTGGATCTAATGTCTCTTTATCGAAATTGGTTAGAAACTTTTCGATAAATAGACCCAGAACTCTTAGATTAATTCCTAAGTGGAATTTAGCTTGGGTTCTCCTTAAATTGAAGGAAAAGCCATTTGAACCTCTTGGGACAGTAGATTTCAAATTCTTATCTTATAAGACAGCTTTTCTCTTAGCTTTCTCTTCTGCCAGAAGAGTCAGTGAGCTTCATGCACTATCGGTGGATGACTCTCATTATCGTAGTGTTGGGAACACTATCACCTTCACTACTAACGTCGGTTTTTTAGCTAAGAATCAGGCTCCTAATAAATATCCGGAACCTATTGTTATTAAGGCTCTTCCGTCTTCAGACGGGCGTAGGCCTTTACTCTGTCCTGTTAGAGCACTACGTATCTATAAACAGAGATCTCAGTTCATCAGAAAGGGACGGAAACGTTTCTTTCTGTCTTTGATGCCTAATAGAAAGGACATTTCAGTCCATTCTATTGCTAGATGGATTCAGTTAACTATCCGTACTGCGTATGAAGATTTATCTTCTTCTCAGCAGTCTGTGCTTAAGATTTCTGCTCATGAAGTAAGAGCTCTTTCTACTTCCTGGGCTTATGCTAATAGTGTTGCTATTACAGATTTAATGAAGGCTGCTTATTGGTCTCAGCCATCCACATTTACTAATTTTTATCTCAGAAATATTGAGTCCATTTCTGGAGACCTGCATTGTTTAGGTCCGTTATCTGTTGCTCAGAATGTCGTCCACTAAACAGTTGCAACTATAGTTATGCAGGCTTTCTGTTCCGGCAGTGACTCCGTCCGGCTGCCCTCTTCGCTCTGGGCTATTTGACCCAGGGCAAGGGGAAGGGGGGGGGGGCGGGTGTTCCCTTAGGTCACCTGCTTTATAGTGAAAAGCAAGGGAATGCCTCCTCCAAGACAGTATTTCTGAGTCGCTTCCGGGATGGTTTTAAAGTGTAATATTAATGTTTAATTTCATTCATGTCTTATTTTTAAAGTGTAGCTCGGTGTGAAGCATTTGTATATGTCAAGTGTCAAACGGGCTTTAATATACAATACTCGGACACTTTTAAATGATTATAAAGAGTCTCAATTCTCTGGACTACTTTATTTATTGGCTTGTTTTAAAAATAATTAGTATAAAGGTTATACTGGATGTTAATAGAGAACATGAATGTTATTGTGCTCAATTATTAAGGGTAGTGTATCTTTCTAATTTAAATATTAAATAAGAAAGATACATGTAAAGCCTAATACTCCTTTTCTCCTTAAGGGGTTACCTCTTTATTTTATAATTGAGCTTATTGGATTTTCCTCTATGTCCTAGGCCCTCCAGCCTGTTTACTATTCAGCTAAGTCTGGGTCATTGGTACAGTATAAAAATGTTAAAAAATTTATAGTAATTTATATATTTTTTATACTTACCAATGACCCAGACGGGGATGGCCCTCCCTGAGTTGGGAACTCTTGCCTCCCCGCTGAGTACATAGCGCTGACCAGGCACTGCCAGTAAGAATGATATTTGGCGCCAATTTCGGGACGACTGCGTCACTGCGCATGCGCAGTAGAGTCGTACTATGGAGGTCCTTTAGGACATGATTTCTTTTTGTTTTGGATGCAAATTTTGGGGATTGGGGGGCAAAATTTGTGTTTGGCCCTGGTTTTTGTGGAGTTAGCACCAGCTAAGTCTGGGTCATTGGTAAGTATAAAAAATATATAAATTACTATAAATTTTTTAACTTTTTTAATTTAATAATTCATGGAATATTGTTAACATTTCCTTACAAGAGTTGTATTATTTAACCCTTTTACCACAAACAGACATTAATATCTCAAGGCACAGCCAAAGTGCACTGTTGACTACTCACAAAGAATAAAAATTGCATGCACAATAGCACACAGGAGCAAGAGCATGCATCAAAATCGCAAAACTGTATAATATATATTGTACTGAAGGAATTTTTATGTTGTAGTTTTATAATGATCTCACACCATTACTAGTGAGATTACAGAATAAAATCACAGATTTCTGCTTTGCTCGTAAAACAGAAAAGGATGAATTGATGAGTGATCTGCAGAAGCAAATAGTGAGCCAGCCTGCATCAGCACCACCATCAGCACCAAGTTATCAAACAGGTATTGTGGTTTTATTGCATATTGGTGTATATTGATTTTTGTTGAATGTGAATTTTCATTTCTACTGAAACCAGAGGTCTTGTATCTGATTTTCTTTCTACCCTTCCATACCTGAATTACATGTTGATCCATCCTTTGTTCAGAAAATACTTGAGGTTTGCCATAAACGGACACATCAAATCGGGGCAATGTGCTTCGGATTAAACCTTGCTCCATGGGCATTCACTAAGATTATGAACACTCTCATGTCTCACTTTCAAGCTCATGCTACGATTCTGACTTCAGCTTATCTGGAAATATCCTCCACAGAAACTTACACAAGGAAAATCTTAATCTGGATGCTCAGAAGCTCCTAACTCTCTTGCAGCTGCTGGGTTTTCTCGTTTTCCAATATTGTTTAATCCTCTGCACTCTGATGCCAAAATACCAAACATTCAAGCAGCAATATTTTCCCATAATGCAGTGAGGAATATAACAGATTTAATCTTGTTTGACATTTCTCAAAGATTTTCTATTTACATTTTTTTATTTTGACATAAGTGTGAAAAGTATTAAACAATATTTATTTCCAAAATAGTCACATAAGTAGAAGAACTGTGTAAGTACAAAATTTGGTGGATCTGGTTCCCATCGTCCATCCATCCATTTGTCCTCCATCCATCCATCATCTATTAGCTTTTGCATATTAGTCTTCTTCTTCTTCAGAACCACTGGCCCAATTACTACCAAACTTGACAGGATTTGTCCAGTAGAAGTTTCTAAACCCTATGGCCTATGGACATGTGCAGTGTGCAAAGAGTCCAAAATTCTTCAAAAATCTTCTTGGTATGCAATTTCCTTTAGTGATGAAAACTTAAGTTTGCACAAAGAAAGTTTCTATGGCAATGTTTAGGCTCATGCCCAAAGAGGCCAAATTTACAATCCAGCCTAAATTTTTATTTTCAGAACCAGTTGGCCAATTTGAACCACATGCTGTATTATTTGCTGATACGTCTTTCATTTATGCCTAAAACATTTTTCACATCGTTGTGGGAACCTCAACAGCCAAAAACTGAGAAAAAAACTTTGGGAAGAATACTGAACAATCTTCTCATGACTTATTGACTGCAATATTTCACATTCAGTATGCAGCTTTCATTAATGGTGTAGATTCATGTTGGCTCCAAAAATGTTTCTCGGGCAGTATTTAAGCTTGTTCTGGGAGGGGCCAAATTTATGGCTCTGCCTAACATTTCAGTTTTTTTAGCCAGTCAGTCGATTTAAACCAAAATTGGTGTGCAGAATTAATAGGAGATATATATTTGATATTTGCATAAAATTTTCCCTGGCACTCTCATCGGCACCCAAGAAGTTGCTTCAAGAGGCACCATATGGGGACCCCATTTAAAAATGTTGGTAATGTGGAAAACATCAAACAATCTTCTTAGCTGGAACTACTGGCTGCAAAGGTTACATATTTGTTATGCAGCCTCCATTCATTGTGTAAATTCAGTTTTCTTGGAGATTTTATGGACAATGCAAAACAAGTTCTTGAACAAGTCAGCAGACTGAGTCAAATTGGTTTGAAGTATTATTGAGTGGCATATACTTGGTAATGGAGGAAAGTATTCCTGTGTCCCTGTGGGAACCCATAGAGCTAAAATACAAAATAAAAATGAAGTGCCCATATTTCCTTAACTAGACAAGACAGATACTGTACTGTCCTGGGAATAACCCCAGGGGTGGCATGAAGTAAAAGATGGCAAAAGTATATGAGTGGGCTTATTTTCAAGAGGTCAAGCCTGCAGGAGAATTTGGATACAAAGTTGACACAAAGTTAAGTGACTCGGGCAGTCCAATAACAAAGATGCATTAACACTTTACCTTACAAATCAGCTGCATGCTACCACATAATTTACAAACTGAACAGTTGAAATAAAATGTCAAACAATTTAAACAAAATCATATCATGTGTCCCCGCAGGTTCACATGATATGGTTTTGTTGAAATGTATTGATATATTTGAAAAAGAAATAATTAAAATAAGAAATTTTGATATCTTGTGCATTGGATAAGGGGTTCTTTTTCATTGTAACAACTTGCTTGTACCAGCATGTCTGTCAATGATGTTGTCATTACAAAATCAGGGACTGGGCTTATTTACAAGGAGGGGGACCGTGAAACTGAAATCTGAAAACTTGGTAGGTGGTTTTTAGCTCACCGAAGGGAGCTTAACTTATCACTAGCCGTCCGTCGTTGTCCGTCGCCGTCAGTCGTGAACTTTACATTATCAGCTACTCCTCCCAAACTACTGAACCAAATTTAGTGTGCATGTTCCCCATCATATGTCAATTCAAACTTGTACAAATAAACTTGCCGCAATCACAGGGGGCACCACAAGGGGCATAACTCTGATAGCACCCATGAATTTCTTTCCAAAATTCAAAAAAATCTTCTTCTTCAGATCAACCAGGCAGAATTCTTTCCTATTTGGTATACATCATCTCTAGGGGGGGCAGATTGAAGTTTGTTCGAATCGGCCCCCCCAGGATTCATATTTGGGCTCACTATAGAACAGGATTCATACAGCTCTTGAAAAACCCTTGAAAATGAGTTTTTTCTTGAAAAACCCTGGAATTTGAAATTAGCCCTATGTGTACTCGCCTTTTACTTGTTTGTTGTGCTCGTGTCGCTCAGTTAAAAAAAACATAAAAAAGTATGGAACGTTTTACCAAGATTACTGTAACACAGATCACACTTTGGGTACCAGTACTACCTGACTTCCAAAGTCAGATCTGTGTCACATGACTCTTAGATTTTTAGAGCTCATACAACAAGCTGAATAGTATATGTAGCCCTTGAAAAAAAAGAGAAGCCCTTGAAAAAACCCTTGAAAAACCCTTGAATTTTGTGAGCAAATTTTTGTATGAACTCTGTAGAAGCCCGAATTTGAACTTCGTGCATTTCAGGCAAATTTCTTAAAAAATCTTCTTCTCCAGATCCAGCATGCAGAATCTTTTGATATTTGGTATGCAACATTGTGGGATGGATCTGATTCAAGTTTGTACAAATCGGCCCCCTGAGTTCATATTTGGGCTCAGTATAGGAGCCTGAATTCAAACTTAGTGCATTTCAGGCAAATTCCTTTAAAAATCTTCTTCTCAAGATTCAGCAGGCAGAATCTTTTGATATTTGGTATGCAACATTGTGGGGTGGATCTGATTCCAGTTTGTTCAAATCGGCCCCCTGGATTCACATTTGGGCTCAGTATAGAAGCCTGAATTTGAACTTAGTGTATTTCAGCCAAATTTCTTAAAAAATCTTCTTCTCCAGATCCAGCAGGCAGAATCTTTTGATATTTGGTATGCTACATTGTGGGGTGGATCTGATTCTGATTTTTTAGCCCTAAAGTCAGCAACAATGAACTGACATCTGTGCTTTAAAATCTCCTTTTTTGAGGATGCCAGACACAAATCAATGCCAGAATCGGTGGATCCAAGGCTGTTATTGGATGATGGAAGTGCTGAACGGTGGTTTTTGATTTTCAGGGTTGTAACTTTATAATATTTATAAAATTATTTCATGTTTCCCAATTTCGGGACATATGCCTGACGTCATCATTTATGCGTATGATTATTCCACTGTTTGTTAAGTATTCCTTCCCTATCCTTCCATGAATCCTTCCTGTTAAACTCTTAAGCTTTTTGGCTATTTTTTATTGAAATTTTTTATTAAATTTCTTGGGAGTTTAACATGTATTACATAATATTATTCTGTTTTTTCCCCATGGTTACGTCCTCACCCTAGGGGTGTTAGGTCATTTAGTCTTGCATCTTCTATCCGCTGTATCGTTTTTTCTTTGTAGGAAGATCTAGCTTTGCATTTTGTAGCATTTAAATTGGTTTCTGACTTTGGGCCTTTTTGTGTGCCTGATGTCTTGTTTTCATTGACGTTATTTGCATTGACAACGTCCTCATATATAGGTAGTATTTTATATTCTATTACTGTAGAATACATGGATTATTATTCCGGTAGTTAGCTAAAAAAATTTGGATTTTGTCCACACTTAGGCTCTATCAGGATGCCTTTGGGCTCTTAATGTTCCCTTTGGGAACTTAGGCGTTTTTTAAAAAAAAAAATTTCCAAAAAATATTTTGAATTTAATTTTGATTGCTATTATTCATGTATCTTAATTATATATTTTGTTGTGGAGTTTGGGGGACTGATATCGACTTTAGTCGATGCACTCCTGCAGACTTTTGTCATTCTTGTGTTCACTGGAATGACTGATGTTGGAGACGGGTGTCACGGTATGTTGTTGGTGGTGAGGTTTTGAGACCAAGCCTCTCACCACGTTATAATTCATTTTGTCAGTTTCTGTTCCAGAGGAACATGAACATGGTGATGATATTCTGACACCCATCCAAGTGTGCTACCATCGTCACGCTCCAATGAGCATATAGAGCTAGCTGCAGTGCTCATGATTGCAACAGTTTGGGCCTTTTGTTAAGAGTTTTAATCTCTTGCAAGCAGCTAGCTCGACCGGTGAAGCGGTTACTCCGTCCATGGGAGCCGTCACGCCGGGTAAGTCTGTTGCGGTCGAAGGAAGTGTAGATGTGGGTAGAGCAAGCACTTAAATATAAATAGCAATAAATGACAATGGAAATAGGGAGGAAGTCAGCAAGTTCTTGTACTCGGCGTGGTCTAATAGACTTTGAGCAGGAGAGGCCCCTCTCTAACCTTTCAACATTTGGGGCCAGATATTGTTATGAGAAACTTGCACAAGCTGGAGCATATGTCCTCCCTCCACTCAGGACACTCTGTTTAGTCTGCAGCCAGGGTCGGCTTCAGTCACGGCTTCCTCCACTACATTTCACAAGCTGAAATGAAGTTTTCTGGTTGGAAACTTGCACGAGACGGAACATACATCCCGCCCACTGCTCTGGATGCTCCGTCTAGTCTGCAGTCGGGGTCGGCTTCAGTTACGGGTTCTTTCTTTTCCGGTTCAGTCTAGGCAGGTGTCGCAGGCCTTCGGCCATGTAGACGACGCCATGTTCACCTCTTGAGTGTGAGGAAAAAATGCGGTTTCTTAACTACATCTTCCATAAACATACCGTTTCTTGGACCACATTCATTTAAAACGGTTGTAGAAGATGCTCAGAGAGCTCTTCTGTGTTTGGATGAGCAGGCTGGGGATCTAGATGTATCTTTGCCTGCATCATTCACTATTCGCTCAGATAAAATTAAAATGGCAATTTCATCAAGTATAGTGAATTTGGAAGCAATGTCTTACGCAGATCACCTTACCAGAGCTATGGCGCAATGTCTCAACAGGAAGGAATTTGAGGACATTTGTACCTCTCTTTGAGTTCTTTCCAGGGCAATTTGTATACCACGTATAACTCTGCCCTAACAGTGGCTAATCTGGAGTTAATCAAACGTTATGCTGCCCTTGTGTCGTCATCACTTATAGATGACAAGGTGAAAAGCTGTCTCCGGTCTCCGAACATACTATTTTTGACGACAAGCTTTCGTTAATCTATAAACAGGCTACTAAGAAAGCGTCAAGTGCTCGGCTATTGAAGTCGGTGTCTCAACAACCCGCTTCAGCAGACAAGAGTAAGGAGGATGTTCCAGATCTAAACATCAAAAGGGAACTCCTCATGAGGGTACAAGAAGCCCTCTTACAATTACTCTGGAGGTTGTCAATATAGCGACTCGGGAAAGGGGTGTAAGTCTGATCGGGACTATCAGTCAGTTGCCCCTAGGCCGACGGGATGAGGTTCTTCATGGGGAGGACGTAGTTTCTCCTCCCATAAGCCTTGCAGGTCATACAGGTGATGTTCAAGACCTCTATGGTGGAAGGGAATCAACCTTCGCAAGAAACTGGATAGCAGTCACGGAAGATCAGTGGGTGAGAAGTGTAGTCTCGAATGGCTATCATTCCGAGCGGAACCCCTGCTAACAAGATGTCCATGTTGGACAAATCTTCTGCTGGATCCTTTCAAAAGAGAGTCTCTCCTAGCGGAGGTACAGGCTCTTATTAAGGAAGCAATAGAGGTCATCGAGAATTAAGATTCTCAGGGTTTTTACAGTCACCTGTTCCTTGTACCGAAGCCAGATGGCTCGTTCCGACCGGTAATAGACTTGAGCTGGATAACAAGCTTATCGTGGCTCCAAAATTCTATATGGAGACCATTCCATCAGTAAGAGTGAGCATTTGAGTGAACGACTATGCGGTAAGCATAGATCTATAGGATGCATACTTTCATGTCCTGGTACATCTGGCATTCAGAAAGTACCTTTGGTTCACCATACAAGGGAAGGTTTATCAGTTCAGAGCAATGTGCTTTGGTCTGAACCTGGCTCCCTGGGCATTCACTCGAATAATGAACTCAGTAATGTCATACTTCCGAGCTCATTCGTCTACGTTAACATTGGCTTACTTGGACAACATTCTGCAGAGATACGGCAACAGAATTAATTGAGACTCACAGCAATCTGGTTCGTCTGCCATTACCCAGAGCGAAATTAGTCAGTTGTTATGCTCGCTTTTGTCTACACTCAGACGCATTAACAGCAAAGGAATTCATGCGACTGATGGGGTTGTGCTGAGCGGCTGCGGATCTTATTCCGATGAACCGTCTACGCACACGTTTCCTCCAGATATTCTTTACTCAGAACTGGAATGTGAAGACGCATTCACTCGAAACCAGTATTGTTTTAATGGACCTAGTAAAACAAAGGGTCCAGATTTGGGCAGATCTTCAGTGGTTAACTTAGGGAGTTCCTCTGCAACCGCCAGATCCGGCTTTCACGATTATGACGGATGCGAGTCAGACGGGTTGGGGTGCGACCCTAGGTCCCGCAGACTTGAAGTGTAGGGTCTTTGGGACCCTTGGTTTCTAGAGAAGCACATAAACATCAAAGAGATGATGTCAATATGGCTAGCTCTTCAACATTGGATTCAGATAATAGCGAACGTCCATGTTCAGATTTTGTCGGACAATTCGACAGTAGTTGCTTACTTCAGGAACCAAGGTGTCACTCATTCAATTCCTTTTTGTGAATTAACAGAGAGTATTCTCCTATACTTCATGAATCATCATGTTCATCTTTCTGTCCATCATATACCGAGTCGTCTGAATGTACTAGCAGACTTGCTCTCTCAGAAAGGTCGCCTGTTGCCATCTGAGTGGACTCTCAACAAGCAAATATTCAGGCAGATTTGCTACCTGTGGGATTGTCCCATGATAGATCTGTTTGCAACATACCGGAACAATCAGTCACTGACGTTCGTGCTGCCATGCCCAGATCATTGAGCATATGCAGTAAATGCTGTGTTGATCTCATGGGACTGAATGATAGGATATGCGTATCCTCCAACTCCATTGATTCAGCAGATTCTGTTAAGATCAAACAGTCTTGTTGCAAAATCCTGCTAGTAGCACCTCTGTCGTCACAGAAACCTTGGATCAATCTTCTCAGGTGTCTGTTATGGGACGTTCTACGGAAGCTTCCTCCACGAGAGGACCTTCTTTACCAGGGGAAGTACTTGTTCTTCATGTCCTTCTCCACCCTTAGTGGCATTATGGAGTCAGTCAGACGTGAGGGAGCCTTGCGGTTCCTATGCTATTTGATGACTAACACAAGAACGATTCAAGTAATGTGGGTGAGGGGTGTTCGATATGATTTTGAATCCCCCTCCACTGCCAATGTGTTAAGAGGCGATTACCGGGCAAGATGTAGTTTTCTTCCTGTAAGCCTTGCATGCATTTAAGTACATACATGCATTTCATGACTTCTCAATTGGCGGCTGGGTCATGTTCTTTGGCGAACTCATGGGCACATCCACTTTTTAGTTGATTGGTTTCCTGTGGTTGTTTGTCTATATGTCATATACGAGCATATGATTCATCATCAATAAATTGCTAGCCTTTGGGTACCTGGGAGGGTGTCTTGTCAGTTAACTGGTATTCAGATGATTACATGTGGGATTTCAGTGCTCTCGCACATATTAAATGCATTATTAGGCAGATGCATTATTGTATGTTATGGATCTTAGAAACAATGAATTATTTCGGGGGCAGTCCGTGCCGAGTCTGTTAATCATAGCTTGTTCCATTCTAGATCCAGGTTTCTATTAATTTCTGTACCCAATCGAATACACCTTGTCTTACACTCTCGTATATATTCACACGATTCTAGGAACATAGATATCGGATAGTACATGTCGGGGAGTGTTATTACTGGAATTTATTGTACACCTGAATGGGGTCGCCTGTGGGTTACCTCGGAAGTGTGTTTACTCTCCAGAGATCGTCCATTGTGATTCTATTGGGCATGTGTATGTTATATATTATATCACCGGTTTTTTACCTATCTGCATATGCCAACTCTGGTATACATTACAAGCAGGCGATATTCATTACCGGGATCACCATTGTAGCCTTAGCTTCTGAAGTAGCATTAAGCACCAATTTATTAATAATAATTAATTCCTGGGTCAGGCTTGGTGCCTGTTCGACGAATATTTATATGTTATATGGTACCGCTTTTACTGATTCCAGAGCACTCCCCTCTTTCTTTTTGAAGAAGATTCTTTCAAAAAGGGAGGGGGGGATTTTTTACCTCTCCTCTGGCTTGATAAGTATTTAACTATGAGTGAAGCCGTTTTGTCTGTAATTATATCCTAGATACAGCCTGTGTTTTATTGTATATGGCGTTTGTTTGTGGACGATATCCTCTCATTCTCAAATACACCATCCTAATTTTTGGGTCTTAGTCCGGACTAGCCTTAAAAATTGGGAACTCATTACATCCAAATTAGCATAGTCTTCATGCTAAGAATGTGGAATTACTTTAATTTAGCTCCTTATTTATGATATGTCTTCTCTGTTACTGTATAGAGAGACATACATGTAAATCCTTTCAAATTTAATTTCCTTTCACCTTGGATTACAGGCTTGGAACTATGTTGGTTTACTAATTCTGAGTCCCAGGCCCTCTGCCTTTTTACTATTCAGCTGGTCTGGGCTATTGGGTTATAGTATAAAAATATTATAAATTTAAAGTAATTTGTATATTTTTTATACTTACCAATGGTCCAGATGGGTATGGCGGCTATGGCCCTCCCATGAGTGGGCACTCATACATCCCTGCTGAGTTATTATGTAGTACTCTTTTCTACAAAGAATGATGTTGGCGCCAATTCTGGTCACTTCTTGATGGCTGCGTTTGCTCGGAGAGTAAAAGTATGGAGGACCAGATAGGACTTTTAATTTTCGGTTTTGCAAGCAAATTTTGGGGATTGTGGGGTTCAAAATTCGTGTTTGGCCCTTGATAACTTCGAGTTTGCACCAGCTAGTCTGGGCCATTGATAAGTATAAATATACAAATTACTTTAAATTTATCATTTTTGCAACAGAACAGGTGCCGCTACAGAAAGTCTTTGGGTTAACTCACAAGGTATATTCTAAGCACCTTGGTAGTTGTTTTTAGACAAGTCTTGTCTGCCTGTCCAGGCAGCCACGACTTTCCAAAAAAACAGCAGCAAAGTCAGGAAATGTAGACTGTCAAAGTGTAGCAAATATCTGGAAAAATCTCTGGGTCCTAAATGGTTAACATAATTGGTAAATGGCAAATTACTAAATCTTTCCCTCATAAAATTCTTCTGCATTGATTTGATATAGGATATGCATTTTATTTTATTAGTGTAGCTTCAAGTTTGTTCAAAAAAGGTTTCTTGGGCACTATTTGGGACTTGTTTCCAAAGGGACAGGTTTCACAGCTTTGCCCCATTTTTGTCCCCCGAAAAAAAAAATTTCATTTTGTTCCTGTGGGTTGAAAAACATGGCCGCCAGAGACATTCTTTTATTCTGGTTGGTGGATTTTCAAAAATCTTCTTCTCTGAAACTGCCAGTCCAAATGTTTTGATCCTTCACATAAATGATGACTGGGACCCCCTCTACCAATGATCCTTATTTAATGTTGATCGGGTTGTAAACATGGCCACAATTGCAGCTTATATAGTTACTATAGAAACCCTATGGGAAATCACATTTTCATTTTCTTCTCTGGGACTCCCCCGTGGGAACCTCGGGAAATGAAGCAGTGCTTGTTTACTGGTAAAATAGGACCCAGTCGCTAATGCTTGGGGTGCGAGTCCTCTAAAATAGGCAACATGGGGTATAAACGATTGACTGACCTTGACTTTATCTCCATGTTGTGGTCATGATTAGCCATTGTGCAGAAGTATGTGACCATAAACAACAATAAATAAATAAATAAATAAATATTCTCTGGAACTACTGAGCCAACGTGAACCAAACCTGGCAGGGATAGTCTATGGGAGGTCTTCTACAAATGCTCCTCATTTTGTTACCGTGCATCAAAAAACATGGCTGCCATAAGCATTTTTTGATTCTGATTGGTGGATTTTGAAAAATCTTCTCCTCTGAAACCACAGGGCCAAATGTTTTGAAACTTCACATGGTTGATGACTGGGACACCCTCTACCAACGATCCTCCAAATGGCCACAATTGCAGCTTACAGTTACTATAGAAATCACATTTTCATCTTCTTATCTGGAACTACTGAGCTGACATGAACCAAGCTTGCAGGAATAGTCTGTAGGAGGCCCTCTACAAACGAACCTCTTTTTGTTCCCGTTGGTTGGAAAATATGGCCACCAGAGACATTCTCTGATTCTGATTGATGGAATTTGCAAAAATCTTCCCCTCTGAAACTACAAAGTCAAATGTTTTGAAATTTCACATGATTGAGGACTGGCACTTGTTTGAGGACTGGGACACCTTCTACCAATGATCCTCATGTAATGTTGATGTAATGTTGCAAACACGGCCACAATTGCAGCTCATAGTTACCATGGAAAGCCTATGGGAAATCACATTTTTAGCTTAACTTGACAAAGTCAAGATAAGCTATTGCCATCACAATTGTGGAAGTCTTTTAGTCTGTGAGTCTGTTCACATTTTCCTTTAGCATTGTCTACACCGCGCAGTTCTTGTCTGATCATCGCGAAATTTCATATGCAGGTTTGGGGTCATGTCTAGATGAGAACGTCCCCTTTTGGTTGCGATCGGTCAACCGGTATGGCTGGCCGAGCCCAAAACCCGAAAACCATTAGCACAGACTACAGGTCGTATTTATGAAGGGATTTCATTGTAACTTGGTAGGATGCCTCTGTATAATGCCTAGATGAGAACGTCCCCTTTTGGGCATGATCTGTCAACCGTGATGGCTGCCCAAGCCCAAAACCCAAAAACTTTTAGCACAGTCTGCAGGTCATGTTTAATATGGAGGGATTTCATTGTAACTTTGTAGGATGACTCCTTATGATGTCTAGATGAAAATTTCCCCATTTGGGCGTGATCTGCCAACCGTGACGACTGCCCGAGCCCAAAACCCAAAAACCTTTAGCACAGTCTACAGGTCATATTTATTGAGAAATTTCATTGTAACTTGGTGGGTTGACTTCATACAATGTCCTGATGAGAAAGTCCCCTTTTGGATGTGATTGGGCAACTGTGACGGCTACAGGGGCCCGAAGCCCGAAAACCTTTAGCACAGTCTACAGGTCACAATTATGAAGGGATTTCATTGTAACTTGGTAGGATGACTCCAAATAATGTCTAGATGAGAACGTCCCATTTTGATCGCGATCATTCAGCCTTGATGCGTGCCTGAGCCCAAAAATATTTCATTGTAACTTGTTAGGTTGACTCCATATAATGCCTAGATGATGACATCCCCTTTTGGTCGTGATTGGTCAACTGTGATGGCTACAGGTGCCCGAAGCCCAAAAATCTTGAGCACAGTCTACAGGTCATATTTATGAAGAGATTTCATTGTAACTTCGTAGGATCACTCCAGATGATGCCCAGATGAGAATGTCCCCTTTTGGTTGCGATCATTTAACCCGAGCCCAAAGCCCAAAAACCTTTAGCACAGTCTACAGGTCATATTTATGAAGGGATTTCATTGTAACTTGGTAGGTTGACTTCATATAATGTCTAAATGAGAATGTCCCCTTTGGACGCAGTTGGGAAACTGACGGCTACAGTGGCCCGAAGCCCGAAAACCTTTAGCACAGTCTACAGGCCATATTTATGAAGGGATTTCAGTGTAACTTGATAGGATGACTCATTTTGGAATAATTTCACTGTAACTTGGTAACTTTCGTTGATATACGTTAATTGTGAGGGCCACATACATTAACTGAGAGGTCATAACCACCCATCAGCTCTTTAGTACAGTGTACACCTCATATTATTTTTATCAAAAACATAGCATACAGGAACAGAAATGAACATATTCCCAATTATCACAATTCTTGTCTTATTTCATAATCCTTTCATAAACATTGAACATTATCCTTTTCATCAAACACAACACACAAGTTAAGCTACAGTGTCATTGACACTTTCATTATATGTAGTTCCAGGTGAGCGATTACAGGCTCTTTAGAGCCTCTCATTCAATTTTAGGAACTGATTGTCCAATTCAATCCAAATTTGAAGTACAGTATCATTTAGTAACATATACTTGATACATGCGAAAAGGAATTAGACACACCCTTATTTGAACCATGTTTCTAAAAATAGAGAAAAATATCAAATGCCTCTTTATCCTAGTTGTATGAGACTGATATATGTTATTTGCTGAAGAGTATCTTTTGTGAGTGGGAGATTCAAACCAGATGGAATTATGCTCTCATTTTAAAAAAATAATTCTCAGGCCTAAAAAAGTTAAAATCTGTTTCTCAGGCCATCTTGCATGGTCCTTTTGGTTGCCGCATGCTCTCCTTTAATAACCGATGCAAACTTAAAAAAATAAAAATTAAATGGTTTATGCCTGATATTTTACCCAAGTTAATAAAACTGATAAATTTGTCCCTTGAGTGCAACAAGGCTTTGCAATGCTTTAGCATTGCAAACCTTCTTGCACTCGAGGAACAAAATGCACCACCACCACCCATGCAATTCAGTAGATTATAAGGCCTAAAACACAAAACAAACCAAGAACGTGAACTTTTGATGGCAAAGAAATAATTACTAAAATAAAAAAATAAAATAAAAAAACTCCTGCCCACATGCAATTTTACAAAAAATGTCCCAAGAAACAGAAGATCTACTTTGTGGGGTCTTACTGTGACCGAACAAATCATTAAAAATGCTCTCACTCACACACTTACATGTCTCCATTCCCTGTAGATAACTTGAGCCAGGTGAGCTTTTCAGTCTAACTTGAGCCTCTGGCTTCAGTTTTATGTCAAAACATAGCTTATGACCACACATTGGAATGAGCTCGTTGGGCCAGTTTTAAAGTGGGATCATATTTTATGGTCTTGAGACAAAAAATGGAAATCTTGAGTTATTCTAGATATTTTTTTTCTTCTTTTTGTGTGAAAGTTTGAACTGTTTTAGTATCAATCATATCTAATTGGACCAGAATGTCTCGGCTTATTTTGGCAGTGCAATACATGAGTATTAAATTAACAGGAATTTGGTCGATTTCCTCAATTCTTGTGATATTAAGAAATTTCTAATCAAGTGGGCTACAAGTATCTCTGATTAATTCAGTTGACTGCTGTTGAGTGACGCCCTGTTGTTAAGGGGTCAGACCTCAGAAATAGCACGTAGCATAACAGCATTTCATCAGAAAAATAAAGATGTTGCTGCCAATTAGATTTGGGTTACTGAGACAGTCATTGTGTAAATCATATTTGTTAGACTAGAGTTTTTATATTTGTAGTGTTATTGTATTTTTAATTGTTTTTTTTTTTAGATAGGCATGCAGATTTCATGGTAAAGAATGTTCCATTTTTGTACAGGTTCTGTCATGTCAAAATTGCAGAAATGAAAAATGGTTTCCCACATATTTTTAGCCTTGTGATTTCTTCAAAAGTGAATGAAAGCAGACATGTTTTTTTTTGCAAAGAAATAACTAGCTGAATTGTAGCAGTGAACGTGTACTTGGTTTGACAAAATTAGATTGTTGAATTTTAGCATTTTGAAGAGCTTCTGGTTCTTAAGTGATTGAGTGCTAGATTATTTCTGGTGGTCTTAATTTGTTATTCAAAATTTGTTTAATTATAAATTATTGGAGAGTGCCCACAGACACTCTCCAATATTTTACTAAAACAAATTTATATAAGGCCACACAAAGTAGATCTTCTGTTTCTCGGGCCATTATTTGTGAAATTGCATGCAGGCGGGTGTTTTTTTTATTTTCTTTTTTATTTCAGTAATTACTTCTTTGCCATCAAAAGTTCATGTTCTTGGTTCAAGTTTTAGACCCCATAATTTACAGAATAGCATGGTTGGTGGTGTATTTCATCCCTTGAGTTCAAGAAGGCTTTGCAATGCTAAAGCATTGCAAAGCCTTCTTGCACTCAAGTGACAAATTCATCAATTTTTTTAACTTGGGTAAAATATCAGACATAAACCATTTAATTTTAATTTTTTCTAAGTTTAAATTGGTAATAAAAAGAGAGCATGCGGCAGCCAAAAAGACCATGCAGGAGGGCCTGAGAAACAGATTTTTTATTTTTTTAGGCCTAAACAAAATATCATTTGTGTTTGACTGAATATGAAACATGAGCAAGAAAAATGTTGGCTTTTGTTCTGATATCCTCATTTTTTGAAAGTCCTGATAGGTGGCTTCTAGCACTCAACCAGTTAATACCATCAGTTACACCCATTTTTATGCCCCTAACCTCTCATGAGATGGGGCATTTTGTCAACACCATGTTTGCCCATCCATCCATCTGTCCTCTAACTTTTGGTTTTCATCAGGTAAATTAAAAATGCCTTCCCTAATCTTTCTCATCTCTTGCATTGAGATTGGTTAGTGCAAGGCACCTTGATATTCAATTTTGCTGCCTTGACAGTCATCTTGATTATGGTTTCTAGCAATTAACTCAAGAATGCCTTAACTAGTTGCGGGATAGATTATTTTTGGTGGTCTGAAATTGTTATCAAAAATTTGTTGTATTATAAATTATTGGAAAGTGCCCACAGGTATTAAAACAAATTTATATAAACAAAATACTATTATTTGCATTTTGGCTGAATATGAAACAAGAGCAAGAAAAATGGTGGCTTTTGCTCTGGTACCCACATGTTTTTGAAAACCCTGATAGTGGCTTCTAGCACTCAACCAGTTAACTGATCAGTTTCATCTCTTGGTAGTATATTGAGGACTGGTAGTGGAAGGTTCCTTTCAATAACTGTCTGGATTCCATATTAAATATGGCTGTCATGGCAACTAGATTGATTTCATCATGGCTGCCATATTGACTTTGATTTCCATTAATTAACTCAAAAATGCTTTCACCAGTCAATTACTGATGGATGTGATTCAGTGAAGTTTATTGATAATGTGTTAAGGGTGGATTGTGGAAGGTTCCTTTTGTTCATTGTGCAGAGTTGATATTTAATATGGCAGCCACTTAAGCCACCTTGATTTTGATTTCTGTTAATCAACTCAAGAATGCCTCAACTGATCAGTCTCATCTCTTGTTCGTGTGTTGAGGGTGACTAGTGTCCTTGGAAGCCATCTTGCTTTTGGTTTCCATCAAGTAATTTGAAAATCGCATCTCTTTTCCTCATCCCTTAATGATGTATTGAGCATAGATAATAGAAGGTTCCTTTTGATAATTGCTTGGAATTGATATTCAATTTGGCTGCCACAGCAGCCATATTTATTTTGCACACCAGCTATATTGATTTTGTTTTTCGTGAGTTAACTCAAGAATGATTTTACTGATCAGTCTCATCTCTTGGTGTTATATTTAGGGTGGATGTATTTAAGGTGGAAGGTCCCCTTTAGGAACTGGTTTCATATTTAATGTGGCTGCCATGCAAGCCATTTTGATTATTTTTTGTCAGTTAACCCATGGGGGCCTAATTCCAACCCTGATCACTTCTAATGCAACAGAACAGGTGCCCCAAAATTTTGTCTCAGGGTTAACTCCCAGTTAAATTCTAAATTTTTTGGAATTTATTCTTTGTCAAGCTTTGGCTACGTCTATAGGCAGCCAAGGCCTGCTTAAAACAGCTGCAAAGCCACATGATATAGACTGTCAAAGTGTAACAAAAAAAGTATGAAAACCTCCAGGCCTTCTAACGATACCACCTCTCATCTTCAATTATATAAATTATACAAGTCTCATTTTAAACCCTACTTCAGCTTCTGCAGGCCCTGAATCTACGGAAGTAACCTGGAGCAAAATATTTGGTTTCTATGATAGTTCTTTTCAGAATCCTAGAGTAGGTTCCATGAGGTGCCCTGACATCAAATTTGCAGAACATTTCTACTGTCCATCAATTTTTGAAATCTGCATTAGGGCTGTCACGATTTTTGAATTTCGGATTTGATTAATCATTGGAAATAATTGACAATAATCGATTAATCATACCTAGATGACCCACCCTCTCCCTCTCTTTGAAGTCGTTAAAAATTAAGTTCAAGTCAGTTGACCTAGCTTATTACACTGACGGTCCAAAAGTCCAGATTATCAAAGCTTTGAATGCACCTAAAAGACAAATGCTTCTTATGGCTTCTTGAGGTTTAACGTCGATGCTCTTGACCTTTTACCTTTAGAAACAATAGTTTTTTCATCCAATTTTTTTTAATTATTAAACGTTTAGAACGGGGTAAAATTTACCGATTCTTCGACAACGAAAAATACTAATCGATTTCGGCTTGACCGATCGACAATCGATTAATCATGACACCTCTAATCTGCATACCTGTTTACCATTATTCATTTTGTTATATGAGTAAACATGTAGTAAGCTCCTGATTGGTTGACAAGTAGCATTTTGCCATTCATCTATAAGCTTTTAAAGAAATTATGGCAATTAGGCCAAAAACAAAATGTGTTGATTCTCAGGAAATCCCTCACTGAAATTGAACCCCCTCGGTGGATGCTTTTATTACCTTACAGTGTCTTCCAATATTACTGTAGAATGATGAGACTAAAAACTTTTTTTATGTTTTCTGATTGATACATGTAACTGAAATCTGAAGAGCATAATTAAAGACAGTCAAAATCCTGTGGCTTTGCAGTTGTTTCTAGCAAGTCTTGCTTGGCTGCCTACATTGGCAGCCTAGGCTTGCCAAAAAACAACTGCCAAAGCGCTTAGACAGGGTTCGTACACCATACTGGGAAACTGGAAAATACTGGGAAAATGGTTTTGCATTTTCCAGTCCTGGAAAAATACTGGAGAAATGATCTCAATGTGGTAAACACTGGAAACATACTTGATTTGTAAGTTTCAGTACCTCTACAATAATTTTCCACCCCAAGCAAACTCTTGCCAATATGCTAAATTGAAGTTGTTTGGCGCAGATAATGCTTGGTACTAGACGTCCCACAGTTGGCTTCAATTCCTCATTGAATTTCAGACGTTCATTACTTCTGCATTTTCTGAAATATGATATATGCCTTTGTTATCACAAGTTTAAATAGTTGTATAGTGAACTACGTCCCCCATGGGAACCCAGGGAAGTGAAGCAGTGCTTGTTTACTGGGGTAAACAAGCTCTTTTTCACTGGTAAAATAGGACCCAGTCACTAATGCTTGGGGTGCGAGTCCTCTAAAATAGGCAACATGGGGTATAAACGATTGACTGACCTTGACTTTATCTCCATGTTGTGGTCATGATTAGCCATTGTGCAAAAGTATGTGACCTTAAACACCAGTAAATAAATAGTGAACTACTTTGTATACGGTATTGGAAAATTCTCAATGAACACTGGAAATATTCTGGAAAAGTTCTGGAATTTCAACCAAGTTTGAGTGTACGAAACCCTGTTGGAATGTAAGTTTTTTGAGAGACAGCATGCATAAAAGAGTGATCACATTGGAATGGAATTAGGCCCTTGAGGGTTAAAATTAAATGAATTAATTTGCAGCATTATGCATTTTCTGTGTATTTAGCCTCTCAAGCCATTCTCATTTCATGCAAGAAAAAAATAGATGTTCAAAATAAAACCCTCTCTCTCCTCACTGAGAATCAATTTATTTATTTTGTGTTGTCTTATATTATTACTTTAGAAAAAGTCAGAAAGAAATCTGCCTTCCTTATTAATCTTTATATTATGTTACATGCATGCTTTACTTCAGTAATTGTTGCATTATTATTTCATGATATCAGGTAAGCCTGCAGAGAATAAACCAATTCCAGCTGCACGATCTGTCCCTCCCAAGACAACACCCCAACAGACACCTGCTGGTAAATAGTTTTGATAGTTTAATGAACATGCTATTTACTCTTCTCACTCAACTGCTTCTGTAATTAACAGTATAAGGGTGAACATTACTGCTTTCTCTGCTGCAGCTTTTTGCAATGTTGTGATAGCAGAGGATGGGATCTCACAGTACAGTCACCGTGAACTGGGCAAAATCCATGCATGGGAAGAGATATGCCTGCATGCATTTACCAGGTAATAAAAATCCTCATCTGCAAAATTTTAATTACTGTAGCACCAGATTGTACCTGGTGCTTCATTAATTAAATTTTTGATGATTATTCCTATAATTAGTGTTTGGAGTCTGATGTTATTGTGACCGTGACAGTATTGCCCACCCATGGAAAGTGACCAGTCCACGGCAGCCGTACTGTACTTGAATGGATTGTAATACCTGATCTTGTCTAATGACTTTACTTACTTCAGAATGTTCTACAACAAGTATTAGTGAAATAACAGTTTTCAATCTGCACTCAGGAAGTATAGTCTTGCCTTAAAAAGTGTTGCTCATTGGCAGCTTCTTTTGTTGTTTATCCCCGTCCGGTACAACCCACTTTGTGTCCTACTTTATCCCTGTTGCCTACATGGGGACATGGTGATGCCATGTACCAAGGTGTACTGCACATCGATGGTGCATATGTCTTCAACCGCTGTAACCCTGCTTGAGCAGAGCTTGAACAGAGTTAGAATGTTGGGGAGCTGACAGTTGCTCGTCGTTGCTCGGTGGTTCTCTCCGGGTACTCTGGCTTCCTCAACCCATAAAACTGTCACGGTCATGATTAGCCATTGTGCATACGTATGTGACCTTAAACACCAATAAATAAATAATTTGTTGCTTATAATGAAGCATAAGTCCATTGGTTTAAGTTTTAACTTGCCAAATATTGTAACTTTTCATAAAAATAAGTGTTGGCTGCATTATAGCAGCATTGTCAGGATTTAGTGAAAAAAATACTGATAAAGATATTTTACCATCATGCATTTTGTGATGTGAGTGCAGTAAATTCTTTTGTGGTTGATGAGTTGCGTTTTACCATTTATCTCCAGTTATGTGGTTGCAAAAGCAGTCTCTTTCTTGATAAGATGGTAATCTGGTAGCAACACACACCAGTGGGTAGAGATATCCTGAATAAAATATTGTGAAAAGTGTTAGAATGAAGGAAAACAAATGAAAATGGAACATGAAATTCAATGTCCTTACACCCCATTATTGGCAGATAAGATTCGACAGTGTGGTGGTCACGAGAGTGAACAGAATGTCTCTGGTTAAAATTCTCTTTCAGCTTTTATAACCACAGTATGATATAAATTGGAAGCACTGTCTCATTAATTAGAGCATTGGACTTTAAACCAAAATGATTGATGGTCCATTTCTGTCCCACGCAGTCTTTGCTGTTTTCTTGGGTAAGATACTTATTAATCCTGATTGCCCATGCACGGTGGCACTGTGTACTAAGGCATACGGCATGTCTTCAGCCACTGCTAACTCGGTGCTGGCTAAGTAAGTTGGAGAGTCTGACAGTTGCTTGATACTGATCAGTGGTTCTCTCTGGGTCTTCTGGCTTCCTCCACCCATAAAACTGCCAGACACGATATGACCCTGTCTGTTGAAATTGCTATTAACCCCATTAATGAACAAACAAACTTTACAAGATTTCAGAGAAATTATAACAATTATATTATCAGTTGAGAAAAAATTAAAAAACATAACTGTTTTCTCCTCAGTCTTCATCTTTTGTTCTGATTGTTAGCTCACCTGACTGAAAGTCAGTGGGAGCTTTAGTTTTAGTGATCACTTTCTGTCCATCTGTCATGCTTCGTCCGTCTGGTGTGAACTTCACATTATTGACTTCTCCTCATAAACCACTGTACCAGATTGAACCAAATTTGATATGTACTTTCCTTATCATATGTCAATTCAAGTTTGTTCAAATGAAGTTGCCACACCTACAGGGAGCACCACGATGGGCAGGGGCATTAATCTGATAGCACCCAGAAATTGTTTTCCAAAATTGAAAACATTTTCTTCTCCAGAATCATCAATGCTTTAATATTTGTATATAACATATCTAGGAGGGTCTGATTCAAGTTTGTTCAAATCTAGTCCCTGGGTTAGTATTTGGGCTCTCTTTTGGAGCCCAAAGATTAACCTAGTGCAATATGAGGAAATTTTTTTAAAAATCTTCTTCAGATCCACCAGTCAGAATCCTTTCATATTTGGTATTCAACACCTGTGTGTGTGTGGCAGGGAGGGGGGGGGGGAATTCAAGTCTGTTCAAATCGAGTCCCTGGGTTTATATTTGGGCTTCCCATTGGAGCCCAAATTTTAACTTAATGCAATATGAAGGAATTTCTTTTAAAATCTTCTTCTTCTGATCCACCAGTCAGAATCCTTTCATATTTGGTATACAACATCTCTAGAAGAGTCAAATTGAAGTTTGTTTAAATCGGAAACCTGCATTGATATTTTGGGGGGGGGGGGGGGGGGGGGGGGGGGGGGGAATTCAAGTCTGTTCAAATCGAGTCCCTGGGTTTATATTTGGGCTTCCCATTGGAGCCCAAATTTTAGCTTAATGCAATATGAAGGAATTTCTTTTAAAATCTTCTTCTGATCCACCAGTCAGAATCCTTTCATATTTGGTATACAACATCTCTAGGAGAGTCAGATTGAAGTTTGTTTAAATCGGAAACCTGCATTGATATTTGGGCTCCCTAAAGGAGCCCGAATTTTAATTTGGTGCAATATGGAGAAATTTTTTTAAAAATCTTCTTCTCAGATCCACCAGTGAGAATCCTTTCATATATGGTATACAACATCTCTAGGGGGTCAGATTCAAGTTTGTTCAAATCGAGTCTCTGGGTTTATATTTGGTCTCCTTCTTCAGATCCACTGGTCAGAATGCTTTTATTTTTGGTACACAACATCTCTTGGCGGGTCAGATTGAAGTTTGTTCAAATCGAGTCCCTGAGTTAATATTAGGGCTCTCTATTTGAACCCAAAGTTTAACTTTGTGCAATATAAGAAAACTTCTTTGAAAATCTTCTTACTCAGATCCACCAGTCAGAATCCTTTCATATTTAGTGTACAACATCTGGTGGGGGGGGGGGCTGTGGAGGAGAGGGGGGGGGGCAGATTCAAGTTTGTCCAAATCAAGTCCCTGGGTTTATATTTGGGCTCACCATTGGAGCCCGAATTTTAACTTAATGCAATATGAAAAATTTCTTTAAAAATCTTCTTCAGATTCACCAGTCAGAATGCTTTCATATTTGGCACACAACATCTCAAGGTGGGTCAGTTGGGAGACCAAATATCAGCTTAGAGCAATATGAGGAAGCTTTTTTTAAAAATCTTCTTCTTTAGACCTTGGAGTCAGAATGCATTCATATTTGGTATACAACATCTCTAAGAGGGTCGGATTCAAATTTGTTAAAATCTGCTCCTTGGGTTAATATTTGGGCTCCCTGTGCAATATGAGGAAATTTCTTTAAAAATTTTCTCAAGACCCATCAATTAGAATCTTCTGATATTTGGTGTACAAGATCTCTTGAGGGATCAGATTGAAATTGGATCCCTGGGTTGATATTTTGCCTCCCTTTGGGAGCTGAATTTTAACTTAGTGCAATATGAGGAAATGTCTTTAGAAATCTTCTTCAGATCCACCGGTCCTTTCATATTTGGTGTACAACATCTATAGGGAAGTCAGATTCAAATGTGTTCAAATCGAGACCCTGGGTTATTAATTTGGGCTACCTATGGGAGCCTGAATTTTAACTTAGTGCAATATGAGGGAATTTTTTTTTAAATATCAATTCAGATCTACCAGTCAGAATCCTTTCATATTTGCTATACAACATCTCTAGGTGGGTCAGATTCAAGTTTGTTCAAATCTGGTCCCTGGGTTAATATTTTGGCTCTCTATTGGCGCCCAAAGTTTAAATTAGTGCAATTTGAGGACATTTCTTTAAAAGCCTTCTTCAGGTCCACCAGTCACAATTCTTTCATATTTGTTATATAACATCTCAAGGGGGATCAGATTCAAGTTTGTTCAATTTGTGTCCCTGACTTAATATTTGTGCTCTCTATGGGAGGGGGCAGGTTAGGTTCAAGTTTGTTCAAATCCATTCCTCAGTGTTTTTCCATAAAATTTGCCTTTCATGACTTCATTCTTTTGTAGTGTCAATGAACCATGTCTGACTGAATGTGACCCCAATTTATACTTCTTTGAACCACTTTGTCAGGTGCACAATTAAGGCTCCTTGGGGCCTCTTGTTGTTTCCAGCATGATTTAAATTTGTAACTGTTGCATTACTCTTTCACAATATCAGGTCAGCCTACAGAGAATAAACCAACACCACCCGCAAGACCTCCCCCACCCAAGATAGCACCCCAACAGCCACCTGCTGGTAAATAATATTGATAATGCATGAGCATGCTTTATACTCTCTCTTTTTGCACTGAATCTTTTAACCCCTAGCACTGTGTTGATGCAATCAAATTTCCTCCAATCACACTATTTCTCTCTTGTTTAACTATGAATGTAACCAATTATATCTTGTTTGACAGAGCTCATTGAGCTCTGTCAAACAAGGTATATTTGGTAGAATATCAAACTACATTATGGGAAATATTTGCTGCTGAAAAGCTTGGCATTTCACATCAGCATGCTGAGAATTACTTAACATTGTAAGTGTGTTCATTATTCCCCCCTTCTTTTTTCTCTTCTGCTATGCTTTTAAATATTGTGAGAGTAGAGCATGGGATTTTACTTGCATGGTAGTACCAATACCTTATCTCATCTGATGGCTTTAGTAACTTTGGGGTATTTTCCAAAAATGACTACATTGGCAGCAGTTTTTAATTTGCACTTAGGAAAACTAATATTGCTTTAAAACTATTGCTTATCATTTTTATTTATACAGTGGAGCCCACTTAATTGGATATCTTTTAACGGAATAACCTTGTTAATTGAATATAATTTCCCAGCACAAGACCATTTACCATGCCTCCAGTACAAATTGTTAATTGATTATAGGTTATAGAGTAAACTCCTGTTAATTGAATAAGAAGTCTTGTAACCTGTCGATAAATTACACTGACTCTCCCCAGTTTTCCTTTGTTTATAGACTTATTTGGCCTCATTACATCCAATACAGGCATTTAATCTTTTATATCTTGTTTGACAGAGCACATTGAGGTCTGTCAAACAAGATATAATAGAATAAATGCTAAGTTTATCTCTAGAATACAGAAAAGTTACACAATCCTTGTTAATTGAATACACCTGTTAATTGAATAATTTTCATTGGCAAAGCATCTATTCAATTAATAGAGTTTCCTGTATAATGAAGCAATTGTTTTCATTTCTTAATCTTAATCCTTTACCTATCAAATTGGAAGCATCCCCCCACATAATTACAAATTGAGCAGTTTAAGCCATCTTTTTTTTAAATTTCAACAACACTGTATCATGTGATCCACATCGAACTGAGATCATTGAGGTCATTAGCTCACCTGACTGAAAGTCAGGATGAGCTATAGTGATCACTGACCTTCCATCTTTGTCCGTCGTCCGTGAACATGGTGTTTGCACCTGGTCCTCTGCTGAACCAATTTTAGAATAAATACTTAATTTCTCTCTACAATTCAGGAAATGACCATTCTTTGTTAATTGGATAGTTTTGATTGACAAAAGGGCTATTCAATTAACAGGGATCCACTGTACCTTTCTTCATTTTTAACTTAACTTGACAATGTCAAAATAAGCTATTGCCATCACGCATCCAGAAGTCTGTTAGTCTCTGAGTCTGTTCACATTTTCCTTTAGCACAGGCTGCACCCCGTAGTTCTTGTCCGATCATCACGAAATTTCATATGCAGATTTGAGGTCATGTTCAGATGAGAACGTCCCCTTTTGGTCATGATCAGTCAACCGTGATGGCCGCCTGAGCCCAAAACCTGAAAGCCGTTAGCACAGTCTACAGGTCGTATTTATGGAGGGATTTCATGGTAACTTGGTAGGATGACTCTGTATAATATCTAGATAAGAACGTTCCCTTTTGGTCATGATCTGTCAACCATGATGGCTGTCCAAGCCCGAAACCCAAAAACTTTTAACACAGTCTACAGACCATATTTAATATGGAGGGACTTCATTGTAATGTCTACAGGGGCCTGAAGCCCAAAAACCTTTAGCACAGTCTACAGGTCATATTTATGAAGGAATTTCATTGTAACTTGGTAGGATGACTCCGGATAATGTATAGATGAGAACGTCCCCTTTTGGTCGCGATCATTCAGCCATAATGGCTGCCCGAGCCCAAAACCTGAAAGCCTTTATCACAGACTACATGTCACATTTATGAAGGGATTTCATTGTAACTTGGTAGGATGACTCAGAATAATGTCTAGATGAGGGCATCTCCTTTTGGTCAACCATGATGGCTGCCCGAGCCCAAAACCCAAAACCTTTAGTACAGTCTACAGGTTGTATTTATGAATGGATTTCATGGTAACTTGGTAGGATGACTCTGTATAAACTCTAGATGAGAATGTCCCCTTTTGGTCATGATCTGTCAACCATAATGACTGCCCAGGCCCAAAACCCAAAAACTTTTAGCACAATCTACAGGTCATATTTAATATGGAGGGATTTCATTGTAACTTGGTAGGATGACTCTGTTTGATGTCTAGATGAGGACATCCCCTTTTGGTTGCGATCGTCAACCGTAATCGCTACACAGGCCTGAAGCCCGAAAACCTTTAGCACAGTCTACAGGCCGTATATATGAAGGGATTTCATAGTAACTTGATAGGATGATTCGTTTTGGAATAATTTCACTATAACTTGGTAACTTTGGTTAACATACATTAACTGTGAGGGCCACATACATTAACTGTGAGGGCCACATTAACCCACCCCTCAATTCTTTAGTACAATCTACACCTCAAATTATTTTTATTGAAAATAGCATACAGGGAACAGAAATTAACATATTCCCAATTATCACAATTCTTGTCTTATTTCATAATCCTTTCATAAACATTGAACATTACCCTTTTCATCAAACACAACACACAGTCAGGTTAAACTACAGTGTAATGCAAAGTTATTTTCAGAGTCTTCTTGTTACTGCATTACCAGTATTTTAGACCTTCAGCTGCAGCTGATACTGACTCTTAGGAAGCTGTCTTTGAGAGTAGGTGCAAAAACAATAACAATTGAAAACAGGTTGGAAACATTTATTTGTTATTATTATTGTTATTATTATTATTCTAAAGAAATACTTTTGTTTAACCCTTTACCTAAATGAATTAAATTTCACATTATTCGAAAACAAATTTCACAGTTTTTCAATAAAATCATACAAATATGGATATCATTAGAACCAGCTCGGCATGTTGGTTCTAATGACATCCATATTTGTATGTTTTTACTGAGAAATTTCTGAGATGTTTAGGTCGTGGTAGGCTTATTCTGGTTAATTTTCCAATCTTTTTTTCGCTGTTATGTTAGGTAAGGGTTAACAAAAAGTAATCACAACTCAATTGTCTTGTACTTATATTCCTAGTGAGTGCTTTCAAACAAAGTATATTGGCAGCATGAGAATATTTTGGCTTTATGAAAAATGTGGTTTTGTCAAATCGTCAATTTTGTTTTCCATTTTAGCGAGTTTCAGAGAATATGTTGAAGTTTGGGTGATCAACGTGTTTTCTGATGGACAACAAAAAATTCAAACAGACAGGCTAGGATTATGTGGAGGGGGGGGGGGGGGTTGAACTGTCCCCCTCACCCCCACTAGCTTTGGGCCTGTTTGAGAGTTCACTTTTATTTCTTTTACTATTATTTGTTTGGAATCTAGGAAAGAAAATTTTAAACTGATGTGGACACAAACATCAGAGATCATAAAAATAATTTTCCCCCAAGGTTTATGAACATGCTTGAATATTACCTATAAAAGTTCTTGAAATCCACGATTTTTTTTCTTGTGGTATGCTATCTCATGTGCAATAACATATTTTTACACCCCGACCTTGGCCAGGGGACATGTAGTGATAAGTGTAAGGGTGTAGGGCTACAGTATGGCTATCGCAGACTGGTCACTTTACACGGGTGGGCAATATTTCCATGGATGCAATATTATTAGATTCCAAACACTAATTATAGTAATAATCATCAAAAATTTAATTAATGAAGCACTGGTGCTTTATTAATTAAAATTTTGCTGATGATGATTTTTATTATCCAGTAAACGCAACCACACTGCCCACGCATGGATTATGACCAGTCTATTGCAGCTGCACTGTATAATCATCAAACATCACATAATGATAAATAGTAATGGGAGGATGTGTCGCACACCATAGCTAGGTCCATAACTTGAAGCTCAAGGTCAAATTTCATATATTGAAGGTCACAAGTCTTGTCTCAGCTATAACTCACCAAATATTACAGATACAATCATCAAACTCCATACTCTTATAAAGGGCACTAGGAGGATGTGTCACACATCATATCTGGGTGGTCTATAACTTCAGAGTCAAGGTCAGATTTGAAATCTGTCAATATTTGAGTTTCAGCTTTAACTCAGAAATGAATTAAACTACAGTTACCAAACTTCATACAAAGCTAGGTTAAAGACAGAAGGAGTGTCCCTTAAAGTAGCTGCTTGCGCATTTTCAAGATTAAGGTCATAGTTGAGTGCAATATATGTTGAAAGTCACAAATCATGTCTCGGCTCAAACTCAGAAACTGCTGTGGCCACAATCACTAAACTTCACACAACCATCAAGGTCAGCTACACTTGTTGGTTTTTAGGGGGATACTTGCATGCGCCACTCCTGTGGCATTTCTTGTTTTTTTTTATCTTTTAAATTTGATTATATACTATTCAAAAAAAGTAGGGGATATTTGATAAAAGTGCAATATGTGAAGAAACATATTTATATTTTCATCAAAACGACATTTAAGGCATTGCACTGTGACATCTGGTGAATGATTTCAGTGATAGTTGGGTGTCTGACAAGCACACATTCCACGCTCTAAGTTGTAGAAGACATGGATGATGAGTTCAAGAATTTACCACATTCAGTCCAAGACCTCAGTACCTTGTAAATCCTCCTTGATTCGCGAGACAAGTGTGGATTCGACGTGTATCAGCTTGACTGATGTTATTCCGTTCTTCCTGCTGTGCAGTGGCAGTTCCTGGACAGTGGTAGGGTGCTGTTGTCGCTATCATAGGTGCCTGTCATGCATATCCCAGACATGCTTGATTGGTGAAAGGTCTGAACTTAGTGCTGGCGATGGCAGTGTAGTGATGTTCTGCACCAGGAGGTACTCTCTAGTGACACAGGCCCTGTGTGCTCTTGCATTGTCATCTTGGAAAATGAATTGCATGTCGTGACGTCGCGCAAATGGCACCACATGAGCTGTTAACATGTCACAGTAGTACTTCCCTGTGACACGCCCTTGGATGACATGTAATGCTGTTCTGCTTGTCATGGTTATGTCTCCCCATACTATAACTGATCCACTGCCAAAACGATAGTGCTGTCTAATGGTTATGTCATGGTATAGTTGGTTCTGCCGCCACACTCTTTTTCGCCTGTCGTGGAAGTCGAGAGTGAACCTTGATTCATCGGAAAACATGACATTGCTCCACCGACGATTGTCCCAGCGCTGTTGTGCTCCACACCAATTACGCCTTGCTGCAATGTGACATTCAGTCAAACGTGGAATTATTCAAGGTCGTCAAGCATATAAATTCCAGCTGTGTTGGCAATTTTGGATAGTCTGACCACTGACTCGCACATCTGTTACTCGGTGCTGCTTCTGTCCAATTTCTGAGGCACTTTGATGACAGTTCTGTAATGCTGTGGTTCAGATGAAATGAACCAGGTTAGGAGTTGTCACCCTTGGATCACCTGACCGACGTCTGTCATCAACATTGCCTGTCTGACGGTAGCATGACCACTACCTTCTAATCACCAATTGAGTAACATTGAGAATTTGAGCCACTGCAGTCTGTCAGTTGCCAGCCTCCAACATGTCGATGGCACATAAACGTTTGGCATGTGTCAGTCTTCGCATGCCTCAAAAGTTACATTTCGACCAGAAACTATTGATGAACGAGTTTATACCAAGAAAAGAATGGTGAGACCTCTGAAAAAGCCTGTTCAGTACAAATGAAAATTTCAAAACGTACCCCACAGACGTTAATGTGGCCCTTGTGTGAAAAACCTGCATAAAGGTTTCATGGGCCGGTGACATTCATGATCTACACTAAACTTGGTATCATATTGATGTGTCCAATCATGCGTATCCAATATCATTTTCCAAAAATATCAGCATCAGTTTGGATATCCCCTAATTTTTTTTAATAGTATAGTAATATTAACACTGCATGTCAAAATTTTAAAATTTCATCCTGCGGATTTGTCCCATGATGTAATTAGAATTTTAACCAATTTAACTCTTAGCCTGCTGAGTATTTTCAAGATATTTTTCATCAAATTTTGTCATGGCTGCTATGAAGCAGCCATGACAAGATTTGTTGAAAAATTAATCTTAGTATAAGACAAGGAATCATTGGTGAAAAAGCCATTCAATTTCCAGGGGGAAAATGTGATTAAATGTGCCCAGATTATGTTGATTTCAATGACAAGAGAAACCCTGTGCTGGGCAGGAATATCTGCCAGCAGCATGCAAAGAGTTAAAAAGTAATAATTTTTCATAATGATTTCATGTTTGGAAACCTGTTTAATGACCCAAACACAGGAAATCAAAATTTATTATTGTTATTCTTGTTTTTTAACTTCTTAAATAAATTTCTACAAAACCATATCAGGTACCCCCACCTTCAATGGGGGGAGGAGGTCACATGATATGGTCTGAAAAATTTTTTTTTTTTTCACCTGCATAATTTGATAATTATGCAGGCAGATGTAACTGACTTGTTAGGTAAAGTATTAACAAAGTTATGTAATTAAGAGATATCCAATTAAGTGGACTCCACTGTATACTCTCTGCTGGCATTTAGCTATTCACTTCACATAATTCTGCATACTAATACTGGACATATAAAAGTTCAGCTTTGAAGTGAAATAGCATTGATAGAGCAGGAGTTTTCTGCTGTAATGCAGTGGTTTCTTTTGTAACACGTAGGTCCTTGGGCATGACACTTAACCCCCATTGCCCACTTGGGGGCACATTGGCATTGTGTACAAAAGGTGTACTGCATGTTGATGGTGCACCTGTCTTCAAGCAATGCTAACCCTGCTTGTGTAGAGTTAGTATGTTGGGGAGCTGTCACTGTCAGTTGCTCGCCGTTGCACAGTTGTTCTCTCAGGTTACTCCGGCTTCCTCCACCCATAAAACTGTCACAGTCATGATTAGCCATTGTGCCAAATATATGACCTTAAACACCAATAAATAAAGAAATATAACAAGTAAACCAGGGGATAAAATTGTACTATTAGTTTAAGTCTTTTCAATTTTCTGCTCGCAAAGAAAATATGTTTAATCCTTTAGAAAACTTAATGGCCAAAACCAGCCAGTGCTCTTCACAAAAATTACTATCCAATTTTAATTATTTTTTTCATTTTTGTGTCAAAAACATAGCTTATTACCCCTCATTGGGGCACGGTGGCTCAGTTGGTAGAGGTGCAGGCTGCAAGCTGAGGGGGTTCTCGGTTCGAATCCCACCTGTGGCAACCGCATTGTGTCCTTGGGCAAGACACTTCACCCCCATTGCCCATGTGGGGGCACTGTGACGTTGTGTACTAAGGCGTACTGCACGTCGATGGTGCACCTGTCTTCAACCAATGCTAACCCTGCTTGTGTGGAGTTGGTATGTTGGGGAGCTGACAGTTGCTCACTGTTTCTTGGTGGTTCTCTGTGGGTACTCCGGCTTCCTCCACTCGTAAAACTGTCACGGTCATGGTTAGCCATTGTGCAGAAATATGTGACCTTAAACACCAATAAATAAATAAATAATATTACCCCTCATTAGAACAAGCTTGTTGAGCTCGTTCCAATGAGGGGTCATAATCTTTGTTTGTTAAGCATTTTCTAACAAATCGGCCACATCCACCCATGTAATATTCAAATTGAGGAGTTGAAAAAAGATTAAGTTTAAAAAGTAATTTAACAAAACCAGATCATGTGACCACTCATTGGAATGAGCTCTTCAAGTTCGTTCCAATGAGGGGTCACATAATATTGTTTTGTTGAAAGTTTTTGAAAAAAATACAATTAAAATAACAAATTTTGATATCATGTGCATTGTGTAAAGCAATAGCTTTCTCGCCCATTTTTGTAGCAAATTGTACCTGCCTTGGAAACATGAGGGTGAGGGTCACAAAAAACTCTGAACACAGAGATGTGGTTGTTGAGTGGTCCAAAGATGTCAAAACATTTTTTTTTCCTAAGGTGTATCTATTTTTTCCTTGTGAATTTCTCAAGAATAATTTTGTTCCCAGATAGCTTATAACTGTATATGCAGTACTTAACAATTCTTATACATAACCTGGGTTATATTTGTTACACACTATGAAGTATGGGGTGTGTCTGTAACATCTTAGCTTATTCTGTAGTCATCCAAAGGCCTTTTCCTGCTAGGTCTGCAGTTGACTAAAGGAACCTACACCCCAACAAGGAAACACAACACAAATTTATTCGAGCTTTGTAACCCCCAAGTCTTGAAAATAAAGCAGAAGTCTACTTATCAGGCAGAATGCTGATTGATTTGTAATAGCTTATTGCCACTTTAAGTAGGAAGCTGATATCTTGACACAACAACACTCATAATAGAGGGACAGATGAGGCAATAGGAGTTATTTATACCCCTTCCAACAGACACTGCTCCCTTTATGTAAAGTACAAACTTTGACAAGAATGCTTGTTACATTCGCATTAATTGAAATTCAAAAGAACGCGTTACCAGGAAGCCAAGTTTGGGCCCAGTTAATACAGATGTGTGCTTTCCATGTGAAGTGGAATCCAATACAAGATTCTTTGTCTTTGCTGCTGGCAGTATTATTTGACAACTTAGAGAAATTTTGAGGTGTAAAGAGTGTTTAACCCTTTACCTAACATGAAAAGCAGACAACACTTGCAAAAAAATTCTTGAATAACAATTTTTTTTCATTTTTTGTCTCAAAAACATAGGTTATGGCCCCTCATTGGAATGAGCTCATCGAGCTCATTCCAATGAGGGGTCATAACCTATGTTTTTGAGACAAAAAATGAAAAAATAATTAAAATTAATTGGCAAATTTTTAGAATAGTGCTGGCTGGTTTTGGCCATTATGTTGGGTAAAGGGTTAAAGAATATTTAGAGCAAGCTTTCTACTAATTTTTCTGTTAAATTTACAGCAACATTTGTGAATCACAAGTGTATTTTTTTTCAAATAGTATTATTTTTTTTACTAAATTGTTGCAGGTAATAAGATCTTTGCATTTGATAATGTTACTAACCAAACAGATCTAAAACTAACCATATTTCATTCACATTAACACTTGAATAATATTATTTTCTCACCAGATCAAACTGGTTAGCATAAATTTTCAGGTAACGAAATGATCACTCAGCTGGTAGTGTGCAGTGTTATTTTTGGTAGTTTAAATTTGTTTACATACCTTTGGTTTGTTACAATCCATAAATTATAACAAGACAAACCCATACAGACTAAATTATTTCACTAATATGAAGCACATCCACAGAATATGAAGCCTTTATGTTGCTCTACTTGCACTTCAGAATAAAGCCCAAATTTAGGCTTCCAACACTCAGTTAACTGTAAGCAAAGCATGTAAACAGCCAGCCCTTTTGAGTCATTATTCAAATTTTGTGCCCTGTTTTTGTGTGACTTTCAACAGCCCAGGCCTGCAACCAGGGGGGGGGGGGGGGGGGGGGGGAGGTCGACCTGGCACACATGTGCTTGGCACATGGAATGTAGTCACTATTGTGTCGGGGGGGGGGGGGGGGGAGGGGTGAAATAATTCTGGATGGTAATTCAAAAGTTAGTGGGCAGAAATAAAAAAAATCAAATACTGAATCTTGTTATTTGAGAAGAAAAAATAAAACTTTTTGAGGTATGTTGAAGTAGGAATTGATCCTTCAGAAGACAGGAAATTGCGCCTTTTAAGGCAAAATTTTAAATTTTTCGCATGCCGGGTCGAACCATGGTCGACCCGGCACACATGTGCTTGGCACAGTGTGTCCAAATTAGTGGAATTTAGTCACAATGGGGGAGGGGGGAATTCAGGATGGTCAATTCAAAAGTTAGTGGACGGAAATAAAAAAATCAAATAATGAATCTTGTTATTTGAGCAGAAAAAATAAAACTAATTAATAATGCTATCCCATGCCTAAACTATCTATAGATAAGTACTCAGTCCTGGCAATTCATCCTTGTTTCCTCAGCAAAAAAATTGCTGTGGAAAACTGGTGTTTCTACGGCAATTGCTGCGAAGCCTGTTCAATTGTGTAAAAATCATCAGGGGGCTGAATATGGTCTCAGTTGCCATGTATATATAGTATGCGATGAAATGAAAACTTTCAAGTAACTTTAACATGTGAAAGTAGTTCGAGATACATGTGAATATAATCACAATCAATGTGCAGAATCTTCCACTCAATTAGATCATGCCAATATCATGAACCATGAGAATGCTGAGAAAAAACCTAGGAAGTGAGCAGACGACTTGCTCAATATGTATAGTATGAATGAAAAGATGCAGCATAACCATAAACTAAGTATCTCATTGCTTCTATGTTGATGACACCAGAATCTGACATCAGTTTCTGGAAAGCTCTCACAGACAGATGTCAGACTCTGATGTCATCAACATAGAAGAAGGAGAACACATAGTTTCTAGTGGTTATGCTGCAACTTGTACTGTAAATTGTAAGATTAGCAATGCAGCCCATTGCAACCCACATGGTTTGATTCCTTGTGTAACCTGGAAGTTGAGCAATTTCTGCCACCACAAGGCTTTCGGAAGAAGCCATCCTCAGCAGTATTTTTGCTGTGGATATTTTTAGTTTCCTTGGCAGTTTTCCTCGGCTCTGCTGATTGCTGAGGGTGAATTACCAGGGCTGAGTACTGCTATATTCTCAAGGAACTGCACATGGTAAGGGCCCTGCACAGCTTCTAAATTCCATTTGATTTGATTTGAAATTGTCCTGATGATTTGAATTGATTAGTGTTGAATTGTGCTGATTTGGAAATTTTCAAATCATCAAGATGTTCTGAATATCTTACTATCTGTCTCCTCTTGAATTCTTCTAGCATCAGGTCTCCTATACAGGAGACCTGATGATAGGAGAAGCTTTCAAGGAAGTTCTACTTCCAAAACTGCTTTGATTCTGTTTTGGAATATTCTGCTTTTTTTGTCCCCCCAAAATAAATTTATGGTGGACTATTAAAATAGCCAGTGTGCATCCATCCCACTTTCGTTTCCCGATGATAACTTTAGTTATAGTTGACCAAATGAAAAGAATTTGGTATGTACTTGTATCAATATAAAATACAGATCAAGTTCGATTCGGGTGCAGCCCAACAATTTTTGCCAGAGTTTGCCCCTTTTTCGACTTTGAAAACTCTATTTTTTTCAGTTTCCAACCAATAAATTAATCTGCAATTGACTGAATGAAATAAAATTTGTTGTGTAGGTGTATCAACATTAAATACAGGTCATGCTGAAATCTGGGTCTGGTCTGACATTTTTTGCCAGAGTTATGTCCCTTTTTTGACTTCGGAAAATTCCTTTTTTATTTCAGTGGATGTATGGCCAAACAGTCTTTTGTTTTTTATTAATTTGCACAAACAACAGAGGCACCATTGCCTATAATACTTCAGTGGAGACTGACAATAATTATTACTGAAATAAGGTTGAATATCTACAATGTGAAGAGCATTGAAATTTCATGCCCTGTTTTTGTGTGACTTCTACATCAGGCAATGGCTGGAATTGTCTTACACTTGATTAATAATGGTATCCCATACCTAAACCATCCATAGAGAAGCACTGATATATTCTCGAGGAACTCCACATGGCTGGAGCCTTGCACAGCATCAAAATTTCATTTGATTTAATTCAAAATTGTCCCGATGATTTTTTTCATTTGATTCCTGTTGAGTTGTGCTGATTTGGAACTTTTCAAATCATCCAGATGTTCTAAATATTCTACCCAGTGTCTCCTCTGAATTCTTCTTCTATCATCAGGTCTCCTGTACAGGAGACCTGATGATATAAGAAGAGTTCATGGAAGTTCTGCTTCAAAAACTACTTTGATTTTGTTTTGGAATATTCTGATTATTTTATTCATTTGCCCAAACCGAACAGTCGCCATTGCATACAATACTTGAGTGAAGACTGACATTAATAACTGCTGAAATAAGGTGCAATATCTTTAACTTAACCCCCTACACTCTGATGTCAAAATACCAATATTTCAAGTAGCCATTATTCCCATGATGCAACTTGAAATTTAATCAATTCAGTCTTGTTTGACAGAGTTCAATGAACTCTGTCAAACAAGACTAAATGGATTAAATGTCTAGTTGCATCATGAGAAAAATTAGCAGCCTGAAATTTTGAGATTTTGACATCAGTGTGCAGGGGGTTAAAGACCAGTGAGATTTGATTAGAAATTTTCTGCCTGATTCGATTTGGGATTCAATTTGATCTGGAATTTGAAATGATCAGTGCCTTACAAAATGGCTTGAGAATATGCAAGTACTGTTCTAACAGATAAGTTGATTTGAGTGCTAGGCGCCATGGTCATGGCTCTGTTGAAAAGCGCTGAGAGCCATTTTGGAGTCCTTATACTGTATGAATTAGTTTGTTGGTAAAGCAGCAAGAAAATTGTTTATAACATCTGTTTTGTTACAATTTAATGGAGAGTGCCAACAAAACAATTATAAACAAAATCTTGCTAAACTAGATCACACCCCTGGCTTGTTGCTTGTTTGAAAAGAAATAATGTTTGAAAATTAATTTAGCTCTCTACTAGTTAATTGGCATAGCAGCTGATACCAAAATAGAATACCGTATTGGTAACACATGCCTGTGGTGATGGTCTCTGTTGTAGAATAAAGCTAAACTGATTTTTTAACTTGAAGCTTGTACCTCAGTTATTCTATAATTCTGATCAACTGATCTACAGAATTCAATGTAAAGTTGAAATGTAATTGGTAATGTAAATGTTTATATTTCTAAGTGTTTGTAATTGTAAACATTACTTTTTTTAAATTGCAGTAATTGTAATCTTAATCAGAATCATAAAAATTGTTCTGGATGATATGTAGATGTTAGCTCTTGAGTTTCACTGCCCAAAACTAAAAAAAACATGGTAGCTTGTAGCCATTTTGGATTTCACTGTAAAGGACACCATGTAGGCAATATTTCTCCATCGAAATTTTTAAAAATTTCATATGCTAGTTATACCCCCACTTTCATAGAGAATGGGTGGTGCACTGGATTATATGTATCCATCAGTCCATCTGTCTGTCCATGCATCTGTCCATCCATGCATCCATCCATCTGAAGTGATATCTTAGCAATGAGTGGATTGGTTAAATGTTACATATCATGCAGGATCCAAGAAATTAATGGAAATACTTGTACTTCATTGTGAAATTTTTTTAATGTGATGTCCAAAAATTAAGAAAAATATTCTATGTTCAATGAATAGCTTGTTTTGTGTGTACTCACTGAACCTATTGCCTCTAATGCTGAAAACATCAGTTTCATAATGGGTGCTGTAGTGACAATAAGACAAAACCTGATGGCTCACATGTCGATGTGGTTCCAAACATGCATGTGAAATTTCTAAATCATTGCTTGAGGGTTTCAGGCTTTAGAGTGTGCTAAAATATTTAGTGTTGAAACTAAGATGGCCACAAGCTCAATGGGAAACTTTTTGAAGCCTGGAAATAAGCAATCTGTCATTTGCAGAATGAAGTCCCCATAGGGTGAATTTGCTGATGCTATCCCATAAAGTGGACCAGTTTATCCTCTGGGTACCTCTTTCTATTTAGGCCTGATACCTTGATTTAAATTGAGGTTTACAGAGGGTAAAATTAGTGATGCTACCCTGCTGTGCAGGGTAGCATCACCAAATTTAACTTTCTGGGCCCTCATTCTGCTGATGAAAGTCTGCTTATTTCCAGACTTGAACTTTTTTATGTTATTTGACTGAGCTCTGTTAAACAAGTTATTCCAGATTAAATGCCAGAGTTGGATGTAATGGGGTCAAATAGGTCTCTAAATATAGGGAATTTAGTGGCTGTCAAAGTAATTCTTAGATATATTTCAATATTTTTATTCAATTAACAGGAGTTTGTTCTTTAACCTTGGTATATGCAATTAACAGGGCAAATTTGTCCTGAAGGTATGATAAATCATTTTGGTGTTTGGAAGTATTATACATTTAATATGTATTATGTCCACTGTATGCTTGTGGAGAATCTTTTGTTGTGATGAAACTCATTTTGGGCGACTTATAACTTTGAGTTGCACTTGTGCGACGAGTAGCTATACCTCCTCAAAAACGAGGTAAGTCACAATAAAAGATTATATACAGGTACAATTAGTACATAATTCTTTTATCTACCATTGAGTTAACAAAACACATAACCATGCCTTCTCAAAAATAGTTGTTAACAAACAAAATGCCACATTCAACTGATCAAAATAGTGAAACTCCATTTTCATTTCTTTCAATCCAGTGGCACGTGAGAAAATTCCCTCAACATGAATGAAGATGTACATGGTGATCAAAAATAATCAAACACACCCTAAGTTTGCTTTTTCCTTTCGACAATGATATTTCTAACCAAATTCAATTCAATTCATGAGGTCACCCAAAAGATGAGCAAGTGGTTTGCAAAAACGACTAGAGAATTATATTTTTATAGTGTGCAAGAATCTCTTTAAATACATGACATCATTTCATTCATAATTTTTAAAGAAGCTTGCAAGCCACAATGAGATAGACATTACGTTTCAAACTTTTCATGCTGTAACTTTCAATTTTGCAACTCACCTTCATCTTTTCTTTTTTTTGTGTTTTGTACAATGGATTGTTTATGCACTGGATCAAGCAATTCAGTGAAACTTAGAATATACAGTACGTGGAGAGTGTATTATCACTAAATCACCTGCAGAGTGGATATTCCACCCAAACAATAATTGCAAATTTGTTGCAAAGCATAACAAGTACAAGCAATGTTTCAACCAATGGATAACCCGGAGGTCCATTGGTTGAAACATTGCTTGTGTTCTTTGCCCACATGTACAGAATTTGAAAGTGATACTTTGGGTGATAACTCCACCCCCTGGGTGATTTTGTTACAATCCACTCTCCACATACTGTATATTGAGGCAAACCAGAAACATTGTTCATTGCAGCATTACACGTTTCTGAAGGATGTGACTTGTGATTGCCTGTACAACTGAAATAGTGATTTTGTTTCACACGATGTCATGTGACTTTATCGCTATTGCAATTGTGATATAAGATCTTTTATTGCCTAATTTTTATTGCCACTGATACTGTGGTTTACAATTGCATTTTTAGGTAAATGGAGATAAGGCCTAAAAAAGTTAAAAATCTGTTTCTCAGGCCCTCCCACATGTTCCTTTTGGCTGCTGCGTACTCTCTTTTTATAATGAATGCAAACATATACAATTAAAAATTAAATGATTTATGTCTGATATTTTACCCACGTTAATAAAATTGATCAATTTCTCCCTTAAGTGCTACAAGGCTTTGCAATGCTTTAGCTTTTGCTTTTGAGATCGTGTTTCTTTTAAGCTCAACACTAAAAAACAAACCAGAAAAACCAGTCTTGAAATAATTTATATTTGATTTCTTTTTCTTGCAGGCCAGGCCCCTGTTTCCGCATCAGCACCTCCTCCAGCAGCAGCTGCAAGTGGAGGACCAGCACAGCCACCACAACAGGCTTATGGTAAGTCTTCATTTTAACTCAGAGTTGAATTCATAATGTTGAAGTCCTCCATAACACCTTTGCCCAACATGATACAGTGCTTGTTCCTGCATGATTTATTTGTTTGTGTATTTGTCCTTGCTGATGAGTATTGAAAAAAAGCCTCTGCACTGTAACTAACCTTGTCTTGAATTTCAGAACTGCTGATAAAATTTTGGTATTAAGAGTATATACCCTGTTGGCATTTTTGTCCCGAGTCCCCAGCAAATTGACGAACAGCCCCTTTTATATTGCATTGAAAAAGTTGTCCCAAGTTTATTCTTCCTTAAGAACTGTATTGGAAGGCTGCATTTATTTTGACAGTGTTTTTACGTCATTGTTGGCTGCCTGTACAGGCAGTCAACAATGATGTAGAAACACAGTTGAGTCATCTGCAGAGCAGTGTTCACACTGGCTCAATATTTAAATATGCCAAAGCTGAATATTTTTTGTGCCAATGGAGAACTTTTTGTGCCAAATGAGATTTTTTTATGCCATGGGTATTTTATGTGGAAGAACTATAAAAACATTTTTTTCATATTTTATTCAAGAAAGATCAAAAGCATAAAATTACATGAAATCAAATATAACATAAAAGGCATTTTTAGCTCAACTTTAGCGAAGCCAAATTTGAGCTTTTGTCATGGCCCGTCGTCCATCGTCCATCTGTCTGTCGGTCCATCTGGCCATCTGTCCGTTTGTCCGTACGTCAACAATTAGATACAGCTCGGGCTAGAGGTCGTATTTATGAACCGATCTTTACGAAACTTCTTGGGTACCTTTGTTATGACCGTGGGACGAGAACGAGTGTTCTTGGGTGCGGCCCAAAATTCAAGGTGGCTGCCAGCCACCATTTTGTACCGACGATGCAGAAATCTGTTTTTTGTACAGAACTTCCATATGAAATCTCTGATTTTGATAATTTTTTGTATGAATGTTTAGTACCATGGGATACATCACATATAGTACGGGTTTTTTTCTCGTGCATAAATTGTGCAAATTAGACTAATTTTGATGTTTTTTGGTGTTACTTTCAGCACTGTAAGTGCAAAAGACAATATGGCTCGGGCTAGAGGCCGTATTTTTATGAACCGATCTTTACAAAACTTCTTGGGTACCTTTGGTATCACCGTGGGACGAGAATGAGTTTTTTGGGGTCCGGTCCATAATTCAAGATGGCCGATGGCAGCCATTTTGTACAAAGTTAGGTGCAATCAGATTTTTGCACAGAACTTCCATATGAAAGCGCTGATTTGAATAATTTTTTGTGTGAATGGTTAGTACCATGGGATACATCACATATAATACGGGTTTTTTTCTCGTGCAGAAATTATGCAAATTAGATGAACTTTGATTTTTTCAGTGCGACTTACACACAGTAAGTACACATGTCAATACAGCTCGGGCTAGAGTCTGTATTTATGAACTGATCTTCACGAAATGTCTTGGGTACCTTTGTTATCACCTTGGGACGAGAACGAGTGTTTCTGGGTGCAGTCTAAAATTCAAGATGGCTGCCAGTGGCCATTTTGTACGGAAATTAGGTCTAATCAGTTTTTTGTACACAACTTCTATACGGCTCAGACTAGAGGCCATATTTATGAACCAATCTTTACGAAACTTCTTGGGTACCTTTGTTATCAATGTGGGATGAGAGCGAGTGTTTTTGGGTGTGGTCCGAAATTCAAGATGGCCACTAGCAGCCATTTTGTACCAAAATTAGTGCAATCAGTCTTTTGTACAGAACATCTGTATGAAAGTTCTGATTTGAATAAATTTTTGTATGAATGTTTAGTAACATGGAATACATCACATATTGTAAGGGGTTTTTTTTCGTGCAGAAATTATGCAAATTAGATGAACTTTGATTTATTCAGTGCTACTCAAGCCTGTATATAATTTTTGGGGGAGTGCCGGACAAAATGACAGGTACAAACTGACTCTTGTCGGACATTTAGAGACCCTGCCGGACAGGGGTAAAATCTTACCTGCAAAGAAAAGGTGCCATCCACTGAAATTAGCTCCAGACTTGACATTCTAATTATAATTAAGAAAATATATAACACATACCTTGAAGGGTTTATACCATATCATTGATATTTATTTATTTATTTATTGGTGTTTAAGGTCACATACTTATGCACAATGGCTAATCGTGACCGTGACAGTTTTACGGGTGGAGGAAGCCGGAGTACCCGGAGAGAACCACCGAGCAACGACGAGCAGCTGTCAGCTCCCCAACATCGTAACTCTGAACTCTGCACCGCAGCACAGGCAGGGTTAGATTGGTTGAAGACATGCGCACCATCGACGTGCAGTACGCCTCAGTACACAGCGTCATCGTGCTCCCTAATCATTGATAAGTCAACGTGACGACAGAACTTTGATTGAAAACACTGCATTCGGGTTGTTTTTGACAATTGTGAATACGGAAATTCAAATCAAGGGGAAGCACTGCATGTTAGATACGTTGCGGGAGTAATCACCTGGGAAAGTGTCCATCTACAAAATCCTTGATTTTTATACTGTACCAATGACCCAGACTTAGCTGGTGCTAACTCTAACAAAACCAGGGCCAAACACAAATTTTGCCCCCCAATCCCCCAAATTTGCATCCAAAACAAAAAGAAATCATGTCCTAAAGGACCTCCATACTACGCCTCTACTGCGCATGCGCAGTGACGCAGTCGTCCCGAAATTGGCGCCAATTATCATTCTCTGTTTGGCCCTTCATCAGTCAACATCTCACTGATCTTTGTGCTTGTAAATCTCAGTTTAAAGGATGCCAGACACGTAATTTTTGGAGAAAATGTGATTCTAAGGAGGATAGAAGGAGGAGAGGAAAAAGAAGTGGCAAAAAATAATCAGGGCTGTACTTAAAATTTTTTGATGAAATTATGTTAAGTTGCCTATTTTCGAGGCATGGGCCTCTTGTTGTCATTCTTGCTAATTGTTGCACTGCTTATTCAGTGTTTCCTCTCCCCTAGCCTTCTAAAGTCCCCCCTGGCAATTCTCCCATGCTTTTGGCATATTTTTGAGAAATTTCATTTCTAAAATTTCCTGGGAGAGTTGCTTGGTTACAGAATGTTTTCTGTTATTTTCCCCATAGTTACGTTTTCACCCATGGGTGTATAACGTTTGTGTTCTGCATCTTCCATCTGATGTTCTACAGATTCTCCCCTGGGAGTCTCTGTTTTGCATCAGATAGAGTGTAATTGATGACTGATTCCGGGCCAGTTTTTTCAGTGCCTGGAGTCATGTTTTCTAGTGTGTTTACACTGTTTGTTTTCATTGGCAACAGCCTTTTTTGAGGGGGGCTGTTTGCCTTTGTGGTAGTTTATCTCATTATAAGATACATTTATATTATCCGAAAGTGTCTCATTAATTATTTTATATAAATTTAAAATTTTTGACCACACTTTGCCATCGGATCCATCGGGGTTCAACGTTACTTTTCAGCAACTTGGGCTTCTCTGAAAAAATATTTTTTCAAAATTATTTTGTTTTGCAATTGTTTTTTCATTTATTAATGGATCATGTTATTATGTATCTTTGTGTCAGGGGTTTTTGCGAGTAACTAGGACTTATTGTTGTTCTTTCACAATGAAGGGACGTTGTTCAAATTGTAATAGGAAGAAATCTTCCTCTGACTTTCATGATCATTGTATTAATTGTAGTCAGTGTTCTCGCATTAATCCCTGTCCTATATGTGAACATTGGGATGAGAAACATTGGAAACGTGTGTCACGATATGTTGTTTCTGGAGAAAGAGCGATACCGGCTCTTTCTCCGCAAGATCACTCTACTCTCTCAGTTTCTATTTCAGAGGAACCAGAACAGGGTGATGTTTCCATGTTATCTTCTTCAAGTGTGCGTCCGTCGTCACAAATGAATTAGAGCTAGCGGCAAAAGTGCTCATGGAGATTAGACAAATGTCGTCCGCTAGGTCGCCCGGTGTAGCGTCCATTCACCGAATGGTTCGGCAGCCGGGTTCGTCCGATGCGGTCCAAGAGGAAATTTTGGGTGATGCGAGCACTATAAACATAATAGATGCACACCCAGTGACGGCGGATAGTAAGCGAGAACGGAGGAAGCCTTTTAGTCCGGTTCATAGCTCGTCCAGGTCCAGCCGGGCCGCGAGCGAGAGAGGTCCCTCTCTCGTACAACAACATCTGGGACCAGATGTTGTGGTACAAAATGTGTCTTTAGCGGAGCATACGTCCGTCGCTCGGGACGCTCCGTTGTATAAGCAGTCCGCAGAGACTGTTAAGGCTTCCTCTTCTCGTCAGCGCACACGACCGCACCTTGGCTGCGTGACCGCCGATATATTACCAGCTTCGCCGATGAAGGATTCTTCGGCGACCAGGTCACACCATCCGGCAGCCAGGGATTCGAGACCGATGGACTCCGGACGTTCGCATAGGAAAAGTATGCGGGAGCCATCTGATGCGGAGCTGCCCTCGGCGAAGCAGCGAAAGACTTCGCCTCCGCAGGTCTCGACGCCGGACATTCTTGTGCAGATAGCACAGCTTATCGCAGCATCCCAGCAGCCGACAGAAACGGTGTCGGATCGAGAATTATCCGACGGCGCTGGGTCGGTACGCTCCGCTGAAGCATCGGGGGCGGATGACCGGGAACATCGTGAGGTCCGACCGGATGGTGAAAGGGATACGGATGACTTGGAGCTATCCCTTTCGGAACAACATAAAGCTGCCGTGGACTTCATCCGGCACTTTCTCCCTCAAGTTGTTCCATCGGGCCAGACTGCTGCGCTTCCGGACAAGAGAATTATAGCGTCATTGGACTCTGAATTTTTTGAGCGGTTCAGGGACATCGCTCCCGAGTTTCCGTCGCAGTCCAATAATGTTGCTAGAACATTTGAATTATTGAACGACGCTATATTTAAACTTGCTTCCAGGGCGGGGAAAGCAGGTTTCTTGTCCGCTAATACTCTCAACCTGCCTTTCATTAATGCAAGGAATAAATTCGATATGGCAGGACAGGGTATACCGAGAGTTTCTCTGCGTATGGACGACGAGGCGGAAGACTTAGAGCTATCATTACCGTCGTCAGCTTCTATTCCAACCGCGGTGTTGGAAACAGCTATTGCGTCTAACAGAGCCAATTTAGATGCCTTATCTTACGCAGATCACCTTCCTAAGGCGTTATCACTGCGCCTTCAAGGGGAAGAGTTTCAGGATATACAATCCTCTTTAAGACTTCTTTCAAGGGCAGTAGCTTATTCCACGTGTAACTCCGCCCTTTCAGTGGCAAATCTGGAGTTGGTTAGACGTGACGCAGCCCTAGCTACATCCACACTAGTGGATTCTAAGGTGAAGAACTCTCTTAGAGTCGCTTCGGTCTCAGGAGAACTTCTCTTTGACGGCAAGCTTTCCGCTATTTATGATAAAATTAAAAAGAAAGCTAATGATTCTCTGTTGTTCAGATCGGCTCCTAAGAAGTCGGATACTGCAGACACGAATAAGACAGGCACTTCTGGGTCTAATGCGCCCAAGAGAGGTTCCTATAGAGGTTCCGGTGCGTCCTCTTGGTCTTATTCGAGAGACCGTCAGGATAGCGACTCTCGTTCGGGACGTCCTTCAGGCCGGGACAATCGGTCGGACGCCCCGAGATCGACGAGGCGAGGTGCGGGTCGTGGAAGACGTGGTTTCTCCTACCGCAGGCCTCGCAGGTCCAGGAGGTGATGGCTTAAACCTCTATCGCGTTCCGGTTGGCGGAAGGTTGTCAAGTTTTTCACAAGAGTGGGCGTCGATTACGGACGACCCTTGGGTGAGAGGAGTGACTTCGGAAGGTCTAAAGATATCCTTCAAACGAAAGCCTCCATTAACTCGAAGTCCAAAGTGGACTCATCTTCCGTCAAATCCACAGAAAAGAGACGCTCTGTTATCAGAGGTGCAGTCTCTTTTAATGAAGAACGCGGTAGAGGTCGTAGAAAACCAGGAATCTCTGGGATTCTACAGCCATCTGTTTCTGGTTCCGAAACCAGACGGCTCGTTCCGTCCAGTCATAGATTTGAGCTGGATAAACAAGCTGATCGTCGCTCCGAAGTTTTATATGGAGACGATTCGATCGGTCAGAGCGAGTATTCGGGTGAACGATTATGCAACGAGCATAGATCTCAAAGATGCGTACTTTCACGTCATGGTACATCCGACATTCCGAAAGTATCTACGCTTTGCAGTCCTGGGAGTGGTGTATCAATTTCGGGCGATGTGCTTCGGATTGAATCTAGCACCCTGGGCTTTCACTCGGGTAATGAACTCGGTAATGATCTACTTCCGAGCTCATTCGTCTGCGGTAACGTCGGCCTACCTGGACGACATTCTTCAGAGGTACGGCAACGAGTTAATGCTTCAGAACGATGTTCAGAATCTTCTTCTATTGCTCCGACGTCTCGGTTTTATAGTAAACGAGGAGAAGTCGGATCTGGTGCCGTCCAAGTCATTCACTCATCTGGGAATGAGCTTCGAGATGCACAACAATCTCGTTCGTCTGCTGTTAACCAGAGCGAAATTAGTCAGTTGTTACGCTCGCTATTGTCTGCACGCAGACAAAGTCACGGCGAGAGAATTTATGAGACTGATAGGTCTGTGCGGAGCCGCCGCGGATCTCATTCCGATGGGGCGGCTACGCACACGTCCTCTTCAAATTTTCCTGACTCAGAATTGGAGTGTGAAAATTCATTCGCTCGATGTAGACGTTCTCTTGTCAGATCAAGTGAAACAAGAGATTCAGACTTGGGCAAACATTCAGTGGTTAACTCAAGGAGTTCCGCTGCAGTTGCCGGATCCGAGTTTTACCGTTATGACGGATGCCAGTCAAACAGGTTGGGGTGCATCATTAATCCCAACGGATTCGAGATGCCAGGGTCTTTGGGATCCGCAATTCCTGTGCAAGCACATAAACATCAAGGAAATGATGTCAATTTGGCTTGCGTTACGTCACTGGATGGACATTATTCACGATGCTCATGTCCAAATCCTATCCGACAATACGACAGTAGTGGCGTATATACGGAATCAGGGAGGCACTCATTCAGTTCCGTTGTTCAATCTAACGGAAAGAATCCTTCTGTTTGCGTTAGAACATCACGTTCTTCTTTCGGTCCGTCACATACCGGGTCGTCTGAATGTGCTAGCAGACTCCCTTTCACGAAAGGGTCGCTTGTTGCCGTCGGAGTGGACTCTCAACAAACAAGTATTCAATCAGATTTGCTACCTATGGGAACGGCCAATGATAGACTTATTTGCGACACATCTCAACAATCAGTTGCAGACGTATGTGTCTCCGTGTCCGGATCCAAGAGCATTTGCAGTAGACGCTCTGTCGATCCCTTGGGACGGAATGATAGGATATGCGTATCCTCCAGCGCCGTTAATTCAACAAGTATTGCTAAAGATAAAACAATCTCAATGCAAGATTCTGTTGGTAGCATCTCTGTCGCCACAGAGACCGTGGATAAATCTACTCAGGTGTCTGTTGTGGGACCTACCGCGGAAGCTTCCTCCACGAGAGGATCTTCTTTCGCAGGGGAAATCGTGCCAACTCCATCACAACCCGCAAGGTCTCAACCTTCACGTTTTTCCGTTGTGCGGTCCTTCTTGCATGGCAAGCACTTTACAGGACGAGCAGTGGACGCGATTTCTAACTGTAGGAGGACCTCCTCTTCGCTAAACTATGCGGCTAAGTGGAAGGTTTTTCGTCGTTGGTGTAGGGATCATTCTGTAGATATATTTGATCCCTCTATACCAGACATTGCAAACTTTCTAGTATACTTGTCTGACGAAATCAAACTGCAGCCTGTTACTATAAAGGGTTATAGATCTATGTTATCTGATACCTATGCACATCATGATAGTTTACAAATTGGATCTAATGTCTCTTTATCGAAGTTGGTTAGAAACTTTTCGATAAATAGACCCAGAACTCTTAGATTAATTCCTAAGTGGAATTTAGCTTGGGTTCTCCTTAAATTGAAGGAAAAGCCATTTGAACCTCTTGGGACAGTAGATTTCAAATTCTTATCTTATAAGACAGCTTTTCTCTTAGCTTTCTCTTCTGCCAGAAGAGTCAGTGAGCTTCATGCACTATCGGTGGATGATTCTCATTATCGTAGTGTTGGGAACACTATCACCTTCACTACTAATGTGGGTTTCTTAGCTAAGAATCAGGCTCCTAATAAATATCCGGAACCTATTGTTATTAAGGCTCTTCCGTCTTCAGACGGGCGTAGGCCTTTACTCTGTCCTGTTAGAGCACTACGTATCTATAAACAGAGATCTCAGTTTATCAGAAAGGGACGGAAACGTTTCTTTCTGTCTTTGATGCCTAATAGAAAGGACATTTCAGTCCATTCTATTGCTAGATGGATTCAGTTAACTATCCGTACTGCTTATGAAGATTTATCTTCTTCTCAGCAGTCTGTGCTTAAGATTTCTGCTCATGAAGTAAGAGCTCTTTCTACTTCCTGGGCTTATGCTAATAGTGTTGCTATTACAGATTTAATGAAGGCTGCTTATTGGTCTCAGCCATCCACATTTACGAATTTTTATCTCAGAAATATTGAGTCCATTTCTGGAGACCTGCATTGTTTAGGTCCGTTATCTGTTGCTCAGAATGTCGTCCACTAAACAGTTGCAACTGTAGTTATGCAGGCTTTCTGTTCCGGCAGTGACTCCGTCCGGCTGCCCTCTTCGCTCTGGGCTATTTGACCCAGGGCAAGGGGAAGGGGGGGGGGGGGGGGGGGGTGTTCCCTTAGGTCACCTGCTTTATAGTGAAAAGCAAGGGAATGCCTCCTCCAAGTCAGTATTTCTGAGTCGCTTCCGGGATGGTTTTAAAGTGTAATATTAATGTTTAAATTCATTCATGTCTTATTTTTAAAGTGTAGCTCGGTGTGAAGCATTTGTATATGTCAAGTGTCAAACGGGCTTTAATATACAATACTCGGACACTTTTAAATGATTATAAAGAGTCTCAATTCTCTGGACTACTTTATTTATTGGCTTGCTTTAAAAATAATTAGTATAAGGGTTATACTGGATGTTAATAGAGAACATGAATGTTATTGTGCTCAATTATTAAGGGTAGTGTATCTTTCTAATTTAATATTAAATAAGAAAGATACATGTAAAGCGTCATACTCCTTTTCTCCTTAAGGGGTTACCTCTTTACTATATAGTTGAGCTTATTGGATTTTCCTCTATGTCCTAGGCCCTCCAGCCTGTTTACTATTCAGCTAAGTCTGGGTCATTGGTACAGTATAAAAATGTTAAAAAATTTATAGTAATTTATATATTTTTTATACTTACCAATGACCCAGACGGGGATGGCCCTCCCTGGAGTTGGGAACTCTTGCCTCCCCGCTGAGTACATAGCGCTGACCAGGCACTGCCAGTAAGAATGATAATTGGCGCCAATTTCGGGACGACTGCGTCACTGCGCATGCGCAGTAGAGGCGTAGTATGGAGGTCCTTTAGGACATGATTTCTTTTTGTTTTGGATGCAAATTTTGGGGATTGGGGGGCAAAATTTGTGTTTGGCCCTGGTTTTGTTAGAGTTAGCACCAGCTAAGTCTGGGTCATTGGTAAGTATAAAAAATATATAAATTACTATAAATTTTTTAACTTTTATATTTTTGTTTTGCATTGAATTTTTATAACGTGGTATACGGAATTCGTAAATGATAAATAGATGTGAGCCATAATTCACCCACCATTCCCACGCGTCACTGCCCACTTAACTATGAAAATTGGTCTCGGACAGAGTGACGGGCGCAAGCAACTGGCCGTCTGACAAGCGCATAATTGTGTCGGACTTTGTCCGTGTCCGACCTCTTAAATCCAGGCTTGGTGCTACTTACACAATGTAAGCACACATGTCAATACGGCTCAGGGTATTTATGAACCGATCTTCACAAAACTTCTTGGGTACCTTTGTTATCACCTTGGGATGAGAATGAGTGTTTCTGGGTGCGGTCAAAAATTCAAGATGGCTGCCAGTGGCCATTTTGTACCGAAATTAGGTCCAATCAGTTTTTTGTCACAAGTTCTATACAGCTCGTATTTATGAACTGATCTTCACAAAACTTCTTGGGTGCCTTTGTTTTCACCTTAGGACAGGAACGAGTGTGTTTTTGGGTGCCTTTGTTATCACTGTGCTATGAGAACAAATATTTGGGGGTTCAGTCAGACCCACTCTGGGACTCAAAGATTTTTTTCTAGTTTAGCATCTGACTGTCACTCACCTTTACAATACTTTACCTATACATTTGTTACAGGCAACGGTCAGTATTTATGTACAGACCGTTACAATACTTTATATGTACCTTTGTTATCAGGTCATTACCTAGATGTTTGTCATTGCTGTGTCACATACTATACATGTACATGCCTTTGTCTTGACAAGTTGAGCTACAGTGTCATTGACACTTTCATTATATAAAAATTCACACCTTGACAATCTATACAGTAACTGATTGACATGTGGATTGATACCCTTGTCATTTTATTACTGTGTAAATCTTTGATTTTGGTCAATGGGAAAGTACCACCAACAATTAAAGACAATCTGGTCTTTTGTTTGCTGGTGAAGAAACAAAGCATGCCTTGTTTACACAATACATGACTTCTTAATCTGAGGTCAACGGTAAGGACAACTGGCGAGTGACTGGTCATTGTGTACACAAACATACAATACAGCATACATAATTAGGCGTGATTCAATAGATTAATCTGATTTTGCAACTCTTCGCTAGGAGCCCAGAGTTAGGACTTAACAGCTTGATGGACGAAAATTAAGAATATACCAGGTTCGTGATTTTGAATTTATGTGCCAAACGCTCACATTTATGTGCCAGATTTTTAAAAAAATGTGCATTTAGCATATGCCAGCATGAAGCAGAGGTGTACTTGTATATATGGTAGTTGTTAACATAAAATTATTCTGAGGACTTGAGTTTTAAACTAAGGATTTTACCCATTGCAAGCTTTGCTGTTACATTTACTTTCTTTCATGACAAGACCAAATGTTGCCCTCATGTCATGTGAAGCTCTTGAGCCTCTCAAGAAATAGTGCCAAGTGTTTGAATTATGAACAGCAGGAAAATGGGGTGGATATTTTATTCTGAATATCCATCAGCTCATTTCAGCTGGTGATGTTTCCTCTAAAGCAAGCAATAAAAGAGTATTTACCCCCTTGTGTGCTAAAACATATCAAGGAGATTCTTAATTTCTCCCAGGTTAAGAAAAAGTTGTATTGAAATATACTTTACAAATGAAATTTAATAGGAAACAGATTAAATTATAACCTTCAGCAACATGCTTACATGAAGTTCAACAGTGAAAAGCAATCTATGTTTGACACAGACTGAATTCTTCTGGGACATGGTTGATTTACTCGCCTTACAGCCTGGAGAGCACAGATGAAACATTTCCAATCTATACTATGAATGAACCAGAATGGTACAACCACCTGACACAGTTATCAAGTTTAACCCCCTGCACACTGATGTTGAAATACCTAAGGTTCAGGATGCAAATATTTCCCATGATGCAACTATAAATTTAATCAATTCGATCTTGTTTGACAGAGCTCAATGAGCTCTGTCAAACAAGATTGAATTGGTTAAATTCCCAGTTGCATTATGGGAAAAATGGCTACTTCAAATCTGGATATTTTGACATCAGTGTGGAGGGGGTTAATGACAACACACTGGAAATAAATAGAGGATTTCTAATGAGTCGTGAATTCATATGAAATTTCTGTACCAAGTTCACTAAAATCGATCTGAGACAAGGCTCATTGATTTTAGTGAATGAAGTTTAGAAATTTCATGTCAGATCATGACAAATTTGAGATTCTTTTTATCATAATGACTAAATCTGGCCAAATTTTAGTATTTTTTTTTTAAATTTGCCTCAAAAACAAAGCATATGACCCTTCAGTGGAATGAGCTCATTGAGATTGTTCCATTGAGGGTTCATAAGCTTTGTTTTTGAGACAAAAATGAAAATATATAATTATTCAGGAAATGTTTTCTGCAAATGTCACCTGCTATTTGCATTAGGTAAACAGTTAATGAAAAATAAGAGAAGATTAATTCAACTCTACTTCCAAAACCAACTCAATGTTATGGCATTGATTTCTGATGTCATTCCCATCTAGAAGGTTTCACATGATTTACATTGAATGTCAAAAGAAGAAACTCAAGATTGTTGTATTTTGTGGGGTTTTTTATCCCCCCGAAAAAAAATTTCGGGGGATATAGTCGTCACGCGTTTTTTTTTGTCCGTCCGTCCATCCGTCCATTTACATTTCGTTTCCGGATGATAACTTCCCTTGAAATAGTTTGATTGTAACCAAACTTGATATGTGGCTTAAACATATAAAAATACAGGTCAAGTTCGAATCCGGGTTCATCCTGATTAATATTACCAGAGTTATGCCCCTTTTTAATTTAGAAAATCTTATGATTTTTGGTTTCCGGATGGACCACACTTTTTTCGGGGGGATCAGCTGCCCCGTGGATGTGGCAGCCCTCTAGTTTCTATGGATTCCTGGCTGATTTGTGACATTTAGTTGAGTAAACAGGGTGTGTTTAATCAATAATCTATGTTCTTAAGACTTTTTGAAGAATGCTTTCAGGCATTCTGGAACAGCTTTTGAATTATTGAACCCAATAAACTTCACTTTTGTCTCATAACTGCTCAGTAACTGCACTGAACAAATATTTGGGAGACATTTTGAAATGATGATAGAATGCTGCTCACAGCACTTTAGCAGAAGTCACCATGACAGCACAGTGAAGGCACATATTCTGTAATGGTTGATTGGGCACATCACTATTCCATCACAAAATTGTGCTTTGTTACCATTGAATTAACTTGGCCATTAGCGAACTCAGTGGTTACTAAACACACCTCCCCACAAAATTGGAGTTTCACTCAAGGGACTATCTCCAATTTGTGATTTGGAAATTTTGATAAAATGGGTGACTTCACCTACCTCGATAATCGTACTCTCTGTGGCATAGCATGATTTATTATACACCAAACGATAGATATATATAGAAAAAATTGTGGAAAGATATAAATTGCATTCCCCACTGTGAAGATATAGAAATTTTCACTTTCAGGGTATCAATCAAAATGGCTACTTTCAAAGCATCACTTCAAGAGGAATACAAGTCAAATTATCACTGGAAATTATCAATTTGTTCTAAAAATGTATAATTAGAAGAAAATCCAGTGTTCTTGAGTGGATACCGATCATTTCCAGCAATAATTCAACACATATTCACCTTGAATTGATGCATGAAACGTGCCAGCTGAATCAGATTGCATGATGCTACCTCTTCTGAGTATTGATCAAATCATTTCCGCATATCAATGCGCGATGTAGGCCGGACTATTATAGGCAGCAATCAGCTGTTTACTTTCATGCACCAATTCAAGGTTGAAACCGTGGAATTATTGATAGGAATGATCAGATTCTTATAAAAAGCACATAATAAAAAGAAAATTTAGTGTTTTTGAGTGGATACTGAAAATTATCTCACTCGTGACCAAGATAAATGGTTAATTTCACTCGTGCAAGTGCTCGCGAAATATAACCATTTGTCTCAGTCACTCATGAGATAATTTTTGGTATCCACTCAAAAACACGAGATATCCTCTATGTATTGTAGTAAGTTGTTTTAAAACATACATGTTCTTGTTTGCATTTAGTTTCTTTAAAAGCCTATAGTCACAACTTTGATACTTTTTTTATAGCCTTGGGTGTTTTATAGAACCTAGTTGCATGATTCTGATGTTACAGACCCTATATGTTACATCAAGTTTATCACTGTTTATTTTCTGCACAATTACATATTGACAGAATTACATATACATTTATAATACATTGTATATATCTGGAAAATAAAATATGCCTATCAACTTTATCGATTTATTTTGTATGTAATATATTTTTCCCATACAATACTGCAAATGTGCTCAGGCCTGAAAATAAGCAGTCTGATATTTGCAGAATGAGGTCCCTAGAGGGTGAATGTGATAATGCTATCCCATACAGTGGGTCAATTTATCCTCTGGGTACCTCTTTCTGTTTAGTTTTGAGCCCATGATTCAGATTGAGGTTCTCAGGGGGTAAATTTAGAGATGCTACCCTGCTCTGCAGGGTAGCATCACTAAAGTCACCCTCTGGGGACTTCATTTTGCAGATGACAGTCTGCTTATTTTCTGGCTTCAATGTGCTTATATTATATCTTAGATCCTAAATTTCACATAGTTTCCCAAAAGCAACTACACAGTTCCTTTTGATACCCATTTTTTTCAGAATTTCAAAATTTTTTCCACTGGGGTGAACCATGATCACGCTGGCAGAACAACCAAATCCCTGGATATGCGTCTGCTTACCACTGCATTCTTTTGGCTCAACTGTATTGCATGTTCTGTAAAATGTGACCAAACTATGAGCAGAACATGTAAAACTTGGCAAAATGTTTTTGACTACCATTTAGTTTCAGCCTAAAACATGAACCATTTTAGGGGGAGAAAGTACTATTTAGACTTAACTGACTTTTCTAACAGTTAACCCTTTACCCAACGAATCGCCCGCATCCGCCTGCGTAATATGCAGATTCAGCAGCTGAAAAAATATTATTTTTCGAAAAATTTCAACAAAATCATATCATGTGACCCCTCTTTGGAACGAGCTCATTGGGCTCGTTCCAATGATGGGTCACATGATATGGTTTTGTTGAAATTTTTCGAAAAAAATTAAAAAATGATATTTAAATTAATAAATTTTGATATCGTCTGCGTTGGGTAAAGGGTTAAATGATGTTTTGTTATTTTTCTTTTTATTTCAGGTGGTGCTTATGGAGGTCAGTGGAGTGCTCCCCCCTACCCACAGTATCCAATGGCAAGTAGTTATCCTATGCCAAGTATGCCATCAGCCTATAATCCATACAACCCATACATGAGTGGACCTCAAGCAGGATACCCTCAGCAGCAGCCAACTTCTGGATATCCACAGCAGCCACCACCAGCTGGCTATCCACAATATCCACAACAATATCCGGCGCAACAGTATCCTCAGAATCCACAGTATCCCACTCAGAATCAACAGTGGCGATGAAGAATGAAAAAAAAAAAAACATTTGTCAGACATTACCCTGAGCAGATCAACATTTGCTGGCCATAATGTGAAACTATTACTAAACATCTGCAGACTGACAAATAGTGCTATAAGTTTTTTTTTAACTAGGAAGGCAGTTAACTCTGAAAATTTGTTTTGTGAATTTTTTGGGTTTCATTTTCTTTTTGGAAATGAATTCCCTGCTTAAGAATCATCTGCACATTGATAAGGAAATATCCAAATTTTGAACTACAAATTCTTCCCAAAATGCAGTTAGAAATATTACCAATTCAATCTTGTTTGACAGAGCTCATTGAGCTCTGTCAAACAAGATTGAATTGCTTAAGTTGCAAGCTGCATTTTGGGAAACATTTGTGACTTGTAATTTTGAGATCAGAGTTGAGAGGTTTGAGTCCTTGAGATATCCTAATTGATGTCAGAACTTACTAAACAATCACAGGGTCTCTATGAGACCTAAAAATGCATGAATTTTAAAACTAAAATTCCTGGCCCTTAAATCTGCTTGAAAATTCAAGTATCTGCGAAACTCGTTGAAAAATATATTTTGGTAATTGTTTGGTCCATTTTAGTGATAGTGTATACTTCTAAGCAGTGCTTTAGTATTGTTTTTGTTTCATAAATGACATTTTTTTTATCCCCGGCAAGAGACCTGCACCTGATTCAATATCTTTGGGAAGCGCTTTGAGAGTACGTCCCAAGGATCAGTGGCAAGTGCAGGTATTATCTGTTGAATTTTTTTTTTTCAAAAAAGAGGGAAGTTCTCTTATTCCACTTCATATTTCTATTTCTACTGTATTTTTCAAATGGAATTAACTTTCAGAAAAATGTTACTGGTTAACCTGCGATGGCATCTTGTGTGGCTTCTGTGGAGTATGACAATTTTTACACATTGTGATATGAGGCATTGGTTTGGAATATATCTACAATATTAGCTTACAGAGATGTATGTAAACTGAGATGGAGAAAATAATTTAAACTCTTAACCCTTTGAAATGGAGAGACCGTTTTTTTTGCCCCAGAAAGATGATACGTCATAATTTCATTAAGTAGGATTGGTGCCAAGTGAATTTGTGGAGTAGATCAATCAATATGTTTAACTAGTAGAGTGCTGGAAGCCCATATTTGGGCTTTATTCTGAAATGCAAGTGCTTCAGCTTGAAGGCTTCATTTATGGAGGGAAGGCTTCATATTACCTTTGAAGTTAAATAATTTTGTCTATTAGGATTTGCCTTGTTACAATTCATGAGAGAGTGCCCATTGGCACTCTCTCATGAATTGTAACAAGGCAAAGACACATGAACAAATTTTGATGACCAAAAATAATTCAGCACTCTAGCAGTTAATATTAATTGGGCTACCCCCAAATAATGAATATGGACTCTTCCAATTGCTGCCATTGGATTGACATGGAAGATACCATTAGGATTCACAGGGTTAATGGCCTAATTCCAACTTGGTCACTTTTTACTGTAACAGAACATGTGTCCCAACATGCAATCTTACTCAAAACTTGTATTCTAAGTACCTTGGCAGTTGTTTCTAGGCATGTCTTGGCTGCCTGTATAGGCAGCCAAGACATACCTAGGAACAACTGCAAAACCACAGGAGGTAGTCTATCAAAGTGCATCAAAAGTGTATAAAAAATATTCAGACCTTTAACTGGTAGAGTGCTAAGTTTTTTGGCTTGTTAAAATTTTGTTCACATGTTATTGCCTTGCTACAATTTATGGGAGAGTGCCTACAGGCACTCTCCCATAAATTATAGCAGGGCAATTCCATCCAGACTAAATAATATCACATCAAGAATTAATCGAAGCACATCCACAGAATATCAAGCCTTTAAACTGAGGTACCTGCACTTCAGGATAAAGCCCAAAAATGGGCTTCCAGCACTCTGCCAGTTAAGGGTTTAAACAAAGATTCTATAAAGTGCTTGAAAATTTCCCTTGAAAAGTCATAGATTTTTCTTTATTTTTACAGGGTTGTACGAACCCTGTAGTAACTTTAATTTATTCCTTCTACCCAAACATGACACACAGCCTTCTTACTGGAATAACCATATTGATGCACATGATATATACATTGATCAAAAAAAAAAAAATCCTGAACGCCTTCAAAGAGAGCTGGTCTATTTTTATCATAAGTGAATATGGTGTCCACAATAACATGTACATAACTTATTTCTATTCTTAGCAACACTATGGCAGTACTTATCTGCATGTTTTCTTCTTTAAACTTTATGAATATACATAGTTGCTTAAAGTAACATAGTTTATTTGTATATTTTGAATTTAAGATATTTAAATGTTCGTAGCTTACATTTCTAAAATTTTAAAATTTGACATCTCAACTCCTGGCCACCATCACTTTCCTGCCTGCCAACAAATGCCAATCAACACCTCGCTTCTCGTCAAGCTACCCATGTCAATTCAGTGATTTAGTTGGGTGTCATAGAATTTAATTAGTAGAATACTAAATTAATTTTAGTGGTTAAGAGTTTTTTCATGTATATTTGTTTTAATCACAGTTTTTTTTGAGAATGTCTGAAAGACTCTCTCCAAAAAATTGTAATTAAAATACTAACTACTAATTAATACAGAATATGAAGCACATGAACAGAACATAAAGCCTTTAAAGTAATCATGACACAAGCTTTTTTCAGCAATGTACAAATATGGGATTCTCACACTTTCACCCTTAACCCAGGTTTGTAGTCATGAGAGCTGTGATGGGTGCGAACCTCCACACAAAATTGAGTTCCATTTGAGGTAGTATCTCCCATTTGAAAATTTTGATAAAATGGGGCAATCTCACTTTCCATGATACTTCGATTTATCACAGTGTTAGAGTACAGTGTATTGGGCAAGTTGTTTTAAAAAATAAATGATCTCATTTGGATGTGGTTTTTCTGTGAATTGCTTTGGCACTACTTTGATATTTTTTTTATAGCCTTGGCTACAACAAAAAGTATGAAAGAGCCTAGGCATTTTACAGAAACTAGTTGCACAGTCCAAGTGTTACAGGCCCTATACACTACACCAAGCTTATTGCTGTTTAATTTCTGTCAGAACCACATACTAACAGAATTACATGTACATGGTATAAAACATCTGGACAATAAAATATTCCAAGAAAAGTTAAAAATATGTTTCTCAGGCTCTCCTGCATGGTCCTTTTGGCTGCTGCATGCTCTCTTTTTATAACCAATGCAAATATAAAAAAAAATAAAAATTAAATGGTTTTTGTCTGATATTTTACCCAAGTCAATAAAATTGACAGTTTTTTCCCTTGAGTGCAACAAGGCTTTGCAATGCTTTTGCATTGCAAAGCCTTGTTGCACTTAAAGGATGAAGTACACCACCACCCATGCTATTCTGTTGATTATGAGGCCTAAAACATAAAACAAACCAAGAATATGAACTTCAAATGGCAAAGAAAAAATTACAAAAATAAAAAATAAAATGGCCACCCGCATGCAATTCTACAAAACTTGGCCTGAGAAACAGAAGATCCACTTTGTGTGGCCTAAATTTTATTGGTCTATTTTGTATGCAATTTTAGACATATAATAGTGCAAAAGTGCTTATGTTTTAGATCCTAAATTTCACATAATATTTTCCCAGATGCTACCACAAACCTCCATTTGATACTCAGTCTTCAAAATTTTGTACATTAATCTTCGCTTTGTGCACCTCCACAACAAAATTCTTGGCTTCGCAACTACAACCCTCTCCACATTGACATCAAACTATCAAAATGTCAATTGCCAAGTTGCATTATAAGTAAAATTTTCTGTGTCAAATTTTGGTATTTTGCATCTGTGTGGAGAGGGTTATACAAAAAATGATGAAAATATGATGGACCTTTATATTTCTTGACATATGCAGGTACAATCCACACACATACTACCTTGTGTGCTGGGATTTTGAGGAATTTTTCGAAATGATACAGAAATTCAGATAACATTTTATTAATATAGAAGCCTGTGGGTAGCAGGCACAAGGCCAGTGAGTGTCACAGACACTATGGTATCATTACTTAAGTACAGGTATCAATTGTTGATGAATTTCATTATAAAAAAACAGGTTGAGTGGGATGAAATGGGTTAGGCAATCACATTTTTGCAAGACCTAAACTTTCAGGTTATGCAAATTTTAAATTTTGGCAGGCATGTTGAATTGATAAAAAAAAATTGATTTTAAATATCTTTGTTTTTTCCCTCCCCATCTGGTGCAGAGCGCCTGTGATTATGAAATGGGGGAATTCCTTTTGAAAAGAATCACATTGGATAGATAATTGCTATATTTCTATCCCATATACAAGTACATGAGAGAGTTATTCCTTGTGGATTTGGGTATTCCTTGTGGATTTGGGTTAACCCTTTACCTAACATGAAAAGCAGATGACACTTGCAAAACAAAATTCTTGAATAATTCATTTTTTGTCTCAAAAACAAAGATTATGTCCCCTCATTGGAATGAGCTGGATGAGCTTGTCCAATGAGGGGTCATAACCTATGTTTTTGAGACAAATAATGAAAAATAATTGCCAATTTTTGAGAATAGTGCTGGCCAGTTTTGGCTGTTACGTTGGGTAAAGGGTTAAATTAATCGTCTTCACTTCCCTGTGGGAACTTTGGGATGTGTGTCAGTGCTTGTTTACTGTGGTAAACATGCTCTGCTTTACTGGTAAAAGGATATCCTCTGAAATGGGTAAAATGGGTATAAACGATTGGATGGACTTCAGTCACTTGACTGTATAACCATGTTGTGGTCACGATTAGGCATTGTGCTGAAATATATGACCTTAAACACCAGTAAATAAATAAGTTGTCTTAACTCTGCTATATTTATCTTGTCTGGCACTCTGAATTGAAGATTATTTCTATATGAATATACAATGTTGCTTCCATGTAGTTGAGTAAAGTAGCATAGTTTAATTGTATATTTGGGGTTCAGGGTACATATGTGTTCGAAATTGGGGTTTAATCCATGGAAATTGGGAAGGTGCTTTTTGGGGACTGAGGATACACTGGGGTGACCAAAACTTGACAACTTTTATAACATTACATTATAATTCCAGGTAGGTCAACAGATCTTTGATGCCTGACATTTTTCAGCCACCATACATCTATTGAGGACCATGTAATTGAGAAAGAAAAAAGATCCCTGAAAACTCCCCCAAATCAAACCTTGAGAAAAAAAATGACTGACAACACTTAAGGAATAAAATAAAAAATCAAATTTTTTGCCTAAGAAATGTAGCTTATAACACCTCATTGGAACAAGCTTGATGAATATGTTCCAATGAGCAGTCAGTCGTAAGGAATGTTTTTGAAACAAATTTTTTTTTTGGTTGAGTTGTGTTAACAACTGAGGCCTATGGTTTGGCGATGGTCAGTGTGCTTCCGGACAGGCAGGCATCCAGGTGGCCTCACACTGTTAGCACAATAACTTGAACAAACGTTCTCTGATTTGACTAATATTTGTCCTACAGGTCTTTTGCAATAATATCTCAAGTGATTTTGAAAGCTGGCCCAGTCTGATTTCTCGTTGCAGACTTATGTGCCTTAATTCGTCAATTTTATGAATTTTGAGCTCGTTAGACAATAAGTTGAAAAGATGTTCTCCAATTTGACTAATTTTTGTCATACAATAATATCTCAAGCAAATTAGCCTGTTCTGATTTCTCGTTACAGAGTTATGGGCCTTAATTAGTCCTTTTTTATGAATTTTGAGCTCGTAAGCATCAATTTTTATGAACTTTTAGCTCAGCGTGATGACTTTTCTGATTTTCATTAGAGGGTGCATGAAGATAGTACAATGTAGGCACAACTCAGTGCTTGCATCTCTTGTTTTTAAGTATTGATTGAAATTTGAGTGAGGTAAGAGATTAAAGGAAAATGGGTTTAAAGAAATTAACCCATACCCAGTGAGGAGGACATCAAAATTTATTATTTTAAATATTTTTCTAATTTTTAATAAAATTGAAATGAAACCATATCAACAAGCTTCTTCCAGTGAGGAGTCACATTATAGGGTTTTGTTAAAATTGTTTGAAAAACATTTTTTTTTTCAACTACTCAATTTGTATATTACCCAGGTGGATGCGGTTGATTTGTTAGTATCATTGGTTAATCGATTAATTGATTAACCGTTTCAACTCTACTGTAAAGTGTGAAACAGTATTTATTTCTCAAAATTGTCTTGTCAGCAGTAGAATTGTACATGAACAAAGTTTGATGGCTCTGCTATAGTAGAAAAGTTCAGCTGTACTAATTTAATAAGACCTGGTTGTGATAAGTTGGTAACTGCATTGTGTCTTTGGGCAAGACACTTAATTTTGGTTGTGAGAAAGGCTCAGTTGCTGAAAGTAACCTTACCATTAACCCTTTACCCAACGTAACGTCCAAAACCGCCCAGCGCTATTCTCAAAAATCGGCAATTAATTTTCAAAATATTTTCATTTTTTGTCTCAAAAACATAGGTTATGACCCCTCGTTGGAACGAGCTCGTCGAGCTCGTTCCAACGAGGGGTCATAACCTATGTTTTTGAGACAAAAAATGAAAAAATTTAGTTATTCAAGAATTTTTTTTGCAAGTGTCGTCTGCTTTTCATTTTAGGTAAAGGGTTAAATAAGTAACCCTTTACTTAACAAACCAGCTGCATCCTTCTGCATAATATACAAATTCAGAAGTTGAAAAAAATTATTTTTAGAGCTGAAATGGTTAAGGGGTTTTCTTGATCGATTAATCACATGAATTAACCTTGGTTAACTGATTAATCACTTGTCCAAATAGATATTTGAATAACTGCCATACTATTGATGATTTACACTATGAACCCTTTACCCAATGTAACAAACAAAACTGACTAGGCCTATATACAAAAATCTCCATTCAAATTTATTATGTTTTCAATTTTTGTCTCAAAGACATAGCTTATGACCCCTCATTGGAATGAGCTCATTCCAATGAGGGGTCATAAGCTATGTTTTTGAGACAAAAATTGAAAATTTTTAGTAATTCCTGAATTTATTTTGCAAGTATCGTCTGCGACCCGCAATGCCTAAAGGGTTAAGAATGACCATTTCAGCTACAGATACAGTATGATGATCATGCAAGTAAACAAGTATGTCAGCAAGTAACTTGCATGCTGTTCTCTGTGCCATATAATTGATGTGGGTCAGTGTGACAATGTTTGCCTGTTTAGGAGCAAGTTTGTTAACCCATATAATACAGTAGTTCAAAAATAACGGTTAATCGATCAATTATTTTTTGGATCAATCAAGATTTTGATCATTGATTAATCGGCTAACCATTTCAGTTCGAATTATTTTTCAAAACATTTCAACAAAATAATATTATGTCACCCTTCATTGAAACGAGCTCCTCAAGCTTGTTCCAAAAAGGGATCACATGATATGGTTTTGTTGAAATTTTGTGAAAAATTTGAAAAATAATAATTAAAATAATAAATTTTGATATTGTGTGCACTGGGTAAAGGGTTAAACAAACAAATAATAAATAGAGGATATCTACACTGTTTTAGTGAATGACGTGAATTATCTGATGAGTGTGTACCTGAAAGTTTTATTTTTCACAAGCACTTGCGCAAGTGAAAAATAATACTTTCAGGTCCACACGAATGAGATAATTCCGGATATTCATTGAAATAGTGTAGATTTTCTTTTATTATATGCTATGTGACATTTTGCTGTGCAATATTCAGCCCAATTTCACTACAAACACATACATTTCAAAACAATAAGAAAGATCAGCTGATCGTTCAAGGCAACATCATGCGCCAAAGCGTAATGGGATTTAGGAAGCTACTGGAAAAATTCATCGTGTAGACCTAAAAATATTATTTTTCACTCGCGCCAGCACTCGCGAAAAATAAAACTTTCAGGTCCACACTTATGAGATAATTCCCAACACTGACTAAAATAGAGTAGATTTTCTTGTTATTATATGCTACAAGACATTTTATTGCACAATATTCAACCCAGTTCGACCCAACATATGCATGTTTCTAAACAATAACAAAGATTGGCTGATCATTCCTTCAAGGCCATGTCATTTACAGTTAAAAAATTAGAAGTCCTGTCATGAAATGCACACAAATAACACGTTGATCTGTGCGTTAATCTTCGCGCTGTGACCATTATTAAGGCTATCAAATTTTGTACATATGGCCTGTGCACAAGCAATGTTTCAGCCACTGGACCTCCGGGTAACCTGGAGGTCCATCGGTAGAAACATTGCCTGTGTTTGCTATGAGTAACAAGGAGAACCTGCCATGCTTTGGATGCCATTCAATATGGCAATTGCCCACAATTCCTACACGCTATTAAGCCTAGATAAGCGCACAATTCATGATAGGACTTCTAGTTTTAACTGTAGGAAGCTACTGACGGATATTTCTTGATATCCATCAAGTCAATGGATATTTATGGGTAATACTTCTATTTATTATATGCTAGCCTGTGAATTATCGCAAATTATCTAAAAGATATTTCTTGATATCCATCAACTCGATAAATATCAAGAAATATCTTTTAGATGATTTGCAATAATTCACAGGCTAGCATATAATAAATAGATAGTAGTATTACTCATAACACCTGTGAGAGCGCTCTGGCAAACAAACTTTAATGAGTTTTACTTTCAAGTCTTTTGGGGCTAAACTGGAATGTGGCCTGCCATCAGTATTTCTGCCTCCAAATGTACAGAAGGTAGCAAAGGGTGATCAACACAAGTTAATGGGCTTTATTTGTAATGCCTATTGGCAGGGACGTAGCTAGAGGGTATGTGTGTGTGTGTGGGGTGGGGGGGGGGGGGATTCTCACCCCTACCTCTCAAAATTTCTCCCAAAATCAAGATAGTTGTAAATATTTCAGGCAAAAATTCCAACAGTTGGAAATTTTCTGAATGTGAAAAAACAGCTGAACTGGACTCTGGCCTGCTGTCAGTATTTCTGCCTCCAAATGTACAGAAGGTAGCAAAGAGTGGTTCACACAAATTAATGGGCTTTAATGCCTATTGGCAGGGATGTAGCTAGAGGGTGTGTGTAGGGGGGGAGGGATTCTCACCCCCCCCCGCCCCCCAATATTTGTCCAAAAATCAAGATAGTTGCAAATAGTTCAGGCAAAAATTCCAACAGTTGAAATTTCGAACCATTGTTGTAACCGAGGTTTTTTCCGAATGTGATATTCCATTTCCATGAAAATTCCAGCCGCCGACTCCAACAGACAGAATTCTGATCAGACAACGCAAGATTTTCTGACTACTCAGTGGCTCCAAGGTTAATTCCACAACCGTGTTCATGTCACACATTTTGTTCTCTTTTATATGCAATGCACTCACAGACTGCAGTTTGTATTTGGACTCAAACTGTGCCCCCTGTGAGGTTGTGTCATGGACTTTTTAAAGTTATGACCAAAATTGTGCACAGTTTTCTTTGGCTCTGTACTCTCATGAAAGACAGATATAGCCAGACTGAAAATTTTGATTTGTATGTGGCAGTGTTGAATTAATATCGCTCACATATTGTGACATATAGGCTGAATTAGTTAACTCATTACTCATACTTTGTAAGCATAATAAATGGTTGTTTGGCATTGAGTTCATTTCAAGATTAGTGTGCTCACAGCTCAGCGCGACCTCATATTTGAGATGATTAATTAATAAATTATTGGTTGAATATTGATTTTTTTTAGCATTCTCGAGACATGGACATTCATGTAATTGACACAATGCCCAATGAAAGTAGACAGGGCCTACTAACAGACTACAAAACCACAAGAAATTGTCATTTTGTGCTGTCTCAAACCTTCAAATTATGTACATATATATTTAGCAGCAGTCATTTAAACTACATGAAAATACTCTTAGAATGCCCTAAAACCAACTGGTACAGTCACTTGGAGTCAACATTGGGGGAGGGGGAGCAGTGGTTAGTGGGGTAAGGTAGGGGACACCACCCTTTAAGTGTCCAATTTTCATAGATCTACTCCCCCCCCCCCCCCCCCCATTGAGAACCTCCTAGCTACATCCCTGCCTATTGGGCTAATCAGGATAGCAGCCTGCTGTGAATTTTTCTGTTTCACAATGGTATTCAATTGCTTAGATTGGAAGGATCCATTTTTAATCTCCCACCGAATTTAAATATTTAGAAATTATTTTTTTTATTCAGTATATGTGATGTGTTTAAAAAACATTAAATTGTTGATGAAGTTTGTAAATCACAGTGCCAGCTCATGATCAGTGAAACCACAATATATGAATGTTTTTCTTGCCATATAAATAGTGGATCCTTAATGAGTAACAACATGACATAGCCAAAGATTCAGAAAGTGACCTTAAACACCAATAAATAAATACAAGTTCCAATTTGATATTAAATTTCTGAACTGAGTTCATTAAAATTGATCAGAGTCAAGGATTACTGTGGTTAAGATCAATATTCATTAACTCTTTACCTAACATAGCCACCAAAAACAGCCATAAAATAACCAGGATAAGTCTACTACAGCCTAAAATATCTTGTGAAGTTGTTCAATCAAACCATACAAATATGATATCATTAGAACCAGCTCATCGAGCTGGTTCTAATGATATCCATATTTGTATGGTTTTATTGAAAAAATGTGAAATTTGATTTCGAAAAATGTGAAATTTAATTTATTTTTTAAAAATACTGTGTTACGTGAAGGGTTAACAAGTTGCAGAAATTTCATATCAAATCATGATGAATTTGAAAATTCATTATGTCACATAATGTGTAAGTTAAACATTTACCTAATGTAATGGAAAAAACAGGGAGCACGGTGGCTCAGTAGGTAGAGGTGCAGGCTGCAAACCGAGAGTTCCTCGGTTCGAATCCCACCTGCGGCAACCGCATTGTGTCCTTTGGCAAGACACTTCATCTCCATTGCCCACGTGGGGGCACAGTGATGTTGTGTACTAAGGTGTACTGCACGTCAAAGGTGCATTTGTCTTCAACCAATGCTAACCCTGCATGTGTGGAGTTAGTATGTTTGGGAGCTGACATTTGCTCGCCGTTGCTCGGTGGTTCTCTCCAGGTACTCCGGCTTCCTCCTCCCATAAAACTGTCACGGTCAGGATTAGCCATTGTGCATAAATATGTGACCATAAACACCAGTAAATAATAAAATAATGATAATGGAAAAAACAGTCAATGCCATTCACAAAACTCACAACCAAATTATATTTTTTTAGTTTTGCCTCTGAAAATAACTTAATAGAACGAGTTTGATCATTCCAATAAGGGGTCATATACTATTTTTGTGGTACAAATTTGATATTTTTTAGTTATTCAGAAATTTCTTTTGGAAATGCCATCCTCTTATTGTGTTAGGTAAAGAGTTAATGGAATATTTGACTTTAGTTCTTATTATAGTACAGTCGCTGTGGACTGGTCGTAATGCACGGGTGGGTAGTGATGTCCATGCATGCGTTTACCAGGTAATAAAGATCACCATCAACAAAATTTTAATTAATGGTGCTTCAATAATATTTGATGATTATTCCTATAATTAGTGTTTGGAATTTGATATTATTGCGTCAGTGCAACTATTACCCATCTGTGGAAAGTGACCAATCCATGGCAGCCGTACTGTAAACCAACTCACAATGTTATGATGTTGCATTGACTTTCACATCAAATGTTTATAAGATGTGTTGGCTCAGTGGTAGATGGTGGTAGATTGTCGGACTTCTGTGCTAGAGGTCCTGAGTTCAATCCCATGTTGTATCCTTGGGCAAGGCACTTTATCCTGGTTGCCTACATGGGGGCACGATAACGCCGTGTACTAAGGCAAACTGCACGTCGATGGTGCACATATTTTCAACCTGCTGTAACCCTGCTTGAGCAGAGCTTGAACAGAGTTAGAATGTTGAGGTGCTGACAGTTGCTCATCGATGCTTGGTGGTTCTCTTCGGGTACTCCGATTTCCTCCATCCATAAAACTGTCATGGTCATGATTAGCCATGTTGCATAAGTATGTGACCTTAAACAGCCCTGAAAATAAGCAGTCTGACATTTGCAGAATGAGGTTCCCAGAGGGTGAATTTGATGATGCTATCCCATACAGCGGGCCAATCTATCCTCTAGGTACCTCTTTCTGTTTAGTTTTGAGACCCTGATTCAGTTTGAGGTTCACAGAGGGTAAATTTAGTGATGCTACTTTGCAGGGTAGCATCACTAAATTCACCCTCTGTGGACCTCATTTTGCAGATGACAGTCTGCTAATTGTCTGGCTTGACCTTAAACACCAATGAATAAATAAGATGTGTTGCAGATGATATTTTCATAATGGGCTTTTTGATGGTGATTGTATGTCCATTGCACAATAGTGTACAACAGCTGCTACTGACAATTTAAAGGTAAGTTTTGGCTTGAAAAGCATGATATATTTGAGTCATTCATAGAATATTTATGTTTTCTATACAACAGTTGCCTTATTGGTTAGTTGGTGAAATGTCATTATTTTGGAAAGATCTTACCAGCCAAAACAACCATTATCAATATGGGTCACTTCTGTTTAATGTTTTATCTAATGAAACAGATATATTCAAAATCGACATTCAAGTTTTTATTATTTTTCAATTTGTCTCTCACTGGATTGAGGTCAATGACATTGTTCCAATGATGAGTCAGAAACTACGTTTTCAAGGTAAAAAATGAAAATATTTAGTTACTCAAACTTTTTTTGAGTGCCATCTGCTGTTCAGGCAAGCTAAAGGGTTACAGATATTCATATATTTTACGAATTCATGGCAAGTTTTACCTGCTAGTCATGTAGATATCTGTGGTTTAAAAGGAAGAAATATTTTCATTCTTTTGAGACAAAAATAGTAGGTTCCTTCATCTTTATATTTTGTTAACTCTATACCAAATGAATCGGTTGGATCCATCAGCATAATATACAAATTGACCGAATAAAAAAATAATTTTTGTAACAAACTTCAACAGAACCATATCATATGGTCCCTCATTGGAACGGGCTCATTCCAATGAGGGGTCACATGGTATGGTTTTGTTGAAATGTTTTGAAAGTTTTGAACAAATAATATTTAAAATAATAAATTTTGATATCATCTGCAGTGGGTAAAAGGTTAACTGTCTGCACACTGATGTCAGAATATCAAAATTTCAAAAAGCACATACTACAACTTGGAATTTAATGAATTCAGTCATGTTTGACAGAGCTCATTTAGCACTGTCAAACAAGATTGAATTGGTTAAATTCCCAAAGGATTTTTGGGAAACATTTATTGCTTGAAATTTTGTATTTTGATATTAGTGTGCAGGCTGTTAATTGAAGGGGTGGGGGGGGGGGAGCTTTTTGAGTCGAAAATAGTACACACGGTAATTTCAGCACCCCCCCCCCCCCCCCTCCATCCCTACAGGTTCCATGTGGTAACTCCATTAAGTGGAGTAGTGCTTAATTTCTGTGGTAAACAAATCTTGTTTCACCGATTTAATAGAATCTGGTAAACAATGCATGGAGTGTGACACTGTGAGTCCACTAAAGTGTGAAGCATTGGTGTAAATGCTGATCTTGGCTTGTGTTTGTGGTTCTCATGTTTGGCTTGTGTTTGTGGTTCTCATGTAGCCATACATACTGAAAGTAACCTCAAGAAAAATAAACCAAGCAGGTGGACATCAACCCTCACCCTTGCCTTCTAGACCTGCAGAACTTTGACATCCAGTTGTGATTACACATTTGTCTTCATGGACAACCGGATAGACTACCCATTTGTCCATAACTTGCAAATTTTGCAATTTTGTTTGTATCCACTCTGCGCATACTACAGTTATGTGGCATATTTTTAAATGACTACTTTGCAGAACTGTAGGAAGTGGTGCAGTGCTTGATTACTGCGGTGGACAAGTTTAGCTCCACTGGTATAATAGGTCCTGTCACAAAACACCTAAGGTGGGTGGGGGTCCTCTAAAGTGGGTCACATGATTACAAATGGTTGGTTAAGTTTAGCTCCACTGGTAAAATAGGCCATGACACAAAACGTCTAAGGTGGATAGGGGTCCTCTAAAGTGGGTCACATGATAACAAGAAGTTGGTTAAATTTTACATTATCCTTAGTTGCTGAAAACTCTTGACTGGTAGAGTGCTGTGAGCCCATATTTGGGCTTTATTCTGAAGTACCGGTACCGCAATTTAAAGGCTTCATATTCTATGGATGTGATTCAGATTATCTTCAAAGTGATATTATTTTATCTGCTAGGATTTGCCTTGTTACAATTTATGGGAGAGTGCCTAATGGCACTCTCCCATAAATTGAAACAAGGCAAAGGTTCACAAAGAAATTTTAAGGACCAAAAATAATTTAGCACTCTACCAGTTAATAAATAATATTTAATTTCCCCGTTTCTTTGCCATTAGTCTTTTAACAATTAATTATAAAGAAGTTTTTGTGTAACATTGTATAGTACTCAGAGAGAATGTGTCCGAAACAAACCACTGCGGAGTGAATTTTCCGATGGGAAATAACCCAAACACTGTAAACAATTTAAACATCAGAAGTTCAAGCAAAATTTCATGCAGTGGACCTCCAGGTCCATTGTCAGAACATTTTATTTTGCACTTTTCTTACTGTATATTATTTCAATCGCCTTCTATCCTAAAATGATAGAATCGTTGCTTTGTTGGAAATTTGATGGCTTCTAATTTTTTGAAAGATCACCGTACATCATTCTTATGAATGACCGTAAACATGGTCTCATGTTTTCTATGACTCCGTCTGGAATGAAAATATTCTGCACACAGGGGACATCAGACCCTGATCGACCACATGGACGTGACAACCTTTACTTATTCCCAGTTCATTATTCGACATTCGTTATCAACCGATTTTATCGGTTGATAACGAATTTCGAATAAGGAACTTGGAATAAGTAACGGTTGTCACGTCCTCATCCACCAGTCGTACAAAATTTATAGTGTCCCATATTTATTTCGTCTTTCACACTGGTCCTCACCTGAGGAAGGACAACACCTACTAAGCAAAGACACCACAGGCCTCCCTCAACCTTTCCCACTCTGTTGTCTCCTGCCATGGTTCTGATCTGTGAAGAACTTCAACAATCCAAAACGTCAAAGTTGGATCGAAAGAGGCTTGTCCCACAACGTCCCTGCGCGCCTTCGGCTCGTGAAACCTTTAATCCTTCATTTATTTCGTACTGAGATCTCTGGCTGGTGCAACATTGGTCTAGACGTTTCAAATGTTACACACCAATTCCTTTGTCTTCTCTGGGTTGGTAAGAGTCGTGAAATACCCGAAAGAACAATAGACTAGGTGTTCAAATGACGTCATTTGAACACCTGTACTCACTTTCCATACCTGGGCCCGTGCGTTCTGTGAATTGGCGTGTATTGTAAGTAAGTTACTAACCTCGCTGTCGGTATTCATGAATTTGAACAACTGCCAAGGGAGCGCGGTGGCTCAGTAGGTAGAGGTGCAGGCTGCAAGCCGAGAGGTCCTCGGTTCGAATCCCACCTGCGGCAACCGCGTTGTGTCCTTGGGCAAGACACTTCATCTCCATTGCCCGCGTGGGGGCACGATGACGCCGTGCACTAAGGCGTACTGCACGTCGATGGTGCGCATGTCTTCAACCAATCTAACCTTGTCTGTGCTGCAGTGCGGAGTTACGATGTTGGGGAGCTGGCAGCTGCTCGTCGTTGCTCGGTGGTTCTCTCCGGGTACTCCGGCTTCCTCCACCCGTAAAACTGTCACGGTCATGATTAGCCATTGTGCATAAATATGTGACCTTACACATCACTAAATAAATAAATAACTGCCAACGTGTTTTAACACCTCGCCGCTTCGCGGCTCAGCGTCACATACCGCACGTTGGCAGGTTCAAATTCATGAATACCTCCAGCTCAAAACTATTACATGTTTGACTCACACATCGCTCATTGAGTGCATTGGGTCGCTATCTGCAGTACTTCAGCACTACAGGTGGCGCCTTGACGATATAAAAACTTAGATTTTCATTAGTAGCTTTTGTAATGAAAACAAATTTTGTTCACATAATCAAATTTACGCCACTTTGGAACTGGAAAATGATGAAAAGCATTGACTTCACGCGGACTCAGTTTGTGTTGAGACAGCTCAAAAGAACAACGCTACAAAAAATAAAAAAAAATGGTGAACAGAGTATGTGGTGCTGTTAGAGAAGAGGGGTGAATAATCTTTGTTAATTTTTTTAATCTAAACAAACTGAAACGTACATGATTGTTGTCTTTATTATATTATTATTATCACTTCCTTGTGTCAGAATATGAATATTTAAATGAATAAATGAATATTTCATTACATCTATGTTCTTGTTACAATGACATATTACCACCTTTAACATTGTGTTGACAGAGAATGCTTCAGTCTCAATAGAATTTATCTCAAATACTTGGGGAACTAACAAGAGGCCCGATGGACCAAAGCCCTGCACAAAAATGACGAAGGTGGACATACACAGAACGACACGCGTGTGTTAATGGGTTAATCGATATGGCACGAGTGCCAGCGCGGAAGGATAGAACGAGAGACTGCAGGCGTTTATTTCATGCCTTCACGTCTATAAAAACAATTATTAGAAGGCCACTCAACAAATCATTTGACAACTGTCAACAAAAACAATATATTTTACCGACAACCAAATTTGCGAGGTGAACCCGCTTTACTATTTCGTCCCCTGAGTTCCAATTTGTTGTATGTGCCTACTGGCACATAGAGCACATTGGAACTCGGGGAAACTTTTCAGTTATCGCTAGGGATTCAAATTGTAATTGCGTTGCATGATTTGTAGAAAATTCCAGTGAAATCTCGCTTCTATTTAAAAATAGTCAGTCGACGATTTCCGTTCCGCACATATGTGCAGAACGGATTTTCATTTTCCCGCATGGTTTGATGTTGTAGATGGGGATTTCATAGAACAGGCGTGTAATAAAAAGCAGAGACTCGACCATATTTTCTTGTCACTTTCACCCCCCCCCCCCCTTCCCCGTCGTTTGACCCCGAGAAGTGGAGCAATGATTGTTTACTATTGTAAACAAGTTCAGTTTCATCGGTATAATTGGACCAGATTACCTACCTTTTTGCTCAGAGAACCGCGGCAGCATTTTTATCAAGGTTTGGTAAAACTTATCTTTACATTTGTGTTGTGTTCTTTATACAGCCATACAAGCACAGGTGCTGAAAGTAATCTCAACCAAGGTTCGTGCGCTAGTCATTGAAACTGGAAAATGAACAAAACTATTTCCAGGTCCGGGAAACTCTGGGTAGATTCTGGGGTTTTTTGTCGGGGGGGGGGGGGGGGGGGGTTATACAGGAAAATCCTGGAAAACCGAAAGTTATCTTCCAACATTTGAAGTTTAAAATGAAAAAGTCAGAGTTTATAGTACCGATTTCTGCTAATCTGCATCTCGTATCAACTTGGATGCAAGGACCCCGTTAAACTAACATTTGGTTCAAGTACACGAATATGTTCGCATCGGGGTACAGTATGATGATCACAAAAGCACGCTGTAATTTTCGAAGCGACGGATCAAAACAATCGATAGAATTGCGCCTAATTCGAAATACAATCGCTATTACATCCGCTGTATACACCTGGAACTTAATTAAGCACCCCCTGTTTTATTCGCAGTTGTGTTAATAGAAACTGTCATTACTTTCATGCTATCTTTCAGATGGCCAAAAGTGATTGTTTGTGGAAAGTATGGTCTATTGACAAATGAAAGACAGCACAATAATGAAACTATGCAGTATTTTAATGGCGCTAATCACTCATCGGTTACTAAAGTTTTTGATGGAAAAATGTTCTCTCAACAAGTATGGTGCATGAACGGTCCATGCTGAAACAATGACGGTAATTACTTACCAAAAATGTAACTTGAGATCTCCTGAACACAATAACAGTGTCCGATGTCAGTAGCGAGTGTATCCACCACGTTCCCGGATGACAGCTTGAACCCTCCTCCTAATACTACCAGTGAGCCGGGTGGGGGGGGGGGGCGTTGCGATGACCGGTTCTCGTCAGATCACCGAAGTTTAGCAACGTTCAGCCCGGTTAATCCTCGGATGGGTGACCGCCTGATCGATCGATTCGGTCTCTCGAGTTGTGTCCTTGGGCAAGGCACTTCACCCCGATTGTCCACATGCGGACGCGATGACCCCGTGTACTAAGGGGTACTGCTCGTCGATGGTGCGCATGTCTTCAACCCGTCTAACTCTGCCTGTGCTGCGGTACGGAGTTACAATGTTGAGGAGCTGGCAGATGCTCGTCGTTGTTCGGTGGTTCTCTCCGGGTATTCCGGCTTCCTCCACCCGTACACCATATGACCCCGGCTGTAAGTGTCGTTAAACCATAATAAACAAATACCAGTGAGCCTTCTGATACGGTCCAGAGGCAACTGTTGCTATTCCTCGTGCAATTCAGCTTCCAAATCGGCCAAATTCTGTACAGGAGGATCCCTTTCTTGCACACGACGTCAAGGAATATCCCAGATGTGTTCTAAGAGATTCAAATCGCGGCTCATTGCAGGCCAAGGTAGTGTTGTAATAGGGTTGTTCTGAGGGAATGCTCTCACAGCATGGGAACGATGTGGCCTTGCATTGTCGTCCATGAATGCAGGTCGAGTATCCAACGGGTGGTTGTCAAAATGATTGAGAATGTCCCTGATGTACTGATGACCATTGAGATTCCCACGTACAGTCACCGTATCAAGTTTACAAGCATGAGAGAGGCATACCCAGATCATTACTGATCCTCCACCATAAGGAACAGTAGGTCTGATGCTCCTCACACGTACGCAGTTTGCTATGCCTCCACACTCTTATGCGACCATCTGTGACGTGAAGCAGGAACCAATTCTCGTCTGACCATGGACTCTCCCCCATGAGATTCCTGAGATTCCAATGTTGTCGTGCCATACACCGCTCCAAACGTCGTCTTTGATGCTGATCGGATAGAGCTGGACGCTTGATAACCCTTCTGGACCTCATTTGAGACGGTTTCGAACAGTTCTGTTGCACAAACGCCTTTTGGGGAGCCAAAGGCGTTTTAAAATCCCACTCGAAGCAAAGAGTCCACGCCTAACGAGGCGTACCAGACTCCGATCTTCCCGAGGAGAGGTCTTTTGGGGTTGCCTTGGTCGGTCCTTAACGTCGTTGGTTTGTTAATGTTTTCGGACTGGTCTGCTGATGACAGAATGACTACCTTACCTTATGTTACCTTATGTTGATTCTGAACGCAGGCTGTCGCCTCTATATTCAGCTCCTTGGTACAATCAAAATCTGTTTGGTCGTGGTTCTGGTGTGCGCATATTTGTACGTTTCCCTGGTTAAAAATTTTATAAGCAGGGGAATCGTCGTGAAAATCGTACCCCATGGGGTGGAGTTTCCAGTGGTTGTCAAGTCGATTTTCAAAGCAATAGAGGTTCGGTGCATTCACGATACGTTCTGGTAGGCTATTCCATGATTCTGTCACTCTATTACTGAAGAAATATTTTCTCAGGTCCCTTTTACTTCTGGCTTTTAATAGTTTCACAGAATGACCTCTAGTTCTTGAGTTGGTGCTAAGGGCCAGGAGGCCCTCCGTAACGTTTTGATCATAAATGCCATGTAGAATCTTGTATACTTCAATCATTTCCCCTCGTAAGCGACGGAATCTTAAGGTTGGGAGATTTTGTTTCTTCAGGCGACTGGTGTAATCTAGTAGTTTTAGGTTCGGAAGTAGTTTGGTCGCCCTTCTTTGTACGTTTTCCAGATTCTCGATATCTCGTTTCTTGTATGGTGACCAGATGATATTTGCATACTCTAAGTGGGGACGGACTAGTGCTTTATAGAGAAGTGTAAACGTAGTTTCATCTAATGTTGATAAGGTGCGTCTGATGAGGCCAACGATTGATGATGCTTTGTTGATTTGGCTTTGGATATGGTCCTCGAATGACAGGTGCCCATCTATTATGACGCCTATGTCCTTTTCCATTCTAATTTCCTCCAGGCTGGTTCTTTGTCCGTTGTCATTTTTCATAGTATAGTCAGCCTTGGCTGATTCTCTTCCTCTGTTCCGAATACTTATTACTTTACACTTATCGGGGTGGAATTTTAGTAGCCAGGTGTTGCTCCAATCTACCAGTGTATCTAGATCATTTTGTATCTCCTGGATGTTGGTTTGACTTTTGATTTCTTGGAATAGCTTGGTATCACCTGCAAACATGTACACATCCGACTTCAGGTTGTTTGGCAGATCATTTATGTATACCATAAATAGGACAGGGCCAAGTACCGAGCCCTGTGGGATTCCGCTGGTAACATTGTGCCAGTTTGAGAGTGAGCCATTTAAGTGAACTCTCTGTTTTCTATTTTGTAGAAAGCCTTCGACCCAGTTACATATTTGAGTGTTAACTCTATAGCTTTTAAGTGTTCCTACTAACCGTCTATGTGGAACCTTGTCGAAAGCTTTCATAAAATCCATGTATATAGAATGGATCTCTCCCCCTTCATCCAGTGCTTCAGTCCATTTGTTCATGACATTCAGCAGCTGCAGGGATGTTGATCTTCCTTGAACGAACCCAAATTGTTTTTTACTCAGTAAGTCATTCATTTCTAGGTGTTCAGTGATTCGTCTTCTAATGTTTTTTTTTCCATTAATTTGCATAGGATACTGGTTAGGCTGACTGGACGATAGTTTGAAGGTAGTTTTTTTTACCTTTTTTAAAGATGGCGGTTATCTGGGCATTTTTCCATCCCATAGGAACTACCCCCGATGATAATGATGTGTTGAATATCATGGTCAGAGGTTTGCATAGGATGTCAGATAGTTCCTTCAATAATTTTGGGTGGATACCGTCTGGACCTGGGGATTTTGCTGGGTTCAGCTCCTTTAGTAAGGTTCTAACTTCATCTTCTGTCACTGGTATTGTTTCAGCTTCGATAACCTCCGCTGGCTTCAGGGATGGGACCTCTCCTGGTGGTTCACGTGTAAATACACTAGTAAAGAACTTTACTAATGCCTCTGCCTTTTCTTCATCACTGCTTGCAATTGATGTGTTGCCATGTGCATCTATTGTCTCCAGTTCAACAATCCCAGTTTTGATTTTTCGCTTGGAGTTGACATAATTCCAGAACAGCTTATTATTTGTTTTGATTGATTCTGCGATTTTTCGCTCCTTTCTCTTTCTCTCGATTCTAATCAATTGTTTAACTTTATTACGTGCACGGCAGTATTCTTTGTATTTGGACTTCTCTTTATTTTCCATGTATCTTGTCCAAAGCCTATGCTTCTTCTTGATTGATCTAAGTGTTTCTTGGTTTACTGTAATCTTGCTCTTATAATTCTTGTTTGATGTTAGGGGAACATGTTTCTTCACTGTCTCGTATGTACACATGAATACATTCAGCATGTCTTCCACGTCCCTTCCAGCAAGTAATGTCTCCCAATCCAGATTCAGATCATTTCTAATTTCACTAATATTTGCTTTACCATAGTTTGGTTTACTTGTAAATTGTTGAGCATAGTCCAAGTAACAGATATAGTCAAACTTAAGTACTGAGTGGTCGCTGGCCCCTAGTGGACTTTGGTGTTCAATTTCTGTGATTGAGTTTTCATCGTTGACTAATATTAGATCCAGAAGGGATGGTTCATTGCAACCTCTACTTCTACTGAGTGGTCGCTGGCCCCTAGTGGACTTTGGTGTTCAATTTCTGTGATTGAGTTTTCATCGTTGACTAATATTAGATCCAGAAGGGATGGTTCATTGCAACCTCTACTTCTCGTTGGTTTGTTAACTGTTTGCGTAAGGTAGCAACTCCGTAGGCAGTCTATGAACAAATTTTCGTCGTGATTAGACACTGCACCTCGAGACCAATCAATGTGTGGCATATTGAAGTCACCCATAATTAGAATGTGGGAGTACTTACTATCTCTGATTTTATACATCAGGTTTCTAAGTGGTTCCATGTTTTCGTAGGTAGAAGGGCTCCTGTAGATTGTTCCAACTAACAGGTTATCTTTGTTCCTTAATTTTATCTTTACCCAGACATGTTCTTCAAAATCCGATGATATTTTGATCTCCTCGGCTGTGATTTGTTGGCTGATATATATTATGACTCCTCTTCCGTTTTTGCTACAGTAGTTTTCGGGGAACATGTTGTACCCTTTTAGTGATATTTCAGCTTTTGTAATATTGTATCTACAGTATTTTGGGTTGACTTCAACGATCGCTATTATATCCGGTTTAGCTTCATCATTTAGGTATCTTTCGTTAAGTTCATCTATCTTGTTCATTAGGCTGTCGGCATTTGTGAATAAGCAACTTAGGCTGTTCTTTGCGTATTTATCATCAGGATGCTGTTCGGACAAATTTACATTTGTTGTCAACTTATCTATATTTGTGTTAAACTCATTTACATTTTTCTTCAACGCATTTACATTATTTTTCTTGGATGCTATTGTGCTACCTGATCTGAGGGTTCTTTGCTTTTCATCTTGATAATTTTCCGAGCCCATGGTGGCCCACGGACCCTGTATACCCAGTTTCCCTGGCAGTTTTCCGACTTTTCTTTGGCAATTTCTTGTAATTTCTTAGTTTCCATTCTTTCATTTCTGGTCATGTCGTTGGCCGCTCTTACTTTATTAAATCTGTCCCCTGCACTTTTCAGTTTGTGAAGGTTTTTAAAGATTGGCCCTTTCATTTCTTTATTTGCTAAGGTGACTAGAAGAGGTCTTCTTTTATCCGGTTCCTTCTTCCCCAATCTAATTATTTTTTTTATTCCATTCTCGTCTAATCCAACTCCGCATAGATTAATGATATCCATAAAGTACTGGGTGTCTTTATGTAACCTTGTGTCGGTGTCTGCATCAACTTCCTCAATATTGAAGAAGATTAAATTGGCCTCTCGCAATTTCCTTTCTGCCATTTCTTTCATTACTTCGCCTGTCGGGTCTGTCTTGTTTTCGCTAGCGTTATTTAGAGGGGTTGAGTTGGTCTGTAGTCCATTGTTTAATTTATCCTCAATGACCTCTATCCTCTTATTTATATTAACAGCTTCTTCTTTTGTATCATTGTTGTCTACTTCTATTTTTTTTACCCTTTTTTCTAAGCTTTCATGTTTTGATTTTAAATCAGTTACATTTTTTAATACTTTCTTTATGCCCGGCATTGCATGTGTACAGTGTAGACAGTTCCAAGTTAAATTGCTGTTCGGGTTTTGTACCAAGGCATCATAAACTGCTACTGCCATTTGCGAACATTTCAGGCAGTACCATCCCTCACACCAGTCGTATTCAATTGCCTTATCCGAACTTTTCAATGAGATTTTACACTCCTTTCATGGTGTTGGGTTTGGTTCAGTTGAGGGTGAGCGATTTCGTGAGTTTCTGCGGGTAGACATGTTTAAGCTGGTCATATTTCTTTCTGATCTGTTAAATAGATTATGTGGCAGTAAGTCAGGTCTCACACTTCCCTATACAATCAGTTAGATTAATAAAAAGTTTAAACACTAATTAATTTGTGTAAATAGGGCAGTGAGTCAATCCTCACACTTCCCTCATTGAGTCACCGGAGAGTCTAAAGATTAAGGTTTCGTAAACAAATTATAGCAAGAATTAGGTTTCCTTAAACAAGTTTTAGCAAGACTATCAGCTATCAGAAGGGCAGTGGGTCTGGCCTCACACTTCCCTGTGCTAACAGTTAAATTAATGAGAGCACTAATAAATTGTATAAATTTGGCAGTGAATCATTCCTCACACTTCCCTCATTTGAATAACTGTAGAGACTAGACTTTTAGGTCTCACGCTTGGCATTAATGTTTATACTTCTTAGTATTCTATTCAGCCATAACCTTGCTAATGTATTATTTGGGTGTACCCCATCTAGGTATAAGTTAAAATTGAAACTATGATGATTTTGTCTGTTACTTCTTCTTCTAATTTTTTCTACATCTAGGTAATTTTGGAGATACGACGCCATTTGCTGAATTGGTGTTATGAATCCAGTCGTTAATTTTTCTGATTCGTTCGGACAGAATTTGGTTGTCTAGTTTAAATAGACCTGCCTTAGGGTGGTCTCTGGTCTCGTTCCAGTGGAAAATGCTGATTGGTGGAATTTCTAGTAAAATTACAGTTGTATTTTTGTATTGTTTGCAGAATTCTATAAACTCAGTGAATGTGTAAGTAAGATTGTCTGTGGCACTTGCGTCAGAGTCGTGGCCAAGATAAATAAAATTTCCCTTTTTATTGAAACATCACATGTTCCCAACCAGATATATATTTGTACATTCCTACAAGAATTGTTCCCGGTACATAGAAAGTCTAGCTCTTCTTTTATTTGACCCAGTCTCCCTCTGGTTGTAGAACCACTTTTGCACCACCAGAAAATATTACTGAATTCGTCCGAGTTTCCTTGTTGTTGAATGTATCTGCCTATGCTGGACGAAATAATAACATTAACAAAGGAGTTTTCACCAGGCCTAACACTGCTCGAACAGTTGGTGGCTTGACTGACTATGTCAATTGATTTTTTTACTTTGGATAAACTCATAAAATATTTTAAATAAACATTACACTTGACTAACTGTCTGCTGAACGACCTGGGTCAACTGCTGGGGTAATACTGTCAGCTAACGTGAGGTTATGGTTGGCAATCATGTTTACATATACCACGAAAAAGAAATATGGAAAAGTGTAGACATCCCAAATGTTTGACTTATTAACAGTTTTTCGTGGGAAATATTTGTGACTCCTTGATCTTGCGATATTGGATTACACCCATGATGATATATTTTACGAAATCATATCTTATTCTTCTTGATTTTGATGGATTTAAATAATATTTTTTTCGGACACACAAAAATACGCCCTACACTTCGCGCATGCGCACACTCTTGTTGACTATAGTCAAGTTGCCTTCCAATAGCTTCGAATGGCATACCTGTTGCATGCATGCCAAGGATTTGCCATCTTAGTGCTCCTGACAATCTCCTCCTTGCCATGTCAACATTTATTGATAAAAGAAGTGAAAATTTTCTTGTTTGATACCCAGATATTGCATGTGGATGATGGTGTTTTTGTGACTTTCGTGGGATACACACTTCACGTGGACGAGTGGATGTGTTTGGGGTACTCTATCAACCAGAAACATCACATTTCTCCAGATGAAATGTACTGCAAGACTTATCATGAAAAGCAGACGACACATGCAAAAAAAATTCTCGAATAACTAATTTTTTTCATTTTTTGTCTCAAAAACATAGGTTATGACCCCTCATTGGAACGAGCTCAACGAGCTCGTTCCAATGAGGGGTCATAACCTATGTTTTTGAGACAAAAAATGAAAAAAATAATGAAAATTAATTGGCGATTTTTGAGAATAGCGCTGGCCGGTTTTGGCCGTTACGTTGGGTAAAGGGTTAAAACATAATGATCAGTAACAGCAACTCCACTGCCATGAAACATTTCAGGGGGTGCTTACTTAAGTTCCAGGTGTATAGTTTCTTTGCAGATTTTCACAAAGGACGATTTTGTTGGGAGGAGCGACATAGAATTCAACCTTGGACCCTGATGGTATAGTCCATGCCAGTTCAAAGCCGCCAACTGGTAGAGTGTTTTTTCGTTACTCGGAGGAAGACCAATCAATATTTTCAACGTGTAACCCCGTGACCGCACGTTAAAATTCTTTATTGGCCTTCCACACAACTGAGCAACTATTTACTTTATGAATTCAGGTCCTATCACGATCCTGGACCGGAAAAGCGGCCTTTCGGTTTCAACGGAATAAACACTGCCCCGATGTCAGGATTGTTTGGTACTCTTGGGATACAGATGTACCAGTTTTCAATTTGCCTGTATTAGAAGTTGAGTTGTGACTCGGAGGTAGCCAATGTTTTGCCCATCCTCTCCATTGCGTTGTTGCTCTTTGTTCTGTCTATGGTGTAAAGCTTGATAGTCGTCATTATTGAACATTGTATTCCTTGTACATCGGCACCGATACAGTAGTGTCATCGCTAAATACGAGCATTTTGCCGCTGCGTGTTTTGCGCCTAAAGTTTTGTCAATTCGATTTTGCATAGCATTATTGCTTACATGTGTGAACACGGGTGACTATTTTTTCAGTCAGTTTTGAAACTGCCATCGGTTTTGGTTTTTGAATGACGAAATGAAAGTGCCCGGGAACCAGCATAATCTAATAACTCAAACTGTCTGCGAGTCGAATGTTCGTATGCGCACAGCCGACGTTTTTGCAATATAGTTGCAATGTTGGCAACTTTGCATCACATGATTAAAAGTTTGTTCGATATGATAGATTTAAGATAAGTTGAATGCAGTAATCAGAGTACAGCTTGAGATACTCTATAAAGCAAACGCAATCCAGCCCAAGTTATTTGTGAATGTCCCCCAGTGAGTCAACTCGGGAAAATTACTTTTGACTTGAATAGAAGGAATCTGAACGTAGAGGGGCAGGCAACCAACTGCTTCATTAAATCAGTATTCATAACAATGATCTATTCGACGGCCACGTGAATGGGTTACCGGCCTCCCCATCTTGCGACAGTGAAACATATCATGCCATTTTCTTTGCCTCTAGCTTTGTAAATTGCGTTCGCTGTGTCTCTTCTCCTGGCGAGAGCGAAACAGATGGTGACATATTTCTTTGCTTCTGGCCACGTACATTGTGCTCGATATGGTCTCCACTACTTGTGCGATATCTGTGCATTATCCCTGAACGTCCTCATATATTTTCTTGATGATACCCATGTGATGAGACACGTTGGAAGGATTCGGTACGGTATTTGGAAGGGCATGTTTATCGAAACTACATTCCTCGATACAGATAAAATATCATCAGCATCACATCGAAACACCAAACTCTGAAAACCTAGGCCCTGAATTTACATACATGTGTGAGTGGTGAGTGATGTGAAAATCTGACACAACTCCCCCCCCCCCCCCCCCCCCACCCCAAGCAATATAATGAAGAAGAGCCAAAATTCAGAGCTGGCAAATCGACAAGACCGTGTCGGCCTTCGAGCGAAACTGGAGACAGTTATCGACCCTGTAAATCTAGAATACCAAGCAGATGGTGTAGTATCGTTACTGGTCGGATTGCTGCCCCTACGATTGTGAATTTGGGTGGTTACATGAAGCTTTGTCAGGAGAAAATCCAGGAGTTTGAGAACCGTTTGTCGCAAGTGAGTGAAGAAACGGGCCACAATTGCGTCAAATTCAGTTCACAATTTGAATAGGGACGAGAATGACTTTAAAATTGAAAGGTGTTTGCCAAGCTGAAACAAGAGGAATAACATTACGTTCCAGTCAGCAAATATGCCTAACAAGTTTGGTCAGATTTGATTGTTTTTTGTGCTCAGGTCTGCGGTAGCAGTATGCTGCGAAAATCTTAAAGGATTTTACTTAATTTTATGAGAAGATCACAGTGCGAACTTTAGTTCATAAAATGATCTGAAAGAACATCTAAACGTCTTTGAAATTATTCCATTCTTAATACAATGAACAATGGAGTTTTAAAGTTCTTTCACCGACCTCAGAGTCCTGCACATAGAATCAGTGCTTTTTGACTTTTTCCAAAGGGGACCCAATTTGCAAATTCTTGCCTATTTTTCTATACAAATAAATTCTATAGGCAAATATACCATTCCTTTTCACACTTCCGTCAACTGGCATGGCTTCTTTTGAGTATATAAATTCTCACTGCGAATTAAATTTTTTCAGCCTGACAATAGAACACGCTAAAAACTCAAGTGTTAAAAACTACACTTGAAGTGCTGTATTTAACACTTACTAAGTGCTGAACTAGCACTTTGTTCAAGTGTAGATATCCCAGAACTTGACAGGTGTTACAATAATACCACTTGACAAGTGTAATGTCGCGACACTTAAAAGGAAACAACGCAGATGACGCGGATCAGGCTCGAACTCTCGAGCCTGATCCGCGTCATCTGCGTTGTGTCCTTTTAATTATGTACCCACCAAGCGCAAATCAAATTATGGACAATTCTGGAAGAACCACCAATGCTAGACACATGGGAAGTGCCATCCATTCAAGTTTCAGATGTCTGACGATTGTAATGTGTAAGTGCTCAAAGCATTGCACTTTGAGTGTTAAAATCAAACCCTAAGAGTTAGAATGGGTTTAACACCTTGAAAGTGTCAGTTTAACACTTTAGTTTTTAGTGTGAAGTAGAAATCAGTTACATGCACAATATCACTTTCCAGTGCATTATGAAAGCAGCATTAGGGATGGACTATAGACAAATAATATACGAACACAAACAAGACAAAAATCCCCCCCACGCCAGATGACTGAACCAAAACATTGTATATGCAAAAGTATATAATGTTCATGACTGCGAACGGGGAAAATCTCGTTTTCAGAATTTTTGAAGGCCATCAAAGGTTACTGTATGTTCTGTACATAGCAAAACTCAACCAGATTTTGAATGTTTGTGGAGAACAGGACTGTTTATATATCACCTGCTATGACCTTTTTGACAATTCGACTACACTTCTATGTACAGAGTACACCATTTAAGTAAGAGCACATTCGAAGTTGGAAAATGACCCATCATTGAGGCTCCCTCTAATTGTTTACTGAGATTCAAGGCCGTACCCACTCTTTAGGTCTATATTTATCAGCTCCAGAACCAACGATAAGAGAACATATTTATTTAACCGTTTATAATTGAACTGTCTTGTTCATAAAAGTAACGCTCGGGTTTTGGACAGTGGGATTTTTCTTTTACATAAATTGTGAGGACTGGAAGTTCATCTCATTCAGTGCAATGGGAAAACCCTGTGTTAATTATCTCCCTTCATTTGCAAAATGCAATGCATTGGAGTGTAAAGCAAAAACTTGTTCTGGATACCAATGGCAAGATTCTAGCCCTCGTACGGGTTAGCCAGTTAGGTATCCAAGCCATTTCAGAAACAAACACTGTGATCGTTCCACTCACAAGATCCACTCACGAGATCCACTCAGGCAGGTGCAATCTTGAGTGTAAACACAAATAGACAGTTTTCTAAATAAAATTCAGAAAACGAGATATTTCCCGTTCGCAGTCATGAACATTATAAACTTTAGCATGTACAATGCTTTGGTTGAGTCAGATGAATTTTTGGGGGGTGTGGGGATTTTATGAGCTTATCAAATAGGGAACCCCCTTTTGAAATTATTGAAAAAAGCAAAAACATTTGTTTGCCTATTTGTTCATACAAATAAATTCGTAATGTAAAAATACCTTCCTTTTCTCACTTCCGTCAATTGACATGGCTTCTTTTGAGTATATAAATGCTTATACTGCGAATTCAATTTTTTCACCCTGACAATAGAAGTAGAAATCAGGTACATGCACAATATCACTTTCCAGCGCATTATCAAACAGCACTAGAGATGGACTACAGACACGCACAAGGCAAGTCTTTAAAAAACATCAATATTAGATCCAAACATAGTGGATATCTTTCAACCCATTCATTTACAGTTCCACCAATACATAATATAACGATGAGAAGTCAGTGGAAACTAAGTTGCCAATGTCAAGCCAATCACATGTTTCTTTCAGTGCGGCTCCCAATTTATGTAGAAAACAAATCCCACTCTCCAAAGCACCGGGGGTTACTTTTATGTACAAGACAGTTCAATTGTAAACGGTATGCTAAACACCATTTTCTCTTATCGATGGTTGTGGACCTGATAAATGTAGGCATAAAAAGTGGGTATGGCCTTGAATCTCAATAAACAATTACTGGGAGCCTCAACGATGTTTCTTTTTTCCAACTTTGAATGTGCTCTCTCATAAATGATGTGCCCTGTACATAGCAATGCAGTCGAATTGTCAAAAAAGCCATAGAGAGTGATATACAAACAGTGCTGTTCTCCACAAAAATTCAAAATCTGGTTGAGTTCTGCTATGTACAGTTCTGCTATGTATAGCCTTCAAAAATTCAGAAAACGAGATTTTCCCTGTTCGCCGTCATGAACATTATATAATTTTCCATGTACGATGTTTTGGTTTTTCATTTTTTACAAAGGGGTCCCCTTTGGGAATTCCGGAAAAAAGCAGAAAATTGTTTTTGCTATTACTATCAAAGAAATTCTATAGGCAAAATACCCCCTTTTCAAACTTCCGTCCTCTGGCATGGCTTATTTGGGGTATATAAATGCTCATACTGCGAATTCAATTTTCCAGGGTGACAATAGAAGTAGAAATCAGGTAGAGACACAATATCACTTTCCAGTGCACTACAGACAAATAATATATGAACACACACCAGGCAAATCTTTAAAAAAAACCATCAATATTAGATCCAAACACAGTGAATATCTTTTAACTCATTCATTTACAGTTTCACCAATAGATAATATATGGGGGCGCGGTGGCGTTGCGGTAACCGGTTCTCGTCTGAGCGATCGATTCGGACTTCCGCTTTGGGCAAGGCACTTAACCCCGGTTGACCACATGGGGCACGATGACGCCGTGTACTGAGGCGTACAGTGTGTCGATGGTGCGCATGTCTTCAACCAATCTAACCCTGCCTGTGCTGCAATGCGGAGTTACGATGTTGGGGGGCTGGCAGCTGCTCGTCGTTGCTCGTGGTTCTTTCCGGGTACTCCGGCTTCCTCCACCCGTAAAACTGTCACGGGCATGATTAGCCACTGTGCATAAGTATGTGACCTTAAACATCAATAAATAAATAATAGATAATACAAGAATGAGAAGTCAGCAGAAACTAAGTTGGCAATGTCAAGCCAATCACATGTTTCTTTCAGTACGGCTATGGGAAAGCACTTTATATGATTTGCAAGACAGTATTGTATGTTTGCTCGGCAACATCACAAGCGTTGCCCCTCACCTTAAACTTATAGACGCCATAGACAAAACGAAGTATTTACAAAACTGTGTATTTATGTATATATTCTAAAGTGCACCTGCCTGAGTGATCTCGTGCGTGCAAGATCGCAGCGTTTGTTTCTGAGGTGGATTACTCTGGTTTACTTGCATAAGTAACTAACCTGTCCGAGGGCTAGAATCCTGCTGTTGCTATCCAGAACAATTTTTGGCTTTACACTCCAATGCATTGAATTTTGCAAATGAAGGGAGATAATTAACACAGGATTTCCCATTGCACTGAATGGGATGAACTTTCACACCTCCCAATTTATGTAAAAGACGAAACCCACCGTCCGTTATGAACAAGATAGTTTAATTGTATACGGTAAGCTAAAATCCATTTTCTCTTTTCGGTGGTTGTGAACCTGATAAATATAGGCATAAAGAGTGGGTATGGCCTTGAACCTCAGTAAACAATTAGTACGAGCCTCAATGATGCCTCCTTTTTCCAACTTTGAATGTGCTCTTTCCTAAATGGACTGCCCTATACATAGTAGTGCAGTCGAATTGTCAAAAAGGTCATAGCAAGGGATATCTAAACAATCCTGTTCTCCACAAACATTCAAAATCTGGCTGAGTTTTGCTACGTGCAGCACGTACAGAAACATTTGATGGCCTTCAAAAATTCAGAAGACGAGACTTTCCCCCTTCGCAGTCATGAACATTCTATACTTTTGCATGAACAATGTTTTGGTTCAATCAGCTGATATTTTTTTCTTTTGGTGGGGGGATTTTTTGATTTTTTCCAAAGTGTACCCAATTTGCAATTTATTGAAAAAAGCAGCGAAATTTATTTCCCAATTTTTACATACAAATAAATTCTAGAGGCAAAAATAACTTCCTTTTCATACTTCCGTCAACTGACATGGATTCGTTTGAGTATATTGATATTGATATATTTATTCACCAGTATACTATAGATTACAATAAAATTGATAATTTCACATATATTTACAGTATTCATATGGTACATAACAACTATTATACATATAGGATACACAAGTATACTGGCAGGGGAAAGCATAGCCAGATTGGCTGTCTTCCTGCATTCTCCTATAAAGAGAGGGAACGAAAAAGAAGGATTAAAAGGAAAGGTCAGAGAGAAAGAAAGCATACACGTGCAACATTGAGGAGTCTTGTAACTGGCTCTACTGAGATTTGAGTATATAAATGCTCATACTGCGAATTCAATTTTTTCAGCGTCACAATAAAAGTAGAAATCAGGTTCATGCACATTACCACTTTCCAATGCATTAGCAAAGCAGCACTCGGAATGGACGACAGGCAAAGAATATCAGAACACACATAAGGCAAGTTTTCAAAAAAAACATCAATATTAGATCCAAACTTAGTGACTATCTTTCAGCTTATTCGTTTACAGTTCCAACAATACATAATGTAAAGATGAGAAGTCAGTGGAAATTAATTTGCCAATGTCAAGCCAATCGCATGTTTCTTTCCGTACTGCTATGGGAAAGCACTTTATATGACTTGCAAGACAGTATTTTGTGTTTGCTCGACCACATCACAACTGTTGCCCCCTCCCCTAAAACTTATAGACGCCATCGACATAAGGTGGTATTTAACTATATATTTCTGTATACACTCAAGATTGCAACCGAGTTGATCTCGTGATGGAACGATTGCAGTGTTTGTTTCTGTGGTAGAAAAGTCTGCTTTACTTTTTTTTTAATTTTTTTTTTTTTTTTTTGGGTGGGGGGGGGGTGGATTTTGTTGTTGTTCTGTGTGGTTTTGGAGGGAGGTGTTTGAGGTGTAATCACTTTTCTTCGAGAAGTGTTGGTTTCTTTTATGGGCAGTAAATTCGAAACGATTCGCATTTCCAATGTTTGCGTCTATGGTTCTGGTTTTTGAGAATTATCTCTCCTATACACCAGACGTTATATAGTATAGGGCTAATACGTTCCTTCACACGTCAATAAGAAATCAACTTAAAAAAGACAACTATATTGTAGGCTTCATGTGGACGTGTGATTGTATGCAATAGCTCAGTGTTAGTGGCGGATTTAGAATCTTGCTAAAGTTGGATGGGCGACGGAGGAGAGGGTATAATCCACTTAAAGTGAACGTTAAATGTATCCCGTAAACTGCAAAAGCTCTGTATTTTGCAGTATTACGATTCAATTGTCCAACAAGTGTTCGTAACACCCCAAAGCCGTAACTCACTAAACGTTGTAGGAGCCTTGAATGCAGAGCGATGAATTGTTAGCTAATGTTTTTTTTTCTTGAAATTGATGCTGCCATCTTGTAAACAAGTCTCATATAACAACTTTGGCTGCTTACATGGTGGACTATATGTTCTTCGGATTGTAGTGCTTTGATATTCATCGAAGACAACCAAATAGCATCACATCACGCAGGCTATTAGGTGAATTTGCTTTCAAACAAATATATGCAGTTGTTTTCTTACTTTTTTCCTATCTGGAACGAGCTAATCCGTAGTGAGAACTTGCCCCTATGTTCCATCGTCCAATATTACTGGCTCAACGGCGTCGTCATTATCATGCAATTCTACCTGATGCAAAGACTAGAGTTTTCTTCTATTTGTGCAAGAGGTTTGTGATAGTTAACCCTTTACCTAACATGAAAAGCAGACGACACTTGCAAAAAAGCCTCAATGACTAATGTTTTTCATTTTTTGTCTCAAAAACATAGGTTATGACCCCTCTTTGGAACCAGCTAAACGAGTTCGTTCCAACGAGGCGTCAAAACCTATGTTTTGAGACAAAAAAGAAAAAATAATGAAGATTAATTGGCGAATTTTGAGAATGGCGCTGTCGGGTTTTGGGTAAAGGGTTAAACCTCGCAGCCCTTTGGGCTGTTTGATTAATTTGTTATAGATCTTCTGCATTCGTTTGCTGTTCAAAATGTCCTTCAACTCCTCCATTTCGTTCGCTTAAAATTTCAATTTCTTCGCGCCAGTCAAACCACCTTCTACAGTCCTGTTGCCAACAGCGTTTAACTTCCTTTTTAGGGGTTATTACTTGGCTAGTGTTATATCGGCCGAGATATCAGCCCGAGATAACATCATATTTAATAATAACTAACCTCTTTATTTATATGTTTTAAACCATCCGGGGGCGCGGTGGCTCAGTGGTAGACTGTTGGATTTCTATACTAGAGGTTCCGAATTCGATCCCCATCCGGGACGACCCGCGTTGTGTCCTTGGGCAAGGCACTTTATCCCGGTTGCCTACATGGGGGCACGATGACGCCGTGTACTAAGGCGTACTGCACGTCGATGGTGCACATGTCTTCAGCCGCTGTAACCCTGCTTGAGCGGAGCTTGAACAGAGTTAGAATGTTGAAGCGCTGACAGTAGCTCACCGATGCTCTGTGATTCTCTCCTGGTACTCCGGCTTCCTCCACCCGTAAAACTGTCACGGTCACGATTAGCCATTGTGCATAGATATGTGACCTTAAACACCAATAAATAAATAAATAACTAAACCATGCCGAATAATAACAAAATGTTCTCAGATATGTTACAGTTTTCTGATAGTGTTATTGTTTCTCATTCTTTCTATAAAGTCCGAAGTTCCCTCTTCTCCTAGTTCAGCTATCCTACCGCCTCGGCTTTTCTAGTGGGAAGCCGCGGCGTTCGAACGGCTGAACTGTCTTTTCCCTCATTTCGACGAATCTCCGCTGACGACTTTGCATCTTAGTTTGCATTGAATTTTGTGTACAACTTTCTTTTTTATCCCATAAATGGTCGTTTATTTGAACAATAAAGGCCTTGGATAAATTTTTGCTTTATTCACCTAGTAGGGTGATAAATTTTCCTCATAGGTTTAACACTGAAAGAATTTATTCCCCTAGTAGCGACGGACTTGTTGACCTCTGGCCTCTACCACATCTGTCTAGCATAATTAATAGCTCGATTGCTGATTTCTTTAAAGCTTTTTGAAAGTATTACACAATGCCAGTAGAAAACACCCGCCACTACTCATATAATAAAGTATTTTTGCAAGTTCAGCTCACGTTTGTAGGGGAATTATTTTTAGACAGAAATGTATTGCTGCGCCTTGTTTATTTTTGCCAATTTTGCTGGTCGATCGAATTGGACCAATGTGCTCCTCACTTCTCCCTGTGTTTTGTAGCGAATTATAGCACGATTTTACCGCGACTGCCCTGTAGAAGATTTATGGGATAAACAAAATAAACGTATAGCGTTTTCAAGTAAAAAATTTATTGTACTCGTAGAATTAAGAATGAAACCGACTCGCCAGAGGCTCGTCGGTTTCATTCTTAATCCTACTCGTAGAATATTTTTTTTACTTGAAAACACTATACGTTTATTCTATATTTCTCCTCATTCACCAAATCTTTACCATCATTAATTCCTCACAACAAAAACTATTCGCCCATTTTACTGATTCACTTCTAGGCCCGAAAACAGACTCTCCCCAATGACAGATTATAGGAGGGCGAACTTTTGAAAATTACCGACAAAAATTTCTAAAAAAATTAGGAAACTGCTCTAAAATGACCAAATAAGCTCCATTTGGTATGCAAAATGCATCGAACTTCTTGTAAAAGGAGACCAAATTTCCGACAGAGGTGGCCGTAGGAGTGCAGCCCCCCCCCCCCCCCTCGGCCCCCTAATGGCTTCCGGCCTATTCATTGCTTTTAACGAATAACGGTGAATGATTTCGCTGTAAATAAAATGGCTGCGACCAGCAACGCATCAAGAGGGACAACACAAGCTTAGTTTGATTGGCGTCATATCAGCCGCGGTCTGAAATTATATCAGTCGAGCTCGATAGTGGGCAATTCTTGGAAAAAAAACTATATCTCAAAACCAAGTTTTTTAAGTGTCACAATATTAAATACTTTCTCATGTGACCATTATAGCAATTATGTGAACAAATATGATCATATCACTAAAAATTAGATATTCAAATGCCCACATAAAGCATAGACCTTCAGACACCTTACTCTGTCCAGAAAATGGATGGAAGGGCATATAACAAATAAGAGAAAAATGTCATCTGGAAGTGAAGTGCAGTCCTTGAATCCAATTATTTCGGGGAATTTCCAACAAAACTAAATAAATAGTTAACTGCATTTTTAAGCCCAGAAAATACTCAGATCATCTCCTTTTACTTATGGAGTATTTAGCATTGATGTAAAAACCTAGTAAAATGCCTTTACAGTTTTCTCAACCAATAAGTTTTTTCTAGGAGCTTTGTTTTCGAATACTGCATCATATCCGAGTGCTACATTTTAAGGCAAAAAACTCTCAACCATTTATTTTGTCCAGTTATACCTTTAGCAAGCTTCTGCGGTTTAGTGTATTTGTTGATTCTCAAATGATATTTCCATCAACTTTGCTATTTTTTTAAAGTTTTTCTTCCCGTTGCTGTTCAAAAAGAGAGCATAAGAAAATACCGAGTGCACAGGATAGTAGAAACAAATTTCACCAAGCGACGTTATTCAATAACCTTCTCAAATTTTCATGCAGGAGATTTGTTACCCTTCAGATAATTAGAACTGAAACGGTTAACCGATTAATCGATTAATCAATGATCAACATCTTCATCGATCCAAAAAGTAATTGATCGATTAACCGTTACTTTTGAACTACTGTATTATATGGGTTAACAAAGGAACAAACTTGCTCCAGAACAGGCAAACATTGTCACACTGACTCACATCAATTATATGAGACAGAGTAAAGCATGCAAGTTACTTGCTGACATACTTGTTTACTTGCATGATCATCACACTGTATCAGTAGCTGGAAATGGTCATTCTTAAACCTTTACGCATTGCGGGTAGCAGACGACACTTGCAAACTCATTTCATGAATTATTAAAAATTTTCAATTTTTGTCTCAAAAACATAGTTTATGAACCCCCATTGGAACGAGCTCAACGAGCTCGGTCCAATGAGGGGCATAAGCTATGTTTTTGAGACAAAAATTGAAACCATAATAAATTTGAATGGAGATTTTTGTATATAGGCCTAGTCGGTTTTGTTTTTAACGTTGGGTAAGGAGTTCATGCTGTAAATCATCAACGGTATGACAATTATTCAGATATCTATTTGGACAAGTGATTAATCGGTTAACCAAGGTCATTCCATGTGATTAATCTATCAAAACAAACCCTTAACCGTTTCAGCTCTACAGATAATCCGTAGTAAAATGCCTTTAGTAGAGTGAACCCATGCCAAATATGCCATCAAAGTCACCGTGTGAGATGGGAAGTAGTTTTTCCATAGCAAGCTTTTTATCTCCACCCCTGAGTGCACCAATGCGCTATCTGGATGTTTCGGTTTTTGTCATATATAGTTCATACTCTTACATGAAAACCATCCTCTTAATGCACTCAAAAGACGATTTCCCATTCATTGTTGGTAATGAAATATGCGGATTTTGCGAAATCTGCATGACATCGCAGTACATTTGATAAAAACTATGACAGACTTTTAAGGTTTAAGTGCCTCAGTTGTATGTTCTCGCAATCTCACTTGCGAGGCAATATACCGTAATCCAATCACCACTTTTCTCGGGTAAATAATGAGTTGAACTTTTCCTAAAAATTGCACATGTTTCCAGCCCTGAAGTAGTCCCTAAAAATTTGAATGCCCAGGTTGTACGGGGATTTCTGAAATCCTCGACATCAGACCCACCAATTTCCATCCACTCTCTCTTGATGTGAATATGGAGTACGCTAATGAGCTCAATGGCAGCCCGTTGTGAGTTCTGGTACTGACATTCAGTTTCTAAGTGTTGTTGGTGAAAACGCGCCTTCTCAGATTTGAGGTCATGGCTCGATCAAATTTTATTCTCTTTCTTTCAAGTGAAGGCGTGTGTGCTAACTAGCTAGAAAACAAGAATTTCAATGATATAAACATTCTCACATTAAGAACAATATAATCAGCTGCATCCTCCCGCGTAAAATTGAGCAGTTGAAAACGTTCCAAATGAGGGGTCACAGGATATGGTTGTCGTGAAATATTCTGCAAAACATGAAAAACTTGATAAACTTTGCGATCGTAAGTGCTGGGTAAATGGATATTTATTAATTTCAAAACTGATTCACCTCTGTATACATGCTAGAGATTCCTGATTGCCAGGCGGTGTTGCCGATGGTTCGATTCCGGGCCGTGGATCAGAAATTCTTCGAAAACATGATTGTGTCTATCAATGAACACACTTCCTATCAACGTTATATACCACTTAGGCCGGAAATCCTTGACACTGATTCATGTACCCTTAGTCTGATATTTCTTGGATCATTTTATTATAGTTCCATTTGTCATCAAACTATGGCTACCTGCGCCATAAGAGCTTGGGGTGTTTCATTGGCTTGAACCTTTTAAAGTTTAACCCGGAGCGGACACCTAATCCCAAAGTAAGTGAGATAAACCTTTCTACTCTGTGCCAGGTTAAAAGAAGTGGGCACACATAAAAATGTTTCTGCTGCCACTGGCAGCAGGAAAATATTTTGTTTTCATTCAGTCTGGTTTTGCCCCTGAATATATTTTTCATAGGAACCATTTAATTTTTGCCAAGTTTTTCATGAACATACATTCACAGTGTTCCGACTCTCGCCTTTGATAGCAAGACGTTAATTTTGGTAAGCACAAAACTTCCTTATGGAAACGATAAAAAATTTAATTTTAGTATTCTTTTTTTTTAGAACTTCCTGTTTATGGACTAGAATTTTGTTAGTTTACTGTTTCTCAGTCCTGAAACCTCCAGTGAACTCATGCCCCGGTATTTGACAGCGTCCCCTATGCCAGTACATAGAACACATTGGTACTCAGGGTACGAATGGGTATACAAAACCCGCATTGTAAAAGACACTCTGCAGTTTTACTGATTCCTGGGAAGCTCTCTGAAAGGCATGGACAGTTTAAAATTTATCCCGGAGCAGACCTGGAACCGCAAACAATGAGGGGTATGTCCTTTCGACTCCGCGCCAGATACTCTGAAATGGGCAGAGGTTGTGCTGCCATTGGCAGTGGAAAAAATATTTTGTTACCAACGTTTCGTAGACTTCCCATCACGTTTTGCAAGAAAGTAGGATTTTCAAACAACAGGAATTTCAGTAGAACTCAATTCAGCCAGTCTAGTTTCGCCCCTGAATATATTTTTCATATACTTTTCATCACTTTTTGCAAGAAAGCAGGATTTTCTAAGACCCAGTATTTCCGTAAAAAGTCCAAGATTTTTTTGCACATCCAAGGACTCATAGGAACCCTTTTAATTTCTACCAAGCTTCATACGTTTGATACGTCATGAGTATCCCGGCCCTCATCTTTGACAGCAAGTCGAGTCAGCCGACAACACTTCAGAAACCTCCATGCTTATCCTTCCTTCTCTATGGCATATTTCTAAATAATCATTATCATGAATGAATGAATGAAAAGTTTCAGGGCGCCCAAGCGACTCGAATAATTTTATTTGCTTTATAACTTTATTTACTTAAGTATCCCCGAAAGTCGGAAGCGAGAACCAATAATCTTATTTGATTTGAGTGCGCGCACTGGTAGTAGGGTACATTCCCGAGTACCTCGAACTGAAAGATGACTAGGAATTGTGCATAACTACAAGAATTCTGCTCTGTGTTTGACTATAGACGTGGGCATATTTAATACTGAAACCGCGGTTTGATGGTTGTTTTAAAAAAAAAGAAAAAGAAACCTAAACAGTCGCTGGTTTGGGAGAAGCCCCAGCATATTATCCATAACGGTAACAAAAAGGAAACAATCCACCAATATGTGTTTTTGAAAGCCGGGAGTCACCCATCAGCCTATAAGGGAGAGTGGATGCTGAGTCGTGGCCGTCTGGTCTGCCTCCAGGGGGAACAGATGACGGGGTCATTATCACCTTTGTAGTTTTAGTTTAAATAATATTTTATTTCATAGTCGTGTGCAAAAGCTACACTGTTTTGATAAGAACAATCATAAAACGTATATTTCAAAATAAGAAAATAGATGCAGCAGCAAGAATAATGCTTATTTTAGCTGTCTCCGAAAAAAGATAAACATGATTCACTGAAATCACCTTTGTGCCCAGAGAAGGTAAGAATTTTACAAACGAACTAAAAGCAACACATTCCGAGTCTTTTGCCTGACCATCAGCGTGATAACCTATTGTGGACCCACATGCATTCTCTCAAAAACTGGACGATGCGGTGAAGCCCACTTGATTGAATATATATTAACCCTTTACCTAACGAATCGCACACATACGCCCTCGTAATATGCAAACTGAGCAGTTGAAAAAATTAAATTTTTCAAAATATTTCAACAAAACCATATCATGTGACCCCTCATTGGAACGAGCTTATTGAGCTCGTTCTTTTGGGGGGTCGCATGATATGGTTTTGTTGAAATTTTTTGAAAAATTTTAAAAAATTATATTTAAAATAACAAATTTCGATATCGTCTGCGTTGGGTAAATGGTTAACTATATAACCTTAAATATAATTTCAAACACCAAAACATTTTCCATACCTTTAGTACAGATTTGTCCTGTTAATTGCATAGAGATTATAAGCTCCCGTTGATTGATTCAGAAAATGGGTCGTTTGCGGAAGAAGTATTCTAACAACCAATGTTTTCTATGTATGAACAAATCTATATGGCCTCAGTACATCCAACACAGGCATTTAATCTATTATATATTGTTTGACAGAGCTCCATGAGCTCTGTTAAACAAGATATAAGAGAATAAATGCCTTGTTTAGCACCAGAACACAGGAAAGTCAACAAAATGTCTGTGAATTGAATACTCCTGTTAATAGAAGATACTTTTCACATGCAATGTGTCTATTCACTAAACAGATTTCCACCTTATCACTATTATAAATTATTTTCACCCATATCTTCAAGGTGAGAAAAGTTGCATAAATAACATCAGTAGCTTGTCTTTTAAAATAATTTCGTGACGCTCACCCATTGTTATTACTAAAGGTATCTTTGAACTAATCGGCAGGCTCGGTGATAACAATGAACGAGCTGACGGAGACTGAGAGGTTGGATTCGACTATCCAACAGCAAAACAAACGAATAGATGACTATTCAACACCTGGATAGTGTGTAACGGTGAAATGGGAATATCTCCATAATAACGTTTGATTTTATGAATGGACATCATAACTGTTCAAAATTACATAGATAACATAAAAAAGAAATTGTAACTGTTCTGTGACTCGTACAATATTCTGAAAGTTTTGTTAAGCAAGCTCATAAGCTACACAATATCTGTAAATACATTTTGAAATAAGTCATCTGTTTTATACAAATTTGCACAGTTCTTTTGTTGCACTAATTATCCGATAATTAATGCTACAAAACGTCACCGAAATATGGATAAAACCCAAAAAAATCGCGACTCGTATTCAGTGGCATATTATCCATTCATAGTTGAATGAGACACCGGGGGGGGGGGGGGGGGGGGCGGTGGCTCAGTAGGTAGAGGTGCAGGCTGCAAGCCGAGAGGTCCTCGGTTCGAATCCCACCTGCGGCAACCGCGTTGTGTCCTTGGGCAAGACACTTCACCCCCATTGCCCACGTGGGGGAACGGTGACGTTGTGTACTAAGGCGTACTGCACGTCGATGGTGCACTGTCTTCAATCAATGCTAAACCTGCTTGTGTGGAGTTAGTATGTTGGGGAGCTGACAGTTGCCCGCCGTTGCTTGGTGGTTCTCTCAGGGTACTCCGGCTTTCTCCACCCCTGAAACTGTCGAGGTCATGATAAGCCATTGTGCAGAAATATGTGACCTTAAACACCAATAAATAAATAAATAAATAATGAGACACCGGCAACAAAAATCGATTTGAATAAAACAACTAAGGGGACACTTTTTACTTTATGGGTTCAAATCCAAAACGGTCATTCAATATAATGCAATAAAAATAAGCAGTGTTTTGCTAGCGAAACTTACGGCGCTCTCCGAAGCACAGGAATAGAAGCTCGAGCCCACGGAATTAACTGGCACCGTATATGACAGATTAGTCAATAACATACCGTGTAACTATTAATATCTTACCTTCTTCAAGTTTTTGAGAATTTCGTTGGTTTTAACACGTCCTATGCAAGAAGTGCAACCACTGAACTAATTGCATTTTAGAAAAATTTTTTCACATATATGTGCTCGAGTGGACAAAGGTGAACGATCCAGAGAATGAATGGGTGACATCCTGATATAGTTTCAAATACATCCTAGAGAGAAAGGGTAGCATAGCATTTATACGGGTAACCGATCTTAGTTGAGTACAAAATTTCACCTCAATGTTCCATATTAAGTACTTACGACCGTTAGATGAGGAAAATCAAGAAGTGGACTTCCAGGACCACACCTGCCAGATTCTGATACGATCTCACAAATAAAACAGTGTATATTCGAATTGCATCCAATCAGTGAAACACATATCCGCACACGCAGTAGTTACTCAAAATCCAGAAACAACGCACCGTGTCAGGCGCCAAATGAGTAATCCGTAACTAAGCTCAGCCTACAGCTGGTAGAGCGCAATCTATTTCCATAAGCAGTGAAAAGTTACATAACTCCAAAGAGTGGAAGTCCACCCATATAAGTGTCCAAACATGGACCAAAATCAAAAGCACTTTTCTACCCATATACTCAGCGTACAGAGAGTCATAACCGCATTAACTAAGAGTATTGAAGTGGCGCCCACAAACACATTGGGCCGGACCCAGCGAATGTCTCGCACTGAACGTGCAGTGGTAAACATGTAGCAACAAGAGTAGCTCTTGAGACATCCAAACTCTCTTTACAAAAAGTCATGTAACGGACTCCCACAACTGCCTGTAAGCATGCCTTTGTTTCTGCCTCCCCTTTTGCGATCATATTGCTGGACTTTCGGGTCCCTCTTCGGAGGACTGACATTTACTAGCGAGGACTTAGTGCTTGCACTGAATTTGGTGCTAGGGGTTATGACCAGGCAGACAACAACCGGTGAACTGTGGGCCGCGACTCACAGGTGAGAGCCCTCCAGCGAGAGAGTATCATAGCACAGATTTCCACTGGTATCTGTAATTTTTACCGGTCAAGGGCACCTCCCCGGAGGACTAACATACCTGTACATAGTTATGGCGAAAAACACGAATATCAGATGATCTTAATACCTGATGCAATATAACTTGGTCATAGCTGTACTGGCTAACACAGCAATTTTACAAACACGCTATCTTAAGCAGCTAGAATAGTATCAACGACCAGAGAGTAGAAAAAATAAACAACAGTTTTTCTATATATTGAAACAATTGCGTAACCACTTTGAATAAAACTTATTCCTACTGAGGGTTAAGCATTGAACGGCTGGATAATCCCATAGAGTGGAAATCCACTCATATAGCTGTCCATCACACGGACCGAATTCTGGAAGAATTTCAACTCATGCACAACAAATAATATCGGCGACCAGAGAGTACAACAAATAAACAAAAATCTCTCCCGCCGTTTTCCATTTTTCATATATATTTTAGGTAGTGGAGAACACATATATGAGATAAACGACATAAACCAGGGGTACAAATTACAGCTCCAACGCTTTATTTCCACCTAGCATGGAATAGTTTACACATTATCGAGCTTCCAAATTAGGACATGTAAACTGGTTCCTAAATCTCATGTTTAGCTTGTTATTGGTGGTACCCGTTGTTGTTCTTTCTCATTATTTCGTAGGTTATGCTCTATGTTAGATTACTAGTAACGTCTTCCCGATTGTATGAAACCAAATTTCCCTATCTCATTTGCGATAGCCTTATTCAATTTCTATACAGCCGCATAACCCCAAATTGATATTGAGTCGATAATATCTATTTATTATTATCCCCTTTGTTGTTGTTAATTTTCGCCCCGGTACTGTGTATAGCCCAAAACAGGATCCAACTCGCTGAACTCTTTCCTGTGTTAGGACATGAACAGTATCTTGAGAATACAATAGGAAAATCAGACATTTCAGCGCAGTAAAATTAAACGTCCACACTACGTTCATTTAAAACATCTCACGTCGTGATTTTGGTAGAGAACATATTGAATAACGAACGTTTGTCATCTCGCACAATGCTGGCCAATATCATGACCTACACCCCAAGCCTTAAACTGGTTACCTAGAAAATGTGCATATTACAGCTTTGAAGTTATGTATATTCTTATTTCTATTTTTTCTTTGGTTTAATTTCCAGTGGTGATGGCAAATCAGTGCATTCTGTGGAAGGAGCTCCTTCAAAACCAAAACTCTTACTCGTATCTCTGGAATGCCTGCCAACTGCAGAATTAAAGTTTTCAGACAAGTGTTACAGATAGCGATTGATATAATACAGTGCCGGCAGACTGTGGGTATTTCTACAACAGTCTTAACTCAAGCAGACGAGTTCATATCCATCAATGTTTTGCCACTGTCCACCTCAGATCCCGTCCACTTATATTTTATTGCTCACTCTCTGTAATTTTTACTATGATGTGGATTATCAACCTTTGTGGTGATGTCGATCCAAACCCAGGTCCTGATCATACTGGTACAGATAATATCAACTTAAGTACAATCTCAATTTTGAATTATAATATTCGTAGCATTCGTCACAAACTGTCTAAGCTAGAAAATGATATCGATGACTGACATTATCTACTTTACGGAAACCCATTTGGATAATGATTTCAATATTGTTAACATATTAATTCTAAATTATTCTATCCCGATTATACATAACCGTAACCAGTATGGTGGAGGTATAGCGGTGTATTTCGCTGACCACCTCACATATTAACAAATCGAAAATCTATCATTCGACGATGATATTCTATGGTTCGAAGTAGGCAATAAACAAAAATTCATCCTTTGCGTCACATACAGATCCGAGAGAGAATCGTGTGAAAATTATTGGTCTAAGTTACAGGAAAAAATTGAAATAGCTTTAGAAATAAATCCAGCAGTGGTGATCACTGGCGATATAAATTCTGAACTGCTAGTGGAACGGAGCACTCTACAGTCTCTTACAACACAGTTCAACTTGAAGAATGTTATAACTGAGTCAACACGAATAGGAAACACGTCACGAACCCTGTTTGACCCTGTAATTATTAGCGACACAGTTACTGTCGCTCACTCGTACACTCGAGAGCTTGGTCTATCAGATCACCTTGCAGTATACACCCATATAGCCTGCGCCCACCCTAACCAGTGTACCATAACTCGGGAGGTCTGGAATTACAGAAAAGCAGATTTTATAAAAATGAATGCCCTCATTAAAGAAACAGAATGGGAACCACTAATATGGCGGACATCAATGATGCCTTGTCAAAATTCGTTTCAAGTTTCTTGGAAATGGCGAGGGAAAAATGTATTCCACACACAAAAGTCATAATCAGGAAGTCTGATAAACCTTGGTTTGATAGCGCTATCAGAAGTACTATTCGTCTTCGCAATCGACTACGTAAATTAGCAATAAAAAGTCATAACCCAAACACATGGACGAAGTATAAAACAGCCAGAAACAAAGTCAACAATATGAAAATGAAAAAAAATTGCCAAGGCATAGTATTTGGAAAAGATCGATTACTCAATAATACTCGAAAACAACGACCAGCGACAATTTGGCATATTGTTAAGTTGCTTCAAAAAAAACTTTGCTTCAAATCCAGGAATACCAACGCTTATACGTAATTCTGGTACAAGACCAATTTTTTTCGAAACAGAGAATGAAAAGGCCGACCTGTTGAATGAGACATTTATTCAAAATAGCATGTTGAACTCAAAAAGCGATAACTCCCCCCCCCCCCCCCCCCCCCCTTAAACGTAGGTGTACGCTATCAATTAGCGAAATTTCTTTTACTCAGAAAGACATGATTCACATTCTCAAATCTCTTAAAACTAATAAAAGTAGCGGTCATGACAGTATTGGACATAGAATGTTGAAAGAAACTAAATCCAGGGTCAATAAACCGTTATTTCCTGCTTTATTCTACATCATTGGAATTGTCTGAATTTCCCAGGGATTGGAAATGTGCTGATGTGATCCCTTTATTTAAAACAGGGGATCACCAGGATCCCAAGAACTATCGACCCATCTCTTTTACTGTGTTGTATCGGTAAAATTATGGAACGGGTTGTTTTTAAGGAAGTCTACACATATTTTAAAGGTAACAACCTCTTTTATGTTTTACAGTCTGGCTTCCTTCCAAACAACAGCACCGTCTTTTAGTTGTTAGAGGTTCATCACAACCGCTGTGACGCAGTAGACAAAAACAAACACGCATGTGGTGTTTTCAGTGATATTTCAAAGGCATTTGATAGAGTATGGCACCGAGGCCTTATATTTAAATTAAAAGAGTATGGTATCTCCGGTCCTTTGCTCCGCTGGTTTTACAGCTACTTAACAGATAGAAAACAGAGAGTAAAAATAAACTGTTGTGACTCCAGTTATAGGGAAATCAAGGCCGGGGTCCCACAAGGGTCAGTTCTTGGGCCGTTTCTGTTTCTTATTTATATCAAAGGCATCGTCGACAAAATTGATTCAATTACTCGCCACTTTGCTAACGATATTTGTCTGACTGAATCGCCTGACGACCCAGGGAATATCAAAGCAAAGATGAATTTGGAACTCAAGAAGGTAAACGAATGGGCTAACACATGGCTGGTCTCATTTAATGCTAAAAAGACAAAAGCAGTCCTTTTCATACTCAGCAAAAATATGTCGCCGTTAAACATTCTGTTTAATAGTGAAATAATTGATTTTTGTAATTTTCATAAGCATTTGCGTTCACCCTTGCAATCAAACTTGACTTGGGCAGATCACATTGATGAAATTTGTAAAAAGATATGTTCGAGATTATCTCAGTTAAGAAAATTGAAGTATATTTTTAACTGGAAAATTCTTGAAAAAATATATCACGCATTCATACTACCGGTTTTAGAATATGGTAGTTCGGTGTGGAGTGGTGCTCCACAGTATCAACTAAAACGTCTGTAATATGTTCAACGCGACGCAGCCCGAATAGTTGATAGGCTGACACGATCTGTTCCACGGGACCGACTTCTGTTGGAAGTTGATTGGAACAGCTTGGAAAGCAGGCGCTATGTCCGGAAACTGTGTAACTTTTACAAAATTGTCACTGGAACTGCTCAGTTTTTTGACCTGATACCACTACGTGTTTCTGATGTATACCAGTATAATCTACGAAATGCGTCTAATTTTGTTCCCTATGCCTGTCGAACAGAGCTGTTCAAACGGTCATTTTCCCTTCGTGCGTCCAAATTTGGAATACCCTACCGGATACGGTACAAAATAGGACGTCGCTTGCGGAATCCAAGAAATCTAATTTACCACCTTTGTATAAGCCTCCATCATACTTCTCATCCGGAACAAGAAAATACATCATTCACGCAAAACTACGAACTGGTTGTAGTGACCTCAATTGTGACAAATTCAATAATTACATATCCGATACTCCATTTTGTTCATGTAACGGTGGTGTTGAGGACGCAGAACACTATTTCTTCGTGTGTTCCTTGAATTTTGATATTCGCAGTACCCTCATCGGTGATTTGTCAAACTCACAGCCAACTGGAATTCAACTGATTTAGTATTATATAGAAATCCGTCATTACCCGAAAGTAGTAATATATCTATATTTTTATCTGTTCAAAAATTCATTCTTGACTCACAGAGATTCGATCTACATCCTCATAATTAGGTATGTTCTCTACAAAATTGTACCCTCTAGGATGTAATAGAAATAATCTGCTTCCGCCATGGATATGCTATCGCGGAGGGACCTGAAACTCCCAATGTGATAGCGTACCCATGGCGAAAGTTAGGTTATTAAGGGTTTTGCCACGCAATTGAGGTCGAACCTGTTGTGTGAACAACCTCAGAAGTGAAAACCTGTGCCTAGTGGCAGTAACCAAGATGTTAATTTAGACTCACATTACGGATCAAGATACTATAGAATGCAAATTGGTGGGGGTGGGGGGATCAGCACTGGATCTGTTGTTGTATTTCATGTTTTCTTTCTATTCTAGTTTTTTATCTCTCTCTCTCTCTCTCTCTCTCTCTCTCTCTCTCTCTCTCTCTCTCTCTCTGTTTAATTTGTGTTTGTCTATAATGTTCATAGTATTTAAATTTTGTCAGATTCTGTTATTTATGGAATACGTTCTGCCGTATTGTAAATTGTTAGTCATTGTGCAGGAACGGAGAGTCTGCTAAGTGGTAAGCACTTGTCCTCCAATCCTGATTTGCATTGTCAATGTAATCTAAATCTCATTACTCCAATTATGACAGAATCCGAACCGATAACCAGTCACATGACTGAGAAATCAAACTGACCCTAACCAATCAATCAGCGTTAAGAACTCATTCACGTGGTACTATCTGACAGAGAAAGAAGAAACATCTTCTCGACGCAATTTTGATTGTTAAAACAACACCTTTGCCACCACTGCTAACTAACAGATTGATTTCACGGAATCATCTATATCTTCATTATAATTGGCTTATTAACAGATATGTGTCGCTTCGTTTTACATTTTCACGTGCTTACATTCATGATTTTATAACGGATCTTTCTTTTCAGCGTAGGTTTATCCTACCCACCTCGAATTTAAAAACTCAACTTCTCGAGTCTGTTTTCTTCGATTACAAATCCTCGGCTTTTATCACGAGGTGGCTTTCACGTATTGCGTGAGACGATTCCCCCACAACTACTGCGCGAGTTGATTCCTCTGAAACTACTGTGCGAAACGATCCCTCCACAACCACTGTACGAGATGAATTCTAGAAAACAATACCTCGACATAACACGGGTGTATCCACCCGGGAACAGGTCAAAACGTCACACAACCAAAACGTCACATTTCAAAATGGTCAAAACGTCAGATTTTATAGTCAAAACGTCACATACTTTTAGACAAAACGTTACATACTTTTGGTCAAAACGTCACACACTTTTTGGTTAAAACGTCACATACGTTTGGTCAAAACGTCGCATATTAATTTTTTCATAGTGGACAACTTACCGAATATAAGGGACTCAAGCCATTCACTTCGATTGATAATATTTTAAAAGGTGAACGCAACAGTGGTGTTTATACATGTAGGCCTATCTTGCTAAGATTTTCACGGAAACACCATCTCGTCGTAAAAAATGTTTGAAAAATGTTACACTGTTTCATTGATCCTGAGTGTCTGTGTGTGTGGGGTGGGGGGGGGGGGGGGGGCTGGGAATGAGCGGTATGGTGTAAATATATCTTTTCATCAGGTCAGGGACAATTTGGATGTTGTGAGGTGATTCATACCTCTCAGAATCTCTTGTCCGAGAAAAATATGCATAACCGCTGCAAGTGTCCATGCTAAGCACGATGATACGAGTAAATTCCGTTCTGCATTAACTACCCGTTGAAAACTAAGATTGAAGGTATGAGAAATTTCCTTACTGCTTTGTAACCCTTGTCTTGTGATTTTAGGCCTCTGATCTTTATATAGATCTGCCCTCTTACCCAAGCTATTTCGAGGGCATATTGTATGTTAGTAGTACCATGTCGGAAATTTTCACTCATCTCTTCCTCTATGTCAGAAACCTCTAGTTTATTGTTTCCTAGTTTATCTTCATTGTACAATTGCAAAGTTGTGGGCTGCCCATATATAGAAAATACATGAGTTTTGAAAAGTGACTTAAATTAGAGTGGGGAAAAATACTCACTATAGAAACCTGTTCACATGAGGCGTTTCTGGTTTTAAAATTTATATAGAAAGTACTATGTCCCAATGACTAAATTTCGGACATTTTTTGAAAATTCAAATGGGCATAACTAGAAACATGTGAGGGACATTTTCCAGTCAGTTTTGTCATATATAACTCTTTTATGAAATTTTCATGTAAAATGTACTCGTGTTTAAATTGACTAATTGATTTATAAATTTTCCAATTTAAAGTTGAAAAATATATGTAAATATATCTACCTTCAAGTTTTATGATCGTCGGAAATAAACTCAGTCTTTCGTTAGAACGTTCTGCTCACAATTGTTAAAGACATGCGTGCACTCTGTACAGGGAATAGTTCGCAATGGTAAATGCCTCGTTATCTTGCCCTCTGAGTGTGTGACGTTTTGACCAAAAGTATGTGACGTTTTGACCAAAAAAGTATGTGACGTTTTGACCAAAAGTATGTGACGTTTTGACCAAAAGTATGTGACGTTTTGACCAAACAATGTGACGTTTTGACCATTTTGAAATGTGACGTTTTGGTCGTGCGACGTTTTGACCAGCACCCACCCACCAGAGTACCAGTCGCTGATAAAACTGTATCTACATTAACCTTGCACGTAGTGTAAACAGAACCTACGGCTTATACCAACTTCTCTCCACGCTGATAACAGCTGTGTGGACGATCCAAGGTGCGAAAAAATTTAACAAGCTGATCTAATCATATGAGTTATATACGGACTGTAACCTCAGAGTCTACGTAACACACCGTTCTTAACACACTGATACCAATCGTGTACACAATCTTTTTAGAGATTGAATTGATTAGCAGAGGGCAAGAGCACAAGGCTATACCCTTGTATAAACATAACGATTAAGTGAGTCTAATCCACGCTCTATAGTACCACTTATCCTCTGTAGTGTAAAATCGCACTTCAGTACAGCTACAAGCTGTTTGTCACTGCAGACAACATAATAGTCGAAATATGTCTCAAGCGCACACACGCTATAATAGCTGACCACAACAAAACTCCATTTGTTCTAATTATAAACAACCTGAACACGAAATCTTATGTATTTGTTTATTTGATAAGACCCTACGGTCGAAACTATAGTAATACCAGTGGCTCTGCCGGGCAAATACTGCGAGATTTCTTTCCCCCACCATGGGATTCTACATTCTAACTCACTGAAACAAATACGAAAGTCCATCTCACCCAGTAATTGACAAAGTGAGAAACACACTTCCTCCTGAACAAATTCAATTCAAATGTTCAATGAGAGCTGGGTCAAAAAACACCCGACTGACTACGAGAAACGCAGCATCTCCATGCTGTTCCAAGTGACTTCCATGGAACAAACTGAATGAGAAAATACAAAATATAGTGGTCGGTTCGCAAAACACAACAGTATATGCACAAGCCTATCTTGTCAAAAATCCTGATAACGATTCGAGGGTCTGAACCATAGACTTCATACCGGCACGTACCAAACTCCTTCAAATATGATAGGTGAAGTGTTGAAATAATGAATAAGCGAAGATCTTCTATAAAGCAGCCAAGAGCTACGATTAGGCTACCAAGCTCGTCGATAAAGCAGTCAAGCTCTTCGACAAAGCAGCCAAGAGCCAAATAAGTAACACATAAATAAGGGTGTTGACATCTGATACAGCATAATCTGTCGTTAACAGCAGTAAAGCACTTCACCCCTATTGCCCACGTGGGGGCACGGTGATGCTGTGTACTAAGGCGTACCGCACGTCGATGGTGCACCTGTCTTCAACCAATGCTAACCCTGCTTGTGTGGAGTTGGTATGTTGGGGAGCTGACAGTTGCTCGCCGTTGCTCGGTGATTCTCTCCGGGTACTCCGGCTTCCTCCACCCGTAAAACTGTCACGGTCATGGGTAGCCATTGTGCAGAAATATGTGACCTTAAACACCAATAAATAAATAAATAACAGCAGTAAAGGGTTATATAATTCCAATGAGTGGAAATCCACCCACGTGGTTGTTCAGCAAAAATTAAGGGCAAATAAAGGGCACAAGCTAACAAGGAACGACATACACTGAGCACTTGCTTTCAATCTACCGACAATATCCTTTGATTGTCGACAGTGTATTACTCAGACAATTGACTGAGCATAATGATTGGAAAGCGCATACCCCCCCCCCCCCCCCTCAAAAAAAAAAAAAACAGCACGCATATGATAATGAGCCATTTAGTACGGCCATATCTCATACTGTGTGCCGACGCTGATACGATTTTACACGCTAAACATTATACCGACCTCAAAATAGGGCCGAATCCTTTCATTGGAAACACTGACTGCCTCGACGTCGAATTTTGGAACGCACATGCATTCAGCAATGTAGCATGCACTTATAGATGAGCCTTAGAGCTAGGGCCAGAGGTGGAGTGGATGGAGGTAACGGGTAGCTAAGCCATTCACCTTTGGTCTTCAACCAGTGCCATCGACCACCACGCATGCCAGATTCTGATACGACCTCACAAATAAAACAGTGTATATTCGAACTGCATCCAATTAGTGAAACACATATCCGCACACGCAGCGGTTACTCAAAACTCACAAACAACGCACCATGTCAGGCGCCAAATGAGTAACCCGTAACAAAGCTCATCCAACAGCTGGTAGAGCGGAATCTATTTTCATAAGCAGTGAAAAGTTACATAACTTCAAGGAGTGGAAGTCCACCTATATGAGTGTCCAAAATATGGACCAAAATCAAAAACAATTTTCTATCCATATACTCAGCGTACAGAGAGTCATGACCGCATTCTGTAAGAATATTGGAGAGGCACCTCTTTCCCCACATACACACTGGGCCGGACACACCGAATGCCTCGCACTGAACGTGCAGTGGTAAATATACAGTCACAAGAGTAGCTCTTGGGACATCCAAACTCTCTTTACAAAAAGTCATGTAACAGACTCCCACAACTGCCCCTAAGCATGCCTTTGTTTCTGCCTCCCCTTTTGCAATCATCTGCTCACCTGAAGTATCTAAAGATACTTTTCTCAAGAGAGAGAGAGAGAGACAGAGACAGAGACAGAGAGAGAGACAGACAGACAGACAGACAGAGACAGAGAGAGAGAGAGAGAGAGACAGACACACAGACAGACAGACAGACAGACAGACAGACAGACAGACAGGCAGGCGGGCGGGCGTGTGAGCAGGCGAGCGTGTGGGCAGGCGGGCAGACGAGATACAGACGAGATAGAGAGAGAGGCAAGAGAGATAGTGAGTATAGGGATGTTTCTCATTGGGGGTTGTCGTTGTTTAAAACACTAATTTAATGTTTCTTCAACATTTATTACCCAGATAACAAAACAAAAGTTAGTCAAATCTCAAGTTTGTACTAGAAATATTGTACCGTGGATCACCTCTCCTCGGAACACGTACATTTCGTAACCAGATTTACATGGCTATGTAACTGTTTCTGAAATTCCGGTAACAGGTCAAAGTATTCAGTGTTTCACTTCAGTATCGAAACATGGACAGAATGATGATCCCTCTCCAGTCACACCGAAATAAAGCATCTTTATTCTCTGATGAGACTATACGAAATTTATGAATCGAGTTTAGTAAATCAGTAAACCGAGGCTTGAATCAAATTTGGTTATGGAGGTGCATATGTTTCGTCAAGAACTCCGACAAATTCGACATCTTTTTTAATATAAAAGCACAGCTGAAAAAATACCGTTCCTTGAGTACACAAGGCGCCATCTGCATTGTTTTGGTATTGCAGATGACGCCTTGTTTCACTCAAGGAACCATGTGCAGGAAAGCTTTGCGCGAAGACGAACCCGCTTCCATACGGAAACGATGCCACTATGCGGGGCTGCACACCGGGTATTTATTTATAAACACAACATTTGAAAAGGAAATATGTGATAAAATATTGTCTACAGATAACATACAATTCCATTTTGGATTTGTAATTTGTATTTTTGTTCAATAATAATTCAATCCAAAAACTCAAAAGAGCTTAAAGATGATTGATTGGCCGCCGGCCTAATTCTGTTAGAAATTCAACACTGTTATTGCTTGTTTATCCACTTTTTGTGGGGACTAATGTTGAGGGAGTGTGATGACTTTTTACTCACAAAATTGAAGATTTACAGATATTCATTCTTGATCTATAATATTATAGATATTGTAAACAATAATATATTTAATTCGTCTTCAGAACATCAAGATATTAACATATTCGTGGAACTGCGTGACGTAATCATAAATCAAGTGCTGCGGTGAGTTTCGTTTTCATACCTATTTAGTAACCAAACATGCCTCATAGAATTGGTATAGGTTCTGTCAAATCATGCCTCGATTGAGAAATATTTCATTTCTTACTTTGATTCAAAGAAAATGAATGTTTATTTATTTATTTATTTATTTATATATTTATTTATTTATTTATTTATTTATTGGGGTTTAACGACACTTTCAACAGCCAGAGACACCTCATGTCGGAAAATGAATATTTGATATAGTAGAGTACAGTCGCCGTGGACTTGTCGTAGTCCATGCGTGGGCAGAAATGTCCACGCATGCGTTTACCGGGTAATAAAACTCAACATCTGAAAATGTTTAATTTATGAAGCACCGGGTTGTACCCGGTGCTTCATGAATTAAACTTTTGATGATTATTCCTATAATTAGTGTTTGGAATCTAATATTATTGTGTCCGTGGAAATATTGCCCTCCCATGGAAAGTTACCAGTCCACGGCGGCTCTACTATATTTGTTTAGATTCCATCAATTACAATATTCCATACGAGTGAATCTAAACATAGACGATGGACAATTTAAATTTTAGGCTGGTTCCTGGGCACGACAGCGTCGAATTCCTTATAGAGTTTGACTGGTGGTTTGAGCACTTGATATTTCCCTTCATACAAAAAATGTATACACACCGGATTGAAAGTGTTAACTATTTAACCTATTCATTCCGTTTTGCATAAATGTGTGCGCTAACAACAAGGGCTCACCTTGAACAGAACCCGATATAAACAGAGGTCAGGAATGAATCTGTATTAAGCAATCAATCTCCATAGGAGCTACTGTCAACCCTTCAGCCCCTCAGGAATGACTAAAAAAACAAGCATCATGCCCTTTCTCCAGTTAACCATAATGTAAAAAAGTGGAGCTCCCCTATGGAGCCCCTTGAAACAACATTTGTGGATTAATGTTAGGTACACACCTCTAGAGGGTAGGCCTACCTGATAAAAAAAAAAACTCTACCTCTTCAGCTACATGACTCCTTATAAAATTAACTTGGAATTGTGTTTCTATTTTGAGCACACAGTGAGTCCGACTACAGCTAGGGTTAATTTTTTTTTCATATAAATCAAATATCTGTTGCCCACTTATGCTGCATATCAAATTTTGTCAAAATTGGACTGAGGTCTGAATAGTTAACTAGAGATGTTGTATACCAAATATGAAAGCATTTTGACTGGTGGATCTGAAGAAGAACAAAATTTCCTCATATTGCACTAAGTTAAAATTTGGGCTATCATAGAGAGCCCAAATATTAACTCAGGGACCAGGTTTGAACAAACTTGAATCTGCTCCCCCCCCCCCCCCCCCCACACGCACACTCCAGAGATGTTGTATACCAAATATCAAAAGATTCTAATAGATGGTTCTGGAAAAGAAGATTTTTAAAGAAATTCCCTCATATTGCACTAAGTTAAAATTGGGCTCACATAGGCAGCCCAAATATTAACCCAGACACTGGAGTTGAACAAACTTGAATTTCGCCCACTAGAGATGTATACCAAACATGAAATGATTTTGACAGGTAGATCTGAAAAAGCAGATTTTTAAAGAAACTTCATCATATGGCACTGAGTTAAAATTCGGCCCCCCCCCCCCCCCCCACCCCCACCCCCTCCCTTCCAGATGTCGCAAACCAAATATGAAGGCATTCTGACTGATGGATCTGAAGAAGATGATTTTAAAGACATTTACTCATAATGCACTAAGTTAAAATTTGGGCTACCATAGCGAGCCAGATACTAACCCAGGGATCAGTTTTGAGCAGCCTTGAATCTGGCTAGGGATGTTGTATACGAAATATCAAAAGATTCTAATATGTGGTTTTGAAGAAGAACATTTTCAAAAAAATTCCCTCATATTGCACTAAATTAAAGTTCGGGCTCCCACGGGGAGCCTAAATATGAACCCAGGGACTCGATTTGAACACCACCACCCCCACCCAGAGATGTTGTATACCAAATATGAAAAGAGTCTGATCGGTGGGTCTAAGAAGATTTTTACAGAAATGTCCTCATATTGCACTAAATTAAAATTCGGGCTCCCATAAGGAGTCTAAATATGAACACAGACACTCGATTTGAACAAACTGCATCTGACCCCCCTCCTCCCCGCCCACTCCTCCCCCACCCCACCCCTAGACATTTTGTATACCAAATATGAAAGGATTCTGACTGGTGAAACTGAAGAAGAAGATTTTTAGAGAAATTCCCTCATCTTGCACTAAGTTAAAAATCGGGCCCCCATACGGAACTCAAATATTAACCCGGGCACTAGATTTGAACTAACTAAACTCTGACCCCTCTAGAGATGTTGTATATCAAATATGACAGGATTCTAACTGGTAAATCTGAAGAAGAAGAGATTTAAAGAAATTCCCTCATATTGCATTAAGTTAAAATTTGGGCTCCCATAGGAAGCCCAAATATTAACCCAAGGATCCGATTTGAGCAACTGAATTTGACCTTCCTAGAAATGTTAGAAACCAAATATGAAAGGATTCTGGCTGATGGATCAGAAGAAGAAGACTTTTAAAGAAATTTCCTCATACTGCACATGACAGAGAGCCCAAATATTAACCTAGGGACCCGATTTGAACAAACTTGAATCCCTCTAGAGATGTTGTATACCAAATATGAAAGCATTTTGACTGGTGGATCTGAAGAAGATTTTTAAAGATTATCCCCTTATTGCACTAAGTTAAAATTCGGGCTTCCATAGGGAGCCCAAATATTATCTGAGGAACTTTTGTTGATCAATCTTGAATCTGGTGCTCATAAAAATGTTGTATAACAAACATTAAAGGATTCTGACTGGTGGTTCTGAAGAAGAAGATTTTTAAAGATTATTCCCCATATTGCCCTAAGTTAAAAATTCGGGCTCCTGTATTGGGCCCAATATGAACCAAGGGGCTTAATTTTAATAAACTTGTATCTGGGCCCACCCCAACCCCCCACCACCAACCCCCACCTCTATGGATGCTGTATACGAAATATAAAAAAATTCTGATCAGTGGTTCAGGAGAATTTTTGTTTTCATTTTTGCAAATATGTTCACTCAGCATTTTTTCGATACGCCCACCTCCTCCCCTACAGAATAGCCTGACACAACCGATGGAATTTATTTACCTGTCATTTCTAAGGGTCCCAAGGATGCTTCATACCAAATAACAGTTCTCTGTTCAGTGCGGTTTGGGAAATATGAACGTTGAAAAATATTTCTATTATTAGCTCCTGGGGTTCCAACGGGTACACGGAATTATTTTGCATGAGTTAAGTACTTATGACTCAATAATACCACATACCAAATTTGGTTCAAATCGGACCATCGGTTCAGAAAACAGAAACTTCGGGTGGGACCAAAAATCTTGCCCCTCCCATTACAAAGGCAAATATTGTTCCATGAACTTCTTTTGAGAAAAAAAAGATTTTACACCTCAAAAGGAAGCTACATATTAATATATATACTAAATATCAAATCATTGTACCCATTGTAAGAGTTTTGTATCGTTTGGGGTTCTCATGGGGAACAGTGGGGTGGGGATAACTTCGTTTTAACAAATCTGAAATGGCATGGAGCAATAAACATTTACTCCAAATATCGAATAAATTGGTTCAGTGGTTTTGGAGGAGAAGTCCAAAACATAATGTTGACAGGACGACGGACGAAGAACCATTAGATAAGCACAGTTTGACAACGTCAAGGTGAGCTAAAAAGACGCCACAAAACCGCCATATGATAAAAAGAAATAAATTAATCGTATAACCCAATAAGGGTGTTGGACAATGCTATTACTTTTTCTGTGGGGTTGTGGGATTAAATTAGTACTGCATCTTCCTGAAAATACAAATGGACTTACCCATGCCCTTATGATACAACTGGACGATATAACTGGTGAACTCCAAATTGAAAACGCTACAGTCGTTTGTACACCGACTAAACTTACCTCAATGCTTTTCCAGTCATTCGAACATTTTACATTCATAGCCGAATTGGGGAGGTGAAGCAACAAGGCGGCTGTATTTAAAAATGTGTCTGGATATATATTCAGGGTCGATATGAAATGTAATTGCGATACAGCAACATGCAGCAGTATGCGCTGCAAACAACCAGTACTTCAGGGCAACTATTTATAGATCTTAGATGGCCAATTAGCTCCTGGAAACTGTCGATTGATCCAAGATATGTTTTCGGAAAATTCGTGCTCGGAATACCTTTGCCACTTTTATATGGACAGATTTAGCTATCAGAATGGGGTTCATACGAGTTGGAGCTTCTGCTTGATGACAACGTCCATTATTCCACTATATAACAAACGTCATATTAACAATTTACACGCCACATTAAAAACAAACTAAAATTCGGTAAATGAAATGCACAATACCTCTCAAAAATTAAAAAAATAGAAATAATGTATAGTTATGTAATGAAATCTAAGAACAGAAAATGGTTTAAAGAAATTACGCTATAAGGTCACATGATCGAGATTTGGAATCCCATATCGCAATATTATAATCATTGTGATGAATTGACGGTAAAATGGTCTGAGGTTTGTGGCTCAGTGTTTATGTTCAACCGAGACGTGGATTGTCTCGGTCGAACAAAAGCCCCGAACCACAAACCTCAGACAATCTTACTGTCAATTCACTGCAATACCGTACATGTTCCAATAATACCCTACCTACAGCCCCAAACCCACATCGTGGAATGAAAAAGGCAACTTTAACGGTAGCAAATTTAGTAAAACAATCTCTCGTGTACCTCACGACATCACTTGACAAATAATCAATAAATCAGATAAATATCGAGATCATTGCATCTCAGTTCATATCGTATATCGATTTGTAATTTAACCCTTTACCTAACATAAAAGCAGACGACACTTGCAAACAAAATTCTTGAATAACTCATTTTTTTCATTTTTTGTCTCAAAAACATAGGTTATGACCCCTCATTGGAACGAGCTCGGCGAGCTCGTTCCAATGAGGGGTCCTAACCTATGTTTTTGAGACAAAAAAATGAAAATATTATGATAATTAATTGGTGGTTTTTGAGAATAGCGCTGGAGAGTTTTGGCCGTTACGTTGGGTAAAGGGTTAAACAATACTTCATTCGGAACACCGAAGCAGTTTGCAAGTCATTGCGTTTACGGGATAATTGCGAAATGGACAACCTCGTTTGAAATATTTCCCATGGTGACGTCAGAAGGTAACGTATGGTACTGGAGGCATAAACGTCGAAAAAACTTACCGATCTCTCGTCCAATCAGAGGGCACGTATTTTAATCTTTTTGGAACATAATTTATTGTTTCTCCATTTTCAGGCTTTTACGAGGACTTTGCACGTAATGAATGATACAAGAGCAGTACTCTGGAACATAGACGCGTTCCATTCGAGCTCACTCGAACAAATCGATTCTCACGTGAACATGAGCCAATATCTTCTCTCTTTTGCTTATACATGCACCAGCGTAGTATTTGGCTAAGAACGGGCCATGAGCCTATTACCTTCTGTGTGAGAAATAAATATTTCCCATAATTATTCGATTCATGTGAAACAATCAGGAGTGGACTACACTTTTATAAAATAAACAGAAATCATATTTGAATAGAGGGAAAATTTTCCAAATCAAAATTTATGTCCACATGTAACTTATATACTGTAGCAATAATGCTTTGTTGGCATTTTACCTCTTTGAATTTACATGAAAATGGTCTTTTTCTTAACTTAAAGAAATGGAAAAAAATCTAGTTGGATAAGAAGAAAACTGAAATCAGATTTTAAAAACCCTTAAAAATACTCCCCGAGTGTACGTCGCACGGCGCAGTGTATTTCGCTGGGGACAGATATTTCCAGCGCCCCTAGCCATCAACGGCCAGGCCTACATATCGCAAGAATATACCACATCACGCCGAAAAGTTGATTCTTACACAATGCGATGTGTTTTCTTAACGCTGGAACAATGTTATGATAGGTTTGATTCGTCTTGGAAGAGTGTTAATGTAGATACATATAATTCAGTAGGATTTGCTCATGTTTATCACTGGTACTGTATATCTTGGTTCCACAGGCTTCGTTCTCACGGATCGCATGCGTATGTACCTCATTGCCAGTAAAACACACGCTACAGCTAATAAAAGAACAGTTATGCCTAATGTGATGAGAATAACCATTATTTCACGAGACATTGTACATTCTTCCTTGGAATCTGGCTTCTGAGTGGTACTGTAATTTGGACCTACAACAAAAATTACAAAAAACAAAGTAATTTATTGATAGAACAGAAGGAACAGTGCTTCAATAAAGAGGACACGAAGTCAAATGGTACTCGGATAGGTCAAAATGTGATCAAAACTTAAGTTTTGGCGGGTTGGGCCTCTCTACTTTTGACGCCTATATTGTAATTACGGTAGGTGCCTCCCTTGATACTGCAAACTTCACTTCCCTGTAAAGCATCGATGGAGTCTGGAGTTGGGCGTATTAACGATTTTCCGGTTCGGCTCTGAATTTGGCGGCAAAAAGACCAGCAAGACCCCGTAAAAGGCAGTGGAAAGGTTTTACTGCGTTTCTTCATAAACTGATCAAACTGTTTTACTAGGGGATAACTGGCTAGTGGCCCCTATGGGCTCTCGTCACTCAGGGTATCCGGAAAAGGGAGAATACATCGTGTTCCCATTGTCACAGTTTCTCCCTTACTGACTCGTCCACCAGACGGTTCATTAAGGGAGAAAAGTTGACAATTAGAACACAACATGAATCAGATGAACTTCATTCATTTGTTACCTTAATTTACGTTTTTCTCTTACTCGATGGGCTTAATAACGGATCCCCTAGGACTTCTAAGAATGATCAAATGGATGTTATTTATTTATTTATTTATTTATTTATTTATTTATTTGTTTATTTATTAGGGTATAACGACACATTAACAGTCAGAGTCACATCATGCCGGTGACAGTTTTACGGGTGGAGGAAGGCGGAGTACCCGGAGAGAACCACCGAGCAACGACGAGCAGCTGTCAGCTCTCCAACATCGTAACTCTGAATTCTGCACCGCGGCACAGTCAGGGTTAGATTGGTTGAAGACATGCGCGCCTTCGACGTGCAATACGCCTTAGTACACGGCGTCATCGTGTCCCCATGTAGGCAATCGGGGTTAAGCGCCTTGATCAAGGACACAAGACGGGAACGCGAATCAGTCGCTGAAATGGTCACCCATCCATCTACTAACCGCGCTCGACGTTGCTTAACTTCGGTGATCTGACGAGATCCGGTTACCGCGACGCCACCGCGCCCCAAAAGGGATTCTAAGCTGACCCCCAGTGAAGATACTTACAGACAGGACTTTTGTAGAGAGTGGTGTCGTACAAACTATTGGAGATTTTTTGCAAGATAAGGAGCCTGAAGTTTTATTTACTATACGCTTTAACGCATAGAAAAACTGAACCAAAACAACCGAGGTTTTTTCCTGAAACCGAACCGAAACGGAATCGGAAAAATGAAAACCTCCCGGTTCTAATGGTGTCATTGTTAGAGATGAAACGGATTGGGAGTTATGCAACCAGTTGAACGTTTAGTTAACTCTGTCCCGTTACTGATTAACTTCTGTTACTTTGGAACAGTGAATACGTGTTCACTGGGATGCCGAATCGCGTTAACCCTTTACCTAAAATGAAAAGCAGACGACACTTGCAAAAGAAATTCTTGAATAACTATTTTTTTTTCATTTTTTGTCTCAAAAACATAGGTTATGACCCCTCATTGGAACGAGCTCGACGAGCTCGTTCCAATGAGGGGTCATAACCTATGTTTTTGAGACAAAAAATGAAAAAATAATTAAAATTAATAGGCGATGTTTGAGAATAGGGGCTGGCCGGTTTTGGCCGTTACGTTGAGTAAAGGGTTAATGCAGCTAGGGCCCAGATGGAAATAGTTCGTATTAGCGGATTCAGACATCACATTTACAGAATGTTAAATAATCTGAAAAAACACCACTTTTGGTGACTTAAATCAGCTATTGTCCACTTGTGACATTGACTCTGTTTTACCATCTCATCTAAGATGAACTGAGTAATTTTACCATGTTTTCATAAATTCATACAAGGACACAAATCATCATGAGGCCCCACAAAAGTAGATCTTCTGTTTCTTAGGCCATTTTTTGTAAAATGGCATATGGGCTGGCGGTTTTTTTATTTCATTTTTTATTTTTATAATTACTTCTTTGCCATCGAAAGTTCATATTCTTGGTTTATTTTATGTTTTAGGCCTGCAGAATAGCATGGGTGGTCGTGTATTTGACCCCTTGAGTGTAAGAAGGTTTTGCAATGCTCAAACATTGTAAAGCCTTGTTGCACTCAAGGGATAAATCTATCTATTTTATTAACTTTTGTAAACTATCAGACATGAACCATTTAATTTTTAATTTTTTAAGTTTGCATTGGTTATAAAAAGAGAGTTTGCGGCAGCCAAGATGACAATGTGGGGGGTGGGGGTGGGGCTGAGAAACAGATTTTTAACTTTTTTAGGCCTAAGCTATGCTTTTTGGCAAGACTGAGAAAACAAGCATGACAATTTGAATGGCGATTTTCACTAATAGCGCTCGCATTATATGATCGTCATACACACTAAAAACTAAAGTGTTGAAAACTACACTTGAAGTGCTGTATTTAACACTAAGTGCTGAACTTGCTCTTTGTTCAGGTGTAGATATCCCAGAACTTTACAAGTGTTACAATAATACCAATTGACAAGTGTAATGTCGCGACACTTAAAAGGAAACAACGCAGATGACGCGGATCAGGCTCGAACTCTCGAGCCTGATCCGCGTCATCTGCGTTGTGTCCTTTCAATTATGTACCCACCAAGCGCAAATCAAATTATGGTTGATTTTGGAAGAACCACCAATGCTAGACACATTGGAAGTGCCATCCATTCAAGTTTCAGGTGTCTGACGATTGTAATGTCTAAGTGCTTAAAGCATTGCACTTTGAGTGATAAAATCAAACCCCAAGAGTTAGAATGGGTTTAACACCTTGAAAGTGTCAGTTTTAACACTATAGGTATCGCGGAACTAAATATTGAAATTAGAGTGAACCGCCTTACACTCGGAAATGACGCAATCTCTAAAAATAAACAGCCTTGGGAAAATCCGTTGTTTCAATAAAAGTTTGAAACATTCTATTGACATCTTGCATTATTGTTGAATATTCCTGATAAAAAAGAGGGTGATTTGATGACTTTTGGATCTAAAAAATACAATTTACTTTTAGTGTGTTTTTGTAGGGAATTCCCTGAAAAATATGTGCACGTGACCGGTACTTCCCTTTGTGTCAGTTTTTCTCTCTTATTTGTTGCATGACCCCCTGTTTTCAGATCAGAAAAAGTTGTCTGAAGGGCTATACTTGACAGAGATATTTGAATGCCAAAATTAAAGTGATGCGATCATATTTTTTTCCACCTGAACGTTATAATGGTCGCCTATGGGAAAATATTTAGTTCTGTGAGACCTATAGGAAATATGTTTTTTGGCTTCCAGACCAGATTCAGTTATTATTTTGGGGGATTATTTCACATTTAAATATTTATTTGGGGACCATACACGTTACCAAACCATTTTATTGTTTTGAGAAGTTACTTTTTTGTCACAGTCAGCAATTAAAGCTATACATTTCCAAAACTAAGGCTGTTCATGCAAGAAAATTCACATCTTGAGCAAGTGTATTCCCCAGGAGCACACTATAACCTCTGGCAGCTGCTAACTAACAGCCTATCTTACCCTATTAACATATTTATTTAAACCATGGTTTCTCCTCATATTTCTAGGGGCAGGGAGGATTCCAAATCTTCCAACCCCCTCCCAAATCACCATTCAAACACAGACAGAAAACCTACACTGCCCTTCTATTCACTATTATTTAGAAGTTTTTCTCTTCTATATTATGCTCTTCAAAATGTTGGAAAACAATTCCTTCATTGAAAGAGTATCCTGGAACACAAATTTGAGGAAGGGGTGGGGCTACAGTGGAAAATAACATAATAAAATTACAAATGTGAATGAATGGCATTTGTGCATGGCTACCAATATAGTTGTCTAGTACTAGTGCTGCCATGGTTCCCCTGATACAGCATAAATTTACAGTGACAGTTGTGAAATATTGCTCTTTCCCTGAACCAAGTCCTTTTTCCCACACATATTTAACCCTTCTGCTGATGATAAACATTTGGAAAGACTGAACAGCTTGTTTTTAGAGACTGAAGTTAGTATCATACACTTTCAGTTTCTTATGATTTACTTTGAGGCTTCAGCACTCATGGTCCACTGAGTTATTTTTCAATTTAACAACCTTGCCCTGGCTCTTCCACTATATTTTTCATTGTATGCCATTCAGTACTCTCATGTAGACCTCCTACATGTGTGACTGCAAGCCTGTCTGTCTGTCTGTCTGTCTGTCTGTCTGTCTGTCTGTCTGTCTGTCTGTCTGTCTGTCTGTCTGTCTGTCTGTCTGTCTGTCTGTCTCTTCATCAGACATGTTGTTTCTTTGCTTTTCACTTGCCTGGATCTACATTTTCAATAATTGGCAGCTGACTAACTTTCACCCCCCCCCCCCCCACACACACACATACAAGTATATTAAACATCAAATACCACTATATTCTTGAAGCAAATGTCTGATTCATCCTCTTTGGAAACATGTTTTCAACAATTTCAATCTTTTTGCCAGAATGGGTGTCTGTGGGGATTAAAACAAAGGTTATGAAAGTGCACTTATGGGAACTTGCAGCATAAGCATAGCACTATAGAATCAATATTTGATGGTTTTAGGCATCTTACTAGTGTTATGAGATATCACAGTAGCAGGTACTGGTCATTCTTTTGGGAAAAACACTGTTTTATGTTTTGTCAGTGCCATACCAATGACTCTATGTGCCTTTACTGAGAAAACTGAGGCCTTTCCTTTACACAAATTGCAAAATATTCATCAATACAATGTGAAATGTCTTCAGAAGCCAGACTGTGATTTAAAAACTATTACAGATGGGAAAGTTCATATCACAGTAGGTTTGTTATGGGTCAATATCAATTAAATTATGAATTATATCACATATTTTGATGAAAAGGGGCATACCGGGGGTCCTATTCAGGGCACAATTTTACTACATTAGATGGTGGAATAAAATTTGACATCAGTTGTTAGGATAAACTGGTAGAGTCCTCTCATATTGGTGAAATATATAGCTGCATCCCCAGTTTTGGAAACAAAATTGACATCCATATTGTTCCATGGGGGTTGGGACACTGTTTTGCTTGCAGTATGGTTAAATGAGACAGATTTTTTCTAAAAATATTTTTTGCTGATGCAGATGTTAGTTTTATTTTGGGATCAGGGTAGTTTTTTAAAGAAAGCTGTAAATTCTCATCCTTCTCAGTTAATTTATAAAGTAACAGGATAGAAAAATCTTTTGGAGGCAATACCAGTTTTCAAGCCCACTTGACAAAGTTTGGACACTTTTCCTTAAAAGAGCAAATTTTCCATGTTTTTGACTCAGCCAAAACCAAAAGTTGGATTCTAATGCAGAAATGACTCTTTTATCTCATGGAAGAGGTAAAATGTCTCTTTGGTGGGGTTGGGGATGATTATAGGTATCGCGGAACTAAATATTGAAATTAGAGTGAACCGCCTTACACTCGGAAATGATGCAATCTCTAAAAATAAACAGCCTTGGGAAAATCCGTTGTTTCAATAAAAGTTTGAAACATTCTATTGACATCTTGCATTATTGTTGAATATTCCTGATAAAAAAGAGAGGGTGATTTGATGACTTTTGGACCTAAAAAATACAATTTACTTTTTGTGTGTTTTTGTGGGGAATTCCCTGAAAAATATGTGCACGTGACCGGTACTTCCCTTTGTGTCAGTTTTTCTCTCTTATTTGTTGCATGACCCCCTGTTTTCAGATCAGAAAAAGTTGTCTGAAGGGCTATACTTGACAGAGATATTTGAATGCCAAAATTAAAGTGATGCGATCATATTTTTTTCCACCTGAACGTTATAATGGTCGCCTATGGGAAAATATTTAGTTCTGTGAGACCTTTAGTTTTTAGTGTGTAACAAGTACATGCCAAATAACTTATCATTCTATACCTAATTACTCGTAACAGGTTGAATGAGGATATACACACAGTAGTCTCAAAGCGTTTAATATACATTTTATGAACAAACTTTCTAGTCCAGCTGTTGAAAGTGTCATAGAAGTCAAATCGTTTAACATCGGAATGTTCAAGGTATTAACCGCCATCCCCATGGGAAGCCCAGAAAGTGAAGCAGTGCTTGTTTACTGTGGTAAACAAGCCCTGTTTTTCTTGTAAATTAGGACCCAGTCACCAATGCCTTGGGTGGAATTCCTCTAAAATGGGCAACGTGGGTATAAACGATTGGCTGGACTTGACTTTATATCCATGTTGTGGTCACGATTAGCCATTGTGTAGAAATATGTGACCTAAGACATCCAAAACAAATAGATAAATGAATAAATTAACCGCCAATCAATTTTTTCACCGTTGAGACAGACGACCCAAATATTGAATAAATTGCAATGGATTACATCGCAAACTCTTACTTTGGATTTATAGATACTAAAATTTCTTACCTTTCGCTCTTTCGGTCCCCGATCTGTCGTACGGATCTATAATTTTTAGTGTTCCAGATATTTCAGCTTCGTTCCCCCGTGCTCTCCTCTTCCTTTTGCCTTTACTTTCACCAAAAGGACACGGCTAGAAAGAAAGATACATAGCACCACTGCTTCAGATATACAGAATCCAACTTAGAGGAATGTAGTATCATATAATTTGTTTCAATGTACCTTGCATGTTGCATGAGAGGTGTTGCCTGGGAGTCGTTAAAATATGAAGACGAAAAATCTTTGTGCAAGCGCGCAAAAAAGGCACATGAAGGTACTGTTTGTGTATATATCATGGAATCTCTTCGTATTAGAACATAAACAAGAAACATTCTGGCAACAAACTTGAACCTCGTTCACTAAAAGAAGTTGAAACTGAATCTCAAAGCATTGCCATTGGTGGTTCACGGGCAATGCTTCTTAAATAATTCCAAGTTTAGTGGCCACGGTCATAAACTATTGGGGGTATCACACATATACCAAAATAAAATCAGGTTTTTGGTCGAATCGATTTGGGACGAAACGAACGCGTCGAGCTGGGTTTAAAACGAAATGTCCCAAAACCATAGCGTTGGCAAAACCAGATAGTAGAGAAGATCGCTTCGATTTCACACGTCAAACCTAACAATCTGAGTAATGCAAAAGTCTAAAAACAGATTGTGCTAAAAATAGCACTCAGACGAGTATTTCCTTTTCTTGTAAGCGCAGCCTTTAAAAAAATAGTTGCCCTTTTCAGACAAAACAAAGATACAACAATAGATATCACAAACAGTGTGCAAAAAAACAAAACAAATGTGGTGTTTCTCAAAGCCAAATATTTAATTCCAAGTAAGTGCTGCCATTGCACATAGGTGTTCGACATGTGCCAAATATCATGAAAAATTGTGTATTTGAATGTTTTTTGGCAAATTGTGTATTTTATCATTATTCAGTATTAAAAGACGGACAAGGTATTGGACCTCTGGCTTGGAAGATATCTACTTGCCTCATTCAAACTCACAGAAAATACACATGCGTGAATTTGTAGACGAGATATTGATGTCATCCGGCAGTTAAGACATTAAGTTTTACGTTGGTATGCCACTTGACCAATGAAACATTTTTCAACGCTAAAACGGGTCGAATATATATGGGGACGAGTCAATTTTGAGGTCGGCCACGTCTGGAGACAGAGAGTTGACTAAGCCAATCAAACAATCGATCAAATCTATCAAATCTATCAAACGAAACGTCACATTTTCTAATTACAATTGTCACCTCACTAATCATACAGTACGGTATTGGGGCTTCAGGGCCTCTTGAACGTTATAAATTTGATAATTTGTTTTCACAATTCTCTTCAATGCGAATCAAAATTCTCTTCCGTCGCCTTACTTGTACGATACCGCATCGAACTTGACCTCGCCATCCCATTGGCCATCGAACTTGACCTCGCCATCCCAATAGTAGAGAGTTAAAATAAATTAAATGATTCGGGGGCGGGGGGGGGGGGTGGATCTGTGACAAATAGAGCAACCAATGGGAAGTCTACTTTCTGTCTACAGTCGTGTCCGACCTGAAAAAGTGACTCGTCCCCGAGATATATTCGACTATTTTAGCGTTAAAAGTTTTTTATTGGTCACGTGATATACCAACGTAAAGTCTATTGTTCTATACGGGATTTCAAGTTCCATGCTTACCTTGAAAAGACATTAGAATCAGGGTACAAAGCAAAGTACAGGTTGTTCAAATTCATGAAATACCGACAGTGAGGTTGGTAAGTGACTTATATCAACAAAACGCACGGACGAGGGTAATATTTGTGAAGCAAAGGTATTGGAAAAGCTGAAGAATAGGGGACTCCCCGATTTATTTTAAAAATACTTGCTCTCCTCCATTTTTGTGTGTTTGTTGTCATTTCATATCATGTCCCCAACAAATAATAACTGTTTAAGGTCCAACAATACATTATTTATTAGTCATTTTGACCCTTTTCGTGCTATGAACTCAACATACTGAGAAACAAAATCTCTATCTTGTAGTGGACTACAATGAGAGACATTCTTAATGGTTTAAGGCCAGAATAGTGAAGGTAATGGTTAGCAGCACTTACTAGTACTACACTGACCATGAATCATGATTTCTCCCAAGTTTTAAATTTTCTTTTCTGGCAACAGGTAACACTTTATAATACAAGCAGAACACAAACACGAGGAAAGTGTGTACCATTGTCATGCAGCCCAAAAAAATGGACTTATAAAAATGACATAAGAGGGTTACATTCACGATTTTCACTACATTTCTTAAAAATATGATGGCGAATTATAACAATTATGTTCAGGAGACCAGATTATTTTAAAATAAATTGCAAGGTCTCTTATTCATCAGTTTTACCGAGGTATTCAAGTGACGTCACTTGAACACCTAGACCATTGTTCTATCTGGTTCTTCATGTTGGTTACCAACCTCAAAAAGAAAAAAGCCAGACTGAAAAATGAGGATCAAAGCTCGCAGCGAATCCTGTGAGAAATTTCTCTTTTGTTCTTTATCCTTTGACTACAAGGATTGATTAATGATTACTCCCAGTACAAATATCACCCAGAGCCACTTTATGTGTCTCGACAAACTACCATCATACCCTAAAGAGAATGGCAACTTTAACCACAAAGCCAAATTGCCGTTTGTTTTCGCTGTAGCTCTATTGTTAGGCCTTTATGCGTGTAGGGATGTAACTATGGGCGTGGGGTGAGGATATGACACCCCTTCCTCTTCAATAATTTTCGAGTCCGGGCATTTTCATCTGGATTGGAGTTTTAGACATCGCTTCACTCTTGCTGGTAATCATATACTTTCTTACGGGACTCGATTACTTCTTGGACTTTTGTCACGCACGCAAGCGGTTTCAGGCAGATGGAGATCTGTGACTGACTGGGGATGCTGAGGTCCCAGTGTGATAAATTTTCAGTCCGGTACGAGCTAATTAAATACGAAGTTGGGAAGCTTATGCATCTATTTATTTATTTATTTTACACATTTATTTATTTATTTATTTATTTATTTATTTATTTATTTATTTATTTATTTATTTATTAGGATTTAACGACCCTTTCGACAGACAGGGTCACCTCCTGTCGGACAGTTTTACGGTTGGCGGAAGTTGGAGAGAACCGCCGAGCAACTGTCAGACTCCCCAATGTACTAACTCCGCAATAGCAGAGTTAGCAATGGTTGAAGACAAGATCACCAACGACGTGCAGTACGCCTTAATACACAGCGCCACCGTGCCTCACGTGGGCAATCGGGATAAAGTGCCTTACCTAAGTTACTCAGTTACTCCTGGAGGGGATCGAACTGTAGACCTTTCGGTTTTAAGTTCAATGCCGTAACCACTAAGCCACCATGCTCACAGCCTGTTCATCATGACTAATTCATGTATCTGTTCACAAACAAATTTTCTGAGTTCCTTTTTTTAACAATAATCCACATTGACATATATTCCAACTGCATCATCAAGGCATGCCTTGATGATGTAGTTGGAATATTTCCTCTGTCAGAACTTCAGTCATGACAATCGGGGCAAACTGGGATTAGACCCCCAATCGGCCATCTTCGCTTAGCCCCTGTATGTATGGAATAAAAATCAATAAAGTGAAAGTTTCTTTTTCACCCTATGTTAAATTTCAAAGAAAAAAATAAGATACATTTTGAAATTTTGAAATGGTAACTGTAAATAGCTAAAATGAGACATGAGGAGCCACAATATATCCTTCTGGATAACATTTGGGATAACAGATAATCAATTTTAACTGTGGAAGCCAGTTTCAGTTGATAAATAGTATCATGTATTTTTTCCTTTTTTAACCGGATATTCTTCCGTAGTTTTCATGTGTCATTTATACTATCCTCGGTACCCTTGTTTGAATATCCAATGTTCAAATCGCATAATAATAACTCTTTTCAATTCGCTGGCATGTCGCTGTTCTCATGTAAGTAGATCTTGATTACTAACCCCCGTGCTCACAAATTTTGATCCCCATCCTACCCCTTCTCTCGTCTTACATTCCAAAACAAATTGTATAATATTATCCCGTAACATTATTTGTAACCAATTTCACTGACCAGCGTACTGTCACTCTCCAATGTATCATTCAATAAACATCTGTCCTTCATCGCCCTATCTATCTATCTATCTATCTATCGGGAGAGAGAGGGGGAGGGAGGGAGAGATATAATTCTAAACAAATAAACAAAGTTCTTCTACCTGTAAACAACAAACGAAAGCATTAGACCTATGAACTCATGACGGGAGCTCGGTGGCTCACTGATAGACTGTTGGACTTCTATGCTAGAGGTCCCGAGTTCGATCCCCGCCCGGGACGACCCGCGTTGTGTCCCTGGACAAGGCACTTTATCTCGGTTAGATTAAACATATTTTATTTGTTTATAATCAACAAAAAGGATTGGATAACAAGTGCCCAGCACTTAGATTATATCCTTTCCTTGAAATACGTTTACAATTACAAATTATGACATGTTTACAAGTAGTTACATGAATTTATATGTAATGGCGAAACAAAACGTATGTATATATTGAAACAATTTTGTGTATGTACAAAGTTAGAGAAGAAAGCTGATGGGTACTCAACTGTGCAAGATACAGAACAAAGAAGCGGGGGGGGGGGGGGGGAGAAATGCCATTCAACAACACTGCTGGCTTGGGTCAACAAGCCTACGGGCCACATTTCGGCACTGCCGCGACTCCAAAGGAGTCCACACCACTACTATTGCCAGGACAGACAGGACAAACAAGTGAATAGAAGTGTGCCATGTGTGAGGTAAACAGAGATGACCACTGGCTTTAAAGATCAACAGAATAGGAAAAGGATGATTTTAGACTCCTGTGCTCATCTAGCGGTCTAGTCTTAAAACCGCTTCGTGGCTTTTATGAAATGTTTTACACTGCGAAAAAGGTGAATATTGACGGAATCCGGTAAGTTTGGAATACCATAATGAAGATCATTGGCCGTTCTTATTGGCAGATGCACAAGATTTCTCTGTAGGACAAGTCTTTCGTCTGAGTAATTACTGCAGTTCAAGAAGTAATGGTCCGCGTCTTCGGTCTCATAACCACATGAACAGTTTGGTGTATTTTGAATATAGTTAGAGTATTTATCAAAATTTAGGTCGCTACAGGAATTTCGCAGCTTGCAGTGTATTATATTAACCGCCCTATCGCCATTGTTGAAGTACTTAAGTGGTCTACACACGCCTGTATTGAAATATTTAACAAAGTTATTCAGTGAATCAGACTGTCTAACTTCTAGAGGTAGTGCATTCCATTCGGAAATGCAAGAGGGAATAAATGACCGCTTAAATACTTCCGTGTGTGTAAGTGGTGGTTGGAAATTGGAATGGAACCGGGTGCTATACGGGGAAATGTCCTCAAACGTTCGGGGTAATAAGTCCGATAGGTATCTGGGGACCTGGTTATTTGCAATTTTGAAAAATGTGATCATTTTGTGGAGATGGCGTCTATGTCTAAGGGGTTCCCAGCCAAGTTCTGCAAGTACAGTAGATACTGGGGCAGATCTCGTTAGACCGGATATTATTCTAGCTGCATCGGCGTGGATTCTATCCAATTTTGAAAGTAGGTAATCCGGTGCACCAGCCCATACCACATCCGCGTATTCTAAAATAGGGAGTATAAATGATTTATATAGAATTTCAATGCTTTTTCTACCAAGGATATACTTAAGTTTTCTTAGCTGGGATAGCCTGGCGTTGGCCGTTTTACATAGTCTATTAATTTGGCTATGCCAGTTTAGGTCCCCCCTGTAAGGTTAGGCCGAAGTGGGTGTGTGACATTGCGAGTTCAAGTGGCGTCTCACCAAACATTACAGCATTACTTAGGTTAACCGGTTTCTTGGAGAGTAGAACAATTTCGGTTTTTGAAGGGTTAAACGTAACTAACCATGTATTTGCCCATTCGGAAATGGCTTTGAGGTTTTCATTGGACTTTGTAGGAATGCCATCCGGTTCGTGCCCACTTTCTGTTAAGCTTGTATCATCCGCAAATAATCGACAGACGTCCGGTGAATCCAGATTTAGAGAAATGTCATTGATGTATATCAAAAAGAGGAACGGACCCAAGACAGAACCCTGTGAAACACCACAATTAACAGGTAAGTACTCGGAAGAAATTGAGTTACAAGTTACCCTTTGTTTACGATCAGACAAATAGCTGTTGGTCCACTCGATGAGTGGTCCGGATATACCGTTTTATCTCAGTTTATAAATTAGTCCTTTGTGCCACACTCTATCAAATGCTTTTGCTATATCATAGAATGCTCCAAGAGAAAACTGGTTCCTGTCAAAGGCCAAACAGAGATTACGATATATTTCGATGAGTTGGTAAACGGTGCTATGCTGGGGCAGGAAACCGGATTGATATTTAAAAAATAAATTATTAGCACAACAATGTTCGTACATTTGGTTAAAAACAATCCTCTCCATAACTTTACTGACACAGCTAAGAAGAGAGACTGGTCTGTAGTTATTAGGATCATGGGCATCTCCCTTTTTAAATATCGGCACGACTGTTGCCAGCTTCCATTCTGATAGGTGGACACGTAAGGAGAATGATAGCGCCGAAATAACTGAACCAATGGCTTACATATTGTGGTTTTGGTTCCTTTTAGCATACGGTTGCTCATGCCGTCGTGTCCAGTTGCTTTTTTGGTATCTAGATTGCTAAAAATCCGGATCACTTCGTCTTCGGAAAAGTCAATTTCAGACAGGCTCTCAGAACATTTTGGTCTGAAATCAGGTAAGCTATGTCCATCATCATTTATTTTACTATTTGATAGAAATGTTTTATTGAGTAGATTGGCTTTGTCCTTGTTATCTGTTATCATAACTGTGCTGTCTTCATCATCTTTGTGGTTTAGAAAGGGGACGGAAGTCTTACTCGCAAAATTATTCAGCAACTGTTTGACAGTGTGCCAAAATACTTTAGGGTTTCTACTCACTGCAAGTGAAGTATCTAGATTTGAAAACTAAGTAGATTTAGCCTTCTTTTTCATATTATTTACTTTGTTACGAGCATGTTTATATTTTTCAGTTATTAATGGATTTCGGTCTTTCAGAGCTCGTTTACGAAGACGATCTCTCTGGTGAATTTCACGGCGAAGAGCCGAGTCAAACCAGGGTTTATCATTCGGACGGATGACTACCCTGTGAGAAGGAATACATTCTGTGGCAATGTCAAAAAAAAGATGTTGCAAATCTGTGGTATGACGTATCAAGAGTAGCAGTGTCGGAAATAAAAGACCAATCTGTTTCGGATATCAGAGTGTTCATTTTGGGGAAATCAGCCCTGTTGTAATTCCAGATCTGTCGAATTTTCGTTTCGTTCTGTGTTATGCCAGTCTCTATAGCTGCTGATACAGCCTTATGGTCGGAGACACCAAGTTCGTGGACTTCTGAACCACAACACCTTTATCCCGGTTGCCTACATGGGGGCACGATGACGCCGTGTACTAACGCGTACTGCATTCCAATGGTGCACATGTCTTCAACCGCTGTAACCCTGCTTGACCGGAGCTTAAACAGAGTTAGAATGTTGAGGAGCTGACAGTTGCTCGTCGATGCTCGGTGGTTCTCTCCGGGTATTCCGGCTTTCTCCATCCGTAAAACTGTCACGGTCACGATTAGCCATTGTGCATAAGTATGCGACCTTAAACCCCAATAAATAAATAAATGACTTTATTAACGGGAGAGAGAGAGAGAGAGAGAGAGAGAGAGAGAGAGAGAGAGAGACAGACAGACAGACAGACAGACAGACAGACAGACAGACAGACAGACAGACAGACATAGACATAGACAGACAGACAGACAGACAGACAGACAAGACAGACAGACAGACAGACAGACAGACAGACAGACAGACAGACAGACAGATAGTCAAGACAGACAGACAGAAAGACAGACAGATAGTTCGAATCGACCATGGTGACAGAGACAGGGTTAGCTACTCTCCAAGAGTGTTTATACATACCGTTGTTGGGTCGCAGCTTGTGTCTCCATTTCTGCAGAGAAGAACTGTACATCGAAAGTGTACCTCGGGGCCTGTAGTGAATTTGAATGCAGTTAGTGTCATTTCTACAGATGGTAGGTTGTCAGGTGGAAGTAAATCGCCTCTAAATCCTGATCTTATAACATAAGATGCTGGGATATCGAGACTGGCGCACCTGTAAAAATGATTCATAAAAATCAGCTGTGTCAATCGTGGAGGCATGTAAGTTGAATAAAAAACATATATCGGTTTAACTCTTGCGTGCTGAGTATCTTCAAAATATTCTTCATCAAATCTAGTCATGGCTGCTTCACGTCAGCCATGACTAGATTTGATTAACACTTCATCTAAATTTACCTCAAGAAATCATTGATCAAAAAGACTGTTCAACTTACAAGGTGAAATTTGGTTAAATGTGCCAGATAATACTTATTTCAATGGAAGAGATTTTATGTCCAGGGCAAGAATATCTGCCAGCAGCATAAAGGAGTTAATGGATGAAAAATTCATAGAAAACAAAATAACCCATGGCTACATTGCTGGTGTTGGGGTTACCGTGCTACAATACATTTATTTATTTATTAAGGTTTAACGACACTTTAACAGCCAAGGTCATATCGTGTCCGAGATAGTTTTACGGGTAGAGGAAGCCGGAGTACGCGGAGAGAACCATCGAGCAACGACGAGTAGCTGCCAGCTTCCCAACATCGTAACTCCGCACTGCAGCACAGGCAGGGTTAGATTGGTTGAAGACATTCGCACCGGTGACGTGCAGTACGCCTTTGTACACAGGTGTCATCGTGCCTCCATGTGGACAATCGGGGTGAAGTGCCTGGCCCAAGGACACAACGCGGGAGTCCGAATCGATCGCTCAGACAGTCACCCATCCAAGGACTAAACGGGCTCAACGTTGACGAGAACCGGTTACCGCAACGCCAGTTACAATACATATATCATCATAATTCCTAAGTATTAACCCTTCACCTAATGAATACGTGTAGTAATTTGAAAAATTAAGCAATTAAAAAAAATCGATAAAACCATACCGTGTGACCCCCTCATTGGAACGAGCTCATCGAGTTCGTTCCAAGGCGCGGGTCACGTGATAATTTTTTTTTTCTATTTTGTGAAAAATTTGAAAAAAATAATTAAAATAAAAAAAACCTAGATGTTGTGTGAAGGGTTAATTTTTATATTTTGTGAAAAATTTGAAAAAAATAATTAAAATAAAAAAAACCTAGATGTTGTGTGAAGGGTTAACCCTATTGTCACTTCAGACCGAAAAACGCATTCACGCTACGAAAAAAGTTATTTTCTTGTGATAATACGTAAGATACTAAATCATCTTTATCTGCAGCTTACATGAACATCAGGGAGCACGGTGGCTCACTGTTTAATGCATTGAACTTCAAACCGAAAGGTCCAGGGTTCGATCCCCGCCAGGGGTAACTGCGTTGTATCCTTGGGCAAAGCACTTCAATCGGATTGCCCATGTGTGTGTGTGGGGGGGGGGGGGGCGGAGGCGCTGTGTATTGCGACGTACTGCACATCAATGGTGCACTTGTCTAAACCAATGCTAACCCTTGCTTGTGTGGAATGTGGAATTAGTACGTTGGAGAATCTGCCGGTTGCTCGCCGCTGCTCGATGGTTCTTTCCGGGTACTCCGGCTTCCTCCACCCGTAAAACTGTCCGACACGAGGTGAGTCTGGCTGTAGAAGGTGTCGTTAAATTCCAATAAATAAAAAAATAAATAAATTACATGAACATTATGTCTGTCGGGTTGTGAAGAACAACTTTCGAATTGAATTTCAACCGGATCGCGACTGGTCTAAATTCTCTGTCCGCTTTCATCTTCCAACGCTGTCTGCTGTTTGGGTTTTTCAGCTAACGACAATATCAACAGCTTATATTGTGTCCGAGAGTTTTACAGGTGGAGGAAGCCGCCAGAGTTTCGGGCGAAAACCTTCAAGCGACACCGAGTATCTCTCGGACTCACTATCCAGACACAGGTAGGTTTCATATAGATTGAAGGCAACTGTACTATCCACGTGCTATGCAGAATCAAGGCTCTAACTGCTGCGTGCATGCGTAAGAATCCGAAACTAGAACTTGTGCCTTCCTTTTGTAAGGCATGACTTTCATATTATTATGCCTCAGTACCAAGAGGTATTCCTTGAAAACTCCAAAATGATAAAGTTTTTGCATAACTAATGGACATAACTACTAGTTTACTGGAAAGAAAAGCTCACAATGATAGCTGAACAGAATTCATGCGACAGAAATATACATAAAATAGGGCAACAGATGAATGTGATTTATATTCATACAAGGGAAGTAAGCTAATAATTAATAAATTCTATCTGAAGAAGACTGTTAGAAAGTTTAGACAGAGATTGACCACATCCTCCTCGCCTGACCCTAATTAATCGCAGCGGGCGGGTGGTTAAATTCTAACACCAGCACACTTACCCATCAGCTGCAAGTACTAGCGTCGAAGTTTCATCCACAGCCTTGTCTCTTGCTTCGCAAGTCTGAACTTTAATTGCTTTGTACACTTGAGAAATAAAAGAAATACACATTTAAGATGGAATTGTAAAAAAAAGTACCTCGATACAAATAGAACATCGCTGTATTTTTCCAAAAAAGCATGGTTTGGAGTAAAAACCATGGTTTACTGTTGTGTGGCGTGGTACGTTTGTATAACAATGACTCATACTTTATTTGACACTTGCTGTTGGCTTGTGTTTTAGGCTACACAACTGAATCAAGTCAGTGCGAAACTTCGAAATTCGATTCGATTCGGAGTCGTCCTGGTGATTCGAGTCAATCGTATTCGATTAGCTCTTGTTCGGAAATTTTCAAGCGTAGAGATGTCTCCAAAATCATACCAAGTGCCTATTCTTAAACTCTTCTTCCATCACGAGTTCCCCTGTACAGGAGACCTGATGACGAAAGAAAAGTTCAAGGAGGTTCCAATTCCGAAACTATATACTTTGATTCCGGTCTGCTGTATTTCTCGTTTCTTACCCAAACTGATGAGACGCCATTGAAAACAATACGTGAGAGCAAATTGGCAGTATTTCGGTTACAGGAGGTGAGTAGTTAGGGTAGTCACTATAGCTATGAGTGTTGAAGAAACACAAATCCATATTCAACACTGGCATTTAGGCTATCGTCCTCCAGGTTAAGTAATTTTTCTGAAATATCCGTCTTAGATATTTATAATCTCGACTTGCAAGAAAAGCTGGAGTTGAGAGAATGTCGCCATTAGTATTTGAAGAAATTTAACAAGATTTAGTACACTTTCAACGGAATGTCACCAAGTATGCTATCCAATACACAAGATTAACAGGAGGTGAACAAGCCATTGTCAGTAGAGATCGTGTTAACAGATGATTGATGAAGAATGAAATAATTATACTGGGCTAGCGAATAAAGAGGACTAAGCAAAGATCCTTTGAGAGCAATCACATATTGTAAAGGAGAAAACACTTGGCAGTTCCCTCACTTGAGTCTATGTGTCAAAACTTTTATTCAATTCAAGAGGAGTTAACCTTATAGTTCCCATACATTTTGACTAAGTTTTTTCCATTGCGGTAAAAAGCTTAGATGCATTCCCTTGTAATCACATTAGTATGAGATGATTTACATACTTTGTGATTTAAACCAGCAGTTATTGCAGTCTACAAAAGAGTTTATTTTTCAGAATTTGTGCAATCTGATGTACAGTAAAAAAACTGTTCTGTGTCGCACATAAGTCTTTGTTTTCAGAATTTCAGTAACCACTGAGCCAAGCGTCCAATTATTTAGTAAAATGACATCTCAAATAGTATTGGTAAAATCATTAAAGATTAAGTCAAACCAAATCTCGTTTGAGAAACACTTTTGTGTAGATTCAAAGAAAATGAATATTTATGTTGTTTTTTCTGGATTCAGGTGGATGGATTATTTCAGTTGAACGGAAAAGTTAACAGAAAGTAAGCGTAAGTTTCCGCGTGAATACAAAACCGTCGTTAATGGAAACGTTCCAGGGGAAATAACAATTGGTGAGGTGAATATCTCTAACAGTTAAATCCATAGATATGTATGGCTGTACAGTACAACTGCTGTGGACTGGCCACTTTCCACAGAAAAGGCAATTCTTCCACGGATGCAATAATATTAGACCTTACACACGAATTATCGGAATAATCATCAAAAATTTAATTACTGAAGAACCGGGTACAACCCGGTGCTTCATTTATTAAGTTTTTGCTGATGATGATTTTTATTACCCGGTAAAACGATGCGTGGACATCACTGCCCACGCGTGGATTACGACCAGGGCACGGCGACTGTACAGTTGGATTTAAATATTGTTAAACCTCTCTAAAATACAAAATGTGACACGTCTATGCGAATTGAAATAGTATCATATACCTTAACCTTTTGAACCCTGGTGGTATCTTCCACGTCAGTTCAATGGTAGCAATTAAAAGAGGCTATATTCATTATTTGGGGTAGACCAATCAATATTTTCTCCGTGCAGCCTCTGGGCTGCACGTTGAAAATATTGATTGGTCTACCCCACATATTTACTGAACAGCCATCCTATTTAATGACGTTATGACGTATCATGTTCCTGGCCGGAAAAGTGGCCGCTATGGTTCAAAGCATTAATTACATTGGCACAATATCGAGAGAGTTAAATTCAGCTAGAAGCAGAAACTCACCGTTGGTGTCTTTCAAAGAAATCCTTAGTTTTATGAGAATACCCAGCTGTGCAGCAGTCAAAATTGTTCCAAAATCATCTAATAACTCAAAGAGGAGACCTTCATAAGTGCCTTTAGCTTCTCCTTTCATTAAGTCATTTCTGAAATAAATTTATTGCAAAATATAAACATCATATTGTCGAGTTTTCAGTTGGGTTAAAAGCAGAAAAATGCAGATAATGCATGTCTGCAGATACATAAGAAAATCCGCACTTCTGACGGCAGTCTCTATCCTAGCAGTAGTTGCTTGAGGCTACCACAAGTTGTACACTGTGAAACATTTCCGTAGATATGTTGAGTATAGTGTGGATACATGAATTCACTAAAAATGGGACGAGATAACCGTTACTTATTCCCAGTTTTTTATTCCACAATCGTTATCAACCGACTTTATATGTTGATAACTAATGTCGAATAAGGAACTGGAAATAAGTAACGGTTGTCACGTAGGAATTTAAGAAGAGGACAAATAACGAGTTGATATTGGATAGGCGAGAGAAAGCTTCCCAGTCGAGGGCCGTTAGGCACAAGTCGGGGTGCTTTCTCTCGCCTATCCAACATTATTTATTTATTTATTTATTTATTGGTGTTTAAGGTCACATACATATGCACAATGGATAATCGTGACCGTGACAGTTTTACGGGTGGAGGAAGTCGGAGTACCCGGAGAGAACCACCGAGCATCGACCAGCAACTGTCAGCTCCTCAACATTCAACATTCTAACTCTGTTCAAGCTCCGCTCAAGCAGGTTGAAGACATGTGCACCACCGACGTGCATTTCGCCTTAGTACACCGCGTCGTCATGCCCCCATGTAGGCAACCGGGATAAAGTGCCTTGCCCAAGGACACAACGCGGATCGTCCCGGACGGGAATCGAACTCGGGACCTCTGGCATAGAAGTCCAACAGTCTTCCACTGAGCCACCGCGCTCCCGCCTATCCAACATCAACGAGTTATTTATCTTACTTAAAAACTTTCTGCTGTTGGATAGTGCAATAGATGTAAATTATCCAACAATTAGCTTTTGGATATACAACTATCCAAATATTAAGCGTGGGAAAAGTCAAACTATATACCAATGAATAAGAATGGATGACGTTTGTAAAAGTTTTTAAATGCGGTTTAACTTATTCTAATATGATTAGCCAAGAAGGAATTTTTCGAAACATTACTAAAGTCAATGAAAAAATTAAAGAATAGAAAATAAATTTTGTGCGTGTACAGTTACACATGAACACGCAAAATTTGTGGATAAAAACACGAGTGATTTATTGAATGAATGTTGCTATGTTCCTCCCAATTCATGTCTTATGAGTGCTGAACATTTCGTAGATCCGAGTTTAGACAGAGAATTTGGCCTTCTGTGACAGTTGTCTATCATTTGAAAGGGAAAACAACTGCCTGCAGTTTAATTTGACGTTTGACCTCAATGTCGGTATCGGGGAACGACTCAAACGGTACCGCATCCCTTTTGCTTTTGTGATTTAAGTTCGAAGTTTAGCTACAGAGTTCTCCCTTCCCGTACTGGTGTTATTGAATATGTTATTTATTTATTTGCTTATTTATTGATGGTTTGGGTCACATATTTCTGCATAATGGCTGATCTTGACGGTTGTGACCTCCGCAAACTGGAGATAAAGTCAAGTCCAGTCAATTGTTTATACCCATGTTGCCCATTCTAGAGGAGTTCCACCCTAGGCATTGGTAACCGGGTTCTATTTTACCTGTAAAACAGAGCGTGTTTACTACAGTGCACAAGCACTGTCTCATTTCACCGGGTTCCTACTTGGAACTGAATATGTATAAACTTGCCTCTACTTACCTAGCTGTCTGCAGACATACTCTTCTGTGATCGCGATGGAGATCGTACACAATAATGGATAGGGAAGTAGAGAGAGCATTTTTATCGGAAGCGATCCCATCGAAATTCTCAGTTCACTTTTCTAATCACAGAACTGTAACTCGGCTCAAAAACGGATGCATTGATAGAATGTCCCTCAATCACAGAACATACAGGTAAAGGCAATAATCGGCCACCAGTGATAGACCAAGAGACATTTTAAAATTCAACGAGCAATTTGGTGCATTCGTGAACAATCGGGAGGACAAGCCAGGTGGACCATGATCTGCAAGTTTGCTTGTGAGCTCTACAAGTATCTAATGCTCAAACAAGATCTGCAGCCATCAGTTTCAAATCAGACTGCTTCTTTTATATCGCCAAAACGATGCTACGATTTATTTTCACACTGCTCACAAAATATCGTAACTGGGACAAGAGACGGCTACCAAACCGTTCTTGATCATTTTTGTTCCACAAGAGACGGTTATTATTCTTAGACACTTTGAACATTTGTGATTTTTGTATGTTTAGATACAGAATAAACAGGTACCAGGGGCGGAAATGAGATTTAAACCACGAGTAGGATAAGGGTTTTAACCACCAGGCTTGTCTTAAATCTGACTACCGGCCCTAGTACCTATTTGTTTATTTATATCATGCTCGTAATAAATAATCGACTTTGTCACTTAACATGGAGAAAAAACGATACTTTCTATCGCAAACACACAGGTTTGTTTTGTTTACATCTGCGCCGGTGGGCAGTACTACCGACTGCACGTGAATGCTTCATTGACAGCTAGACACATCGTTAAAGTTGATTGAATTTACCTTGCTTTTTCAGTCAAATTATTATTAACAATTCTTAAAATTTATTTTAAATATTTAATTGTAGGTACTTTAAACTTAATAAGTCATTGCACGTAGTAGATAGTACCGCAAAACGTCGTATGTTTCAATGAAACATCGCCAAGTGTGAATGTTTCGAAATTAGCAAATTGCATCATATCAAAGGTCAAGTTGGATGAACCTCCAACTATTGATGTAAAAAAATTTGTAATCGCAGCAGAAGCTTTACACCGGTAGTGGAGTTAAAAGCTAAAATGTAACATGCAGGCTTTTCACAGGTAGTAACACAGGTGAGCATGGTACAAATTAAGTTTAACTGGTAGAGTACTGTAAGCTCATATTTGGGCTTTATTCTGAAATGCAGTTACAGCAACTTAAATGCTTCAAATTCAGTGGCTGTGCTTCATATTATCTTTGAAGTGATATTATTTAGTCTGTTGGGATTTGCCTTGTTACAATTTACATGTATGGGAGAGTGTCCGCGGGCACTCTCCTGTATACTATAACAAGGCAAAGACATGTGAACAAATTTTGATGACCAAAATAATTTAGGTCTCTACCAGTTAAAGGTCTTTGAAGGTTTGCGAGTTTTGGTCTCTGGTTTAAGAGTTGTAATATCTTCAAATGGCGAAAGAATAAAAGGGACAACAAACCGCGAAAGAATTAAAGGGACAATAAACCGCACATTTTTTAAATATAATTTTACCATATGACAAAACCAGTTTTCGTTATGCAAAAGTACCCCTATGTTTCATAGATCATTCGTAAGGAAGCGTTCGTGGCGATTAAATAAATTAACTTGAAGGAAGGTGAGAATGTAATGTTTTTCTCAAAAAAGGAGGTAGCATTTTTGCATCCCGATCTAGTTAGCCGATCACTGACGGAAAATCCCGTGCGATGTAAATTTTCTAAACAGGTCGAAATTAACTTTCTTAGAATGACAAATGTAAAGTTTGTGTTCGCGTGTTGGTATTTATATCATATGCGTTCATGCAATCTATTTTGAAAATTGCCGTTATTGATATGCATGTTGTGGTTTTTATTTGAAGCATAACTACGCTTTATTTAAAACAATACAAAGCTGGTGATCTAATAATGTCCAGTTATTGCTAAAATAATGCACAATTGTTGTTCGTGGCGGTCACTCATTTTGGACACAAACGAAGGTAAAATTAGAAACCGCGTGTGTTAGGAAATTATGTCACGGTGTTATGTTTACTTCAGATCACTTACGGGCAACTTCGTTTAAATCTTTGAAATGTCGTGTCTTCTGAAAATTCGCCTGTAATAAAGTTTCTAATAACAGCTTTAAGTAATTTAACATTGCTTCTGATGTCTTACACTTTGCATACAGTGGCTTTTTACTGGCTCTTTCACATACAAGCAAAATCTGAGAGTCGACATTTTTTTCAAATTTGCGGCTGATTACTCCTTTTATGTTTAAAGGCCATCAATGGTTTGGGGATTACCCCTTTTATGTTTAAAGGCCTCTTTAACACCTAGAACCCCAAAATCTTCGTGTCGGGTCCACGGCTGAATTATTAAGTAGATAGTTACTCAGGAAATTTGTGTGGTAGACCCTTGAAGATTGGTCTTCCCCCAAGTAAGGAATATAGATTTTACCAGTCCATAGCTCTGAAGTGGCATTGAATATACCATCAGGGCCCAATGGGTTAAAACTGTGAAAGAGCTGAGTGGATGTGCATTTCAGATAATAATGATGATGATATGAATTTATGTGACTCATTGTTAGGGTGATATTTACATATTATTACAGCAGCAGGTTGAGCTAGATTGACGCATTCCATCAAGTTGACGAGACAAGATATGTCAGATATGTCCATCGCGCAAGCGTAGTGTTTTAACTGGCCGATCTGGTCTCGTCAATAAGACGAAATACGGCAACCCACTTAGATTGACTGTTTTAATAATCTGTTTATTAAATGACAATATGACACCTGTAATGTAAACAAACAAACAAAATTATATTAACCAGATAAGAGATTTTATTTATTAGATATGATTTTCAAACCCAGAATTGCCCATTATCAAATATGGCTTCAAACTCGGCTGATATGATTCCGTTCTCTGAACCAAGCTAGAGTTGTTCCTTATGATGCGTCACTAGGCGCAACCAGTTTGTTGACATGGAAATCTTTCACCGTTTTCGCCGAACGCAATCCGGAAGATTGGTGTGACCAGGCGTAATGGAGTTACTGAAGTTGAGTTTTTATATGAAGAGGAATTAACCCTTTATCTAACGAATCGCCCGCATCCACCCGTAATATGCAAATTGAGCAGTTGAAAAAATTAAATTTTTCAAAATATTTCAACAAAACCATATCATGTGACCCCTCATTGGAACGAGCTCACTGAGCTCGTTTCAATGAGGGGTCACATGATATGGTTTTGTTGAAATTTTTTGAAAAATTTTAAAAAATTATATTTAAAATAATAAATTTTGATATCGTCTGCGTTGGATAAAGGGTTAACCCTTTACCCAACGTAACGGCCAAAACCGGCCAGCGCTATTCTCAAAAATCGCCAATTAATTTTTAAAATATTTTCATTTTTTGTCTCAAAAACATAGGTTATGACCCCTCGTTGGAACGAGCTCGTCGAGCTCGTTCCAACGAGGGGTCATAACCTATGTTTTTGAGACAAAAAATGAAAAAAATTAGTTATTCAAGAATTTTTTTTGCAAGTGTCGTCTGCTTTTCATGTTAGGTAAAGGGTTAAAATGGCAATAAGTAAGGATTAGGTAGGTGTACAAACAGAGAAGAAAGAAGAGAGTTGTACAGAAAATTCAACGCAAACTGAGATTCAGTGTCGTGGATCCGTAGAAGTGGGAGAAAATATAGTTCAGCTATCCGAACTCCGTGTCTTCCCCAATGGAGAAAACTTCGGACTTAGTGAAACCCATGAGAAACAATAACACTGCAAGAAAACTGTAACAGAGCTGAGAATATTTTGTAATCATGTTTTTTGGTTTAATAAATAAAGAGGTTATTGTTTGGTTAGTTTCATATCGCCTGAGGTATCAGCACTCGGTAACTTCACATCAGCCTTGGACATTTGGTTTTAAGTTGATATGAAGTTACCTCTGGTTACTCCCTACCGGTTAATCTGCACGTATCAATAACAAACAAAGTTTTTTACTACCATCCACAGTCCACCAGTAAACATGAGTTTTAAGCCTCAATGGAATTAGCCTAAGGATGTTGCCACTAAAAGCCCTAAATTCGTTATTTTCTAATTCAGACCTAGGCGAATGTTCCGTTTGGTATAAATTTAATTGGAAGCTAGGGAGAAAGATCACGAAGAAATCTCTTTTACTTTTCCAGTCTTCGGTGAAATAAGTTGCTGAGGTCCAAGTAAAACTCCGGAGTTTGTGTCAGGGGATGATTTTGCTGAAAATAATTTTCCTTGTTTGGGGAGTATTTGGAGGCTTTTGGTAAATGTATTTCAAAATCATATACTTCATATAACCGGAGATTTTTAATCTGTTGGAGCCAGCTGTTGTAACGTTTGGTTTCTAGTTCAATCAAAGCATGGATTTGAACAGTTTCAATTGAGTTCATGACAAAGGATACATATATGTTATCATCACTATGTGTTAGTCGAGAAACTTGCATTAAGCCGAGATGGTGTTCATATTAGGTATCACGGCGTGCCATTTTGGGTGAGTCGTGATACGTAACAGGAACACCATGGAGGCTTGATACAAGTTTCTCGATCGGAACATAGTGGTAATGAAAAAATTTGCTTACCATCTCGGAAACCCACTTGGTGGTAATAACCACTTTATCTTACAACATTCCTCCCTTTCTTGGCTTGTTCAAATATATTTTGACAACCATTCAGCTTCTATGGACTGATTTTTTATGAATGAAGATCATTATGACGTCATGATATTATGTTATTGAACTGTGCATGACATAATCCCCATTCATTGTTCCACTTGTAGTACATAAGTTATAACCACCGAAGTTTATTGTAGTGTTTTAGCTGCTGTTTGTTCTTGGTTTTATTTTTCAGCTTCCGGTCATGGCACGCCTATATAAAAGTATCATCATGGCAAAAGACGTTCCAGTCTAATTTATTTTGCGAAGTTGGATTTATTTGTCATGTACATGTGACCTCGACATGTGTAATCATTTTTCGACGAGTGCAGGAAAAAACGTTCTCTTTCTGAATTGAAGATCACACGTGCTCGCAGAAGTTACTGTGTCTGATAGAAATTTGTATCCGTCTACGCGTTTTAGCTTGTATGAGAGTAATAAAATCGATTGATTGTAAGATAAAAGTGTATGCCCCCCATGTTGGATGCGTGAGATCATCTGGGTGTGAATTCCTATTGTTCAAGAGGAATCGCTGTGAAGTTATACCACGTAGTCTGTCATCAGCGCAGTAGTTGAAACAATACTCGTGTTATTCGCCAATGCGAGTGGAACACACAGTTGGCAAGAACAATGTAGCAAAAGTAGTAGCGGAAAGTTAACCCTTTACCTAACATGAAAAGCAGACGGCACTTACAAACAAAATTCTTGAATAACTATTTGTTTTCATTTTTTGTCTCACAAACATAAGTTATGTCCCTTCAGTGGAACGAGCTAGACGAGCTCGTTCCAAAGAGGGATCATAACCTATAAAAAAAAATTTAAAAAAATGAAAATTAACTGGCGATTTTTGTGAATAGCGCTGGCCGGTTTTGACGTTTTGTTGGGTAAAAGGTTAAGTGTATAGGCTGATAATATAGCTAACCGTTGATCGACGTTGATCGTGGAAACGCTGCCCGTGACTGGCATCGTTTTATTAGCACTAATAAGACAAGATATTGTATATATATCATCTAATGGAGACTCGACTAAAGCACTATACTGAACCACCAAATAGTTCTGATATGTTGTGTCTCCAATCTGAAAAGAAACAAAATGGTAAGTATAAGCTTCTGGTACAACAAAAGGGCAATGGTAAATCAACGGCAATAATGGGTTTTTAACCCTTTACCTAACATAAAAAGCAGACGACACTTGCAAAAAAAATTCTTGAATAACTAATTATTTTCATTTTTTGTCTCAAAAACATAGGTTATGACCCCTCGTTGGAACGAGCTCGACGAGCTCGTTCCAACGAGGGGTCATAACCTATGTTTTTGAGACAAAAAATGAAAATATTTTGAAAATTAATTGGCGATTTTTGAGAATAGCGCTGGCCGGTTTTGGCCGTTACGTTGGGTAAAGGGTTAAAAATGCAAACTCATAAAAGGGCAGTCATATTTAACCCTCTGTAAACTTAAGTCGACATATCAAATTCCTACTTGCAAATTTTACCAACTTCGAATTTAACCAATTCCGTATTGTTTGGCAGAGCTTACTGAGCTCCGTCAGACAAAGAGGAATTGGTTAAATTCCTCCTGCATTGTGGGAGGGAAAGATTTGATGCTTGAAATTTCGATATTTTGACTTCAATGTGTAATGGGTTTATTAGGAAGTATGAGCCGAAAAACATCTCGTCACAAGGGATACTTACGAATGACTGCTTCGAATTATTTAGAATTTGCATTAAATGATTAGATGGTCACATGTTGGAGACACCAAAGGCTTCTCTGCATCGTTCAAGAAATATGTTTGCTTTCGTTGGTTGGTTGGTTGGTTGGTTGGTTGGTTGGTTGGTTGGTTGGTTGGGGTGGGGTCGGTCGGTCGGTCGGTCGGTCGGTCGGTCGGTCGGTCGGTCGGTCGGTCGGGGAGGGGTAGGTGGCGTGGGGTGTTGTGTCGTGGCGTGGGTGGGGTGGCGTGGAGTGAGGTGGCGTGGCGTGGCGTGGCGTGGCGTGGCGTGGCGTGGCGTGGCGTGGCGTGGCGTGGCCTGGCCTGGCCTGGCCTGGCCTGGCCTGGGTGGCCAGTTTAAAGATACAAAACGAGAGCCATATCATGTCGGATAGCTTACAAGCGTGGGAAGCCGAAGTAGCTGGAGAGAACAATCGAGCAGCGGCGAATAGCTGTCATACCCTTCAACTTACTAAATCAGTACAATGCGGGAAGCATAGGTTGAACACATGTGTACCATCGGCGTGTATTATGCCTTAAGCAAACACTGCGCCAACGTGCCCCCACTTAGTCAAATGAGATTTAGTGTCTTGCCCAAGGACCTAACGCCGACGATGCGTGTCAGGATCCAACCTACACTACAGTCGCCGTGGATTGGTCGTAATCCACGCGTGGGAAGTGATGACCCCGCATGCGTTTACGAGGTAATGCAAATTATCATCAGAAAGATTGTACCCGGTGCGTCATTAATTAGATTTGTGATGAATATTCCTGTAATTAATGTTTAGAATCTTATATTATTGCATCTCTGGAAGTATTGCCAACCCGTGGAAAGTGACCAGTCCACGGCGGTCATATTGTACGACTGTTCGATCCTAAGTCCAACTTACACCGCGTATCCAACTTTCACAAAAGAGGTGGTTGTAACACAATTGATTGCAGCAATCTAATATTCATCTGCATAAACTCCGACTAGATTCTGATTCCCAAATGTCACCCTGCCAAAAAACCAGAATGACCAAGAACCTCCGACGTAATAACTTTTATCATATGACTCGTCCGTTTTGTTCACTTTAAAACATTTGATATTTTGTTTTCATATTAATCAGTGATAAATAAAGCCTTCCGCCAATTTCATTGGTCAATTTCAAAAATAGAGAATTTGATTGGCTGAACAAAATACAACTGGGCCACATTTTCATAATTTGTATAATTAGAGTTGGGAGCTTTCATTGGTTAGTTTCAAAACTGGACAATTTGATTGGCTAAACAAAATACAACTGGGTCACATTTGCATAATCTTAGTAGGGAGAATTTACGTTATCTGTCCTATTTAGGGTGGGTTATATTGTATTAATATTTTACCTGCAAGAAAAACGACATTCATTTTTTTTTATATTTTCACTTTTTGCTTCCAAAACATAGGTTATGACCCCTCATTGGAACGAGCTCAACGAGCTCGTTCCAATTAGGGTTCATAACCTATGTTTTGGAAGGAAAAAATGAAAAATTTTAGTTGCACGAGGATATTTTTTCCAAGTGCCGTCTGCAACTCAAGTTAGGTGATGGGTTAAAAAGTCATACTGAGTGGCTAATTTGTGCGTGTGTGTGTCATATGATAAACAGAATATGAAATGAGTGTTTTTCTCATATAATATTTATGAAACTCGTCCGAATTTTCCGTTTGGGCTCGCCAGAGTTCTTAGACTCGTTTCATAAATATTATATTAGAAAAACACTCATTCCATATTCTCTATACATTAACTACTTCCTCATAAGATACAGAGGAAATATCGGTGAAAAAAAAACCATATTTCATAAGTGAAAATTTATCCATTGTGAAGATAAAGTAAAGACATAACTAATGAAATCAGGTTCTGCTTGCGAGATAAGTCAGTTCATGTGTATGACATCTAGCTGCTTTTTCAAACTTAACTCTTGCTACTAAACAAGTATAATTTGGGCTCTATTAACCAAATTTTCCCTTCTAAATTGAATCCACTGTTCAGCCAGTACTTTCTCGAGTTAAATTGTCACGAATTTTTCATTAAATATAGTCATGGCTGCTGTGAAGCAGTTATGACTACATTTGATGAAAAATATTTTTAAACATACTCAGGAGGTTACGAGTTAATGGAAAAATCAGCGAGCAGATATCTACCAGGGTTTCCCAGAATAAGTGTATGCCAAGCTCATAAAATCAGTAATTCTCGGTAATGGGTTTTCGTTTTTGCAAAAATGCAACGGGAATCCATTGTGGAACATACGCATGCGTGCGACGCCGTTGTTTCAATGAAGCACGCGGACCATTTCTGTAATCAGGGGAAAGTAAAAGTCGGAACAAATAATACTGCTCACCATTTTTTAAAAAATGAATACACAATCGATCGAAATATGTTATCAAATATAGTATGTTGACTTGTTAATACACACTGAAGCCCGTGTCCAGTCTTCGTCTGAGGTCAACCACAGTACTTTCCTCGTTCTGTAGCCAGCGCGTTTCACACGTCCATGTAGCTGCCGTAAGGAATGTGTACCAAGTAATCATGAGAACATCATCTAATAAGCCGGATACCAGCCATCGTTTTAGACGGTGTGCAATGGTCGAGTGTTTAGGTGTTCGACTCCAGATTGCCAGGCAGAATTGCCGACGGCTCGATTACCGGCCGTGGATCAGAAATCAACATTCCAAATTCCTCGAAAACATGATTGTGTCCAGTGGCGGCGCCATGGAGGGGGGGGGGGTATGTGGGGGTACTTACCCATCCACTTTTTTCGCCAAGCGTAGTAAAACAATACTATCATCTTAATTCTTGTTGTATTGAACGTTGCGGTGTAATGGTCGGTATGCTGAATCCCATATTCCCAAGTGCACTAAATCAGAGAAGTTTTGAAATTATGTTTCCCCCCCCCCCCCCCCCCCCCCCATACACAAGCTAGCCGCAAACAACAAACAAGAGTCGAGGGTCTAAATTGCAACAAGGCATGCCGCGTTTGAACGGACTGAAACATAGTGCTTAAGAGTATTCGACGAATGCTAGAATCGAGAGCGTGCAGGGCATCCGTTTGGAATTCAGCCTACAGCAATTTTAACAAATAAATAAAATTTAATATTTTAGAAAAATTCTCAAAGGTATAACTCAATGAAATCATGCAAATATGAATATCATTGGAACCGGCTTGTTCAGCCGGTTCCAATGATATCCATTTTCGCATGATTTTGTTGCAACAGTTGAAAATTTTCTCAATTTAGGGAGAAGACCCCCCCCCCCCCCCCCTCCCGAAACCCACCCCAGCCCGGCGCTGCACAATCCCCAACTGTACCCCCTTACTTTTGTAACTCTGGCGCCGCCACTGAAATTTGTGTCTAATTTTCACACACAGACCCGTGCCAGCCAACCACGGCACTTTCTGCACACAGTAGCCAGCGCGTTTCACATTTTCCTGCAGCTTCCGAAATGAAAGTAAATTAAGTATTCATGAGAACATCATTCAATAACCTGAATTCCAGCCATCATTTTAGACGGTGTGTAATGGTTCAATGGTTAAGGTGTTGACCCCTGATTGCCAGGCGGAATTGCCGAAACAGCTAACGACCAACGTTCTTTGGTGACAAACCATCTATTATACTAGTACGTCAGCTAATTTTTACCCGCATTCATCTGCTATTATGTGCGCATGCCAGTCTAGTTAGTTTTAAGACCATTTCGCATGTATCTTCCAACTCGAAGGCTCAATGAAGAAGAAGAAACAGACCGAACTGGCCGAAGATGAAATTCTTTGGTCAAATACAACTAAATTTGTTCACATTTATACATAACTAGCGGGCCACCAGTACCAGGACGGGAAGCCAAAGTAGTTCACAGCATATGAAGGGAGATAATCAAAGCCTGAGTTTCTGGCTGGATCGAAGGACAGACTTCTAATTTTTATAAAAGATCTGGTACAAGATTTTCTGTATATTGACAAATCTGAATATGTTCAAATTGTAAAACCCCTCGTGTAATCATGAGACATGTCTGAGAAAAGTGGGGAAAGGTGTCTCCCTCCAGACCCCCCAAGCCCCGATTCCGTCACTCCTGCTACTAGCTAATAAGTCTCCAGCTACCAGCTAGAATAGTCTTTCAGGTACTGGAAATCAACCCAAGGATGCAAGAAAGCGCCATATGCAATGCTAAATCATTGCAGATGGTGACCTGTTGCACTCAAGGGGCGAAATAACAAATGATTCTTTTGCTGCACCGAAACTTAATTTGAGTGCGATGAGAAATGTCTAGTACCTCATAGTGGTAGAATTGCCATTGGTAGTAAAATCGACTCAAAACAAACACTGGCAAATGTCGTAAGAAGCCCACTTTTCTAGAATAATCACATTTACTTACCCCTGGAGAATTGGGTTCAATTGTATCACCAGCACCCGCTCCACAAACGCCGCCATCAAAATTAAGTGTAATGGTATAGTCCCCTGATACGGCATTTCTTTTAGCCATACATTCAGGAATGTCTTTGTACGAAGTTACGTAAATCTGGTTCGGTTCGGTATAAGGGTGTAATGTTATTTGCATTTTATCACCTTCACACTTTACAAATGCTGTTGAAAGAAAACAAGTGTCTTAATCGTATGGATGCATTTTAATACAAGAGAATTTATAAAGATAAAACGGGAGAATATGTGGTAAACTTCTTAAAAATTGGTACATTACCTACAACGTGTTAGGTGTGCAAGTTTGTCGTAAGAAAATGTTTGAACTCAATTTTCAGATACTTTTATAATGTTCGTAAATGTAATATTTCAACTAACTTCAAAAGAAGTAGATACATTAAAGTAGACGTGGGGTGGTCGTAATCCACGCGAGGGCAGTTATGTCTTCGAAATCGTTTACCAGGTGATAAAAATCACCATCCGTAAAATTTTATTTAATGAAGTACCGGGTTGTATCCGGTGCTTCATTAATTAAATTTTTGATAACTATCCCTATAATTAGTGTTTGGAATATAACATTATTGCGTCCGTGGAATTATTGCCCACTCTTGGAAATTAACCAGTCCACGGCGGTCGTACTGCAACTGGCACGTCAGCCCACGATATAAATATGAGAAACTGTCAATCTCTACAGGTACTGAAAAATATTCTTAGAAGGAACGACCCAATCATTCCAGGGTATTATTATGTGGGCAGGAGAAAAGGGCCAGATATATACACCTGGAACTAAACTGAGCACCCTCTGAAATGTTTCATGACAGTGAAGTTGCTGTTTCTAATTATTATGTTTTAATGATTGCTACGTCGTGCAGTATATTTCATCTACCCCAAACACATCCCCTCGTCCACGTGAAGCATGCTTCCCACGAATGTCACATAAAACACTATCATTCACATGCAATATCTGGGTATAAAACAAGAAAATTTGTCACATTTTTGTCCATAAATGGTGACATGGCAAGGAGGAGACTGTCAGAGGCACTAAGATGGCAAATCGTTGGCATACATGCAACAGGCATGTCTTTCAAAGCTATTTGAATGCAACCTGGCTATAGTCATTTGTTCATCAGCAGACTTGTCCGAAAACGTCAACAAACCAACGATGTTAAGGACCCACCAAGGCAAGGACAACCCCAAAATACCTCTCGTCATGAAGATCGGAGTCTGGCACGCCACGTGAGGGATTTTGAAACGCCCGTGGCTCTCCAACAGGCGTTTGTGCAACAGAACGGGCCGAAACCGGCCCATAAAGTGTCCAGCCCTGTCCGATCAGCATCCAAGACGGCATGACAACATTGGACGTGAAGGAGAGTCCATTGGTCAGACGAGAGTAGGTGGTCGCATGAGAGTGTGGAGGCATAGAAATACTGCTTATGTGCCCACGAACATCAGACCTACTGTTCTTTATGGTGGAGGATCAGTAATGATCTGGGGATGCCTCTCCCATGAGTGTAAACTTGATATGGTGACTCTACGTAGGAATCTCAATGGTCATCAGTACATCCGGAACATTCTCAATCCGGTTGTCGTGCCTCATTTTGACAACCACCCGTTGGCTACTCGCTCTGTATTCATGGACGACGGTGCAAGGCAACATCGTCCCCATGCTGTGAGAGTATGCCTTCAAAACAACGCTATTACAACACGACCTTGGCCTGCAATGAGCCCCGATTTGAATCTCTTATAACACATCTGGGACTTTCTTGGACGTCGTGTGCAAGCAAGGGATCCGCCTGCGCAGACTTTGGCCGATTTGAAAGCTGCATTGCATGAGGAGTGACAGCAGTTGCCTCTGGACCGTATCAGAAGGCTCACTTGTAGTATTAGGAGGGGGGGGGTCAGGCTGTCATCCGTGCACGTTGTGGGTACACTCGCTACTGACGTCAGACACTGCTGTTGTGTTCAGGGGATCACAAGATACATTTTTGTCAGTAATTACCGGCATTGTTTCACTATGGACCGTTCCGGCAACATACTTGTCGAGAGAACATTTTTCCATCAAAAACGTTAGTGACAGATATGTGTAATTAGCGCCATAAAATAATGCATATTTTCATTCTTGTGTGTCTTTCATCTGTCAATAGACCATTCTTTCCGCAAACAATCATTTTTGGCCATCTGTAAGATAGCATGAAAGTAATGACAGTTTATATTAACACCACTGCAAAAAAACAGGGTCTGCTTAATTAAGTTCCAAGTGTATAGGACTACAAATTAAGATTAAGATTTAGCGACTTGAATGGTCACATGTGTGAACGATGACCGAAATGTTCCTGGAATCACGAATACGAAGACTCTGAGCACTACTTTCTTTTCTGTGCAATCAAAAATACCCAAAGAGAAATTATGTTTCAAAGTATAGGCTACATTATTAAAGATATTAGCATTATCTTATCAGGAAATACTACAAAAAAACAGATTCAGAAAATATTCGCATATTTAGAGCTGCACATAACTATATCGAACAAACGATGAGATTCCAATGAATACCCGAGTGGTAGAATAACTTACCTCAATCAGTCATTACATCCCAATATCAGACTGAAGAGTCCTATCAAGACTCATGCCACAGGTTAGTTTGGCAGAAAGTTTGATTGATAAGGGACTGTGTGTAGAAAAAATTCCACAACTCTGCACTTGCTTAAGCACCATTGTTGGTAAAATAAGAATGTATATTTTATATATCGGTGAGGTATATATATGGGTACATGCCTGTTTACCAAACCCTTTTATTGCGAATAAAAAATTGTTTATTAGAAATGATAATGCAAAGCACATGAATATAATGTGAACCCCTTAAGTTGGGTTACCTGTACTCCAGAATAAAGACCAAATAAAACATAAACTAACTTCATGTGTTAATGAAGTAATAGTACGAATAAATAGGGCTGCACGGTATTCGAAACTGAATTCTGGTATCGGTGTTCAACCAAATAACGCAGAATACCGGTATATCGAAAGACTGTCCTGGTATCTGAACCTTTGTACCATTATCGGGACTTGAGCCATCACACTCGGAACAAACCAGTTCGAATAACCCTTTACCCAACGCAGACGATACCAAATTTATTTTTTTGAATATTAGTTTATCGAATTTTTCAAAAAGTTCAACCATATTATACTGAGTCAAAAAAGAAAGTATAATAAACTTTGAGAAGCGATTTTTTTATATAGACTTTAATCCCAAACAAATTATTGTAAATTCATATTTCGAGTCTAGCTGTATGAATTTGCATAATCTCATGTTCTTACTGTTGCCAGCGTCACGTTAGGACATCGCAATTCAGACATGGGGTGAAATGAAAAGTTCACACATGCAGCCAATAGCGCGTATGTCCACCGTTTGCCTCTTGGAGGCAGGACATCGACGGCGCATGGACCTCGTAAGTCTCTGGATGTCACCCTGTGGTATTGCGTTCCACTCCTGCCTTAGAACATTACGTAAATCGCCTAACGTCTGAAGATCATGAAGGCATACCCGACGGTCCAATTTATCCCAAAGATGCTCGACTGGCGACAAATCTGGCGAAAGTGGGGGCCAGGGAAGAAGTTCGATGCTCTTTTCCTCAAGAAATCCAAGACAGATACGCGCCACGTGACATCGGGCATTATCTTGCTGGAATAACTGCAATCCGATGTTAGCGTTGAACAACGGTACAACAACAGCGTTAAGAATTTCGTCCCTATATCGCTGTCCATTCAGATTACCATCGAAGAAGATCAACTGCATTCGATGGTGCAAGGACATTCCTGCCCAAACCATTACACTACCCCCAACGAAACGGTCGCATTCCCACACGCAAGCATCAGTAAACCGTTCTCCTCGTCGGCGATACACTCTTGCCCTACCATCAGCGCGCCGAAGACAAAATCGTGATTCATCACTAAAAAGAACTGTGCTCCAACGCTGCTGAGTCCAGCGAACACGCTGACGTATCCTTTCCATTCTGACGGTACGATGACATTGGGTAAGGATTGGTCCGTGGTATGGACGCCTACTTCGGATGACGTGTTCATCGAGTCTGTTGCGTACAGTTTGTGCACTGATTCTATTGTTAGTTCTACCAGGAGTAATTGCTGCTATCCTCGTCGCCGGAAGGAAGCGATCCTGCAAGTGAGACGTCCTGATGTGTCGGTCTTGTGCAGGGGTCGTAACTCTTGGTCGACCTGAACGCCGTCGGTCGGTAGTAGATAGTGGTTCTATACCTTTCACTGAGACGGTAAATAGTGGCCGCAGTGACTCCGAACTCAGCAGCGAGCTCATCTGGAGGTATTCCAGCCTCATACATACCAATGGCACGCAGCCTCTGATATTCGGTTAACCTTGGCATTTTTTAAAATGTCGGAAGACAAAAAAACTAGCGTATTTTCTCAATAACCCAAGCTCTCTAACACAACATAACACAAAGAAAATCGTCGGTCACCCATTCAATTTGACATTTTCGGGTAGCACGTGCTATTTTGAAGTCCGTAGCAAATTGTATACGGTTGGGTGGACAACAACAATATGTCATTAAACTCTTTGCACGACTTCGTGTCCACAAACATGCAACATTAGAACTATTATATTTCATCCTTTATGATATTTTTTCACATTTATTTCTATCATACTTTCTTTTTTGACTTAGTATATATGATGTGACTCCTCGTCGAGCTCGTTCCAATGAGGGGGTCACATGATATGGTTTTGTTGAAATGTTCAACTGCACAATTTGTGTGTTACCCGGGCGGAGGCGGCCGATTCGTTAGGTAGAGGGATAGTGTAATTCGTTTGGGACTACAGTTAAAAAACTCAAGACATCTTGAAAATTAAATTGGATTGTAGTTAAATAAATAATGACAATAAACCGGTATTTTTGCAATTACACTAGTCAGTCGATACTGGTTTGAATACCGGTATGTATTGGCTTATCGATATACCGTGCAGCCTTACTAATAAATAGTGAGTGGTTAAAGCATTATTGCCCATATAGTTACCCTATATGCGGAATGATACACAGGAGCTGGTAAACTCGTACCCAAACGGATTCAGCTACTAGGATACGTGCATGCACGATGCAACCGAAAAATTTTTGGTAGTGCTTAAATTAGAGGACATGTTGATGATAATCAAGGAATTTTCCATTTATGGTAAACGCTTTTAGCTTCAGGCACAGCACGCAGTTCACTTATTTAAAACAAACTATAGTCTCAGTTTCTATGAGCTGTTGATAAACTGAAAAAATATTTAATTAGCTTGCGGGCAGATCAAGAATTATAAAAGGTCAGGGAGCCGGCAGACCGAGCATAACCATACGATATGCTAACTCGGAAACGTTTATGTACACACGCACAAACTGTTTTCAGAACAAACCCATTCATCTCTTTAACCCTTTACCCAACGATATCAAAATTTATTATTTTAAATATCAATTTTTAAAGTTTTCCCAAAAAGTTCAACAAAATCATATCAGGTGACCCCTCATTGGAACGAGCTCGACAAGCTCTTTCCAAAGAGGGGTCACATGATATGGTTTTGTTGACATTTTTTGAAATGGAATATTTTTCAAGCAGCTGGATTTAATAATAATTTACTTATTTTCTAGAGCGTAAAACCACAAATAGTGCTCTAAAACGCTTGACAGAAATAAATACACTCTTTTGAAATAAAGAGTCATATCTGTTTTGGTTGCCTCTTACAGAGGTTCAGGAGAATGCTTCAGTGAATAGGAAAGTTTTAAGATTTCTTTTGAAGACATCGAGAGTTTCTGAAATTCTGACACTAATTGGCAGGGAATTCCACAATCTGGGACCCACGGTGGAGAACACTCGAACATGAGCCTGATTAGATCTGCTAAAAGGTACAACTAGTTGGATTTGTTTTTTAGATCTGAGACTGCATGATGGTTTATATACAGTGAGGCTCTCTTGCAGGTAAACTGGTGCCAGTTTGTGGATACATTTGAATACTAAGATCAATATTTTGAAATCAATTCTCTGTTTAACTGGAAGCCAATGTAGTTGTCTTAAAACATGTGTTATGTGTTCAGAGCGTTTGGTACCAGTAATTATCCTACCAGCAGTATTCTGAACGTTCTGAAGCTTCTGAATCAGGCACTGATTCAGAAGCAATAGTCCAGTTGTGAGGCGATGAAGGAGTGCACAAGTTTTTCAAGTGGTGGCTGGTTAAGATAAGGTCGCATTCTTCCAACATTACGAAGCTGTCAGTGGCATATTTGGCATATTTTATTAATATGGATGTCTAGTTTTAAATTTGAGTCCATAATCAGTCCAATATTCCTGGCCGATTCACTTTTCACAGTGATGTTGTTTCCAACCAGAATTGATGTAACAGGGGGTGTAGGCATGCGAACCCAGGATATCACTAAGAATTCAGTTTTAGAGTCATTCATTTTCAATTTAAAGTCTATCATCCATTCCCGCACAAGATTTATGCAAGTTTCCATGTTATTGACTGCGGTAAATGAGTCACTTGGAATAGATCGGTTGAATGTGATGTACAGTTGGGTGTCGTCTGCGTACAAATGATATGATATGCCATGCTTTTTAAGAAGGCGACCCAAAGAAGAAGTGTACAGAGTAAACAAGAGTGGTCCAAGAACTGAGGCCTGAGGAACACCACACTTTAACGTCCTGCTTTCTGAACCGACCTTATTGATATGTATTTGTTGACTGCGACCTTCTAGATATGATGCAAACCACGATAAGACAGTTCCACATTATGCCATGCTGTGTCAATGTCTGCATGAGAATTCCATGGTCGACTGTATGATTTGCATATTACGCGGCCGAATGTGGCCGATTCGTTGGGTAAAGAGTTAAATCCTGCTTCTGCGAACTGGCGCCGCCCATGTCAAAACATGACATGCGTTGAAAAAGTCCACTCTCAATGTAGAATAAATAATTTTTTTTTTCAATAAATTTCTTTATTGACTCAAAGCATCGTCTGCACCGGTGTGATAGGAATGATAGTCCGTAGGAAAATTAGTCCCTCTAGACTATTATTCCGCGGAATTATAGTCCTAGGTCTAACATTTCTAGGAATAGTAGTCCGCCGGACTACTGATCCTAGAAATGTTAGACCTAGGACTATAATTCCGCGGAATAAAAGTCCAGAGGGACTAACGTTCCTACGGACTATCATTCCTGTCACTATGGCATAAAAACAAGGTGTCACAGCAAGGACCGATGCAGAGCGGAGCAAGCATACATATGCACAAAATATAAAAATAAAATAAACACGAAAGGAAAGGCGTAACCCGAAAACGTCATTTAGGAAGGGATAATTTAAATTAATTTCAACAATTTAATTATATTTTAACCTGCAACCATTAAACTATTAATTAGTCTACCACACAGCTGTTGGTAAAATATTTTAGTTGGTCTATCTTCATGGTGTCATGAAGTGAAAACAAATGTTGGTGTCATGAAGTGAAAACAAATGTCGGTTTCTGGGTCGTGATCTTTGGTCAAACAAACAAGAAGGTCGTTATTGCAAAAATGCAGATCTGTAGAATAATATTTTTGGTTCAAGTTTCGGCAGATTGCTACCAGTCTGTTTGCTATATTTTTAGCGGTTATTTCCATCAAAGTAGTGTTTTGTGATTTTGTTACAGGAAATGAATCATTGAAAGGGTGGGGAACTGGTATGCGTTTCAGTCCAAAATTAGTTTCTTTGCGATAGTGAATTGAACAAGAAATAACCGGAAGCGCACGCATGTAACCGAAAGATATAAGTAATCTGTAACACCCACCCAATAACCCACTCACCCACGCCCGTCCACCCCTCTCCCTGGCTTATTTGTTTCATGCACTTAACCCTTTGAACAATGGTGGTATCTGCCATGTCAGTACAACGTCAGCAATTGGAATAGTCTATATTCATTATTTGGGGGTAGACCAATTAATATTTTCAACCTCACACATTCATTTGGCTGTCACCATACTTAATGAATTTATGTCGTATAATTTTCCAGGATGGAAAGAGCGGTCTCTCGGGTTCTAGGGGATAAGTTAGGAATTCTATGAAAATTAGAATAGTTTAGAATAACGATAACCTACCACGTCTGTATTCACAAAACTCGCCATTGTATTCTGGGGAACAAAAGCATTTTTCGGGATCTCCATAGCAGGTTCCTCCATTTGTGCACTCTTTTGAACAGGGAACTGGAAGAGCTGAATATAAAAGAAAACGCAAAGATTAGACTAAATCTCTTTGTTGGAAAAGAAACGAAGAGAATATTTGTTTTTTTAGTTACGTATTGTCGTGTTCGTGTCTTATATTTTTGTATTTCCATGGAAGGGATTGGAGTTTTGTGTATGTCAGGATATCGAATAAAAAACAAGTTGTTTTCTTTTCTCGTGTTCTCAAATTAGAGTTAATATTTGGGTTAAGAGGTCCTCCAACAAAACTTTGGGAAAAGTTTTGAAATTTTCACCAGTGCCCAAAATACTGGTAAAACGAAGGCATATTATATATCAAAATAATGACTAGAGTACAAGGAAATGGAATATATTCATTTTTGAACGAAAAAAAATTACGAGTTGGAAGACAGACAAGCTTTCAATGGCAAAGTAACGCGAGGTTGTCAATTTCACGGTTCCGGAAGCCCACGGTTTTAATCCGTGATTGTCCCTGGTAAGTCCGTTCCGAGCCTGTAGACATGACCGTGATGTTCCGGGATAACCCCTCGCTCTTCCACCGCCTTGTTTCTTCCGTGACGCGATTTTCAAAAAGTTTTAGAATTTCCTTTTTCCGTCACCAGCCGTAAGTGACCGTAGAAAACCGTAGACACCGGGACACAACTGTAGCATATCCAAAGCCGATCCGGCATTAACCGTGGTCAGAAATGGGGCCCCATTTGACAACGGAAGGGACCAAATAGACTACGGATGTGCTGTGGTTGTGTCCAGGTTCGAGAAGTTGGTCTGGTGGGCCAAATATATAGTTTTGCCAGACCAAACCGTGGGAGACCGCAATATGACCGTGACCTAAGCGTAGAGACCGTAGAAAAACCGTTGCAGAACCGTTGCATATCCGTAACACGGTAGCGTGACCGTGACTAACCGGGACAAACCGTAGGATAACCGTGGCTTGTCCGTAGCACTTCCGGTGGTGACGTAGCATAACCGCAGGAAAACCGGTACATAACCGTAATAACCCATGGCAAATTCTTGGTATTTCCTCCTTAGCATAACCTTAGTACATCCTTAGCGCATCCTTAGCGCTTCCTTAGATCTTCCATAGGCGCCGTAGCTACACTCTAGTGCCACCGCAGAAATTGTCTACCGTGGCCAAAACACGCCGGTTTTACTATGATTCAAAACCGCAGCAATCCGGGACCCAAACCGTGAAAGTGAGAACCCCGCATAACTAATTGCAAAAATCACGAATAGATCGGTAATTCCAATGACAAGGTTTCAAATAAGTAACTTCGAACTCCAGACTCGGAGAAAGCACATTTTCCATTTCGTCTCCGATGTGTTACAAACGCCCTGAAGAAAATTCACGAAAAAGAAATAAAGTTCCATTTTAAAACCATGCGGTGAAATCGGTCACATGACGGCTTGTAACCATATAGGTTAATCGTGAACTTGAGCAAAACATTGTTTTCAAAGATCTTACATCTGCAGAAACGGCCACACTCTTCTCAAATCTGCAATGCGATGGAATTGAAATCGCTCCATACATTCACGGGGAAAAGTTCTATTGAAAATACCATAAATGCGAGAAAAAGTCGAAATTGCAGGACAACTGTTCAGTTTCCACATCCAGGGATGCCATTTTTAGAAATGGATCACTACGCCACTGTTTCGTAATATTATAATTTACTGGAGAAATAGCTTTCAAAACACAAATATATCCACACAAACATTAATGGTAATGATCATAATTGTCTTTGTACGAAATGATCATTTGATTAAAGGGCGAACTATACTTATTACTGAACTTTCTATTTCCATTTCTATATTTTGTCTGCTACCCCAAAGAGTTCAAAACAAGAGAACAATATAGCTTTTAGCTGTCCATCATAACATTAACTTTCTTTGCCACGCAATCATATTGAGTGTCAAATTGATGTATATCGATCTTATTGCTTAAGCCTTCTAATATGAAATCGGTACCATCGAAAACGCACATGAATATGTGTCGACAGTACAATAAACTTTCCCTCGTGTCTTGATTACCGAAATTTGGCCCGAACGCTTATGAAATTACAGATAAATAATAATAATAACACTTTGGCCGGTCGCTGATTTGTCGCGGTTCTCGGGTGAGAAGGCCTTGGTTACCCTGTATTCCCAACTGCCTCCCTATTCCCACGCTTCTTCTCTCCTCCCAACACTCGGAGACGAACTGCTTGATGACATCGCTTGCCCCATTCTTCCCAATCTCTCCGATTAGCATATCAACCCTCTCCTTTGAGTCTCTCACCAACCACATGTCCTTCATTCTCCCATCCCACTTCCCCATTATCCTCCCAGTGAATCTTCTTTTAGACTGGTATTTTGGGCATTCTAGAAGAAAGTGTTCCAGGGCCTCCACCACGCTCAATTTACACATCTGACACTCCTTTTCACTGTTTTCCCCAATTTTTCCCCTCAGCTCCAGGGACCGCGACCTCAGCTTGAACAACAGCGACCCCCCCCCCCCCCAAGGTGCCATCAATGTACTCTTCAAAACCAGGCTTCTCTTTATCACGCAGGTCACCCAAAGACCTCTTTGATTTGACCCCCCTCTCGCCAATTAAAGTTACCATCCTTCATGACCCTTTCTCTGACGATTTTTTTTTGACGATTTTTTTTGATGATTTTTTTGGACGATTTTCTATGACGATTTGCTTGATTACCGAAATTTGGCCCGAACGCTTATGACATTACAGATAAATGAACTACTTAAGTGAAATAATCGCTGTTTTGTTCGCACCTTTCAGTGTCTGCCTAGCAAACTGAATTCAGTCAACAAATAAGCTATTATTGTTTTAAAATCGGCCGGTTCTGAAACAGTCCATCTTCCCAGAAACGTTCTACGGGAGGACGATAGTTTAAAAAACAAGTTATGCAAAGGAAAACATAGAATGAACACCCACAAATTCTAAACCAAATCAGTTGGTCGATACAATTTTTTTTTAACGTGGGATTGTTATTATGGATGGTTGTTCCAATCATTGTTGCGATAGTTCACTTTATTTGTGCATTTAATGGCAGTTGTCATAACTAAACACCAAAAATGATTCACATGGTAACAAATAAATAAAATTGGATAGTTTTTCTCCTTAGTTTATTAACCATTTAACCTCTAGTGACATCTTCCATGCCAGTTCAATGGAAGCAATTAGCAGAGTCCATATTTATTATTTGGGGAAGACCAATCAATATTTTCAACGTGTAGCCTCGGGGCTGCATGTTGAAAATATTGATGGTCGACCCCACACATTTACTGAACAGCCATCCTATTTAATGACGTTATGACGTATCATGTTTCTAGCCGGAAAAGGGGCTCTCGGATTCAAAGGGTTAATGAAGTCATTTTTGTGAATTTGCCAAGGATATTATTAAATCATCTTCAATAGAATTATGAGGTATAGTTACTAAAAAATGTTCCCATAGCGCAGGCTTCATTTTTCATTCATGAAGTCACTTGTGCCTCCATACCTGTTGCTCTGAACTGTATGGAGTTGACCCCCGCCGAACGTTCTTCATCAAAGCAATTGAAGATACCATGGATTGGAATTAGTGTTACTGCTCATTCTTCTCATGAATGACAAAAGGTTTTCTCCCGAGTCTGAGTTTATTGTCAAACTGTTGGTCTCTTACTTATGCCACAGCAGACTTTCGGGCAGCGCTCCCAAACGCACGACAGCAGTTCCAGCCAATTTAAGTTTCCACATGTTCTGTTTCTTTCCAAACATTTTGGTATATAATTTCCTGAGGGAGGTGGGGGGGGGGGGGGGCTATTTCTTTCTAGTCATTTTTTTCGGAGAACATTTCCACAAATTTGTCCACAGTTTGGGTTTTTTTTGTTGTTTTTTTTATTCAGATGAAATAATGTACATATGCAACTAGGTAATTACATACAGACACACAAGTAGCATACAGCAAGTGTATAATTTACATGATTACATATGGATACAAACGTCTACCTGCGTAAAGCTGTATTTCCATCACATTTCTGGTATCTAGCCATGGCTATCATTTTTAGGTGTTTTGGAAACAGAAATAAACAACCTAATAACAGTTACTGGTGGTGACACAATGAAAAAATATTTTCGCAAGAGAAGCCTTACTATATGGGGACTACAAAAAATAAAAAAAGAAAATGTGCGAATTAATCGGTTTTTTTTTTTTGGGGGGGGGGGGGATTACATGTGAAGGGAGTATAATTCCAATTCACAGTATCGGCTCAGAACTTCAGTTAGACCATGAAAGCTGGGCTGACACCTTCTCACCTTGCAGGAATAAATGAACTTTTTGTACAGAAGAACTAGAAGAGAAAGATTATTTTCTTGAGACCACAATGTGTTATCATTAGTATTATTATCATTATTATTGTTATTATTATAGCCGATAAGAATAAAGTGTGGTGTCAGTGGCAATAGAACACTACATTTTTCTTTCATTTTTTCAGCGAGCTGTAATAGGAATGACTTAGCCATGGGAGATTCAAAGAACAAATGTGACGCCGTTTCTTTGGTGTTGAAGCAGAATGTACACAGTTCAGTTTCCGACAATTTGCATTTAAAAAGATGGGAATTGGTATATAGAGCGCCATTTAGAATTTTATATTGTAGGGTTTGGAGATAAGTATCGTCTGTAATTATGAAAGGGCCTTTGTATATCAATCTCCAGTCCTCCTGTGTGAGATCAGTATGCAAACGCTCCTTCCATTTTTCTCGAGAATGAACTGGATCGGAAATCGCCCTTTGCAGAAATAATAGATAAAATGTTTTGTTGACCGTTTTCGTTTCTTTTAGTTTCCCTATTTGTGGATTCAGAACATAGTCGGATTTTTTTCCCTATCACTTTTTTTCCACCACAGCCTTGGAATCGCCTTCTTTATCCCCTGGAAGACAGTGAATGGTGTTTTGATATCGTATTTTGTGGAAAACGCCTCAAACGTTAGGAAGCCTCCGCTCTCACTCAAGATGTCGTTAAAAAAGAATACACCTTTATCGCACCAAGTCTGATTGAAGATAAATTTATTCTCAATTCTGATACTTCTGTTATAGAAAATTGGTTGAGAACGAATTTCTTCGGAGTCTGTAGGTGGTTTGTTATCTAATAACGACCAGGATGTGAGAACGTTTTTCCAAAAAGTGTTTGCATACTCCCCGATTTTTGTTAACCCCTCTTTGTGTAGACACAAAATTTTGTCGTTGCCATATTGTTCGAAGTCATCTAAAATAAGGGTTTTCCAGGGTGATATTATGCCGGGATCCATCAGTTTCTTAATCCAAAACATTTTTAGAGAATGACTATGACCGAAAGCCTGGAAACTTAAGCCCCCCCCCCCCCCCCCCCCCCTTTGAAACCTGATTCATAAGAACCCTACGCTTGGTCTTTTCATTGTGACCCTCCCACAAATAAAGGAATAGTTTGGATTGCATTGCGTCTAACATATTATCAGGTGGTTTGGGAAGGACTGATAGACAATGTATCAGTATTGGTAAAGCCAGCGTTTTTACGACGGTAGTTTTCCCAATGGGGCTGAGATTTCTAAATGACCAGTCGTTCAAAAGTTTTTCCACCTTACCAGATTTTTTTAATGTAATTGTGAATTATGTAATTTTCACTAAATAGATCATACATTATACCCAATATGGCGAATTTTCCGTTATTGTTCACTGAACATTTCGTTTCGAGGCAATATTTTTACTAGAGCCTTTTTCAGACCCAATCCATACAATCTGGGTCTTTTCTTTTTTTTAAGGCCTGACCCCTCTGCAAAAGACTTAACGACCTCCAGAGCTGTGTTTATTGATTGAGAGTCGTTTCTCAAAAATAGAGTCGAGTCGTCAGCATATTGACTTATGAGATGTTCGGAGTGGTTTATTTTGATACCGTTGATATCAGGATTGTATTTAAGTGCGGCAATCAATATTTCGACGCTCAAAATAAATAAAAAGGGGGGAAAGAGGGCCTCCCTGTCTTACTCCTCTCTCCAAGTTGAATTTTGCAGAGCAGTGCCCATTATTAAGGACATAACTAAAGATATTTGAGTAAAAAGTACGAAACCAATTTATAATAGAGGACCCAAAGTTGAGAAACTGTAACGCTTTTTCTATAAACGACCATTCAAGTGAATCAAAAGCTTTTTCAAAATCAAGAAGAACAAGAATTCCAGCAATATTTAGTTTCTCACACTTTTCTATCAGGTCAAACGTTAGTCTTGTGGATTCTCCGATATATCTCCCTTTCATGAACCCAAAAGATGAGTTTTTGATATGAGTTTCGGTAGTACCGTCTTAACACGATTTGCTATAGCCGTCGAGGCAATTTTTATGTCTACATTAATTAGTGAAACGGAACGTCAGTGTTTTTATGAATTCTTTGGTTTGTTTTGCTTTGGGATGTAAGTAATGATGCCAGTTCGTTGCGGGTTGGATAGTTCCTTTACACTGTATCCATGATTTAGGGACTTGCTCAGAAAGGTGCCAATATCCATCCAGAAGAATTTATAGAACTCCACGGTAAATCCATCTGGTCCGGGCGTTTTGTTATTTTTCATTGATTTTAAGGCTCTTAAACATTCAGAGTTTTTAAAATGCCCTCCAAGAAGTCACAATCCTCGTGGTCTAAAAACTGTAAAAGGAGTTGGATTTGTCAAAGAACGGGTCGTTTGCTTTGGAACCGTTTGACAGACTTAATGTGGAGGAGTATTAATCTTCGTAGAAAAGCTTTTGTTCATTTAAAATTTTGGATATGTTTTCAGTAATCATGCCCGAGGACGTTACAAGTTTAGGTATAGTTTTTTCCGTGTAATGGCGGTTTTTCAAGATTACAAAAATACCTGGTTGATTTTTCCCCTTTTACTTTCCATCTCGATTTTGCTCTTAGAATCCTGCCTTTAATTTTTTTGTTTCTAATGTTTAGTAGTTCATTTTCAAGGGTTTCAATTTCGGTACTTACTGACAAATCGCCACTATCGAGCAAGGGGTATAAGATTTTAAGTCTTTGCTCAATTTCGTTGTACGTTTTATCTTAGAAGAGCAAGAGATGGCTTTTCCTCTTATCATTAGCTTCAAAGTTTCCCAAAATAATTGGTCGTTGATAGTAAATGGCTGACTATTTTTATTTTTATTATTATTATTATTATTATTATTATTATTATTATTATTATTATTATTATTATTATTTATTTTTATTTTTATTATTATTGCTACCGTTGTTATTTGAAACTGCGTATTGAAGCACAGGCTCAGCAGTTGTAGATTTTACTAATTTAACGCATTCCGGATCGTTCAGCAGACTGTTATTGAACTTCCAAATGCCCCTCCCTCTTGGCTGATTAATAAAATTTGTCCAAAGTTAGTTTGGACGAGCCCTTAAAGCCACTACATGTGGCGATGAAATGGCACAACCCACCCTTCCAGCACCACCGCACTTTCCTACGTCCCAAAAGAATGAAATATACCATGGAATAGGTTGTATGTAAGCTTCGAAACGTATTTACTAGCAAGCGGGCTGGATGTGGATACAGTCGCTGACGCGTGAAAAAAGGGCTATTTTGATTCACTATTTGGGTACAGAAGTCCACCATCTCTTTCACTCTCTTAAAAACACAGACACTTTTGCAAATGCTGTTACCACTTTGATAGAATATTTCGGGCCAAAGAGAAATCCAATGGTGGGACGTTACAAATTTCGTCGACGTTGTCAGAAGTCTGGGGAGACGACAAGTTAATTTGCTCTGCTCTCGGTGACCTCGCTTCATTGGGCAACCTCGGTACACTTACAAATTGATCAGAGATCAATTCGTCGAGAAAACAAATCAACCTCGAGTAAGAGGTCTACTCTTGATGGAGCCAGACACTTTAACTCTAGGTAGAGCTATTGATGTTGGAACCCAAATTGAAAATCGAAAAATTAACAAATCCAAAATCATTTTGAACTCGAACATATCAATACCAAATGGGTTGGTTGGACAAAACAGTGCACTTCCTGTGCAGGTTGTAAAAAGAAACATTTTAAGAATAAAACAAATTTTAAACAGACCACACAAAGCAAACTAAGACAAATTTTCCTAAACCAAATGCTACGTTACAATTTTGGGCCATCAACACATGTTACAAAACACCCATCATGCAAAGCTAGAAGTAAACAGTGTTCCCTGTGTTCAAAATATAACCATTTTGCTCGATGCTGCCACACAGTACAGTCGCCGTAGACTGATGGAAATCCACGCGTGGCCAGCGATGTCCACGCGTGGCCAGTGATGTCCACGCATGTGTTTACAGGGTAATAAAAATCATCAGCAGCAAAATTTAATTAATAAAGCTAACGATGATTATTCCTATAATTGGAGTTTGGAATCTAATATTACTGAGTCCATGGAAATATTGCCCACGCGTGGAAAGTCGTCAGTCCATAGCGGCCGTACTGCAGTTGTATGAAAACGTCCGTCCAACTAGTGGATGATTGCACTGGTCAAACTGGTGAGCAAACATTAGTGTTTACAGTAAATTGCGATAAAATGTGAAATTGAAATAAACTCCTCACTGGTTACCTTGATAATCTATACTGGAGCCAAAAACAAAACCGCGTACGAAAGGAAATTCTGACAATTTAACTCTTTTTTCCGACCAGGAAATGATACTTCAAAGGGTCATTTTATAGGATGAATGTTCAGTAAATGTGTGGGGAATACCAATCAATATTTTACGTTGAAAATATTGATTGGTCTACCCCGAATAATGAATATGGACTCTTCTAATTGCTGCCATTGAACTGGTATGAAAGATACCACTAGAGTTCAAAGGGTTAAATTGGAATCAACTCATAAAATTTTGTTACGACAATAAATACTGACTGGAAAGATTATCCACCTGTCAAGTATGGAAACCAGAAAGTGTCATATTGCCATTTTGTTTGGCTACAAAAGGAATCAGCTGAACTAGCGTTGATTTGTTTGACCGCCTTGGATTTGAACGTACTCACAAAGGTGCTAAGCTCTTGAAATAGAAAGTGAAATATTATTCAGTATTTTGGTGAAGTGATATTTACATAAGTCTCTTCTCGATCCATCAGTTCGTCCGGTAGCTCCACCTTTAAGAAGACTACCTTTTGCAGTTCATGACGATGTCAGTAAGAAATTAAAAGACTTGAAGATGCTAATATTATTGAGAACATTGACTCTTCATCATGAGGTTCAGATTTAGTGGTCGCTCAGCGTAAAAATGGTGAAATACGACTCTGTGTCGATTTTTGAAGGGCTTTAAATAAACGTTTCAGTCCAGATAAATAGAGGATATCTAGTGTTTTTGAATGGTTAACGAAAACTATCTTATGAGTGACCGAGATAAATATTTATTTTTCGCGAGCGCTTGTTCGAGCGAAAATAGCCATTTGTCTCGGTCACAAGTGAGATAATTTTCGGTATCCACTCAAAAACACTAGATTTTATTTTTATTATACGCTTTTTTTAATAAGAATCTGATAATTCCACTCGTTTCATCCTTGAATTGATGCATGGAAGTAAACAGCGCATTGACTCATTGACACGCTGAAGTGATTTGATCGATACTCGGAACAGATAACCTCTTGCGATCTGATTCAGCTGGCGGGTTTCTAGTCCAAACATGGCCTGAAAGTCTGTAATATAAGTTTTGGGTTTGGTACGTCCTTTGAAAGGACGTACCAAACCAAAAACGTATACTACGGACTTTCAGGACATGTTTGGACTCGCGGCTTTCATGCATCAATTCAAAGTGAATACGTGTTGCTGGAAATGCTCGGTATCCACTCAAAAATACTAGATTTACTTTTCATCATACGATTTTAAAACAAATTGATCATTTCCAGTGATACTTTGACTCGTATTCACCTTGAAGTGATGCTTTGAATGCCGGCATTTTGATTGATTCCATGAAAGTGAAAATGTCTATATCTTCACAGTGGAGGATACGATTTCTATCTTTTCGCAATTGCTTCGATAATCTATCGTTTAGCGTATATAAAATACCCTCTACCTGCTGTGGAAGATGAATCGTCAGAATTTCATGGGTCAAATGTTATTTCAAAATTGGATTTGCTTGCAGGTTTCTCTCACAAAAGAATCTGGACTCATTTCAGCTTTTATAATTCATGGAGGTTTGTACCAATACCGTTGTATGCCATATGGTATTTCCTCAGCACCCACGGGTTTCAAAAAATATTTTCGTCAAGTTTTTTGAAAAACAAAACCGGAACAATACATTTGTTTGATGGTGTTGCTGTTCATGGGAAAATTAATTCAGAGCATGGTTTCGGTGGGGCGTGGGAAGATGAACACAGAGCTGCTTTTAATTCCCTGAAGCAAACAAAAATGCTTCGCCTCCAGTATTAGCACATTACAACCCATATGCTAACACTGCAGTTACTACAGATGCTTCTAGTGTCGAAATGGTGTGGTTCTATCACAGACAGTAGGAGGAGTAGAACAATTAAACAATTAGTTGCATTTGCCTCAAACACCTTAGCTTAAACGGAAAGGAAATATTCAGTTGGCGGACGTGAATCTCTGGCCTGTATTTATGCATGTGAAAACTGTTTCTACATGAAGGCAAATTTAATTTACGCATAGACCAACCAGGCTTTAAAATCATTACTTACTACACGTTCCAGACACAAATCCTTAAGAATGTATAGATAGTCAGACAGACTTTATCAATGTTATTTTATAATTGAATACTTTTCAGGCAAACATAATAAAGTTGTTTATATTTTAAGTAGGCGGGTTAATCCTTAACCAAATACCAAAGGCAGATGACATTTTCAAACAAAATTGTTGAATAACTATTTTTTTTTAGTTTGTGCGTTCCAACGAGGGGTCATAAGCTATGTTTGAGACAAAAAATAAAAAAAATAATGAAAACTGAATGGCGATTTTGGGAATAGCACTGGCTGGTATTGTTCGTTATGTTGGGTAAAGAATTAAAGAGAACCAACACAGAGTGACTCTTTTCTTCATGACGACTTAGAACAAAACTCGTCGCGTTAGCTTCAGTGCCAGTATCAAACTTTGTCGCAGTGAGTGATTTGAAAAGATAATCAGGCAGAGATGAACAAGTAACCAAAGTTATTCAGTTTCTCAATTTGGATAGCCAGGTGACCATATTGAAACTGAACATAAACCATCTTATAGGGTGTGCACTGAACTGTTGATATGGAATAAAGTTTCCTTAGTGCATGGTACAAGATCAGTCATTCGTACAGTACTACAATGTCATGTGCTCAAAATGGCTCACGGAGGACATTTGAAACAACGATGCCATTCGTCAGTATGGTGGTCTAATACTCACATATTGAATCAACTGTAAAAACTGTGAACCCTCTGCTATAAGTGAAAGGTCTCTCAAATTTCACGAATCACTACTCCCTTGGCTAGGATAGCCATGGCAACTTGAACAAATTGACATTTTGGGAGAAATTTAGATTGCTCCTCACGATCAGAAATATCTCCACAGTTGTTTATGATTTACATTCAAAATGCCCAGAACCTGCAGCTAGCAATACAGTGACTTCAGTTGCCGTGATAAAAACATTAAATGCCCCTTTCATTCGTTAGGGTTACCCCGAAACTATTATCACCGTCAATGGATCCAAATTAGTCATCGATGAATTTGAAACTTTTTTGAAACAGCTGCGCATTGCACATCATAGAACAGCACTTAATCATCCTTAATGAAATAGGAGACTAGAACGGTTCAACCGTGTAATACAGAAGACCTCAAGTCAAATTCAGAAGATGAAAAATCTTTCAGAAGCTCCATCTATACTATACTAGTCAAAGTTTGCTAAGCACCAAATATTTGACACATCATTGTGAAATGTGCTTGTGACATATTTGCGATATTTTTGGTGGATATGACTGAGGAATGTATTGAGATGGTCCCCAGTGTTTACACTAGCTCTCTTGACAGGCAGACGTTTCGTGGCAGTCATGGAAAGCATGAACCCCTTGATTTTCATGATGTTTTCGTGTACTGTCTACATGTACATGACATGTGTAGGGCATTCAATCTTCATTTCAACACAAACCCTTCTGATTTAATGATTGAATATAGCAAATGCAAATGTAAGAAGACATTTGTCTGAAGCAGAAATGTGGAGGGCTGTAGGGATGGTGGAGCAAGTGGCTACCCATCGTCAGGTTGGTGAAGCCCATGGTGTGCACCATGCGGTGATCACCAGAGCCTGGGCAAGATTTCAGCAGTATGACACACCGGTAAGTCAGCATGATGGTGGCAGCGACAGGGCAACATCTGAAGCTGAAGACCGGTTTTTGATCATCCAGGCCCGCAGGAACCGCTTTTCCACAGCATCCCAGCTTCGCAGTGACCTTCAGAATGCATCCGGGGTAAATGTTTCGACGCAGACTATCCGGGCAAGGTTTCACGAAGGTGGTCTCCGATCGAGAAGACAATGTATTCGTATTCCGCTGTACCAGAACCACCACCCGGCACGATATGAATGGGCCATGGACCACGTTGGATGGACCAGAGAAGATTGGCGGCACGTTCTTTTTACAGATGAGTCAAGGTACTGCCTAGACCACACAGATAGGCGTTCTAGGGTATGGAGAAGACACGGACAGTGATTCCATGCAGCCAACTTTGCTGAGCATGACCTCTATGGTGGAGGGTCAATCGTGGTCTGGGGCGCCATCAGCTGGGGTGGGCTATTGAGCTCTGTGTCCTTGAACGTGATACATTGACTACACAGTGGTATATTGATGAGATCCTGGATGTCCACATCAGATTGTATGCAGGTGAAGTGGGTGATAGATTCATTCCAGTTCTCATGTTGCCCATGCTGTCGGGGAGTACCACCGACAGAGGGAGGGGATTGAGCATATGGACTGACCAGCAAGATCATCTGACCTCAAGCCAATCGAACATGTCTGGAATGAGTTGCAGCTTGCACTTTCAGCCTGTCTAGTCCAGCCAAGATGTGTCCAGGAGCTTGGTGACATGCTGGTCCAAGAATGGAACAACATCCCACAAAGGACCACCAGGAACCTGATTGGGAGCATGAGAAGGCGTTGTCAAGCTGTAATTAACAGTAATGGGTCTCATACTCGATATTGAACCCATACCAGTTCTCTCCGTCAACCTTTTGACATATTGAAAAATTTCCTCTTTTACCAATAATATCCATTTTCCATGGTTATCGTATTCAAAAGCTATAAAATAATGTCAAACACAAATAAAATTTTAATTTCTGTACTTGAATCATTAAAGATATAATTAAATAAAAAATATATACACTTTTCATTACAATATTTCAACTAAAACGTAAAACAGGTAGTTGGATGTACTTGGTGCTTAGCAAACTTTGAGTAGTATATATCTATATATATTGAGATCATGCCGAACGGGTCAGCGTCCACTTACTGGTTTCACTCCATTTGAACCAATGATAAATGGACGTAATCAAACTCAGTCTAGAAAATCTGAAACCAAAAATAATGATAGTTCAAACTCAAATGTATCACATTTGGCTAACTTAATTATGAAAAGGCAGAATACTTCAAAATTGTTTTCTGCAGCCAGACCTGAAATGAAAGGTGTAGACTTGTTCAGGTAAAAAAACAAAAAGGGGTAAAAACTTGTTGCCATCCATTTCAAAGTGTTTGAAAATCGTCGAAGAGGTGGGACCTCAAACTTTTAAACTCCCAGGTTCAACAATGGAGCTCAAGACGGTTCGCCCTGGCAGTTAAACCTCAAAACTTTAAACCTAATTACACTTCACAACTTGAAACACTTGTGGATGATGATGATGCCATACCAGATGTAAATATTTCTTCCAGAACACCTGTTGTTTGAAGACATACAAGAAACTGCCATCAGCCAATTTACCTGAGCGACTATGAATGTGGTTGATATTCTCAAGAAGTTATACAAAACCAGAAGAATGTTTTCATTTGTCACTGTGCAGCTTTTTGCAAAGTTTTTTTTTTTTTGTTTCTTTTTCCACCTCAGGGTTTTTTCAGTTGTACACGCCTTTGCAATTTCCAAATTTTATTTCTGTTCTATTGACACCTGGTATGTTTGTTGCTTATGTCATTTTGTATTGGTGCCGCATTAGGTGTCATTGTTGCCTTCACTGTTTTCCAGGTTGGTGGTATTTCATTAAACTGGTTTGTAACGCTGGGATGGAAGGGCCACCAGGGCAGTGAACGTTTTTGTAGTACCGCTTATGATCTACCGAGTAATTTTTGTGGTACCAGAGTGGTCCGCCGTATTTTTTGTTTGCCAGGCCATTTAGAGCTCTTCAAATTTGTGTTGTGGATTGGACGTGATCCTTCATAATTCAGCATGCACTTTGTGCCGTCATCCCCTTTTGAGGTTGTGGATCGGTCGTGATCCACTGTTTGTTTTGTATGCACTCTGCTATGTCCGTAGACTGTTCATTTGATAGATGATGCCATGATATATCTAGAACTCAAATCCAGATATTCATACTCGAATAAGCGCATCAAAGAGATAAACTTAAGATGGGATACAATCAGTTATCTGTTAAATGGTTAACCCCTTTTACATCTTGCTTATACTGTTTCTGTCGCCATAATGCAGTGACATTGTAGATTGCGATCGGTGCTGTAACATCACGACATATTACGTATATGTTACTTGTACCGACGTTACACTGTTTTGAGAAGCTCTATGAGTTGCTTGTGTTGAGTCATTTCAAATCTTCACCTAGCACAATATTTTTAAAATGTGATGTTCCCTGCTCAAAAATGACAAAATTTCTAAAAATATTTCCTCTAACCCACAACTTCTGATCCCCCCCCCCCCCCGGAAGGAACTCGATGAGCTCGTTCTAGTGCGGAGTCGAGGGATGTGGTTTAGGGGAGAACAATTGAACAAATAATGAACTTTTAGAGTGATTTTTGCATATTGCGCTGGTCGGTTTTAGGCATTACTTTTAGTATATGATGATTAAGGTATTTCCGATAATTTTCAAGTTTACTTTATTTCGGTTAAGCAATAAGGTGAAAAGTATGAACTTGATGCGTATGTTGGACCTTGACTCTGCTAAAACACACACGACAGCTCTGCTACATCATTTGTTAAACACCCCATCTCTATAGTGTAGCTACGAATGAAAATTCTTGTCACAGTGAAAGAATAAGAAACTTTGCTATTTTATATTATGCATAACAACTAATTTCTTAAAAAGTTTTAATGGTAAATCTCTTTTTCTCAATCGTCAGTGGTTATCTAGTGATGCATTGGTTTTCTACACAGATTCGTCAGCTTCCGTGGGTTTTTTTTTTTTTGGGGGGGGGGAGTTTTGGGGCGTCATTGGTTTAATGGAACTTACTATACAGTCACATGACACCACTTCTCGTAGCTTTGTGTCTTTTTGTACAGCCTTACATTTCTCCAGCTTTACCAATTCCCATTGATATTCTTTGCTTGTTTATTGCTCGTATGATTCCGGTTATGTAGCTCGGTCAATTATCTCCATCATTTTCCGGCCTTCCATGTTTTCACAAAATTTATAATTTGCCTCATCCAGTAGTTTCTTGTTAAAAAATTGTTAGCTGGAACACAGCGTTTGCGTCCATCAAGTGATATGCGCCTCCCTCCCACTTTACCCTTACTGCACCGATTGCATTGCAGTCTACCTAAATATTGTGCTGGTGCCTATCAGTGCAGCTTGTACCAATCACTTTTTAGCATTGCATTTTTTGCTTCTGCTTGAATTGTGGAATTATGTCCAGTAACTTCACAACAAAGGTCTCGGATTCTTCGGCTGGGGGATGTGCGTTTCCAGCCTGTGGATTTCGGCCTTACTGTTATTTCGGTATTTCGTAATTTTAAACATAATCTGGGGAGTACACCCCATTATGTTACTAGGTCTCGTCCAGATGCTGATTTTTGTCACGTTCACCTGTTACGACAATACCTATCTCTGAAGGGGGTGGGGGGGGGGGGGGTGGGTGTAGATGGTCTGCAATTTGCTTTTCCCCAGAGCACATCTGTTTTGTTTTGGGGTGTTTTTTTTTGGGAGTGGGGGGGCGTAATTTTGATGCAATATTCAAAAGATGCTTGCGCCTCTGCCATTGAGACGCCACAGTTGTCAAAGGTCATAGTTTCAGGATTGGCGCGGCAATGTGGGCAGCCAGTAACGGCTTTTTTGATGCGCAAATTAGATGTATGGGCCGTTGGAGGTCGAGTGCATTTTAGTCCTATATTCGCTGTTTCCCGCTACAATAAGTCCAAGACTTCTCTTGAGTTGGCGGATTCAATGGCTCAATGGCACTGGAAGCTGTGTGGGGTATTTAAGTTGTTTATTCACTCTGCTTGGGCAGTAGTGGCATTATTTTTTCTTTTTACATGTACGATTATTCTGTCTAGTGCAGGTATGTTGGTAGTTAATACTTGTACAGCCATCAAATGGTGCTTGGGCATGTGTATTCCTTGCATATAATAGTGCCGAATGTTGTTCTTTAATATCTGTGCACGCTGCAAATTATGCTTGGGCATTATTTTTGCTGTTGGTTTGGAGTCTTGAGCTAGACCCTCTCTCTGTATATGTATTTATGGATTATTATAGTCGCGAATGTTGTTTTCTATTAATTGTACCGCCTGCACAGGGTGCTTGGGCACTATGTGTACAGATGGACCGGAGACCTGTCTATGTGTACTCTGAATATTATCGTGCGGAATGTTTTTATTTCATACTGGTACCACATGCCAATGGCATCATTTGGGCTATTGGTTTAGGGACCTGCTATATATGCTATCTTTGTATATATGTACATTGAAATTCTTTGTTTTATATTTGTTTCTTTTGACCGAATAGTCCCCGATGAACATTTTTCTATGTTGGTAATTGGTTGGTTTCCGGCTATGCCCGGGCATGATTGATCATTGTCCCCAGAGGTTCTTTTGCGGGACTCCCTGCTTGCTTTTGCTGCTGGTGTTTCAACGTTGTTACGTTTCGTTAGACATATTCCACAGTCGGTTGTGCCACTTGTGTCGGGTTTTACACGTCTGCATATTATGCTTGGTGCGTGGTATTTCTGTTCTGAAGTAGGGTTTATACCCCTTGTTGTTTAACGGTGCGTGGGTGTGGCTTGGGACTCGTTTGGGCTCACCTGTTTACCATTATTAATTGTTCCTGAGGGAGTTTCGAGTTATATATTGTTACACTTTTGGGGTTCTGTTTGTGAGGTTTTCTTCCCCTTTTCTGTTTGTAGGCGGAATGCTCACCCCAATGGCAGAATAGGAGTATTTTGGGCGTTTTATTTATGCTGCCCACTTTGCACTTGTCAGGCTAGTGTTCCCTATAAAACTCCCCAATACTGTAATTAATGTTAATGTTAGTATATTATCTTATTGACTACACTGTACGTTATTCGAAATGCTCAAGTAATAAAATCTACACTACAGTTTCGTCCTTAAACGCATTTATGTGTTCTTTTCTGTGCATAAAGTTTATTACATTAATCATATGCAGCTATTGTTGCAGCATAAAATATTTGGATTCAACCCATAATACGTATTAATATGTGTAAGGTTACTTTCAACATATACTATTCAACAATGTAGGGAATATCCAAACTGATGTTGATATTTTCGGAAAATGGTATTGGATACTCGTGATTGTACACATCAATTTGTTACCAAGTTTAGTGTGGATCATATAAAGTCGTTCATCAATAGTTTCTGGTCGAAACGTAACTTTTGAGGTATGCGAAGACTGACACGTGACGAACGTTTATGCGCCGTTGGCATGTTGGAAGAGGGCCACAGGCAGACTTCAGTTGCTCAAATTCTCAACGTTACTCAATCGGTCATTAGCAGGTTATGGTCACGCTATAGTGAGACAGGCAGTGTTGATGACAGTTAAGCGACAGATGTGCGAGGCAGTGGTCAGACTATCCGAAATTGCCCACACAGCTGGAATTTGTACGCTCGACGACCTCCAATAATTCCACGTGTGACTGAACGTCACATCGCAGCAAGGTGTAATTGGTGTGGAGAACGACAGTGCTGAGACAATTGTTGGTGGAGCAACGTCATGTTTTCAGATGAAACGAGGTTCACTCTCGACTTCCTACGATAGGCGAAACAGAGAGTGGCGGCGGCGGAACGAACGATACCATGACGTAACCGTTAGGCAGCACGATCGTTTTGGTGGTGGATCGGTTATGGTGTGGAAGGCATAACCATGACAAGCAGAACAGCATTACATGTCATCCAAGGGCGTGTCACAGGGCAGTACTATCGAGACAATATGTTAGCAGCTCATGTGGTGCCATTTGCGCGACGTCACGGCCGTCAATGCATTTTCCAAGATGACAATGCAAGAGCGCACAGGGCCCGTGTCACTACAGAGTTCCTCCAGGAGCAGAACATTACTACACTGCCTTGGCCAGCACTCAGTTCAGACCTTTCACCAATCGAGCACGCCTGGGATATGTTTGGCAGGCGCCTGCGACAACTCCAACAGCACTCTACCAGTTTCCAGGAACTCGCCGCTGCACTGCATAAAGAATGGAATAACATCAGTCAAGCTGATATTGGACGTTTGGTGAGGAGTATGCCACGTCGGATCCGCGCTTGTCTCGCGAACAGAGGAGGACTTACAAGATATTGAGGTCTTGGACTGAATGGGGTAAATTCTCTGACTGATCGCCCATGTCTTCTATAGCTCAGTTCGTGCAATGTGTGCTTGTCAGACACACAACTATCGCTGAAATTCACCAGATGTCACAGTGCAATGCCTCAACTGTCTTTTTGATGAAAATATATTTCTTCATATATCTCACTTTTATCAAATATCCCCTACTTTTTTTAATAGTATATATGGCTAAATCCTGACAGCACCACGTATGCAGTCAGTGTTAGTCACCCTAGGTGTTGGTCACTGGGTTGATCTTTAACAGTAAAACTGGAGCCAATATTATACAACGTTGGCAATTGTATTTTCTAGAATTAGTTATGACTTTAAATGGGTTACAATGAACCATTAGCATTTTCAAGGCAAATTGCCGTATCTTTTAAAATGCTAATGGTTCAGTTTAGTCAGTTATATTAACATGTAGAAAATCCAATTCTAGAATATACAACTGTAAATGTTTATAGTATTGGCTCGAGAACTTATTTACAACAGTAAACATGTAATCATGTACTCTTCCATTTTTCGGGTTACCTACGGGCCATAGGCGCAGTTGTGTACAAACCAAGATTCGTGTGTGGATTTTGATATTCCCTTCTCATGGCTGACAATTTTATTTCAAACCCAGTGTACTACAAGTTCGTAATGGTCTGGTGTTTAGTTGTGTTCAAAATCAAAATCTTAATTCTTAGACCAGTATATCTGCATTAAAAGAACAGAAGTCATCAGTCAAAGAAAGATAAGGGACGCTGCCGGAGTGAAAGTTATGATGACGTGTCAGCAATTCCAGTTCCCAAATATCTGCTACAAGCTTTTAGAAATGCTCATAATAGCCATTGGTTATGGCTGTAAAGGTTGGAAAGTATGACAAGAGACGCTGTCACGCAGCACAAGTAGCCTGGGAAAAGCAATGAAAATTCATGACAGAAAAAGAAAACTAGAACAGAATGAGAAAGAGTGGTAAAAAGAACATGTGTTCGAGGCGCTAAGACAAGTAACAAAACATGGAAGCAAATTCCCTCTTTGCAAAGACAAGAGCAAACAAGAAGATCGATGAGGTTGCAGTTTCCGAGCGGTTTGTTGTTTCAAATATTTCTGTTCATGTGGTGCATGCTTTTACCTTGCTACAGAGCAAATAACCAGGTTGTTACATAATAGACATATGAAGGTCTATGTGTTTTGTCATGTCGTGTGGTGTACACATTGCTTTAAAGATAATAGGGCTGTTTGTCAGACGTGTGTATGTGAATTTTTAAAATCATTTGCAGGGTGGGATTTACCAGTTTATAAGCAGAGTTCCGTTTTTAATCAAATCGTGAAAACAAGTTATGTCCAAATTCAATACGTGCGTGCAAATAACAGCATGAGGTTTGTGTAATGTTTTGTTACATTTGAATACTTTTTGGAATGAATGAGCAAGTTTGTTGATCAATTTATTTTTTTCAAAATAGTTTTTTAGATGCCAAGTTCATGTCTGGGTCAAGATTATGTCTCCAGAAGAAGAAGTAAGGAATGATGGCAACGATGTTTGGTAATGAAATGGTATCAAGTCTTTTGTCTGAAACAGCAGGTTTTCTGAAACGTCAGCGAAAAACGTCGTCATTCAAAATGTCCAGATCTCACTCCCCCGCCCCTCCAAAAAGGCGTCAAGTCAATCAACGCGGTAACTCCCCCGAATACAAGAGGTTTGGTGGTGTGAAAGCTCTTGAAAGCTCTTACGCTGTGTCTGTAGTTGCAGTGTAACAGCTTTCACTTCATCAAAAGTCGTGGTGTCTACATAGCATGAAAACTAATAACACTGTATCAACTTTCTAATCGCGACACTTTTTTGTTAATAAAAACTAAAATATGTTGTAAATATTCAATATGTATTGCCACAAAAAAATGTGTACATCATTAACATGTTCCTTTTTTTCACAACATGCACCATAGTATCCTTTAAAACCCTTTCGCTGCCACATCCACTTTATCCATATATGGAGGACTTCTATGTACGCCTGTATAGAAGGAAGTTTAATCAAACTTATGACATACTTGAAAATCTATCATCTGATTAATTGTCGGAAAGGGCTCAATGAGCCCTTTCCGATAATTAATCAGATGGTAGGTTTGACCTGTCCACACAAGAACGTATAGATAATTATAATAAAATGGGCGACAGTAGTCGCTTTCGGGAGCAAAGTGTAAAAACCTAATGGGCGAGGCATCGGGATCTTAACAGCATTCTTCGAGAACCATTTCTTAGCATCGTGTAATCATAGAAACCCCTACCCCACCCCACCTAAGATGACGGCGGATGAGACACTTGACTATATGTGACCAATGAGAGTTCCGCTAATTCAGTTGCATAGAGATAATGGTATCAGAACAGAAAACCCTGGTTTGTTAGTAAATGACAAATGTGCGACGATATGAGATCTTTGATATGCAATTCAAAGCATTGAAAATACTATTTTGTTACAGCAGACCTTTTTCCTGTCTTCTCCGGAAATCAGTTTCTGCTAGTTTCTTTTGAATCACTGTCACGAAATGTGGCGCATTTCAACGATCTCTATTAAGAAAGTTACAGCTTTGATTTTTTGAAGTTGTTTTTTCACTTTCTCAACGAGGTTAAATTCGCGTATTTTCATCAGTTTATTTATATCGCAACCTTCTTGAGCTGCACGTTTTCCGACAACACTTGGGTGAATCGGTTATCACAAAAAAACGTTTCTAAAACACTTTGTCCACCAGACATATCCAAATGTCACGTCATTGACAAAATGGTACACAAAATGGAAGGCCGTTCGTTTTCTTAAAATTTAATATTAATGTAAATCATACAAATATAAAACACATGTAAATATTTTAATTTTCAATTATCTGTCATATTTGACGTTTTTTATGCCATTTCGGGTTTTCTGCGTTCAGTCTCATTTCGCGTGAATATTCTTATACTCTGATTTGACTTTGTGGAATACGAGAACACAGTCAGGTGCTTTAAAATATGTTATGTGAATTTAGTCGCCCCCGATTCCTGTAAAACGTGCGTTTTCTGCTTGATCGGTCTTCACATTTCTAGAGAATTGTTCATATGTGGGTGATTGTGAGAGTTGTTTCACATATATTTGGAGTTACAATTGCCAACGATATTGGTCATTTCCAGTGTGTTTGTGTTGGGGCGGGGTGTCCTCTGATATGTGTGTGGGGGATGGAGAAGATTTTCTCTAATGTGTGCGTCCCAATTGCCTGCTAGTTAAGACATTCAACGCAGTCGAAAATACTTACTGGGCACGTCAGCCTGTTTTTCCCTTTCGTTCAGCATACTACAGCGACATTTTTAAAGCTGACATGACTGAATTTGGTACACTTCTTATGGGTGACTTCTAGTTATACAATTACTAATTAGTTTTCTGATGTCTAACCTTTATCCCAAATAACGGCACTTTTATTTTTTTGTTCCTATATTTTAATATCAGCTCTATTATCAACCCCAGCTTTCATATTTTAGATATATCATCTCCACCCAAAACCATATTTAGAAATGTGGTGCCGACCTGGGGACAATACTATATATATAAAGTTATTGCAGTTGTATTTTTCAGAATTGTATTTTCTATTTATGGAAATAACTAATTGAAATTAACCATTTGCATTTTCAAACATCTGGCAATTTACACATTGGCAAATTGCCATATCTTCTGAAATGCTAATGATTGATTCCCGTCATTTATATTCACTTGTAGAAAATACAATACGGGAAAATGAATAAACATAATTGTAAAAGTTTTATAGTATTGGCCCCAGGACAATTATCAACTGTCATAGCTGAATTTTCGGGTGACATAATTCACGTTAACGTCATAAAAAAATTACATGTCTGCCGATTTTTATGACATTTTAGTATGTCGTGGAGATCATGCACGCTGGAGCTTTTTTGGCTTTTTAATTATCGCCATTTTGACGTTTTTACGTCACTTCAAAATTTAGCCTTTTTTGTCAGATGTCATTAAAGCCGTTTTCGTGATTCCATTAAACCTGTATATATACATGTCGCAACTATGAAACTTCATGCCGTTTTTTAGGCCCCCGAAATTGTGCACATCCATTTTGGGGAATTAAAATGTCGCCTTTGATGCCAGTTTTACGTCATTTTCTTGACCTTTTAGTTTCAAACTCATTTTGAGCCTTACTCTTTTGAATTTTTTGGAATATGGTCTCAAAAAACCATATCTAAAAATCTAGTACCGTCCTACGAAATTACAACCGTTTTGACCCAACTCTGAGGTTACGTCGTATGAGTCATAAGGTCAAATTAAAATGTGTTTGTTTTTTTTTTTAATTTTAGTATGTTATAAAGCTAAAAAATAGAAGATAACCTTTTTGTGTTTTTCGATTTATCACCATTTTGACCTTTTTACATCACTTCAAAGTGTAGGCTATTTTTGTCATATTTCATTAAAAGCACTATTTTCGTGACTCTATTTGGTGATGTCATAAGGGGTCATAGGATAAGAAAAAATAAAACGCGTCGGATTTTTTTAAATTTTAGTATGTTATAAAGCTAAAAAGAATAGGAGATGATTGTTTTTTTTATTTATTTATCGCCATTTTCACTTTTTTTTCGTCACTTCAAAGTTCAAGCTATTTTTGTCATATTTCATTAAAAGCGCTACTTTCGTGATTCCATTATTATTATAAATGTCACAGCTGTGAAACTTCACAGATCATTTTCTATGGACCTGAAATGTGCACACCCATTTTTGAATTAAAATTGACCTTTTTGTTTCAACCTCATTTTGAGGCTCAGTCTTTTGGATTTCTTTTGGAATATAATCTCCAACAAAAACATATCTAAATATCCGGTACAGTCCTTCGAAATTCCAACCGTTATGATCGAACTCTGAGGTCACGTCATAAGCGGGTCATAAGGTCAAAATTAAAATGCGTCGGACGTTTTTTGAAATTTTAGTATCTTATAAAGCTAAAAAATAGAAGATAACCCTTTTTTGTTTTTCGATTTATCGCCATTTGACGTTTTTAGGTCACTTCAAAGTGCAGGCTATTTTGTCATATTTCATTAAAAGTGCTACTTTCGTGATTCTATCATCTCCGTATATGCATAGAACGACACATGCGTGTGAATGGGTTAATCGATATGACACAAGTGACAGCGCGGAAGGATAAAACGAGAGGCCACGGGCCTCCTTACGCGATAGCACAAATGTCATATCGATTAACCTGTTGTGTGCCGTTCTGTGTTTATTACACGCATTCACGTCTATAAAAACAATTATTAGAAGAACACTCAGTAATTCGTTTGACAACTATCAACAAAAAGAACAAATTATATCGCCAATCAAATTTGCGAGGAGAACTCGTATTACTCTTTCGTCCCCTGAGTTCCAAAGTGTTCTGTGTGCTTACTGGCACATAGAACACATTGGGACTCAGGGAACGATTTTCAGCTATCGCCATCTATTAAAATTGTAATTGCTTTGCACGATTTCTAGAAAATTAAAGTAAAATTTCGCTTCTATTAAAATAGTTCGTTAACGATTTCCGTTATTTCGGGATTACATAGAACCGGCGTGTAATAAATATAAATTTAGCAGCTACAAAACATCACACATCGATTTCCATGCAGCTGAAATTGTGCATACCCATTTTTGGAATTCAAATGTCACCCTGGTGACAATTTTACGTCATGTTCTTGACCTTTTAATTTTAACCTCATTTTGAGCCCCAGTCTTTTGAAATTCTGGGAATATAATCTCCAAAGAAAACCATATCTAAAAAGCTGGTGTTGTACTGTGAAATTCCAATCATTATGACCAAACTCTGAGGTGACGTTGTAAGGGGGTCCTAGGATGAAAAATTAAAATGTGTCGGTTTTGTTTATTTTATTATCTTATAAGACTAAATTGTTTTTCGGTTTATCGTTATTTTGATGTTTTTACGTTCCTTCAAAGTTTAGGATATTTCTGTCATATTTATCAAAAACTCTATCTTTGCAATTCTACACACCGTTTTCTAGTCATTTGAAATTGTAAGCATCCATTTTGGAATTAAAATTTTGACCCCCATGCCAGCGATGCCAATCAATTTTACGTTTTTTGTGTTTGCCTTCTCTTTTCAACGTCATCAACCTCATTTTTAACATTTCTCGTTAAAAAGTTTGAAAATATAAGCAAAATACACTTCAGACTTGGCCGTCGAAACGGCATTGGCCGATAAATGTCTTTGGCCTTGCTTCATTGAATGACTTCTCTTTGCGATTTTCTAGTCATTTGGATTGATAGTGTAGGGCTAGATCGGTTAGGGAATCCGTAATCGATAAACTGTTGAGGCATAAACGTCTCGTTACCGAATAAATGTCCGCTACTTAGAACAGAATGTGTAAATGCTGGATGTTGAACCGCGATAGTATAGCCAAATGTTGGATGGAAATACTGTGTATATTAGTGGATTGATACATCGAGAAAACCTAGACTATATATAGCTTATACAAATATTTATTTACTTATTAAGGGTTAACGACACTTTAACAGCCAAGGTCGCATCGTGTCGGTGACAGTTTTACTGGTGGAGGAAGCCGGAATACCCGAAAAGAACCACCGTGCAACGACGAGCAGCTGCCGTCTCCCCAACATTGTAACTACGCACTGCAGCATAGGCAGGGTTAGATTGGTTGAAGACATGCGCACCATCGACGTTCATCTGAAGTTCCGTAACGTATTTATTATACCAGGCCTTTTTCTCCCAAATTTCATAATCAATTGTGTTTGCAAACCGTTTCATGTTTCAGTTAAATTTTCCTATCGGCATTCATTTGTTCAGTGATGAAATGCAACAGGTGTAATCCAGCATCTCATTGATCGTCAAGAAAATTATTGATTTATTACCAACGACATTTTTGGGCCCACCTACAATTCTGTCTCTTTTCCGACACTTTGATCTGAAAACAAACTTTCCAGAGTGTCAGTTTGCCAAATTCAGACTGTGGTTTTTGCGATAAAAACAAAATGGTGGACAGTGACAATTACTATACCGCCAGTGTCGATATATTGAATTAATACAGGGTGATTGTTGACCACAATTGTCGGTGTGTTCCTCAAACTTCAGGTTATGAACCACTAAATAAGGGAAAACAGTTCCTGGCATCCATGAGTATAATACAAGGAGTCGTGTGGTTGACTTCCCTCAAAATTCCTGTAGTGTCAATAAAATATTTCATTTGGGCAGGGTACATGAGCTTTTTATGTCGTTGCAACACATTACCGAGGGAAGTTTCCACTTGGAGGCCACTCTGCCATTGACAAGATAAAATAAATCTGTGATTTATTGATTTCTAAGATGCTTCTTATCTCTGTAAGTTATACATCTGGAAACACTATAAACGTTTGTCACTAAAACTATCATGGAAGGTCTCAAAGGCATTAGGGGTTGGCTTTTTCCCTGAATTGGTTGGTACGGTATGGTTCAAATAGCAACCCATGCTTGTTTCTTTGTTTCTGTTTTCCACTCAAATTATATGGTTATTTTGAGTCAAGGTATGCTTCTCTCACATGGTGTTTTGCCCTACAAATATGTGCTATATACAAACATTTGAGGAAAGAAAAGTACATTTTTTCATCTTTATTTTGAGAAGAATGAAGGGGTTAAAATATTCTTGCACTCAGTGTATTCTGAGAATAATCGGGCATTGAGGTACACATGAGGCTGATCTATTAATGTATCGATACAAAATGATGTCAGTTTGAAGAATATTTTTTTCAATGATTTTTTTACTATGATTAATTATAATGAGTGAAATGGTGAAAATGGGTCAGGATTTTTTTACTCAAAAAACAGGATGGGTTAAATGAAATGCTGTGAGGTCAGAGAAAAAAAAACAGTGAATTTAAAAAAAATGTTTGGAATCAATTTGATAGTTTTTTATTTTGAAATTAAATCCCAAATTACAGATATTGTAATCAACTTTGGTATCTCTTTAGGTTGTGAACCACTAAATAAGTGAACGCGTGACTTGGAGCATTTGAGTTGTGAGTAGGATTAAATAGAGCTGATCAGCTGATTGGTTGAATATATCTTGACTTTGAAATAATTAATTAAAATTTTGATTCGTCCACTTTAGAAAGAATAAATATAAGTTTGTTTGTAATTTGGTGCCGGAATGTGTGAGAATCTTTCGGTCTTGTTAATTTTTCAATTCAAGCACTTTGGGTTTGTAATATGGTTGAAAGTTTTGGGAAAATGCTATTTTGGAGGTGTGGGATGTCCAATTTTCACGACACAGTGCCTGTTTTGCTGTCCTGGCATGCATAAAATGCTTGCTAAATAATCAGGTGATCTGAGATAGGAGGAAAGATTGTTCGGCTGGTTAGGTGGTGAATTTCCAGTTGTTCGGAGCAACTGCAAGGTAGAACAGCTGAAGTAATGGTGCCAAACACAACCATTTCTGCAGAATGAATCTGTTTAACTTTATACCGGTTGGAGTTTAAATAAAACTGTATTGCTACCTTGAAACACAATTAGTATAATTTGTCATGTTTTTCCACATGCCTCCTAAGCCCCCATCCCAAATCTAATTACTGCAAGTCTCTTTTCTTTCATTCTGACATTTTAACCCCCCTCTATCCATATAAATGTGCTTGAAATGTAATTTTTAACATGCCAAGGCTTCAGAAACAGCACAGAATGTTTTGGGGTCCTCAGTTAGTGAATCAAATGTGAAATAACCTGTTTCATCTTATGAAATGAATTAAATGTTGTGTTAATGGGGTGTATAGAAGGTTTTCACTCCTTGTGAACAGTTTATGCATGGAGGTACGCAAATTGTTCATGATGTGACAGCTGAATATCCCTTCTATTTGATAGGAACTGAAAGTGGATTACCTCCCTTTGATTGATGGACAATTGGAAACTTATTCCAGATATTTCTGATCAAACACCCTCCGCCTTGAAGTTTTTTGAATATCGGATTCCAATCGCTATTCTAGAAGGGCTTTCTTGATTTGATCATCATGACACCGCTTGAGGGCTTTTTCAGTTTTTGCAATGGCAGCATTCACATTGTATAAAATTCTTTCCTCTTTTCCTCCCAAGATTAGTAGCAATGTTTTAGTCTATTCTAGCTGGATCCACCATAAGTACGGTGTTCCTTACAGAGAGCGAATTCCCCAAATATAAAAACATATGCTTGAAAATTGAGTTTTGCTTCTTGTCCTTGTGACTGGTTTCTCCGTTATTATTTTTTTGCGAAGTAGTCTCACTAAGATTTGCTTTCTGTTAATGTTATGTTGTAGCAGTCAATATGACATATTATATTAAGAAATAACTGTTGTTTTCCTTCGGTTTATGCGATATAAGCCGAAAATTTTCAGCACAAGCTTAATAACTCGCGTAGCGAGTTATGATTAAGCTTGTGCTGAAAATTTTCGGTTTATATCGCATAAACCGAAGGAAAACAACAGTTATGTCTTATAATTTAATCCGGCTGTAATATTAAAATATAAAAACTATGTGTACGTGAACGAAAAACTTTTAATTTTCGCAAAAGACAACAGTCAAACTCAGGAAAGTGTGCCACAAACAAGTCACGTCAATCATTGTCAAATTGTTTATTGTTTTGCTTTTCGATCGCAGACGACAGATATTTAGCAAGTCACGTAACAATATCATTAAAAACATTTTTTTTTAAGTTCCCCCAAAATCATGTTTGGATGTATGATCTTTTATTCGTCTCCCACTTCGGTATATTTCATTAAATTCAATTGTTCCCGAGAAATTATCATTATATTCTCGCTGACTGGAGGCCACGAAAAATCAATCATTGATCTTTGTTTACAAGCTTGTTATCCATCTATCAGTCTGCAGTCACGCCCTCATGGTGACAATTGAATTGAGTGGACGAGGCTTCCAGAGTGTAGACATTCCAAATCATTACGTGATTTGGTTTATACGATTTTGACGACTTTCACGCTGTATGCTTTCAACCAATCAAACGCAGAGGCGGGGCAAATGATTAAATTATTCATAAATCGGTAAATAGAGATATCTAACCACTCCTTAGATTAATGTTTCGGATATATTCCAGTAAAAATATGTTGTTGAATCTTTCTAGAATCAGCACCTTTGTTGATTCTAAGAGGGTTACATATATTTTGACTTTGAAACCATTAATTAAAATTTTGATTAGTCCAATTTAGAAAGGATTAATAAGTTTGTTTGTAATTTGGTGCCGGTATGTGTGAGAATCTCTCAAAAAACATGAGGCATGGAAAAAAACAGTGTAAAGGTCATTCAGTGCAAGACCATACGGTAGTTGAGAAAATTCGAAATTTAAACTGAAATTTCATGTGGCAACATATATTCTTTTCCAGTTTAATTTTTTCAAGAGATGATGTACTTTGTGGATGTTTAGGTATTTCAAAACAACTTGGGGTGTTGTACAGAGAGTGAAAGGTTAACACTGTGGTCAATGGGATTTATTTAGGCGTTCATAACCTTCAGGCATTAGTTATGACTGTCCATTGGTTAGTCTATCCAGCTGGCGTAATATTATTAAGCTACGTTCAGTGACGTTCACGCTATAGATCATTGTCGTACGTTTTTTTCAAGTAATCGATAAAGTTGAGGTCGTTATACAAAAATCCATAGTGAAAACATCCAAGATGGGTGGCTTTTTATCGACTTTATATGATGCAATTTTTGTCGATAAAATCAAACGTGTTTGATTTGTACTTCTTTTGTCGATGCTGCTCTACGATTGTCGAAAAGATAACGGCTGCGTATTGGTTCTCGTGTGATGGTCATGTGATCAGTCTGCAGTTTTCAAAAACTTAATGACAAATATATATTTTTATCTTTTGTGTGAACAGCCTTCATATTTTAGACGTTTAGTCAAAAATTTATAGACAAAAGTCTACAGACAAAAATCTACAGACAATAATCTGAACTTAGCTTTAGTTATACAGGCCTTGGACGGGACACACGGCCCTAGATACCCTGTCAGAATTTTATTTCTCCCTGAGCTACAGGAGAAGAGTTTATAAAATTCTGACAGGGTGCACGGGATGGTGAAGCCTGCCAATGACCCAAATAAAGAACTGGTCATATTGGAACGCTGCCTGACATAAAAACCAACAGTTTTTTTTCAACTGCAATAAGTTGGAAAATGTCCAAACCCATTAAGATGGACCGTTTTATTTTAATAAATAACTCTTTCAGATGACATACGAAGTTATTCTTTACGCTCAAATGGTATCGAAAAGTCACAATTGTTGATTTTTTTAGTTGGTGTAGCTTCTGTTTTGATTTTCATGTTTACGAGTTTCGTTTCTTTTCGAAGTGAACACAGTTTGTATCTTGATCTTTCGTGTACTCGAAACAATTTTAAAGTTGGATTTATCTCCCTTGCCACGAAGAATGTCGGCTGCTTGTTTGTATCTGTTAACGTGCAAAAAAGGGAATAGAATTTTGTTTATTTTAAAATTTCCACCTCTCATATTCCTTAAATTCAAATTATGTATACACACATTATACATCAAAATGGAGATTGAGAAGTATAGAACACGAAACACATATGTAATCAACTCATAGAGTAGACAGCAGGCACCACTGGTTCCTGGAAGTCTGCAACGGTGTTCGTACCAGAACTGGTAATAAAAATAATATTTCACGAGAACAACTTGTGGCTAAATGTGGTTCAGATATCCAATAACAAAGCTAGGCTTTCAAAACACTTTCGAATGCAGCAATAGGACTACATTTTGGAAAAGGACACTTTCGAATGCAGCGATAGGACTACATTTTGGAAAAGGACAACACTGTGTGCATTTTTTATTGAAGATGGATTCCATATTCGACAGATATGCGCAAATCGCTTCATACCACGAATTTCCATCGAAAAACAAAACTCTGTGGTTGATTTCATATATTTTTTCGCGTTCTGTACCTCCCAACTTTTATTTTGATGCATACTTGGTTGTTTTCATATATTTTGCGTGTTCTATACCGCCCAACTTTCATTTTGATGCATACTTAGTGTGTATTTAATTTGAATTTAAGGAATATCGGAGTTGGGAATTTCAAAATAAACGAAATTTCAATACTTATATAGCACCTTAACCCTTTACCCAACGAATCGGCCGCATCCGCCCCGTAATATGCAAATTCAGCAGTTGAAAAAAAAATAATATTTTTCAAAAAATTTCAACAAAACGTCAAGCTTGTTCCAACGAGGGGTCACATGATCTGGTTTTGTTGAATTTTTTTGAAAATTTTAAAAAATGATATTTAAAATAATAAATTTTTATATCGTTTGCGTTGGGTAAAGGGTTAAAGAAAAAAAAAGTTGCAGGTATCAAAGCATGCGGACCAAGCATAGCACAAAAGTTTTCTTCGCAGTACTTATGGACAAACACATTTGTATATCTGAAGTTATATATATCTGAGCATATGTGATGAATTGTTGCGTCAGAAGGTGTCGAATAGAGCCATTTTTAGCTCTATCAATAAATCTCCACCTGATTCCACAAACTCTTCTGGTCTATGGAGCCTAATATGAATTAATTTCGGTTGGTATGCGGAATTCTTTGTTTCAGAGGTTGCGTTAGTTTACGTTGTGATGATATTGAATCGCGTTGTCAAAACTGCGAGCATACTAATGGAAAAGCCTTCCACTGCGTCAGAATTACACCAACAGAGTAGACAACGGTCATATCGTCGCTTTTGTGATGTACAGTCAAGCCAATGTTGATTATCATGTTGTATTAATTTTCATGCACATTGTTCCAAGGAGGGAACACCCCTGGACACCCCTCCACCAACCCATCCCAACGTAAAATGTGTTATCAAATCGAGTCGTAATGTTTACAATACCGCAAATATTACCAGGTACAAAACAGTCGCTGTGGACTGGTCGTAATTGAGCGTGGGCAGTGATGTCCGCGCATGCGTTTACCAGGTGAAAAAATCACCAGCAGCAAAGTTTTAATTAATGAGGCTTCGGGTACAATCCGGTGATTCTCAGATCACCGAATTTAAGCAATGTCGAGCCTTCTCGGATGGGTGACCGTCTGAGCGATCGATTCGGACTCCCGCGTTGTATCCTTGGGCAAGGCACTTAACCCCGATTGTCTACATGGGGGCACGATGACGCCGTGTACTAAGGCATACTGCACGTCGATGGTGCGCATGTCTTCAGCCAATCTAACCCTGCCTGTGCTACAGTGTGGAGGTGCGATGTTGGGGAGCTGGCAGCTGCCCGTCGTTGCCCGATGGTTCTCTACGGGTGCTCCGGGTTCCCACCCGTAAAACTGTCACAGTCATAATAAGCCATTGTGCATAAGTATGTGACCTTAAACACCAATAAATAAATAATATAACCCGGTGCTTTATTGATTAAAATTTCGATATTATTCTTATAATTAGTGTTTGGAATCTAATTATATTGCTTCCGTGGAAATATTGTCCACGGTGACTGCACTGTAGTAGTTATCCTAGAACGACAGCCAACTTTCAGATAGATGCTATCTCACATCTAAGAAGATTTCGTTACAAGCTGAACTTACCTGAAGTGTCCAAGAAACACGCATAGTCCTGGAAAGATGGGGCTGAACACACACATAGTCCTGAATCTGTCTGACATTTACCATTGTTGTTACACTGTGAACTATCTCGTCGGCAGTCATACATAACCGGCATAACTCCTGCAAAGAAATAGGAAAGACATTGATGTTATCATAAAAAATGTACCTAACGACCTAACTTCATTTTGTCGTAATAACTTGCATTATCATTTTTCTTTTAAACTCAATTTAGCTCAATAATCTTGAACTATCTTTTTCCTTTAACATATTGCTAAGGATATACTAACGTAACACAAACATATTTCAGGCAAAACGTCTCGATTGTGAAGTTCGACTTATCTCTATATAAGGGCATAAACTGGTAGGATGAAGATACAGTGATTCCCGAAAGTCTGCTACCGTGTTTTGGCGATAGCTGTAAACGGAGGCAAGTTATATAAAAAAAACTATCTGCGGCTGAAGTTGCTTCGGATATCCAACATGTCGACTTAGCGGCAGCTTTCATGTTTGATCAAAGTTTTCAAATTGTTTTCATTTTGTTTAAGGGAAGCGCCATTGCTCCTTGTTATATTTTGAGTTCATGGGTGATACCGTATTTGGACAACCAACAAGCCTGCATCCCAACAACCTGCTCATTGAAACAACGGCCAAAACCGGCCAGCGCTAATCTCAAAAATCGCCAATTAATTTTCATTATTTTTTCATTTTTTGTTTCAAAAACATAGGTTATGACCCCTCGTTGGAACGAGCTCGTCGAGCTCGTTCCAACGAGGGGTCATAACCTATGTTTTTGAGACAAAAAATGAAAAAAATTAGTTATTCAAGAATTTTTTTTGCAAGTGTCGTCTGCTTTTCATGTTAGGTAAAGGGATGCTGACACAAAAATTGCAGTGAAAATGTTTTCCAATGAGAAATGCTGTTTGTCGTGACGTTTGGGAGAATTTCATGTTAAAATATTTGTTCCAATAAGACTAAAATCCTCGCCTTCTGAATGGAGGAGAGCTCGCTTCGATTTTGTCTTCTACGTTTACGGCTCTAGTGGCATAAGTTACCGTCTAATGTCACCAAATGAACTATTTGAAAAGAGGATAACAATGTGAGGAGATTCAAAGTGCACACCGTCTATAAAATCGTATTTTTCGATGCCAGTGGTCATTTTTTGAATGTATACCCACGACCCACTTAATACAATTCAATTCAATTCAATTCATTTTATTTAACGGTATGTAAAATATAATAATCAATTCAGTTACAGAATAATATTGTGATACATATACATACCGTTGAAGGACAGCATAGCCAGATTGGCTGTCTTCCTGCTATCCCCCGAGGTAGAAATGTAATTAGAGCAACATCATATCAGAGTATACAGCTGGGAAGAGAGAAATACAGATCCTTTTGGAGTAATGTTGTATTCTTGCATTGTTGCATTAATGCATGGGAAACAAAACACTTAAAATATCATTGGAATATATTGAAAATGATATTGTTAATAGTTTGGGAATAAGATGAGTGACAAACCGACGAGCTAGCCGGTAAAAAAAAGTAGAACTGTACTACAGATTAGTATGGTAAACTATGTAGTACAGTCTGGACAATACGGGTTGTTACATGTAATTTGTGTTTGATAATTTGAGAGAAGTTTTTGTGTTAACATTTTCTTAAACGCAATACGATTAGTAACATTTCTTATACTCGGTTCCAGGTCGTTCCAAAGCCTAGGATAATTGAAACAAGGAAGGTAATCTAAGGATTTTGTTCTTGTTCTGCAAGAAGGTCGAGGTTATACTCTCTCTCAGTTCAAATCATGAACTTGTTCATGATTTGAACTGAGTCGAGTAACTTCGACCTTTATATAAGTTATTGATGTTTTTGTTGTCCAGTGACTCCGTGGGCACACGAGGGGTTTATTAACTGAAGTTTGTATCTTTAAAGTTGCCTTATTCATTCAAGTTGCCTTGTCCATTTCACGATGTGGATTTTACTCTATTAGTAGGATCTTATTCACGTCTGGGTTGAACATAAGCCCCGAGCCGCAAAACTCAGCGATGTTACCGTCAATTCATCACAATAACTTATAATGTGCTCATCACGTGACGTGTGCTTGGCATGTCTTCCTCGTGTCTAAATAGTGTCATGTTGCAACAATTTTAAAAGTATGAAAAGCTTGATAGTAGAGGTTTTGTAGTCATGCTGTGTATCATTATATGTTTTAGTTACTGTTCCTGTACCTCAAACGCCTTTCGAAAATAGTCAAAAAAGAAAGAGAAGCATGTTTCCCAAAGTCGAAAAAATTCCACTTAAAATTCATTTGGACCTCCCAATATATACATTGGACATTTATCTCAATTTTGATATAAAATCAATACTCTAGACGTTTTTCAATATCATTCAACGTGAAGGTTGATTTTCTATCACGTTAACTTATGACATGAAGCTGCTGAGAGTTGAGGAAACACCTTTTTTCCGCAAATAAGTTAATAGGACATATTTAATAATTAACTGATGAAATTAATTTAATTAACTAATTAAAATCAGCCAACGAAATCAGACTACATTTTGCCTTTAAAAACCCCTGTTACCTGCTAAATATACGTTATCCTGTAATACATATCGTCGCCTGGGTGCTAGAATGTTCCCATAGGGGGCATAGAACATTCTAGCACTCAGGCGACGATATGCATTGAATAGGGGCCACTGATACAAAATCTGTCTCTTGCAACTGCATAATACAAACGCGTGCTTGGTTACGATTTGTTTACGTTACTATTTACAGAATATTACAAGCTTTTACAACGCCTTTGCGGGGAACCTCAAAAGTATGACTATTAAATTATTGAATCATGTTGCTTTTATGCTCTTCTATCTGAATCACATTTTTGAGTATCGCAAAAGTTCAAGGCAGCCGCATGCAGTTTCAACCAATACGACAAGTTTTTTTATGAGTCTGAAATTGAAGACTGAAATTAAAATGTTAGTGAATCAAGATATTGCAGTTGAGAATTGTAAGATACATCTACCATCACTGTTATGTTTTATGGTTATGTACAAAATGTATTAGAGTCGAGCCTTTGTTTCTAAGAACATACGTCGACGAGTCGCGATATAGCCTTAGAAACAAGAGTGCTTGTGTTTGCAGTTGCAAGACGCAGATTAGAAATAACCAGCGCTTGTAGTTGCAAAAATTCAGAATATGTATCGTATCAGTAGCCCTCGATACACGCTGTATTCCGGTAATTACGGACTCAATACATATTTATTGTAAGATAAATAAAAATAATCTCATCGTGCGATGCAAGCAACTGCATATACAGTACCATGATAGTACCCGATGTGCAGTTTTATCTGTTTTTATCTTCTACAGAGTATCGGTCAGAAGAACAGGCAGAAAATTCCCACCGGCTGATCGGATTGCCCCAATCAGCCCAATAGTGTCGACATACAACGTCATTTGCTGAACAATGTATTCCACATCAATGGAATGCCTTTCAGATTCCCCACATTATAGTTTGTTTATTTGGGTTACAAAAGCCTGTATGTGATCCAAGGAACAGAATTTCATCTATGAATGCCGTAAACTTGCAGGAATCGGTCCATTAACTGTTCAAATTAAAGGCATTTATTTTTCGCGTTTTATACACCACAACCTTCAATTTGGTGTATAATTTTTTTATATATTTATTTGCATTTTAAGGAATTTCGGACTTTTATCACAGAAATTCATTTGTTGTTACTTAAACCACGTTATGGTGCTATACGAGTAATGAGAGATTTAGCCTAATAGAGGTGATATCTTCTTTTCGATTGCGTAAATATCTAAAAGTTTTATATTTTTTTCATTTTTCTTGGTATTCAAAACTACGATTTTTGGGCCAAGTTGAGAAACGATTTAATTTTCAAAGATTTAAAATCTACAAACATTTCATTCCTGTTTTCGAATCAGCGAGGCAATGTAATATATAACACACGATTCGTTCACAGGAAAATATTCAACTTTCAACTGACAATGTAATAATTGCGAGATAGAGTCCGTGGTTGCAATGTGGAATCCGAAATCTGTAGGAAGTTACTGCAAAAGGATCAATAAGCCACCGATTTGAAGTACTATTATTTGTTTGTTGTCAATGAGCAAAACATAAAATTGGAAAACTATGTTTGAGAACACAAATATGTTCACAACAATATACATTGCAGTCCTCACAATTGTACATTTTCGAAACAATAAGTTGATTGAAACCGAACTATATTTTTGACGTAGAGAGGGTTTGGTGAAGTTTGCTAATCGAAAGAGAAGACCAAAGTTTCAGAAAGTTATTTTTCCGTCTCATCAGATATAATGAAATTTAGTACCATCGAAAATTTAGATTTCTTCCTCGCGTGACCGCAGTGTGTGTACGATGGATCCACGTCGATTTTGATCGCTATTGGCACCAAAACGTATCAAAAATCCATGTTTATTGTGCAATCCATTGACGGAAATAGCATGAAACCACGACAAAATTATACGAATTAATGAAATGAGACCACAATGTCTCAGAATGTTTTAGATAAAATAATTGAATAACACACATAATTGCGACATTGTTCGGGCATGTAGTTCACTGCCTATAAAATTAGTATTGGTAGGCAGATAAGTGAATAATGTTCTTGAAACTCACGAGTAATCAACAGTCAAGTCTCCCAAAACAGCAACTGCAGAAGGGCGATAGTTTCAAAACGAATGAAGCATACCAAAGCATGTACATGAATGAATTAGAATCCGCGATTTCTAACTTAACGAAGCCGGGTGATGTAAGTCTTTTACATGTAGGAAGGTCATTTTTGTTGTTTTGGCCATACTTGAGCATTCACATGGCACTATTGGCAACTGTCATTGCTCATGCAACACCAGAAATGGTCGCAGGTAATACCAAATGTGGAAGTTAGGTAGTTTTTCCGTTTTTGGTGTATCAGTCTCATCCTTTTTACCAATTTGAAACAAATCTCATGCAAAATGGTATAGCATTGAGGGGGGGGGGGGGGTGAGTGGTGATCATTGTATACTGACAAAAGGCACATTGGACATAATTCATTTTACATTAAGGCACTCTCTCATGACTCCATAGTTGTTCTTGTGAACTGTGTGGATTTGACCCTTAGTGAACTTCATAAAAGGTAAATAAACACAAGACAATGGCTCCCCTTGTGAAATTTAGACACCCTAAATTGGAATTAGTCTTATTGTCCGTTCCTTGCAAGAATGAGAAACACATTTCTCCGAGTCTGTACTTTCATGACAGTGAAGTTACTGTTGTTTATTTTTTATTAAGGTTTAACGATGCGTTAACAACCAAGGTCATATCGTGTCGGTGACAGTTTTACGGTTGGAGGAGGCCGGATTACACGGAGAGAACCACCGAGCAACGACGGGCAGCTGCAGCTCCCCAACATCGTAACTCCGCACTGCAGCACAAGCTGGGTTAGATTGGTTGAAGACATATGCACCATCGACGTGTACACGGCGTCATCGTGCCCCCATGTGGACAATCGGGGATAAGTGCCTTGCCAAATAACACAACGCGAGAGTCCGAATCGATCGCTCAGACGGTCATCCATCAAAGGACTAACCGGGTTCAACGTTACTCAACTTTGGTGATCTGACGAGGAAGTTGCTGTTACTGATTATTATGTTTTAATGATTGATATGTCCTGCATTACATTTCATATAGTGAAACATGATGATGTTTCTGGTCGATAGCATGCCCCAAACACATCCCCTCGTCCACGTGAAGCATGCTTTCCACGGATGTCACAAAAACTCTATCATCCACATGCAATATCTGGGTATAAAACAAGAAAATTTGTCACTTCTTTTATCAAAAAATCTTGATATGGCAAGGAGGAAACTGTCAGAGGCACTAAGATGGCAAATCATTGGCATGCACGCATCATTCATGTCATCCAAAGCTATTGGAAGGCAACTTGGCTATAGTCATTCTGTCATCAGCAGACTTATCCGAAAACATCAACAAACCAACGATGTTAAGGGCCGACCAAGGCCTGGACAACCCCAAAAGACCTCTCCTCGGGAAGATCGGAGTCTGACACGCCTCGTTAAGCGTGAACCCATTGCTTCAAGTGGGGTTTTGAAACGCCTTTGGCTCCCCAACAGGCAAACAGGAGTTTGTGAAACAGAACTGTCCAAAACCGTCTCAAAGCACTGGGTACGAGGTGCAGACGGGTCATCAAACATCCTACTCTTTCCGATCAGCGTCAAAGACGACGTTTGGCGTGGTGTATGGATCGACAACATTGGAATCTCAGGACGTAGAGGAGAGTCCATTGGTCAGCCGAGAGTAGGGATCAGCATCAAAGGCGACTTTTGGCGTGGTGTATGGCTCGACAACATTCGAATCTCAGGACGTAGAGGAGAGTCATTGGTCAAACGAGAGTAGGTTCCTGCTTCCCGTCACAGATGGTCGCATGAGAGTGTGGATCCATAGAAATGCTGCTTACGTGCCCAGGAACATTAGACCTACTGTCCCCTATGGTGGAAGATCACAAAAATGATCTGGGGCTGCCTCTCTCGTGATTGTAAACTTGATATGATGATTGAACGTGGGAATCTCAATGGTCATTAGTATATCCAGGACATTCACAATCCGGTTGTCGTGCCTCATTTTGACAAATACCCGTTGACTACTCGCCCTGTATTCGTGGACGACAATGCAAGGCTACAGCGTTCCCATGCTTGGAGTTTTTCCTTTAGAACAACGCTATTACAACACAACCTTGGCCTGCAATGAGCCCCGATTTGAATCCCTTAGAAGACAACTGGGCCTTTCTAGGACATCCTGTGCAAGCAAGGGATCCGCCTGTTCACAATTTGACCGATTTGGAAGCTGAATTGCATGAGGAGTGGTGGCAATTGCCTCTGACCGCATCAGAAGGGTCATTTGTTGGTAGCATTCGGAGGAGGGTTCAGTCTGTCATCCGGGCACGTGGGGGATACACTCGCTATTGACGTCAGACACAACTATTGTGTTCAGGAGATCACAAGTAAGTTACATTTTTTGTCAGTAATTACCGGCACTGTTACCATACTTGTCGAGAGAACATGTTTCAATCAAAAACATTAGTGACAGATATGTGTAATTAGCGCCATTAAAATACTGCATATTTTTTTCATTGTGCTGTCTTGCATTCGTCAATAGACCATTCTTTCCGCAAACAATCACTTTTGGCCATCTAAAAGATAGCATGAAAGTAACGGCAGTTTCTATTAACACCACTGCGTAAAAAACAGGGGATGCTTAATTAAGTTCCAGGTGTACAGAAGGATTGCAAAATATAAAACTATTCAGTACATTTAGATACTTTATTGTACAAAACCTGGCCTCTTACTAATGCCATAGCAGACTTTCAGGCGGTACTTTCTACCACTTAGTTATAGTTTCCACATGATTTATGTTCATTCCAAAAAATGATATATAATTTATTGGAATTATTCCTTTCTGACTTTTTTGGACTTTGGCCAATGTTAGGTGGGATATCCCTTAAAGGTACTATATAAGTAAAAGAATTTTTTTCACTTTTAAATTCCCCCTCTGATGCTCTATAAATACAAATGAAATATACACAAATTATACATCAACGTGAAGGCTGGGATGCACAGAAGACGGAAAATATATGGAACCAATTCATAGATTTGAGTGCAGGCACCAATGGTTCCTGGAAATCTGCTACCGTATTCGTACCAGAACTGATAACAAAATAATATTTTAGGAGAAAACTCATGTCCCAATGTGCATCAGATATCCAAGAACAAAGCTGGAAATCACAACTGTCCAAAACGCAGCGACAGAGCTCACAGGGGTAAATTCCAAAACTCTCGGCTTTGTTTTCGTTGTCGGTTTGTTTACATTTTGGTCAAGGTCATCTGGGCCGAAAAAGCTTTGATACGATATACAATGCTTACTAAAATCAAATAATGAGAAAGATCGCCTTCATACTATACAGTATTATTATATGGAGACTGCGAAGTTGCCATATTACTTGCAAGGTAGCATGACACCTGTTTGAATTTTTCTTAGAATTATGCGATTGTTCTTCGATGAACATTCGTGGTATCTGGTATGTGCATGACTGTCGGTCGTGGTATCCATCTTCTATAAAATAAAATGTAGACAGTGTTGTTTTTCCCCCCAAATGCATTCCTGTCACTGCATCGTAAAGTGTTTTGAATGCCCAGCTTTGTTCTTGGATATCTGAAGCACATTTGGCCACGAGATGTTCTCCTGAAATATTATTTTAATATCAGCACTTGTACGAATACAGTAGTCGACTTCCAGGAACCATTGGTGCCTGCTGTCAAGTCTGTGAGTTGATTGCATATATTTTTCGCTTTCTCGACATTTTCATTTTAAGTATAATTTGTCTATATTTATTTTGCATTTATGGAATATCAGAGGTGTGAATTTCAAAGTAAACGAATTTCCCTTACTTATATCGCATCTTAAGGGCTTATATAAGTAATGGAATTTTGTTTATTATGAAATTTCAAAGTAAAGGTGCTGTATAGGTAATACAATTTTGTTTATTTTGAAATTCCCACCTCGGATATTCCTTAAATTCAAATTACATATACACAAATTATAACTCAAAATGAAGGTTGAGATGTATAGAACACGACACACATATGAAATCACCTCATAGAGCTGACAGCAGGCACCTCTGGTTCCTGGAAGTCTGCTACCGTATTCGAACCAGAATTGATAATACAATAATATTTCACAGAACACCTTGTGGCCAAATGTGCTTCACATATCCAAGAACAAAGCTTGGACATCAAAATCCTTAAAATATCAGCCACAGGGCTTCATGGGGGTAAATTCCAAAACTGAAAGCTTTGTTTACAATTGGGTTTACTTTCGATTTCCAGTCAACGTCATCGGACGCAAAAAACATCGAAAAAGAACGCCGTCTAAAATCAAATAATGAGAAAGATCGCCTTAATACGGCATACTATTATTATATAGAGACTTCCAAGTTGCCATATTCTATGCAAGGTATCATGACACCTGTTGAAATTTCTTTTGTTTTTCGATAGAAATTCTTGGTATCGGGTGGTTTGCGCATGTCCGTCGAACATGGAATCCATCTTCAATGAAAAATGCAGACAGTGTTGTTCTTTTCCCAAATGCAGTCCTGTAGCTGCGCTCTAAAGTGCTTTGAATGCCTAGCTTTGTTCTTGGATATGTGAAACAAATCTGGCCACAAGTTGTTCTTCGGAATTATTTTATTGTCAGTTCTGGTACGAATACGGTAGCAGACTTCCTGGAACCACTGGTGCCTGCTGTCAACTTTGTGAGTTGATTACATATGTGTTTCGAGTTCTATACATTTCATCTTTCATGTTGGTGTATATATAATTTGTGTGTATTTAATTTGAATTGAAGGAACATCAGAGGTGGGAATTTCAAAATAAACAAAATTCTCTTCTTATATAGCACCTTAAATGAAGAAAAATGTCTCCCAACATCAAAATGAACACGGCGGAGATTTTCTTATAACTCATTCATCGACAGAAATTGTATTGTAACAAAAATAAAAGTAAACAATTATGCAGTTGACTTTCCAATCATTAAGGGCCTATATAAGTAATGAAATTTTGTTTATTTTGAAAATTCTCACCTCTGATATTCCTTCAATTCAAAGTAACTAGACACAAAATGTACATCAAAATGAATGTTGGGATGTATAGAACACGAAACACATACGTAATCAACTCAATGAGTCGACTGTAGGCACCACTGGTTCCTGGAAGTCTGCTGCCGTATTCGCAGCAGAACTGATAATTTAATAATATTTCACGAAAACAACTTGTGGCCAAATGGGCTTTATATATCCAAGAACAAAGCTAGGGGATAAAAATTCTTGAAAACACGGCGACAGAGCTACATTGGGGAAAATTCCAAAGCCTTTGCTTTTGTTTACGTATGAGTCTACTTTCGATTTCCGGTCGACGTCATCGGACAGAAAAAACATGTAAAAACAACGCCGTCTAAAATCAAATAATGAAAAAGATCGCCTTCATACAGTATACTGTTATTAGATAGAGATTGCACAGTTGCCATATTCAGTGCAAGGTATCATGATAGCTGTTGAAATTTCTTAGGATTACGATTTTGTTTTTGGATGAAAATTCGTGGTAACGAGTGATTTGCGCATGTCTGTCGAGCATGGAAACCATCTTCAATAAAAAATGCAGACAGCGTTGTTCTTTTCCAAAATGCAGTCCTACCGCTGTATTCGAAAGTGTTTTGAATGCCTAGCTTTGTTCTTGGATATATGAAGCACATTTGGCCACAAGTTGTTCTGATGAAATATTATTTTATTATCAGTTCTGGTGCGAATACGGTAACAGACTTCCAGGAACCAGTGGTGCCTACAGTCGACTCTATGAGTTGATTACATATGTGTTTCGTGTTCTATACATCCCAACCTTCATTTTGATGTACAATTTGTGTATATTTAATCTGAATTTAAGGAATATGAGAGGTGAGAATTTCAAAATAAACAAAATTCCATTACTTATATAGGCCCTTAACACTCTTTCAATAAACTTTTGACGTTACACCAGTTGTGAATAAAATCCTTTTTTTCTCGTTCATGAAAAATACGTACCTTGAGAGAAAAGTATTCCGGCGATAACCAATATATATGCTCTGTTTCGCATCATTCAGCTCTGAAAATAATAATAAAATAGTGCGCTGATTGTAACAATAGTCCCAACAAAGAGGAGTGTCCAAACTAACTTGTTGTCCATCTGTAAACATTAACACAACTGAAGAAGTTTAAACAATGTTTTCGGTACACTAACGAAGACGCCTCGACAGTTAAGGTGCTATATAAGAAATAGAATTTTTTTTATTTTTATATTCCAACCTCTGTTATTCATAAAATTCAAATTAAATATACACAGATTATACGTCAATATGAAGGTTGAGATGTATAGAACACGAAACATATATAAAATCAACTCATAGAGTTGACAGCAGGCACCACTGGTTCCTGGAGGTCTGCTATCGTACTCGTACCAGAATTGATAATATAATAATATTTCACGAGAACAACTTGTGGACAAATGTGCTTCACATATCCAGGAACAAAGCTAGGCATTCAAAACACTTTAGAGTGCAGCGATAGGACTACATTTGGGAAAAGGACAACATTGACTGCATTTTTTATTGAAGATGGATTCCATGTTCGACAGACATGGACAAATCACCCGATACCACAAATTGTCACCGAAAAACAAAATCGTAATTCTAAGAAATTTCAACAGGTGTTATGATGCCTTGTATAGAATATGGCAACTGTGCAGTTTTTATATAATAATAGCATGCTGTATTAAGGCGACCTTTCTCATTATTTGATTTTAGACGGCGTTGATATCGATAATTTTATTCCGTCCCATGACGTTGACTTGAAATCGAAGTAAATTAAAAATGTAAACAAGGGTGAAAGTTTTGGAATTTACCCGCATGCAGCTCTGTCGCTGTGTTTTGAAGACGTTTGGTGCCCTAGCTTTGATCTTGGATAGATGAAGCACATGTGGCCACAAGTTGTTCTCTTGAATTATTATTTTATTATCAGTTCTGGTACGAATACGGTAGAAGACTTCCAGGAACCAGTAGTTCCTGCTGTCAACTCTATGAGTTGATTACATATGTGTTTCGTGTTCTATACATCTCATCCTTCATTTTAATGTATACTTTGTGAACATTTATTTTGAATTTAAGGAATATCAGATGTGAGAATTTCAAAATAAAAAAAATTATATTACTCATGTAGCACCTTAAGTTCATTTACCAAATACTGTAACAACTATTCTTACCCATGAGAAACTGTGTCTCAACCGTGCACACCGAATTTACCATGTTCTGCATATATTCTTACATTTTATGTACCTGTATTTTCGACTAAAGTAAAATTTCATTCGCCTGTGAGCTAATTTTAATAATTTCAGAGAAATGTTTGCCACCGCACTTCCAAGGTGCCGCATAAATTCTGGTTTTGGTAGTTCGTTTGACGAATGACGCGATACGTGGTTGCCTAACGCGACAATCTTCAGTTGTCCGTAATTTGTATGGTGTGTTATTCATGGGACGTCCAACCTAACTTTGGTCAAATTTCAGGTAGTTTTCTCCAAAGCCCAGAGAAGGTCAGAAAGGAATAACCCCAATAAATTATATATAAATCTGTTTGGAATAAAACATAGATCTTGTGTAAACTAATATTTGCCATGGAACCGTTACCATGTGGTAGAAAGCACTGCCTGAAAGACTGCTATGGCATAAGTAAGAGATCAGATTTTATACAATAAAATACCTTAAATTTATTGAACAGTTAAATTCTACAATCCTTCTAGAACAGACTCTGAGAAATCTTTTTCTCATTCTTGCAAGGAACGGACTGCGAGACCAATTGTAATTTAGGATGCCTACATTTCAAAAGGGCTGCCATTTTTCTTGTGTTTGTTTTCCTTTTATAACGTTCACCAAGGGTCAAATCCACACAGTCCAGAAAAACGAGTATGAAGTCATGAGAGAGTGCATCAGTGAAAAATAAAGAATGTCCAATGTGGCTTTCGTGAGTCTGCTGTGACCATACCCCCACAATCCTGTGCCATTTTGCATGAGATCTGTGTCAAATTGGTAAAAGAAGATGAGATCGATACACCAAAAAGGGGAAAACTGCCAGACTTCCTAGTTTGGTATTATCTGTGTTCATTTCTGGGGTTGCATGAGCAATGACAGCTGCCAAGAGTGTCATTTGAATGCTCAGGTGTGGCCAAAACAACAACAAAAATGATCTGCCCTGCGTGCAGAATACTTCCATCAATCGGCTACGCTAAGTTAGAAAACCTCGCTTTTAATTCATTTATGTACATGATTTGGTATACTCCATTTGTTTTGGAACTATCGGCCTTCTGTAGCTGCTGTTTGGAGAGGCTTGACTGCTGTTTCCTCGTGAGATTTAAGAACATTAATAACTGATCTGCTTTCCAATACTACTTTTATAGGCAGTGGGGTACCGGCCTGAACATTATCGGAATTATGTTGGTTATTAAATTCATTTATCCAAACACTTGTGGCACGTTGTGGTCTCATTCCAGTAATTCATGTGCTTTTTGTCCGCCTGGCGGCTTTTTTTCTATTTCTGTTCACAGATTGTCAACACACTTAGATTTTCGCAACCTTTTCGTGCTAATAGCGCTCAAAATCGACGTTGATCCATTTACACACAATGCGGTTGTGCGAGGAAGATATTTAAATTTACGATGGTATGACATTTCGCTATATTTGGTGAACAGGAAGAAACCTTTCTGATAATTCTCCTTGACATTGGTCTTCTTTTTGCGTAGCAGACTTCATCAAGCCTTCTTTTCGTCACTAATATAGTTGCGTGGCAGTAAAATTACTTTTTCGTAAATATACAATTGTGAGGACTGTAATGTATGTTGATGTGAATATATTTTTGTTTTCAAATATAATTTTCCACATTTATGTTTTGACCATCGTCACTAACCAAATAATAGTAGTTTGAATCGGTGGCGTATTAATCCCTTGGTGACACTTGCGTCACATTGTACAGTTTCTGAACTCAACAGCGCTACTAAGGATTGTATCTCGCAATTATCACATTGTCAGTTGAATATTTTCCTATGAATGTATCGTGAGTTGTACATCATCGCCTCCCAGATTCAAAAACAGCAGTGAAATGTTTGAAGATTTCAGATCTTGGGAAAGCAAATCATTTCCCAACATTGCCCGAAACCCACGTGATTATAACAAACATGTCATCCGAACACAATCTATAGTTTGTGGTCATCTATTTTTCTCTGAGCGTTCTCACCACGTTGGTGGTGAAATGATAAATTTGCTTTCTCCAAGTATGGGGTGTGGCGTCTTTTACTTCCAACTCGGACATTCGAATTATCGATCTATTCCTCGTTAATCCAGGCGGTTACTTATGCGGCTGGTAATTTCTTTGTCATCAAAATTAAAAAAAAAAAAAAATTGAAACAGTGAATAAATTCTGGTTTTGTATACTTTTGTCCTTATTTTGGTATATAATATGTCGTTATTCACCGCTTTAATTCGTATTTAGAGCATTGAGGATAATTTTCATAAAAGCGTCCAAAGTTATGTTGGACAGCCCCTTAAGGGCTCGACTGTTGAAATGCAATGAAAAGTTTGGTCGTGCTCTGTAAATGAAAGTGTTGTCAAAATAAGTGAAGGTCGTGCGTATTTTATATTAAAGTTCTTCTCAGAAAATGAAGACCTCAACGCATTCAGGAATTGGCATAGAACAACTGTATGGTCCCAGAATAACTGAAGTTTATTTGGCAGTTACATAAAACTGACAGTAACTCAATTGCTGAAACTGATAATATAATTCCATTAAATGTTTAGAGTCCTCTAACATGCAAATTTTTGGCATCCTTAATTTTTAAAAATTATCTTTATTTTGTGTGTTGTCCATCCCAAAGAATCTACATCTTGAAATTGAGAAATGTGTCTTCAGCATCACACGTTTCTTCCAGAGGAGTTGTAGGAACTTTAAAAACATGCAATGTAAGCTGCCTTTGAAATTCAATCCAAACGTCAATGAAACTTTAGTCAGACGGTTTGTTCACATCTAGAAATCTGATGTCAGGTCAATTCGCCACCCATGTTGAACAGAAAGTGGCATGACACTTGCGTTTTGGATAATTGTGAGCAGGACACGTTGTATAACTTAATCAGTTGTTTGGGAGCGCGGTGGCTTAGTGGTAGACTGTTGGACTTCTATGCTAGAGGTCCAGAGTTCGATCCCTGTCCGGGACGACCCGCGTTGTGTCCTTGGGCAAGGCACTTTATCACGGTTGCCTACATGGGGGCACGATGACACCGTGTACTAAGGCGTACTGCACGCCAATGGTGCACATGTCTTCAACCGCTGTAACCCTGCTTGAGCGGAGCTTGAACAGAGTTAGAATGTTGGGGAGCTGACAGTTGCTCGTCGATGCTCGGTGGTTCTCTTCGGGTACTCCGGCTTCCTCCACCCGTAAAACTGTCAGGGTCACGATTAGCCATTGTGCATAAGTATGTTACCTTAAAACACCAATAAAACAATAAATAATATAATCAGTTGTTTCTTGCCGAGTGTCGTCTGCTTGAATAGGCAGACGACACTTGACTTGAAACAACTACTACGACAGTTGTCATAATCCAATGTCCAATACATTCACGCTTATTTTCCAGGCTTGTGCGAGATAAGCACGAAAAGATGTCTGCGGAGAAAATTCACTTCAAGGGTGTTTTCTCTGTGTCTAAGTCAATATTCATTGTAATTCGAGGGACACTGAAAAATTCACAATATTGATTTAGGTATATTAATAATCAACAAGATACCATTATACTTAGCCTTGGGCAGCATCAGAACTGATTCCCATTGTCCATTGCCAAGTTCCTCTACGCTCCAAGTCAGGTGGCTCAGTGGTTACGGCAGTAAACTTCAAACCGAAAGGTCCATGGTTCGATCCCCGCAAGAGGTAACTGCGTTCTGTCCTTGGGCAAGGCACTTAATCCCGATTGCCCATGTGGGGATACGGTGGTGCTGTGAACTAAGGCGTACTGCACGTCAATGGAACACTTGTCTTCCACCAATGCTAACCTGCTTGTGTGGAGTTAGTACGTTGTAGAGTCTGGCAGTTGCTCGCCGCTGCTCGGTGGTTCTCCCCGGACACTCCGACATACATCAACCATCCGTAAAACTTTCCGACACGAGGTGACCCTGGCTATCAAAAGTGTCGATAAACCTCAGTAAATAAATAAATAGGTAAGTCCGGAATCGTGTATGGTGTTCTGCTGGTTCTGCATGTTCTGACACGTGCAGATTAACGCTATCATCTGATTAATTGTTGCAGAGATCTAAAAGATAGGTTTCCAACAATTAATCAGAGTATTATAAAATTCATTAGACTTCCCCACACACACGCATATAAATCCTCCACAAATGGTAAGTGGGGGCGTGGCAGTATAAGGGTAAAGCTAGTATCTCACAGAAAGTATCCAAATCAGTTTGTGGGTTGAATAAGACCTTTTCCAGTAGTTTTCTGACAGAAAATGGTTTGGGCTTTTATGACCTTAACCGCAGTTATTCACGATAATGTTCAAATTAATAAGGACGAAAGGTCATATACAGGCTACTGGCTGATACAATGAAGCGTCTTGTGAAACTTCACATACTTGAGCTCCGACAATAGTCGCGGTCGGCAGTGTGATAAAAAATGGTTCTATACAAAAGCAGGCCAGCCTATAGCCGATTCCAAATTAAAAAACTCTTTGTTTGATGGCTTTACACTATTTTATGTAGTTTTCTATAGAACAAAATCAGTAGAGTATTAGGTAGGTGTTACCGTTTGATGAGGTTTGGAAGTTGATGCAAGCTAAACAGTAGATTCAAATGGGTCACTACTGCTCTACTACAGTACACAAAGGAACAATCGAGCATTCGGGTTGTAAGATGGTTAAAGTATAATAAAAAAACAAACCAGATCAGGCTATAACGAACACACCAAAAGAAAGTGGCTAGCTGGTATTTATACATTACTTGTACATTAGTTGATGAAACATTTGTGGCGTGACACCAAAGGTTGTTTCTATGGCATAGTATATTAATCGTTCCTCTCATCCCGACTTACACACGTTTTAACACCGCCTGTGGCACTCAACAATACCCGACAATCGAGGAAATGGTATTTCACCGGTTCGACATATGGTGAGTCCAGTGCAATTTCGACGTTTGTGCCCCCTTCATCCTCACGTTTACACATCGTCCATTGAGCTTCCGACGTCTCTGCTGGATATGTTTTCACATGCCAAATTAGAATTTCCTACCTTTAAATCTGCATGTCCAAGTGTTCACAATACAATATATTCCTTACCATGATCTCGGAAATGCCACACCCTTCCCTTATTATTTATGCTGTAAAAGTTGCATTGCTGCAGCCAAGAATTAAATTTGGGGAATAATGACCGCATTCTAATCAGCATAATAGGAACAAATCCTCCATAATATACTGTTATTTTGACTTCAAGGTTTGAATTGTCGACTGTAATGTTGGAACCATACACCCTCAATTTGTCAACTTCACTTTTTGTTGACAGCTTGGCAGTCGATCCACTTAATTTTAAAACTACAATTACAAACTAGTTGTGAGAGTAAAAAGTGGAATTCACTTGTTCGCGTAATTCCCTGTCAGTGTAGGGAAGTGGACAAATCAGAATTAAAAATCTCTGCACTGGAGGAGATATTCAATTTGGAATCAAAGAGGATTTTAAAACTGAAAACTTATACTGTTTCCCTTTCCGGGGTTCACACGGGGGAGTTAAAGCTTTAAAACAGCGAATTGTGGAGAACAATTAATTTGAAGGAGGAAGACGATAGTGTTAATATGCGCATGTCAGAGCGTGCAGAACGACATAATAAAATACGTGACAAAAGACGCGGTCGGCAGTATGAGTGATAAAAAAGTTCTAAAGTTTACAGGGACAATGGGGCGCTAATTCGAAAAATATCGACGTGACAATAGGCCGCTAATATGGAAAATATCGACTTGCAGATTTTACTTGTATGTGAAAGAGCATGTTAAACACCGCAGTGTGCAAACGTGTTGGGCCTCAGAAGCAACAAGAAATTACTTGAATCTGTAATTGAAAAACTTTCATACAGACGAATTTGCAGAAGTTACGACAATGTGATAATATAAATGAATTTACCCCTGAGGGATGCAAACAGAAAACCGCGTGTTATAATTTCTGATACACATGGAAACAATTGACTACCTCAGCTGCATTCTGAATATTTGATCGCCAGGAACAACAACTGTGTATTATTTTAGCACTCACTGGACATTATGAGATTAAAAACTTTCTATTATTTCAAATGAAGCGGAGCTATTCTGCCGTTAAGCCCCACAGAACGAGTATCGACACGACAAATTTTCTCTTTCTGTAAGACAAATTTTTTGACGAATATGGAAAATTATGTTGTGCCAGACATTTCCGTGAGGTATCGGATAACAAGATCGCACAGTTTTTCGATAAAGCCAGTACATCCTCGTACCCTTCTTTTTAATTTATTTCAGGGGAATGTAAACAGAAAGAATTTTGCGGAAATTGTCAAGTGGAACTTCTTTTTAATCCTAGCCTAAGATGCACTCTCAGTGTACTTGCATTCTGTCAACACATTCTTCAAAACATTATTTTATAATTTATAAATTAATTATTTGATAATTTCACTTGAAAGAGTATTTTCTCGAGGCAGTTGTTCTCATTCTTGTGCAATCCAGCCATTACAAAATCTGTACTGATAGTTCTGTTTTTCTAGTGCACAGTACGGCCGCCTTGGACTGGTCATTTTCCGGGGAGTGGTCAGTATTTCTACGGACGCAATAATATTAGATTGCTAACACTAATTATAGGAATAATCATCAAAAATTTAATTAATGAAGCCAACCCGGTGCTTCATTAATTAAAAGTTTTCTGATGATCATTTTTGTTACCTGGTAAACGCATGCGTGGACATCACTGACCACGCGTGGATTACGAACTGTCCACGGCGACTGTACTGTATATGAGGTGAGACGTGGAATGTTGGTATATTGTGTCATGAAAGAAATATGAGTAAAATTTCTATAAATATGCACATGATGCCAGTGTAAACAAACATCACCATCTTGATCGTGTTAATAACAAGAAGTTTTTTTTTTTCAAAACGTATGGTAGGCTGCACGAGTCTTTAATGTTCTTTGGAGTGTGTTTGTCTCAGATATCCAGGAAAAACTTCCGTAGTTTCATAGCAAACCTGGTTAGTGTCATTGATGATCGCCTCTCTATTGAAAAGAAACCTTAGTAATTGTTTTCAGACAACATTCCACTTGAGTGGGTATGACCATAGAAACAAAATAAATAAATACAATAAATGCAACATTTCTCTTTGTATGCAACTGGGTTAATCAAAATGCAATTGATGGGCATACAGTCACACTGTTTGCCAGATCAGGTTTATTCGGATCACATCCCTAGGATTTTGTTTGATTGTTTCCTGGATTATGTAGTTTTCAGCACAGTGGCAATTGGGCTGAGCAAAAACTCTCTCGGCAAACCTGACTGAAATGACCCAATATATGAAATTTCCATGTCTCATCTCATCTATGTATATACCATACAAATACAAATCTGTTGGCATTGATTTTGTGGAGGGTGTCCCTCACAACAATGAGAATAAGTGCCAAGACAAAAAACCGATCGTTTAAAATGAGTTTATTAAACATTTAAATTTAAAAATAAACGCTCTGGGCATATGTTATTTATGATAGATGTCAAGGAGTTGAAAATGCATCGTAAAATTGAATTAATGGACCTTTTCTACAGTGTACTATTTGGTAATTTTATTCATATTGCTTCTGTTTACATTCCCTTTAATCGATACGAGCGCTTTCATGCGACTGATATATGAAATATGAGGGCATTTTCGCTTGACGAACATTGTGGTATTGCCAAATGGACAACTTATTAGTCTCCTGCGCAGCTCACTAGGTATTCACCTGGAGGTCTGCTATCAGCTTCAGCCATTTTAAAATGGTGGCCCAAATAGAGGAGAAGAAAATCGTTTCTCGGTAGGGAGAAGAAATTGTGCTGTTTTGTACGTTAAAATGCCCAGATCTTTCTCATTTCTGTACCAGTGTTTTTTCGAGAGATTTTGTGATCGACTGTGAAATGAGTGCATATCACCGGCAAACAACAGCATTCGACCCATTTTAATGCGCGATAGTCATGTCGATTATTCATGTTTTGATCTCAAATGTTTATTTCTAAGCGCGGCATAGTATCTCTGTATAGCGTATCGTACAGTACGCTCGATACCCGTCATTTTCATTTCTTGTGGGCTGGGAGACTAACTACTTATTTTTTCAGCTTTTACTGAGCTTTACGACTTATTGTTCCTTTAAACAATGAGAATGTCCTCCATCATTGTATTTCATAGAATTCTATTACATTCAATATATTTGGTAATCTTATCCATGTTTGATGTTGTTTCAAATAAAATTTGATAGCTAAAATCTCAACTGGACTGAAAATTATCCATCTTCTTTGATCCAGAAGTGACACCACCTGGACGACATGCATTAATGATTTTCTCAAAAGTGGACCTACAAACTTACGCCTAATGACAATTGATCAAATTATATATGTATTGTCTACACTTGTTTTTGCTTTCGCATACACTCGACGTTGGTAGGGTTGAAGTATTAATGCGATGTCGCATGCATACAGTACGGCCGCCGTGGACTGGTCACTTTCCACGGGTGGGCAATATTTCGGACGCAATAATATTGCAAACAGTAATTATAGGAATAATCATCAAATATTTAATTAATGAAGGACCGGGTACATCATTTCGATCAGGCCCTGGCGATTGTAGTGTAATTTACCTGGCCTATATTATCCCTGATAAAAAATACCCCTGAGTGTCCAGTTTCAGCTCGATATCTATGAAAATATAGGAGCACGTATGAAACAAGGATAGAGAGATACAGAGAAACAGAGGATATGAAATGAGTGTTTGTCTCATATGATATTTATGAAACGAGTCTAAGAATTTTCCGTTTGGGCGAGCCTCTGGCGAGCCCCAAACGGAAAATTCGGACGAGATTCATAAATATCATAATTATGAGAAAAACTCTTATTTCATATTCTATTTATCATATGACACACATGTGCACACACAAATTAACGACTAGTATGACTTTTTAACCTTTTACCTAACGTGTGTTGCAGACGACACTTGGAAAAAACATCACCATATAACTAAAAATTCTCATTTTTTGCTTCCGAAACATAGGAAGCCAATCAAACTGTCCATATTTGAAATTGACCAATGAAATTTTTCAACCCCAATTATGCAAATTATGAAAATATGGCCCAGTTGTATTTTGTTCAGCCAATCAAATTGTCTAGTTTTGAAATTGACCAATGAAATCGACGGAAGGCTTTATTTATCACTGATTAATATGAAAGCAAAATATCAAATGTTTTAACCGGTAGAGTGCTTATTTTTGACAATCAGAATTTGTAGGGATTTGATTTTATACATTTATTAGAAGTGCCTCTTGGTACATTAAGGGATCGTCCAACAAAACTTTGTGCCGAGTTAATATACTATTCAAGAAAAAGTAGGGGACATCCAAACTGAAGTTGATATTTTCGGAAAATGGTATTTGATACGCGTCATTGGACACATCAATATGTTACCAAATTCAGTGTGGATCAAGAATGTCACCGGCGCACGAAACCTTCGTGCAGGTTTTCCGCACGAGCACCGCGTTAATGTCTGCAGGGGTACGTTTTGGAATTTTCATTTATTCTGGACGGGCTTTTTCGGAGGTCTCATCGTTCGTTTCTTGGTATAAACTCGTTCATAAGTAGTTTCTGGTCGAAAAGTAACTTTTGAGGTATGCGAGGACTGACACGTGACGAACGTTTACATGACGTTGGCATGTTGGAAGCAACAGACTGACTGCAGTGGCTCAAAGTCTCAACCTTACTCAATCGGTGATTAGCAGGTTGTGGTCACGCTACCGTCAGACAGACAGGCAATGTTGATAACAGACGTCGGCCAGGTCGCTCGAGGGCGAGAACTGCTAACGAGGATCGTTTCATCCGAATCACATCATTACGTAACCGTTATCAAAGTGCCTCAGAAATTGGACAGCAGCTGCACCGAGCAATAGATGTGCGAGTCAGTGGTCAGACTATCCGAAATCGCTTACACAGCTGGAATCTGTACGCTTGACGACCTCGAATAATTCCACATTTGACTGAACGTCACATCGCAGCAAAGCGTAAATGGTGTGGAGCACGACAGCGCTGGGACAATCGACGGTGGAGCAACGTCATGTTTTCCGATGAATCGAGGGTCACTTTCGACTTCCACGACAAGCGAAACAGAGTGTGCCGGCGGCGGAATGAACGATACCATGACGTAACGGTTAGGCAGTGGATCGGTTATGGTGTGGGGAGGCATAGCCATGACAAACAGAATAGCATTACATGTCATCCAAGGGCATGTCACAGGGCAGTACTACCCTGACAACAGCTCATGTGATACCATTTGCGCGACGTCACGGCCATCGATTCATTTTCCAAGATGACAATGCAAGAGCACATAGGGCCCGTGTCGCTACAGAGTTCCTCCAGGAGCACTAAGTCCAGACCTTTCACCAATCGAACACGTCTGGGATATACTTGGCAGGTACATACGACAACGCCAACAGCCCCCTCAATGTCTAGGAACTCGCCGCTTCACTGCAGGAAGAATGGAATAACATCAGTCAAGCTGGTATTGGGCGTTTGGTGAGGAGTATGCAAAGTCGGATCTGCGCTGGACTCACGAACCGAGGAGGATTTACAAAGATTTAAGGTCTTGGACTGAATGTGGTAAATTCTCTGACTGACCGCCCATGTCTTCTACAGCACAGTGCGTGGAATGTGTGCTTGTCAGAACCCAACTATCGTTGAAATCATTCACCAGATGTGACAGTGCAACGCCTCAACTGTCTTTTTGATAAAAATATAAATATATTTCTTCATATATCTCACTTTTATCAAATATCCTCTTCTTTTTTTTGAATAGTATATGTTGGAGAACCTGACATTTGCTCGCCGCAGGTCGGAGGTTCTCTCTGGGCACTACGGCGTCCTTAACGCGCAAAACTCTGCGACACAGTTTAACCCTGATTGTTGAAAATGTCGTTAAACACTCAGCGATTGAAGGCAAGTGCATCATTGACGCGCAATGTGATTTAGTACACTTTGCTCCGCGTAGGCTATTGAGATTGGAGTTCTCTCCAAGGACACAACTCAGATTGCAAGCGTCAGAATCGAACCGTCGACATTTCGATTTAATGTCAAATGTTCTACGCTACCGCTTCTGTCTTATGGCAGAATACGTTCCTGGAATACTCTAATTGTCCAGTTCTTTTTACTGGATTAGTAAGGCAGGGGCCAACCTGGCCTCTTGGGGAGGGGGAATGGGGAGGCGGAAGTGGCGTTATGTCTCATGACAAAGTGGCGCCATATTTTTTTGTCATGGTAACTCGGCATCATTACCATAGTAATACATGGTCTTAGTGCGCATGCGCAGCTCCTGTTGTTAGGGTGATACGTTTTTCCGTCAGCTATTTTGTATATCGGAATCCGCCGTCTTAGTTTCTATGGTTGCACGAGGGTATTCCCCTTCACTATTGAAAGATTGCATTTAAAACTTTAGTTCAAGGGAGGTTAATATTAAGTCATATTGAGTTCATTCAGTTAAACGTTGTTATAGAGTTCATTCAAAACTTTGTTGTGTTCATGGGGCGTTAATATTAAGTCACATTTCGTTTAAAAGTGTTCATTCTGTTAAACAGTGTTATATAGTTCAATATACGTTCACTTAGATGTGTTCAGTTCTCTTCGTTCACTTCGTCGTGTTCAATTCACTTAGTTTCGATCGCCAACTTCATTGGGGTCAGTTCACTTCAATTTCTATCAGCCTTCGCTATGCTCGATCTTTGATTTGTTCTGCTCTCTTCGATCTTGGTTGTGTTGGATCTTCGTTGTTTAATTACTCCATTCGGGTGTTATCAATACCTTTTCATACTCTAGAGTGTTAATGTCAAATCACGGAATTCCATTTCATGGAGTCGGATAGAAATCACACTTACAGAATCCCTTTTTAGGATATGTACGTGGTTACAGAATCCATTTTTCGTCATATGTGCCTATGTGCTGCATCTGACGTGTACACATTGTGCACTAACACATATCGGCACTTCCAAGATGTGCCGATATGTGCTACATGTAATGTGTACACATTGCGATACAATGTGTACAAGCACACAGGATATATAATATATATATTAGGATATATCTGTGGTTACAGAATCCTCTTTTCACAGTATGTGCCTATGTGCGCACATTGTGCATAAGCACACTAGTACATATCTGCACATCCAGCGTGACCCAATGCGCTGCATGCAATGTGTACACATGTCGGTTCAATCAACATACAGTTTCCAATACATGTATATCGCCTATGTCGAGCAGTTTTTTAATCAGTGGCGAGGTGGTAGGACGATGACTGGTGGAATTCCTGCTCTGCTCCAGTTTCCTATACATGTAAGGTACATTAGCTTGCACTAGGTCTAGGCATTGTATAGACTTATACAGGCTTAGATGAATAGGGCAATCCTGTTGCGTCTGTTGAAGATCTGACCGAGGGCAGAGTCGAGGCAGGGTCAGACATAGCTAGGGAAAATGAAGCAGCGCTACAAGTTAATAGTAATGGTACAAAGCTGTAAGGGTGGTAGAAGACTATAGTACTGGGTGACTACAATAGAGACAAGATGGAAGGCGATGGTAAGACTACCAGGTGCTGCATAAGAACTTGGAATCCCGCTTATGGAATCTCACTTATGGAATCCCTTTTACAGAAGCCCTATATAATCCCGCTTATGGAATCTCACTTTTGGAATCCCTTTTACAGAAGCCCTATATAATCCCATTTCACCGACATGAATCGAAGAGCAGTATGTGAAGTCACGTATTCGATCAATTGCTCCATAGCTTATTTGCTCAGTGGGATTCGAGTCGTTAGAGCAAGGATTTTTCTGTAACTGCTTATTTGGGTAACTTGGAATTGGTAAGAAAAAATTGTTCACCCAAGCAGTAATAGAATGCTAGTGATGTGAATTGGGACACCATTCGATATTAGTGTACTTTGAGCCGTAATAGTACCACAACATAGTAATGGCTGAGGTACAGGACAGAATAGTGGTAGACATCAGTAATGGTACAAGGCTTTAATGGTACAAGACTACAAGGTTGGTAGAACATCATACTAAAGGTACAAAAAAGGCTAATCAAAGAACAAATAGTTCAAGACAAAGTGGAAGCCGATGGTAAGACTATCGGGAGTGTCGTATAGGAGCTAGGAGCCATGGAGTACCTAGGAACTGCATATTAGTCATGTGGTAGGTATCCTCAAATACCGAGATGGGATGTGGAGTCGCTCGGTCGAGCAGATGCTCGATAGCTCATTTGCTCGACGACATCTTCTGAGTCGTCCAAGCAATGCCTGGCCCAGTTACTGCTTGAGTGACTCTTGGACTCTTGGAACCTTGTGTTGGAGAACGATGTGGCAGTGGGTGGGGTTTAGATAAATGGAGTGATCTGATTGGTTAGTTGATGGCAGTAGAGTGAACTGATTGGATGATCTGGATAAATGAAACATGCTGTTCAAAACAAGAACAATAATAGGGTTAGAACTAGCCTGAACAGAGCAGAAAAGCTAAATATAGTCACAATAAGCAAACCTGTTCCAACTGATAAGTTCTTCTACTCTCCTGGAGTAAACACCAGAACAAACAAACAGGGTCCGGTAAACAGAAACTATAGCATAGATTATATATACAAAAACTGAGTGGGAAAATAAAGTATAATGGAAACAAATGCGAAAAAATAGCATAAAGGACGAAATATAATAGTTCTAATGTTACATGTTTGTGGACAAGAAGACGTGCAAAGAGTTTAATGACATGTTGTTGTTGTCCACCCAACCGTATACAATTTTGCTATGGATTTCAAAATAGGACGTGCTACCCGAGAATATAAAATTGAATGGGTGACCGACAATTTTCTTTGTGTTATGTTGTGCTAGAGATCCAGGGTTATTGAGAAAACATGCTAGTTTTTGTTTTCCGACATTTTAAAAAATGTCAAGGTTAACCGAAAATCAGAGGTTGCGTGCCATTGGTATGCAGGAGGCTGGGATAGCTCCAGGTGAGCTCGTTGCTTAGTTCGGAGTCACTGTGGCCACTATTTACCGTCTCATTGGAAGATATAGAACCAGTTTCGGAGTCACTGTGGCCACTATTTACCGTCTCATTGGAAGGTATAGAACCAGTGGATCTATTGCCGACCGACCGCATTCAGGTCGACCAAGAGTTACGACCCCTGCACAAGACCGACACATCAGGACGTCTCACTTGTGGGGTCGCTTCCTTCCGGCGACGAGGACAGCAGCAATTACTCCTGGTAGAACTAACAATAGAATCAGTGCACAAATTGTCCGCAGCAGACTCGCTGAACACGGCATCCGCAGTAGGCGTCCATACCACGGACCAATCCTTACCCAATGTCATCGTACCGTCAGAATAGAATGGGTACATCAGAATGTTCGCTGGACCCAGCATTGTTGGAGCATAGTTCTTTTTAGTGATGAATCACGATTTTGTCTACGGCGCGCTGATGGTAGGACAAGAGTGTATCGCCGATGAGGAGAGCGGTTTTCTGATGCCTGTGAGCGGGAATGCGACCATTTTGGCGGGGGTAGTGTATTGGCTTGGATAAGAATTTCCTTGCACCATCGAGCACAGTTGATCTTCATCGATGGTAATCTGAATAGACAGCGATATAGGAACAAAATTTTTAACGTTTTTGTTGTCCCGTTGTTCAACGCTAACATAGGATTGCAGTTATTCCAGCAAGACAATGCCCGATGTCAAGTGGCGCGTATCTGTTATGACTTTCTTGGGGAGCAGAGCATTGCACTTCTTCCCCGGCCCCCACTTTCGCCAAATTTGTGGCCAATCGAGCATCTTTGGGATCAATTGGACCGTCGGGTATGGCTTCATGATCTTCAGACGTTAGGCGATTTACGTAATGTTCTAAGGCAGGAGTGGAACGCAATACCACAGGGTGACATCCAGAGACTTATCAGGTCCACGCACCGTCAATGTCTTGTCGTCCATGAGGCAAACGGTGGACATACACGCTATTGACTGCATGTGTGAACTTTTCATTTCACCCCATGTCTGAATTGCGGGCTCCTGACGTGAAGCTGGCAACAGTAAGGACATAAAATTATACAAATTCATACAGCTAGACTCGAAATATGGATTTATAATAATTTGTTTGGAATTAAAGTCGGTAATACTAAAACAAATGCTCCTCAAAGTTTATGAAACTTTCTTTTTTAGACAGAAGCAGAGGATTCTGAAAGAATCTGAATAACAGGTAGAAATGGAGGATTTAGCAAAAATAAGAGCCAAATAAACCGTTGTTAGGTCTATTTGTGTGAGTAGACTGACTCTTATACTATCGATCGCGCCTTATAGCACTACGTGCCATTCTTTTACGCTCAAGAGGGGGAATTTCGGTAGTTTTTGGTGATTCGGGGGAAATTCTCGGGTCTATTTGGGTAATTAAATATACTCACATTGAATCGAACAGATTATCCGAACCGTTCTATTTGAGGGTTTGGGGTCACATAGCGACCACGTGCTGCCACAGAAACTAAGATGGCGGCCTCCAATATACGAAATGGACGACAGGAACACTATCACCCTAACAACACGCGCTGCGCATGCGCAATAAGATCAGTATTAATATGGTAATGACGTCACAAGATGGCTGTTCAAGCGGGTTACCATGACACCCAAACATGACGTCACTGCGTTTCGTTACATGACATAACTCCCCCCCCCCCCCACCCCCGCAAAAAAGGCCAGGTTGGCCCTAACATACTACTTACTGGGGACACTGATAATTACATATCTGACTTTGTATATTTGGTGTTTAAAGACTTTATTGGAGTTACTTTACGGTCTTGTAAATTTTCTTCCGATAAACTGGACAAAGCTACACAAAAATTGCACAATTGTCAGTTTTTGAGATCTTTAACTGGAAGAGTTCGCTAAGCTTATTCCATCAGGGCGGTATTATCTTTTTTTTAATTGAGGAGAAACAATGCAATTCTGGGGTACTGGGATTTCTATTCAATAAGTACATGGTGGAAAAATAATCTTCCATCTATTTTAATAAATTGCATTTGTTTTGTTCCGGATGCCATTTACGACGCGCCAACGTGAAGAATGTTTTGAGGTTACTATTTTGTCATTTTTGCTGTCAATCAAAACGATACAGCACGAATAAAACGATATACATGTTTCTTCAGCTTTCAAAATAGTTAAACGTTTTACACAGACGTGAATGCACTACCGCGCCCCACATTTACAGAACAAAGGTTAATGCTGAAATTTGCTATTTTTAAACTTTGTCTCAAATGGAAATCTAAATAATAGAGCTCTCTCACTGAGGCATGACCAATGCATTAAAATTGTTTGAAAATATCTTGGGAAAGTGTTTGAGTTAATATCTTTGTTTCTATTTTTGTATACAGCAACAACCAGAAGTTCAGTCACGAACTAGGCGCTTATTTTGACACAATTCCGCGTAGGAGTTGCGCGAAATTTCTATATCGAATGGCATCTAAAGCACGATAGATGCTCCTGGTTATCATTAGAAAGCGCAAGCAATGCCTTCAGCCAATGAACACCCGGGTTTAAAGAGGTTCATTGGCTGAAACCTTGGTTGTGAATAAGGCATATGTACAGAATCTGATGGCCTTACTAACGGAAACTAAAACAAAGCAAAATTAAACAAGGGCAGGGATTCTACGGCAGGCTAGGAAATATCTTGATGTGAGTAAAGCATCACTTAATCAGACACAGACAACCGCTTCTGGTAGCATCACCAATTCCAATTTAATAATAGAGTTATCAGGGGTTTAACCCTTTACCCAAAGCAGACGATATCAAATTTTTTTTTTAAATATCATTTTTTCAAAAAATTTCAACAAAACCATGTCATGTGGCCCCTCAATGGAACGAACTCGACGAGCTCGTTCCAACGAGGTGTCACATGATATGGTTTTGTTGACATTTTTTGATAAATAATATTTTTTCAACTGCTGAATTTGCACATTACGCGGATGGGTGCGGGCGATTCGTTGGGTAAGCGGTTAGGAATTGCTGACCACATTATTATTAATGATTTTGATAAACATGTACTATTTATTAATAATTATTTGGTAACTGGAATACAAAATGACATTAAATTTTACTAAGTTTGGGTATATAAACACATTTTTTTTAATATATTTCGTTCGATGAGATGAAGACCTGGACATTCCAATATGTAATGATATCCATTACCTGCCGGTCCTATGCTACAGAGTTTACAAACCCTCTCCTGCCTTTCCTTTCCACACCATCGTCCAGTTTCCACTGGGAAGGTGGTGAGGGAGGGGGGTGGGGGTGATTGGGTGTTAAAAATTCCAAATAAGACAATCGATTTCCGAAATGTCATTTTCTCAAAGTTGATTTCCAAAAGAAGATTCGAAACCTCGATAAAGAGTAGCTTTCGTAGAGGACCTCAGAACATTGTTCCAATGTTGCAGATAGTTATCGCATAGTCTGGTAAAAATAACAGATAACCAATTTGGGGCGTTACAATTTTGACTCGGTGCGGCTGTCTTGGAAGGGATGTGAACGGCGTAGCAAAAATCCTCCTGGGCTCGAAACTGACCCGCGTCATCTGTGTTGTGTTTTGGGAAAGACTATTAATATCAGTAGACCAAGTTGGAACACGGGGGGGGGGGGGGGGCTGAATGCTAAAGCGTTCTGCACGTATGCCTTCAATCGGTGGTAGCTCTGTTTGTGTGGGTTTAGAACGTTGGAGAGTTTCACAGTTACTCGACACTGCCCAGTGGTTCCTTTCTGGTACTCGGGCTTCCTCCACGCGTAAAAATGTCCGACACGATATGACTATGGCTGTTAAAAGTGTCGTTAAATCCGAATTGAAAAACGAAAATCGCCTTTCAAATTTCAACATTTTTCAGGTTTTGCTTAAAAACTTGGTACGACCTCGTTCCAATGAGTGATCAAAAGCTATGTTTTTGAGACCAAAAATGAAGATTTTTAGTCACTGAAGATCACATTTTACAAATGTGGTCCCCCGTCCACCCCCCTCCCCCACCCCCACCCCACCCCGTCGTGAATGTTTAACTTTTAACTGGTAGAGTGCTGGAAGACAATATCTGGGCTTTACTATGGAGTGCACGTTCCGTAACTTGGATGCTTCTTATTTTGTGGATGTGCTTCACATGATCTTTGAATTATCTTTGCATTTGTCTGAATGGATTTGCCTTGTTACAAATTATTGGAGAGCACCATAGGTAATCTCACATAAACTGCAACAAGGCAAAGAAGTCTGAACAAATTTAATCGACCAAAAATAATTTAGCACTTTCCAGTTAAGGTCTGTCATGTCATACACTGAACGCATTCCCACGCCCAAGTTTCACCTTGCTCTTTGTTACGGTGAGGTTATGTGTGTGTGACTTGAATGTACGATTTCAGGTACGTTTTTTGTTTTAGTGTTTTTTACACTTTCCTTCTATGTGGGTCTGACCCCGCCAACGAGATTTATTTAATGGGTTCCTTTTTTTCCTGTCTTGTCCAAAATCTATTTTAGGTTCAAGGGGACGTTCAACCTAACTTTAGTCAAATTTCAGGTAATTTTCTTCAATGTCTAAAAAAGGCCCAAAATGAATAACCCCAATAAATTATATAACAAAATGTTGGAATGAAACATAGAATACGCGGGAATTGAGTTTTGTCATGGAATTACAATAAATACCTCAAAATAAAATAACAGCTGTATTCTAGAAACATTGAAGTACATACTCGAAGAAATTTTTTCCTAATTCTTGAAAGTAATAAAGATTGAGACTAAATGTTATAAGTGGAGTGCTTACTGATTTTTGGCATCCATTTTCTTTTGTTTATGTTTTGATTTGGGGAGGTTCAACAAAGGTCAACGAAGGAATCCACTAGAAGAAGTATGGAAGGACAAAAGACTGTCTCCCAATATAAAGATGTATGTGTCACTGTGGTGGTTTGGACAGAAACTATGATATTCTCCAATGTAGAATGCACTGCAAAGTCATACATTGTAGTTGAATAAATATATTTACAAACCCCTTGCACTGTAACCCGCTTTATCCCATGCATCAATCTGATAGTGATTAAATTGTTAAATTTATCTGGTTTATCAATAAGTAACATAGGTTCTTTTACTCTTAGACAGCAATATACTCAAGCTATCTGTTGGAGAAGAAATAAGAGTAACTGTAACTCGTCACTGTAATAAACCATCACATGTACATAAAAGTACATTGTTGTTCAAAACATGTCACATTATCCCTACATAACGACTATTGCCTGTACTTTTCCAAAAGAGGCTTATTGGCATATTGAGATCAGGAGGGCACATCCAGTAGGTCCCCCATCCATGGGTGTTCACATATTTTTTCAAGAACGCAGTACGCAAAGAAATCCCCAAAGGCGACGAGAGAGCTCCATTTGACAAAACACTTCACGGGAGGTGGGGGGGGGGTATGCCCCCTCCCTTGTATGCCTGTACCTTCGGCATTCATGGCATATGTCTTTTTCATCAAAGTTTAGCTCTTTTTGAAAAACCTGGCGACACACATGCTCCAGACACTATCAAACGGGTAACCCTCCAAATAAGTGTATCTGCAAAAATCATATTACATTGCAAAACATTATTTTCAGACTTACACTTAATTTACCGATTAGTGGGTGAATAGAAAAACACTGCCATAATCAACGTGCTGAGTTTCAGAATATTCATTAGTTTGTTGCTTGATCAGTAATAGGAACAAAATATTCATAAAAATTATTTTATTGCAATTAATAGGAGGGTTCCAGCAGGCACTTTCCAACAAATTGTAACAAACCAACTAGTTATAAACAAAATGTTCTAACTCGAAAGAGTGAAAAAGAACCATAACTCTGGAAAAAATTGTGGAAGAAATGCATGCTACAGCGGCTACACGGGCGTCGTTTCCCCATGATGCTCGATCACAACCCCAGATATCATTCAAATTGGAGTAGCAGTGGTTGAGATACAACTTACAAGGAAAAATGTTGGTATGGATGGACAGAGGTCTCCTCGGCACTAGATACGCCTTCAACTTTCCAATTTGGGGGCATAATAATCAAACCACCTTATCAATTCATAATTTCAGTACAATAAACAGAAATATTAATTTGAATTAATTTATAGATGATTGGAAAATATTTGGCTTCTGTCGCCCTCTCGTACTATTATTACCACAAGCATCTGCAGACAGTATGAAGCTGACAAACGAAACTGTGCCGTGGTCTGGTGTGTCAGGTTGAAGAGTAACTTGGTACGGATAATGAAGAAATTGCGAATATTTCGTGTATTTCATTTGTTTAAATTCCAATTGTGGCTAATTTTGACCGTGGATTCGATAATTCGTTTTGGTTTTGGCCATCACGGTCACGCTGACCGCTGTTATATTTATCATGATATGCAAATTAGGAGACAGTTTCCTGTAAAGGAGATTTGTCAGTCTAAAATGAAAATGATGAAAAAAATACTGATTGTTGGTATGGTTGTTTGCAAGAAAAAACTAAATTCACTGCATCGTCCAATCGCACCTTATTTAAAAGCACGAATGCATCATTTTCAATCCATCTTCCATCAGCCCTTTGCGGGAAGCGGTTACTAGGGAGTAAATAACTTCACAACATCGGGGGAAATCAACACGCTCAATACAGTTCCAGCTCACTTGGAATGTACTTCGAGAAAAAAGTGATTTTTGAAGCATTCAGCTTACTTTTTATGAATACTACGTTACTTTTTGTATCATCCCGATTTTATACACTCGGTTATTTTGTTTCAAGTGGTTCATGTTATCTTTTTAGTCCGCAATGATTCAGATTTTCGTCAACAAAAAAGTTCAGACAGTCTGTAAATATTGCATGGATTTGGAGGGAATTTCAAGCCATATTTTGCAGTTATGACATTAACAGCTCAAGTATTTGCTGTAACGTGTTTGCAAATCCCCTCATACATTGTCTCGAACAAATAAAACGCGAGATCACGTCTTTGAATTCTTACGATCGCCCAAAATGAGTATTCCTACAGGAACCACATTACAATCACATGACTGGAATATACATCATTGAAACATGGCCACACCCGGAACATCCAAAATTTGTGTTGGTGGTATTTCATTCCAGCATCACAACAAACCAGAGTGTGTGTCATAAAAACCTTTCTCCGAGTCTGTAGTATGTTATCATTACATTGAGGACAAGGCGTTCGAATTACCGATCCTACTCATGCCATTGGCATATTAATCTTCTTCAAAATCATAAACTTCACTTTTTTCTGAAAAAGATTGTACATACCTTTTCTATGCACTTTACTCATCATTTTGATATATAATTTGCCTTATCTTACTTCTCTTATCTGTTTCTAGGACATTTGGAAAAATGTCAACAAATTGACCAAAGTTAGGTTGAACGATCCCTTAAGAATACCTCAACCTACTCCTAAATTTCGGAGAAAAGGTTTTCATTTGATACTGGGGATGAGTTATATACCGATAATGTTTGCATTAATTTATCGATACTATTGTGTCAAACGCCTCTCTTGTTGCAATGTTCATCAGCGATGATATGTTAACTGTATCACAATACGCCATCACACACCCTAGCCTGGATACTTCTAAAGGCTGTCACGGTTGCGCATGGCACACGGTGCGATAAAATTGCCGGTTTAAGATTATAAACAATAATGTGTGTGATATGACTCTTCTTTATTTATTTATTTATTTATTTATTTATTTATTTATTTATTTATTTATTTGGGTTTAAGGGGACTTTCAAAATCGGTGGCCACATCATGACCACAACTCAGATATGAAGTAAAGTTTATCCAATCGTTTGGTGTGAAATTTGAAATAGAGAAAATGCAAGATAGGCCTAGAGACCTATGATCCATCCATATGAATTGAAGTCGATTAGTGTTTGAAGATCAGTAATAAGAAACAGGTAATGGCGAATCTGCTTTCGTTAGACCAGAAACTATCTTGGTCTGGTCATAAATGCGCGACATTCATGTTCGTGGACATTGGTGTTCGTGGTCATGTCCGATCTGAGTTTTTATCTCGAGATTTCCTCTAAACATCTAGAAATTATGAATAAGTCAACCCGCCCGACGGCCAAGTGATATGTCAGTATAAAGATCTTTGCCTCCTCTTTCATTTGACATCGGGTAGTCGGGAATATGAAAAGTAGCTACAGTTTGAGATGAATAGAAACAGGGTCGACAGTTTGTTTTGAAAATGAGCGCTGTGTGCCTTGTTATTTTAAAATATCAATTTGGGAAACTGAACAGGGTGGATCAAAAAAGTTATAAATATAATTTTCCGTATTCTGAGCTTGTGTCGCGCATCTTTGGGTTGAACAGCTCGGTGTATAGCTGCCAGTCTGTAAAATACATTCAAGGACCAATTGATGCTACATTTGCATGTGTGTACGCGGATGGGCATGTCAAGGTGGACTAACCGGATTGCTCCCTTAAGTCTTGTCAGTAAATACTTACATTTTTACCAACAAGAAAATGTGTTATTTTTAAATTCTTATGTTGAAGATACCTTCACGTTCTGATGTCTGTCTTGGTACTTACGTAATAATTTTTCACAATACGACAGTCCATTTATACGCCAGCAATTAATAATTCAGAAATCACGATTAAAAGGTAGTACAAAGTGATAAAGAAGCCATTTTATAAAGAAATCACGATGAATTTGACAGGCAAAACACATATAAATACACACCCATTTTAATTGATATTACGTTAATTGTTTGAATGTTAGGATTTAAAATTAGAACATTGTGAATGTTTATTTTTCTTGATAATAGGAGATACAATGTTAGAAGGGATTCTTCAATCTTTTGCAAAACACGAATAGCAGACGACAATTCCCTGACTTGTATCGTCATGAAAATCGCATTTCGAAAAAGTTATCTCCTTTGAAATTATTAGACAGCGAAGAAGCCCATTAAGAAGCACGAAATTGTTGATCTCCTGACATCAGTAGAAAATAAAGATCGAGTTTCCTTTTGTTACTTTTAATAAATGGAACTGTCTTGTTTTCGTTTATCAAAGGTTTCAAAAGGAAACCTTTACTATATAAGTAGTATAGCTCGCACGTTTCGACCCTGATCAGGGCGAGGGGATTGGTCATTGGAAAGTCACATAACGGTCTAAGTGGCCTCGAAATGTTAGATTCTTTGATCTGAAGGGCATTACCTTCAAGGTGCCTTCGGCATTACAATCGAAGAATTTCCATGTTCTCTTTAATTCTTCTCCACGAAATAAAGTACTTCAACACGAGCAATTACAAAACACGAACCAAATTACAACAATTGTGTAAAATACATTTACTTGAAGCCTAATGCTTGTGTTAAATCGTGCAAATAGTGCTTTTCGTGCAAGTTGGAGAATTGGGGTGTGTAGAACACTGTACACGTGCCATGATGAAATAAAATCCGCGATCCACGGCTGGTAAAAACACTGTCTTTGAGAATAATGCGAGAGAATTATTGGGGCGTTCGAAATGAAAGTACATCCCGCCCATGTTGAAAGGACCCCCCCCCCCCCCCCCCCACACACACACACACACACACACACACACAAGCACCTTCTCCCTTTTCTAGATGTACGATTGCAAACCGCTCAGACAAACTGATGGAACAATAACCAAGGACAAGTGCAAGGATGCCACATTCATCTCTCCAATGAATGTCGCTTTGAGTGTACGGGTCACTGGTGGAGTGGTAAATAAAGGGGTCGTCCAACCTTACTTTGGTCAAATTTCAAGACATTTTCTCCCACGACCAAAACTGTCCAGAAAGAAATAACCCAAGTAAATTATGTACCAAAATGTTTGGGACGAGCATGCGAAAACTTTAATTTGCGATGGAACTTCTGTCGTGTGGTTGGTAGCACAACCTGAAAGTCTGCTATGTGCTATGATATAAATACGAGAACAAACTTTTGACAATAAACTACATTACAATAACTGAATGGTTGTATTTTGCAACCTTTCGAGTACAGACTCAAAGAAATATTTTTGTCATTCATGAGAAGAATGAGCAGTAACACTAATTCCTATTCATGGTATCTACAATTCCCAAATGCTGCCATTTGTTTGTTTGTTTTTTTTGTTTTTTTTTGTTTTTTCTTTTATGAAGAAAATGGGATGTGATTAAGTCCATACAGTTTAGAGTAACAGGTATGGAAGCACAAGTGACTTCATGAATAAACAATGAAGATTGCGCAATGTTAACATTGTGTAATAATTATACCTCATAATTCTGTTGAAGGTGGGTTAATATTCTTGGCAAATTCACAAAAAATGATACATATATATACATTGATAAACTGAGGAAAAAAACTATCCTAACTTATTTCTCTGGTGTCGTGTGGGTCATTTCTGGTGTTATGACAACTGCCATTTAAATGTTCAGCTAAATAAAAGTGAACTATGGCAACAAAGATTGAACAACTATGACCAAACGGTCCGCCTGCAAAGTGGAACCACGCGTTACTTCCACTGGGGAATCACTCACTCAGGTGTCTACACAGGTGTTAGCACTTTCTGATAAATAGAAATTACCGTCCCCTGGAACGCCGCCGTGGCAACGTCTCGGAGAGAGTGAATATTTATTTGCCAGAGGGCGCTTGTCAACGGAGGGCCAAGGCTGGGGTTGATCAACTTTGCCGGGGACCTAAGATACTCTTTTACCGGGGACAGGGGATTTTCACTAGCTCACTTTTGTAAATCGCAATTGCTTATTCACAAACCATAGAGTAGCGCCGCGCTTTAGTCAATTGCTTTCAACGGTAATGAACTAGCATGGGCTAATTTCTTGGCGGGGCTGAGGTTCCATCAATTCCTAGGGTACTCAGGGCTTCTTCATTAATAAGATAAAGACTATTAACAAACCAACAATTTTTATATATAAATCTTCTATACTCTTATTTACAAATAGCCAACAAATCCTAAATAAATAATCTCAACACTACTGAAATGAGTTTTGTGACTAGTCACTGAATCCCACCGAAAACAAGTACTAAAATATCATCTAAAATTAAATTGTTTCCCAAATTTATATTCGTAGAGAAAGGTCGAAGCTGCGACTACTGGTAAGAAATCACGAGATCTTTCACTCAACCGCTCATGCGCGCATTTATCCTGTTGCGCCTACCACATTATGGGGAATTACCTCTAATACTAAATTTCACCCTTTAGAATATCTTATCACCTACAATTTCTGCTAATAGTGCTTCTAACTCGCAATAATAACAACTGATCATCTAATAACACAGATTCACTAATACACTTAAAACTGTTAACTAATAACTATGTAACTACGACGTGTTATCACAACTAAATATTATAAACTAAGTACTACATATACTCATCGATTCTTCTTCGGCGTCTCCCCTCGATGCAAATCATCAGATCGGGAATCCTGTCGTCCAAATGACGGCTTACCGGAACCACAGAAATACATTAACGCTTTACTACACCGCGTGAACTAACGATCATTCCATCCTAGCGAGTCTGTCCTGAGGTAAACTCGAGGGGTCTTATATAGACGCGCGCATCACCTATCAAAGACTTGATTTGGGCAAAGGTGCTAATTAAAGACGGCTTTGATGACTTGCAGTGACATGAACTGACTTTTCAATAAGTTCTAATTTGGAATGCATTGTTTACACAGTCCCTGCATGACAGCGACTGAACAAAGAACACTTTCCGAATACGAACTTAATTAAATTAATGCGCTTACCCAGTTTACTCATACTGATTATTAAAAAGTTTCTTTCTTTCATTTATTCTACATAACTCGAATTGTTTACTTATTTTTAAAATTTAGAATAACCTTAAAATAACAACCCTGTGATATATGCCTCCCTCTAAATTAAAAAGCTCCGCTTTTTCGACGAATATCTCATTTGGCAAACTTGAAAAAGGTAAAACATGATAAAATGAAATGAATGCATGAAAGATAAAATACAATAATTTTGAAAACTAATGGAGTGTCTATTTGTTTCTTCTTCTGTGATCTTCTCTTTCTTGTAATTGAATATATTGAGGTTGAAAGTGTCCGAGCGCGTTTGTGATACTATGTTGATGTTGATAATTCGATACTGTCCGATGCATATAAATTTCACCCTTTAGAATATCTTATCACCTACAATTTCTGCTAATAGTGCTTCTAACTCGCAATAATAACAACTGATCATCTAATAACACAGATTCACTAGTACACTTAAAACTGTTAACTAATAACTATGTAACTACGACGTGTTATCACAACTAAATATTATAAACTAAGTACTACATATACTCATCGATTCTTCTTCGGCGTCTCCCCTCGATGCAAATCATCAGATCGGGAATCCTGTCGTCCAAATGACGGCTTACCGGAACCACAGAAATACATTAACGCTTTACTACACCGCGTGAACTAACGATCATTCCATCCTAGCGAGTCTGTCCTGAGGTAAACTCGAGGGGTCTTATATAGACGCGCGCATCACCTATCAAAGACTTGATTTGGGCAAAGGTGCTAATTAAAGACGGCTTTGATGACTTGCAGTGACATGAACTGACTTTTCAATAAGTTCTAATTTGGAATGCATTGTTTACACAGTCCCTGCATGACAGCGACTGAACAAAGAACACTTTCCGAATACGAACTTAATTAAATTAATGCGCTTACCCAGTTTACTCATACTGATTATTAAAAAGTTTCTTTCTTTCATTTATTCTACATAACTCGAATTGTTTACTTATTTTTAAAATTTAGAATAACCTTAAAATAACAACCCTGTGATACAACCATCAGCATTAACAGTCTCACGTTAAAAAAATTGTATCGACCAACTGATTTGGTTTAGTGTGGTTGTTTATTCTATGTTTTACTTTGCATAATTTGTTTTGAAACTATCGTCCTCCCGAAGTACTTTTCTGGGCAGCTGGACAGTTATCAGAACCGGACGAATTTACAGCAATAATAGCTTATATAATTGTTGATTGAATCCAATTTGAAAGGCAGTCAATGAAAGGCGTGAACAAAAGCACGATTATTTCGATTAACGAGTTCATTTATCTGTAATTCTATAAGCGTTTGTGCCAAATTTCGGTAATATAACCTCGGGGGGTGGGGGGGTGGGGGGGGGTATTTATTATACTGTCGACACATACGTGATTTCGGTGGTACCGATTTCATACTACAAGGCTTAAGAGATAAGATCGGTAAAGCTCAATTTGACACAGAATTTAATTGCGTGGCAAAGAAAGTTAATGTGACGATGTTCCCAAATTTCACTACTGGTGGTCAGTTAAAAGTGTTGTCGTTCTCTTATTTTGACCTCTTCGGGGTAGCAGACAAAACAAAGAAATGGAAACAGGAAGTTCGGTGATAAATATAGTTCGACCTTCAATCAAATTATATTTTCTTACAAACACAATTATGACGATTACCATTAATGTTTATGTGGATATATCTTTGTTTTGAAACCAGTTTATCTAATTTTATATTTTTCACGTGTTTTACGTTTCCACAACAACAAAATAATAAAATTTCGAAACAGAGGCGTAGTGATCCATTTCTAAAAATGGATAGGAAAATATCTCTGGACAAGGAAATTGAAAGTTGGCCGGCAATTTTTACTATATCTCGCAGTATTGTCAATGCAGCTTTCCCCTCCCCTGTGAATGTCTTGAGCGTTTTCAATTTCACAACCTTGCAGATGTGAGAAGAGTGTGACCGTTTCTGCAATTGTTAGATCTTTGAAAACAATTTTTTGCCCAACTTTACGATTTGCCTTATGTGGTTACAAACCGTCATGTGACTTATTTCCCTCGTTGTATTTTCAAATGGAAGTTTATTTCTTTTTCGTGCATTTTTGGGGCGTTTGTAACACACCACGGACGAAATAGTAAAATGTGCTTTCTCAGAGTCTTGAGTTCGAAGTCTTTTATTTGAAACCGTGTCATGGCAATTATTGATCTATTCCTGATCTTTGTAATTAGTTACCTGTGCATTGGAAGCTTGTTTGTCGACAAACTCGTAAAACTATTTTTTCGCGAAAAGTGAATATATTCCATTTCCTTGTACTCTAGTCATTATTTTAATATATAGAATGCCTTTATTTATTTATTTTATCAGTATTTTTGGCACTGGTAAAAATTTCTCAAAAGTTTGGTTTGACGACCCATTAATCTTTGTTCGTCAAAATGTGTTCACATGTCTTTGCCTTGAATTTATGGGAGAGAGCCTACCTAGACTATTTTTCACTTAAAATATATTACGAAGCAGATTCACACAATATGAAACTTGAAGTTGCGGTACCCGCACTTCAAAATGGAGCCCAAGCATGACATTCAGCACTCGACCAGTTAGGCAAGCGTTTCCTCCTGGCAATATAACGCGGTAGCCATTCCACGACAAAATTGTGCCTGATAAGTACATGTGCACACAAGATAGAGCTGGGTTGTTTTTTTCTTGGCGGGTGGTGTATTTTGGCTGTTTTGTTTTGCTTTTGTTTATTTGTTTTTGGATTTTTTTGCTGTTGGTTTTTTTTTGTTTGTTTGTTTGTTTTGTTTTTCACGCTTGGGTTCCGGTTTTTGTGGCAAACCTGTAAACCGAACTACAAGACCTATCAAAACCGACCGAACGGTTTTACTATGTTTGTGCATTAACCGGTCAAACTATTTTATTGGGAGGAAACTGAACTAGTGGCCCCATGGACTCTCATCATTGTCTATCCGGCAAAAGGGCGAATATGTCGTGTTTACATTGTCACATTTTCTCTCTTATTGACTCGTCCAGTGGACGAGTCAATAAGAGAGAAAATGTGATAATGAGAACATAAACTAGATAAGATGAACTTGATCTTTTGTTGCCCTGATTTATGTTTTATTTCGACTCAATAAGCTGAGAAACTGATCCTCTAGAACGTTTTGTTTGTGGTGATTGGCGTCGTACAAATTTTAATGAGCCTGTAGTGTTATTTAATGTGTGTTATTGACACGTGGAAAAACTGAACCGAGACAGAGGTTTTTCCTCAAATCGAACAGAAAAGGAATCTAACTCGCCCAGCTCTAACACAAGCTTTAGGCAAATTTAGTCGTTTGTTTGATGATGGGGTAATGATGTTTTATATTTCAAATATTTTTGCATAACACGTTAATAATTGTGGACAAATATCCCTCTATAAAACTGTCTAAGCCGTCTGACAATAGTGGCTTTAAGAAAAAAACATCTCTGAATACGGTAAATGTGTTTTATATTTTACGAAGTACTAATATGCATAACATGAATCATTGCGGACAAATCTTTCTCTATAAAACCGTCAGAGTCTTCTGACAATAGTGGTTTCAATAAAGACATCTGTGGATACGTTCATTGTATAATGCTTCACCTAATTACCATTTCTTGAAAACAAATACTGTAAACACGTTTGTCGATTGCAGTTTTGGGTTAGAACTAAACCGTTTGCCAGCCAATCTTTGATGCTGGGTCTATAAAATTTGCATTGTCTGTTTTAAAAGTTTTTTGTTTCCTCTGTTGACGACCATCCGTTTCAAATCCTTTGAATACAATGTGACATAAGCAACTGGTGTCTTGGTGTAGCACAGAGACAAACACCGATCTCACCGAGATCTTTGAAAAGATTTGAAAAAATTATCTGTATTCTAAACTATAACTTCTTCCACGTCCAAGGCGTATCTTTTGAACCACAGACATCGCCCTGGTCATTTTCACAGAGGTGGGTCTCGAGGAAGGAATCACCAGACGAGAACCCACCAAAGTTTTACAACATAATTTGGGTATAAGGAGAATAGGTGCATGAGAGCATTGTTTGAAGAGTCTAGAAGCAGAAAACCACAGTTTCACTTGAGGTGAATAGGAAAATAAAAACAATCAAGCGTTACTTTGGTAAAAACTGTTTTCTGGCAAAAATTAGGCCTGCCTCAGACTTCGTGTACAGGCAGCTCATAATTCGAAAGAGATACTTCATTACAAACGTTTAATCCTCTTCACCAAATGATATTGCTATGCCTCATTCTCTTTAGCTATTCTTCGTTTGTCGTGTCTTCTCTGTGTCAATTGCCAACATTTTCTTTTGCTTTGTCGAGGGGATTTAAAGACTTTGTTAAGTGGAGACGCTTTGGGTCTTTTATTTATTTATTTATTTATTTTCGTTTTTTTCTCTCAAGCGGGGTCACACAGGTGGAGATGAGAGCAAATCCCGTACAGTAACCTCGGCACTTGAAACACAAACAGCATGACAAAAAACGCGGAAACCTGTTACGCAAATGACAGTTTACTGTGGGTAGTTAGCACATTAAGTGCACATGGTAGACGAGTGGGCAAATGAAGTATAAATTTCAGTATATTTGGGTACTACGGTACAAGTGACAAAAGAAAATTCTCTAAGAACAAATGATAACATCATTTCACAATGGGGTGTTTGTGGTGCAGCTGCCAAAGATGCGGAATGTGCTTTCATTTGACTGTTGTTCGTTATGTACACTATTTGTGTAGAAGCCCGTACCGGAACGATTACAAGCTTTTTCCGGGTCCATTATTTTTTTTATTATTATTATTTTTTTTGGGGGGGGGGGGGGCAGGGCTACCGGCTAACTGCTCATTCCTAACAAAAGTATCCTCCAATAGATCTGGAAATATTCTTTTTTTTTTACATAATCACCACCAAATAGTTCATTACGGAAAACTTAGTTCACAAAATATCCAATAGGGGAATGGCGTCAGAAGTCGATGTCGACGCGGGAATGTTGTTTCAAAAGTAGAACTGAATTAATCTTCTCTTATATTCTTGAATCATTTCCCTAGTACAAATGGCAGACGATAATTGCAAAAAAACATTTCCTAAATAACAAAACATTTTCATTTTTTAATTCGGAAACATAACGTATGATCCCTCATTGGAACAAGGCAACAGCTGAAAAAATAAGAAAATGTGTTTGGCGATTTTTGTAAATTGTCAAATTTAGTCGTTATGTTGGGTGATAGGTTCAATAACATGTTACGAGTAATATGTCTCACACATTTCGTGCCTTATCGACGTGATCTCATGGGTGATATCATGTGACATCAGAGTCATTATGGGATTTCATAGTCACGTGAACGAGTTAGGGCATGTTGAGTTGTCATCGTAGCTCGCATAAGTGGCCATGTTGTGACGTCATTACTATAGTGAGTGGTACATGGTTTCAGTTCATATGCGCAGCGCATGTTGTTTAATATGTGTTTCCGTCGTCCATTTTGTATTCTAGAGGACGCCATTTTGGTCTCTATGGTGGCTCGTGGTTGCTATGTCCTTAAAACCCCTCTAGTGGGGGGGGGGGGCTGTGTTCGGAGGGTGTGTTCTATGGAAGGAGAGTATATCTAATTAACCAAATGGACCCGCCAATCACTTCAAATCACCAAAAACGACTTTACTATGTTCGGATCCACCCCCCCCCCCCACCCCCACCCCACCCCCAAATCATCGATATAAGAGTTGCACAGCTATATGGCTGTAATGGTTGCTTTCCCTTGTATGATAGTGAGTATAATTACCCGAATGGACGCGACATTTACCCCCAAATCACCAAAACTGCCCCAAATCATCAAAACGGATTCGGATTCCTAGAGAATCTTTCTTATAATAGTAGCACGTAGTGTTATAGGACTGCGTGGGTGTTGTACCTTTGCATGAGAGTATCTTTATTGTTGGATTTATCAGAATCCTCGTTTTCTACCGATCACAGACGCCATTATGATTATCCTAGCGTTTTGCTTGATCCAACTACCTCTCGTTCCGACCTCTGCCCCCGTCCAGTTTTATAATCACCAGTCACATTGCCTGATTTCCAGTAATCTATGCCTACCCACACATACAGAGTTACCTCCCTTGTCTCTTGTGTATCACGAAGGTCTCTGTGATTCTTTAATCCGAAAGGAGGCGAGCAGGAACAGGTATTGTTCGAAGGACTCGAATCTTATCGAGCAAATAAGCTATCGAGTAGTGACTTGAATGGGTATCACACGAAAGTTTGAATCTTATCGAGCAAATGTGCTATCGAGAAATCGCTCGAACGATTGACTCTACATACGACTCTTCTCGGTATTTGTGGAATGGAGATAATGGGGATTTGGGGACTACTGGGGATTGTTGGGATCTATTGGAGGATACTTAGCTGAGGAGATTCGGTCAATTCGTTTCGTCTAGTCCACCTAGAACCTACACATCTCCAACGACATTACTGCGAGTTTGCTAGCTATGTATGACCCTGTTCCAATATCTGCTCTCGGCCAAGACTTTCATGGGTTCAATCAAATCGTTCCGTTAATCAAAACGTGTCTCAGTCTATACAGTTGCTTTACATAGAACATGCTAGGGTACCTTGCATAGAGGAAACAGTCTGATGATTGTACCAGTATGTGCTTGTGTAATACCGCACAATGTGTACACATCACGTGCAGCACATGGGTACACATTGGATGTGCTTATATGTTTTTTTGTGAAAATGCACAATGTGTGCACAACACATGCAGCACATGTGATGAAAAAGGGATTCAGTAGCCACAAAAAAAAATATATTCTAAAAAGGGATTCCATGGAACGTGGGACTGATATTTGGTGGACTTTGCTTGTGTGCTAGAGTACGATGTGTCACAATGTGTACACATTGCACGCAGCACATGGGCACATGTCAGATGTTCCGATATGTGATTATATGAAAATGGACAATGTGCGCATAACGCATGCAGCACATACGATGAAAAAGGAATTCTGTATCCTAAATGGGATTTCACGGGACGTGGGACGGGTGTTTTGGTGGACTGTGCTTGTGTGCTATTGCACAATGTGTCACAATGTGTACACATTGCGTGCAACACATGGGCACATGGGCACATGCCAAATGTTCCGATATGTGCTTATGAGCGAGTGACTCCACACACGACTCTTCGACTTATCTCGTGAAAATGGGGTGTTGAAAGTGGGGGTGCAGCAATTGGGAAGCTACAATTTGGGTGAGCCGATTCTAATGATATGTTGCAACCAGTGTGTGTGTGTGTGTTTTCAAATTCCACATGGGTTTGTTCTAAGATGAGACCAGGTGAGAGTTTGGAAACAAAAGAGATAGATAACTACGCATTCTTCCTCGAAGTCTACATTAGCGTATTATTAATGTACATCAGTGTATGGTAATTCACGAAAATAAATATTAACGGATGTGTCACACTTGTTGAGTGCAGCATTTTCAAACAACCTCTGGAATGTTTTCTTGATAAGGTTTAATCCAGAGAGAAACATGTTTATGGTGGTCGTATGTGCTCGTGTGTAAGCCTCGTTTGAGAGGTGCGTGATATGAATTTGGAAAGGTTTTGGCACTCGTTTGCGGAAACCCAGCATTGAGAGGAAGGAATGGGGCGACATTTGTGGTAGTCTAATAATAGGTATTGATAAGGGTTTGGCAAGGCTGTGTTTTTAGAACACTGAGATAATAACTCATTATGTTCAAATAAGAGTAAAATCCTCGCCCTCCGATTGGATAAGAGTTGGCGTAGTTTCTTTTATGTTTAAGGCTAAAGTAGCAAATGTTACCGTCTGATGTCACAACGCGAAATATTTGAAATGACGTCGCCCGTTTCGTAATTGCTTCATTAACGGAGAGACTAGCAAGCCGCTTCATTTTTTCGGAATTTTTCACACGTGCAGCAAACGGTGTTTCGGAAAAAGTGTTGTTTAAATTACAAACCGATTTACAATTTGAACTAAGATGGAATGAGTTTATCTGGTTTATTGATTATTTGGCCAGTGCCGTCGTGGGTACACAAGAGGTTTATTTACTAAACTTGTGATGGGTAAAAGTTGCCTTGCAGAAGGCAACTTTTAACGATCACTGGTTTAGTAAATAAACCTCTCGTGTTTCACAATGTAGGTTTTGGGCTATGGGTAGTGTCTTATTGGAACATGTACGTTATTGTGGTGAGTTGACGGTAACATGGTCTGAGGTTTGCAACTCCGAGCGTATGGTCAACCTCGACGCTTCGCGTCTCGGTTGGGCATAAGCTCTGTGCCGCAAACCTTGAGCAAACCATGTTACGGCAACTCATCTCAATACCTTATAATCACAATCGATATTCCCAACTATTTTCGTCATTTCAGATGGTTGTTTCTCGGCAGACCTGCACTGCGAACTGACAGTGTGGTAATCTACACAAACACACTCTGCTGTCAGTTTTGCTGGTTGAGAAAAAAGCCAGATCTTTTTTTACTTACGCATTCAGAACACTTTAGTCAACTAGACAGTGGTCCGCGGGGGTTGTTTTTACAGCATTGGTATTCATTCTGATTTAATTGAAAACAATCTGTTAAAAGTCTGTCCATCCAGTCATTCATTTATTAATTGAGAAGACGATGTCTAAATTTCTGTGTATTGAAAGAAAAAAAAAGACGTCGAGCAACTTTGAAAACGATATTTGTCATGGGTCTGCACAGGCGACAACAGGTATATTTCAAGTAATAAGTGAAAACTGAGACAGACCATTTTTAAAATAAGTTTATATTATCTAAGAGTTGTAGTTTTAGTTTGATGCGAATTTAAATACCCATTGTCCCAAAATGAAAACAAAATAATACAGCAATCATTTCATCTGGGCTTTATTTATTTATTTATTTATTTATTTATTTATTTATTTATTTATTTATTTATTTATTTATTTTATTTTATTATGTTTAAGGTCACATATTTTTGCACAATATCTAAACGTGACCACAACATGGATAGAAAGTCAAGTCCAGCCAATCGTCTACACCCATGTTGCCCATTTAGAGGACTTCCACCCTAGGCATTAATTACCTAGTTACTATTTTAACCGTAAAACGGAGCCTTTTCCCCCACAGTAAACAAGTACTGTTTCACCGTTGACAATATCAGATCGGCCAGACAAAAATGTCTGTAGCGTCTCTTTTGATCTGACTGATTTAATTGAGTTACTATAGAAGACGGTGCCAAGATCAACTGACTGTTGTAATAACCTGTATATTTACACTCACTAAATAAAATGCCTTCGAACATGATTTTGTTTTGATCGCTGTCTTGGCTTATCTTAAACGCTAAAGAGCAATTACTACAAACGGACGGAGCGCGGTGGATCAGTGGGCAGAGATCCAGGCTGCAACCCGAGAGGTTCTCGGTTCGAATCCCACCTGCGGCAACCGCGTTGTGTCCTAGGGCAAGACCCTTAATCTCAATTGCCCACGGTGGCGTTGTGTACTAAGGCGTATTTCAAGGCGATGGTGCACTTGTCTTCAACCAACGCTAACCCTGCTTCTGTGGAATTAGTACGTCGGGAAGGCTGACAGTTGCTGACCGTCGCACGGTGGTTCTCTCCGGGTACTCCGGCTTCCTCCAGCCGTAAAACTGTCCGACACGTGATGACCCTGGAAAGTGTCGTTAATCCCAATAAATAAATAAACACTACAAACGAAAGCTTTTTGTTTTTCGCGTCTGATGTATGTACTTTCCAAGCAAAGTTAGTTTGGCTTTTCAGTACAAATTCATATGTAATCGATTCCGGGAGGGGGCATCTGTCCCAACTAGTTACACGCATATCATATGTGAACAAACAATTATTACCACTTTAGCGTGACTTCCTTAGGCCATTATCGCTAATTTCTTGGGCATTAATCCGCATTAAATGCTCAATTCATCACGTGACGTGCTGGGCCACTAATGGTATCTGCTTTCCATTAGCGCCCGGCGGCCCAACATGTCACGTGACCGAATTACGTCCCGTTCCAAATCTTCTGTTTCCGCTTTGTAATTTCGGATGACGCGCGGGAAACACAAACCTCACAGCAGTTATCTTGGTGATTACGCCAATTAAAACGGTTTAAACCTCTCTATTGGAGCACGAGGAGCTGAATAATGACATAAGGTCGGTACAGATATGTATCATCCTAGGTTTTTTTAAGCTGCCAAACTCTGATGCTGGAATTTTTGCTTCACTTACTTCGTATTTGATTTTTAAAAAACTTTAAAAAGTACATACTGACATCTCATGAATATTCAGACTTCAAACTCTTAATCCAACTGTTCATTTTCTATTCACATTAAAATGTCAGTATATTTCTTGATTAAAGGACAAGTATGTTGAGTAATTCTCGGATTTAATTAAACTATTGACTTGCACTTATTTTGATGTGACTTGAATGTCCTTCCCTGTTAACAGTAATAACACTAATAACATGACTTTTTCTGGCATTATGGTTCTATTAGCGGTCTGCCAGAAATGATTAACAGCCCTCTGTCTTGTTATCAGCCCTTGACATCGTTTCGGGCTATTAATCATTTCTGTTTGGCCGCTAATGTTTTGTATGCATCCTTTGTAAAATTCAGTACTTTCCCACAGTCTACGAATATCTGCATACGACAGATTTGAACCTTTCCAGTATCAACAAACAAATGTTTGGTGGTATGGTTTTTGCAGCATTAGGGACCTTCATCGATCTTAGATATTAATTAGCATCTTGTTGCATAATGCTGGGAATGGTTGGGTGTATCGTGCGTGCGAAATGGGCTGTAAATGAACTGGCAGAGCTGAATGGGTAATCAGCGGTGCCTGATTACCCATTCAGCTCTGCCAGTTCATTCGCCTATTCCACTCTACCAAAATCGTTGACCATCATATCATCTCTTTAAACCTTTGAGCCATGGTGGTATCTTCCATGTCAGTTCAATGGCAGCAATCGGAAGAGTCCTTATTCATTATTTGGGGTAGACCAATTAATATTTTCAACGTGCGGCCTTGGGGCTGCACGTTGAAAATATTGATTGGTCTACTCCACACATGATTTAGCACCTATCCTACCTAATGAAATTATGATGTATCTTGTTCCTGAACTGAAAAAGCGGCATATCGGGTTCAAGGGATTAAGGCCCGTAACCATCTTCCCATACCGGGGTGTAGGATCCCTGTTGGCCCGACCATGACCAACGGTTCGTATTCACCACACCTATCCTTTACGGGAACGTATTCGGACACCAGAATTAGCTAAGCGACGCTCACAAAAATTAACTATGGGAAATCTACAATGCCCCCGCTTTTTCCACGGCAGTGCCCATTGGCGTGGCTAATTGGGAGGGCTAGTTCGAATAAAAACTAAATGACAATCCCGGCAGTGAGATACAAAACATTTCATAAACGATAAATGACAACTGTGTTGAACAACATGAGCTAACTATGAAACATAAGATAATATCAACTGCATTATGTTTATATTCAAGCGAGCCATTAGTTTCAGTATCAAAGGTTGCGTTTTGACTTTTTCTTTCGTCCTGTAATGTCATGAAAGTCAAAAATGTTGGAAAAATAACAAATTATTCCGTATATTTACTCTTCTGTTTATCTTTATATACCATGAGCATGTGAGTGTGTGTTGCCCTATGTGTGTAGTCAACCCATAGTAGCCGAGAACCAGAACAATAAATGTTTGGATCTCTTGAATGTGTGTGACGGTATGATGGAGTGTTTTTTTTATTTTCGGGGTTTAGTGTGTGTGTGCGTGTGTGTGTATTTGGGAAAGGGTGGGCTGCCGTCTGTCGAACAGAAAGAAGCAAACATGCATTCAGACTTATTTATTTATTTATTGGGGTTTAACGACACTTTAGACATTTAGGGTCACCTCGTGTCGGACAGTTTTACAGGTGGAGGAAGCCGGAGTTCCTGGAGAGAACCACCGAGCACCGTCGAGCAACTATCAGACTCCCCAACGTACTAGCTCCACGCAAGCATGATTAGCATTGGCTGAAGCCAAGTACACCATCGACGTACACTACTCCTTAGTGCACAGCGCCACCGTGCCCCTACGTGGGCAATTGGGATTAAGTGTCTTGCCGAAGGACACAGGGCAGTTACCGCTGGTGGAGATAGAACCGTGGACATTCCGGTTTGAAGCCCATTGGCGTAACCACTGAGCCACTGTGCTCCCTCATTCAGACTTACCGTCGACTGTCCTAATATTTGGATCCTATAGCTGTTAAGACCTGGAACCAGCCTTAAATGGCACATTGCCTATTTTTAGATTCTGTCAGCCCGAAAAGCGAACATGACCGGTTCGCTTTTTCTACCAACTGAAATATCCATCCAACTGAATCTAAAAACACCATAAACTTTCTTTGTCTTTGAATCAAACCAAGAAATGTTCCTCAATCGTCACTTGATTTAGCCCTTTACCTAACATGAAAAGCAGACGACACTTGCAAACAAAATTCTTGAATAACTATTTTTTTCATTTTTTGTCTCAAATACATAGGTTATGACCCCCTCTTTGGAACGAGCTCGACGAGCACGTTCCAAAGAGGTTTCTTAACCTATGTTTTTGAGACAAAAAATGAAAAACTAATGAAAATTAATTGGCGATTTTTGTGAATAGCGCTTGCCGGTTTTGGTCTTTACGTTGGGTAAAGGGTTAACCGAATCTTTGGTGACACAGCTGTAGTGTTATGATTACGCTGCGTGGTTCCACTGATTGTGTTCCTATCTTGTTTTTAAGAAGTATTAAAAACTTCATCATTGGAATATAATTGAAAACTGGAGCAGAAAGAATATCTGTCTGCCCGAAAACTCCACGGGAAGTGCGTAAACAAATAGCCCATAACAGCGTCGAACGCCTTACAGAAATTGATTGGTAGCTTGAGATATAAACCAAAGTCAAAATAGTAACACCCTGGTACAGTACGGCCGCCGTGGTCGCGTTCCAAGGGTGGGCAATATTTCCACGGACGCAATATTATTAGATTCCAAACACTAATTATAGGAGTAAACTTCAAAACTTTAATTAATGAAGCATCGGTTAGAACCCAGTGAATCATTAATTATAATTTTGCTGATGATGATTTTTATTACCTGGTCAGCGCATGCGTGGACATCACTGCCCACACGTGGATTTCGACCAGTCCACGGCGACTGTACTGTAACTAGTATGAATATATGGCTTTGTAATGTAACTTATTCTCACCTTGCCCAATTCTTTTAGAAATGATAAAAGTGTTTTAAAAATCACATCATAATAGATGGTTACGGAATTTCAGAGTGTGACATTTCCAGTGATGTTTAGAACACAACGAGTGGTTTTGGGTGTTGAGTCGAAACTGTCAAGCGATATTGTCGAGGGTTTGTGTGTTTGGATATCATAAAACAAAAATAGACATTCTTTATAATATCATTTGCGCCATTCACAGTATGCATGAACAGAGCCACACAATTAGAATAAACGAAATAGATCAATATTACTTTTAGTTATTTATCTCACACAACGTACAGATTATTCTGAAAAACGGCTAAACTCTGACTGCACCTATTGTAATAAAAATACTTACGCATGATTTTTTAAAAAATTAATTGTCAGAATCTTAACGTGTATAACTTAATTTTAAGAATCGTAATCGTAAAACGTGTATTTATATTCATAGTTAAATCGATTTATTTATTTATTTTTTATTTATTTATTTATTTTTATTTATTTATTTATTTATTTATTTATTTATTTATTTATTTATTAACGACACTTTCGACAGCCAGGGTCACCTCGTGTAGGACAGTTTTACGGGTGGAGGAAGCCGGTGTATCCGGAGAGAACTACCGAGAAACTGCCAGGATCCCCGACATACTAACTCCACACCATCAGGGTTAGCATTGGCTGAAGACAAGTGCACCATCGACGTATCGTTGGTCTTAATACACAACGTCACTGTGCCCCCACGTGGGCAATGAGGGTGAAGTGTCCTGCCCAATGACACAACTCGGTTGCCGCAGGTGGGGTTCGAACCGAGAACCTCTCGACTTGCAGCCTGCACTTCTGCCAACTGAGCCACCGGCCACCGCGCCCCAGTTGAATCGATAAAATACATTATGACAGTACTCCGACACCAGGTGACCCTGGCTGTACAAAGTGTTGTTAAACCCCATTAAAAAATTACAAGAGTAATATCAAGCCCAATTCGTAAACAGCGTGTAGATTCGTTCCCGATTTTCAAAAAGTTCGGAAGCTCTGTTTTTTTTAAAAAGACGACAGAAATGTGAGAATAGCATGAGTATTTTGTCAAATATTGGTTACGGGTGCCATTCGCCTGAATAAAATTACGGAAATAACTTTATCTTAGTGTCCTAGAAAAGGATTGTTGCATATAATGCAGCCGCGTGCAGATTGTGTGCATTTTCCATAGGGAAATTGTGGAGGTGATTGCTGGAAATTCACAGCACCTGCACAATTCACACAAATTGTATTCTGCCCCGTTCAGGCAGATTTGTAAACATTGAAAGAATTGGGACCAAATCAGCAGTATTCTATGAGTAAGAAGCGTTTGAAATTAAGTATGATGAACGCGCGAATTCGTTTGCGATGTTATGGTTGCGATCACGTTCGTTCCTCTCTTACTGAGTGCTGATTCGTAGGCGATTCAACATTGATATGATTTGGTAATCTGTCTATACTGAGTCAAAAAAGAAAGTATAATAAACTTTGAGGAGCAATGTTTCTAGTATTATCGACGTTAATCCCAAACAAATTATTGTAAATTCATATTTCGAGTCTAGCTGTATCAATTTGCATAATTTCATGTTCTTACTGTTGCCAGCGTCACGTCAGGACGTCGCAATTCAGACAAGGGGTGAAATGAAAAGCTCACACATGCGTCAATAGCGTGTATGTCCACCGTTTCCTCTTGAGTGGCATGGACCTGATAAGTCTCTGGATGTCACCCTGTGGTATTGCGTTCCACTCCTGCCTTAGAACATTACGTAAATCGCCTAACGTCTGAAGATCATGAAGTTGGACCCGACGGTCCAATTGATCCCAAAGATGCTCGATTGGCAGGGAAGAAGTTCGATACTCGGCTTCTTAAAAACGTCACGACAGATACGCAGCACATGACATCGGGCATTGTCTAGCTGGAATAACTGCAATCTGACGTTAGTGTTGAACAACGGGACAACAACAGCGTTAAGAATTTCGTCCCTATATTGCTGTCCATTCAGATTACCTTCGATGAAGATCAACTGCGTCGATGGTGCAAGGAAATTCCTGCCCAAACCATTACACTACTCCCGCCGAAACGGTCGCATTCCCGCACGCAAGCATCAGAAAACCGTTCTCCTCGTCGACGATACAATCTTGCCCTACCATCAGCGCGCCGTTGACAAAATCGTGATTCATCACTAAAATTAACTGTGCTCCAACGCTGCAGAGTCCAGCGAACACGCTGACGTACCCATTCCATTCTGACGTTGAGTAAGGAATGGTTCGTGGTATGGACGCCTACTTCGGATTTCGTGTTCAGCGAGTCTGTTGCGGACAGTTTGTGCACTAATTCTATTGTTAGTTCTACCAAGGAGTAATTGCTGCTGTCCTCGTCACCGGAAGGAAGCGATCCCGCAAGTGAGAAGTCCTGATGTGTCGGTCTTGTGCAGAGGTCGTAACGCTTGGTCGACCTGAACGCGGTCGGTCGGCAGTAGATCCAGTGGTTCTATACCTTCCAATGAGACGGTAAATAGTGGCCACGGTGACTCCAAACTCAGCAGCGAGCTCATCGGGAGGTATCCCAGCCTCATGCATACCAATGGCACGCAACCTCTGATTTTCGGTTAACCTTTGCATTTTTTAAAATGTCGGAAGAAAAAACTAGCGTGTTTTCTCAATAACCCATGCTCTCTAGCACAACATAACACAAAGAAAATCGTCGATCACCCATTCAATTTGACATTCTCGGGTAGCACGTGTTATTTTGAAGTCCGTAGCAAAATTGTATACGATTGGGTGGTCAACAACAACATGTCATTAGACTCTTTGCACGACTTCTTGTCCACAAACATGCAACATTAGAATTATTATATTTCATCCTTTATGTTATTTTTTCACATTTGTTTCTGTTATACTTTCCTTTTTTGACTCAGTATACAATAGAAGGTTATGCATAAAAATCCACAATCCCGACATCGATATACGTTTTACTGTTATTAACTCTATCCCCGCTGAGCATTTGCCAGGTATTTTTCATTAAATCTGGTCATAGCTGCTATAAAGCAGCCATGACAAGATTTTATGAAAAATTCATACAGATTTAACTCAAGAAATCATTGGTGAAAAATCCATTCAATTTACTGAGAGAAAATTTAATTGAATATGCCCAAGTTATACATATTGCAGTGGCAGGAGAAATACTTTCCCGGCAGGAATATATGCCAGCAGCATGTAGGGACATAATACATGAAATATAGAAGAGCTATGTTGATGCCGGCTTACTTGCTGGTGATAAATTTCAACAGTACACTGCAGTACAGTACATGGGGGTAGATTATCGCTAAATCGTGGTGATGTTGATTTTCCACTATATCTATAACTTTGCATCGAAATTCAAGAACCACCAACAAAATTTCATCTCATATACCACCGGGTTGCAACCGGTGGTCCATTGGATGAAATCTAACTCATCGCGATTTAGCGACAGACCACGTACTGTACCTGGATAATTATGTCATTGTTATGCCCCCGACCTCTGAAGGAGGATTTGGCGGTATATAGTGAAGACCTCCATCTGTCTGTCTGTCTGTCTGTCTGTCTGTCTGTCTGTCTGTCTGTCTGTCTGTCTGTCTGTCCGTGCAAAATGATATAAATTGTAATTCCAATTTGAGGGGAACGTGGGGGAACGGACGTGCGCAAGGAACAGGTTCCATCCAATAATGCTTCCCATAGTTATGACCCTTTTTCACTCTTTCGACTTTGAATATTTTTCTGTCTCCAAAAACCTCTAAGGCTATCGAACATGCCCCCGGATCAGGGACATTAGCCCACGCTTTGCGTAGCCCTTGTTGATATTGTTTCGTTCAACTCCTTGTGGTTTAGGCCAATCTGAGCTTCCCCTGACAATCCGCCCTTTAAACCATCTGGGGCTTAGCCCAGGTGTTTAAAAGGGTGCGTCAGAGGAAGCTCGGGTGTCAGATAGTGACACACACCGATTACTTTTATTCTGCCTCATATCTAGCGCTCAAGTTTTCACGTGTTGATTTTAGTGTTAAGGGCAGACCGCATATCGGAGTGCCAACGGATTGGAAAATAGTGAAAATATGTGGTCTTACATGTACATATTACCAGCATCTTTTGAAAATGTGTTATATATATAATCCCACCAACCCAACTCACCCACACCATAAAAGTGCAATAATTTAGAGTTGGATTATAAGTATACAATGCCGCCTTTTAGATTTTTAAATGAAGATTTTAGCCATACAAACAAGAATGAACCACTTCGGGGTTCATTTTTTGTTTGCACTTGTCCACAAACTACATTTAGAAATCCATAAAAGCGAGATTCAATTCTTATTTTGACACCCCAAGCTGTATGAAAATTACTATAAAAGTTTATGACCCAACACGCAACAACCGTTGCGTTGCGTTCATTTCTAAATGGCCCACACCCCAGGAGGTAAGCAATAAATCAATCAGTCAGTCAGACAGTCAATCAGTAAATCAATAAAGGACGCGGATGATGAAATGGGAGAGCTTTGTGAGAATCCCCTTCGAGAATTCACTCACTTTGTTGAATTTCTCTGTCGGTCAAAATGCAATGACCGCAATGGATCTGCAATTCATTTCTTATAACACCTGTTGTTTACAGTTAGTTGAAGGGGGTGTCAGAGCCATAACTTGGTGGAATAAGAAAACATTGTATGCCTATTCGAATCACTTCGCTAGGTGTGTTCGTATTGGATGGGTATTTCCTTGTCTGCGAAACACCTAAAGTTCTCAGCACAGGAAGCTACATGGGCGTCCATTTCATATTTATGTCTAATATGATAATATGTGATAGAATATCCTCGTATATCACTCAGCCAATATACTGGTGACTCGAACTGATATACTTCATAAATTGGTCAAAATTATATACTTTATAATACTTCTATATGCATAGTATTGCTAGGAAGAATTATTTCTTGTTCTTGGCTGAACTGGATTGCATGTGATACTGATCATTTTGTGAGAACTATTCCGAGAAGTCTCAGTGATGTGCTTTGCAACGAATCTGAGCCCATCAGATCTGCCTGCCAACGAATCTGCGCCATTGATGGCGGAAAGAAACATCGCCATGTGGTGTCTCAAAATTTCCTCATTGGCTTCAAAACAACGTAAGATAATATTACTATTTAACTTATGCTGAACTTATGAGTTATATAACGGACGATTTCGTGAGTAATTGTGATTCTCTGTGATGTTTTTTTATACAACAATCTTGTTCGGAAATCAGGTTTTACGGAAACGCTTCGAGAACTGGACTGATCAGTGTCAGTTTTCACACAAATAGAAACAAAATACGTTCTAATTTTGTAACTGGAAAGGCTCGAGGACTCAGTCGAACCCAGAACAATTGTAATAATCCGATAGTGTTCTTTTCTGGTAAAATACTCGTCATATTTATATTATTTGTTGTCGATAAACACGCATATTCTTGTTAAAATCGGAAGGAATCTGCGCAAAAATCGCGAACAATTCCGAGCGGAAGTAATGAACAAACTGATTCTGTAAGCGCCGGTCACCCCCAGTGTTTCCATTTGTTCTCCGATCCATTTGTTCTTAGGGATCGCCAGTGTGTTTAGTATAAGCATAGGTAATTAAGATTCGACTTACAAATACAATACAGCAAAACAGAAGATCGATTTTTCCAATGTAATTAATTATGTTTTCAATCCATTATATCACAGTTGACAGGGGTTATGGAGCTCTGTCAAATAAGATATACTGGATGAAAGGCGTTCACCGGAAGTACCAAAGGTCATGGAAAGAGAATATTGTGGGCCTTTGAACAAGTTTTAGCAAAATATGCAGTGCAAAACGTCGGTCATTTCTGATGGATATTACAGGGTCTTGGCCCCTGCCCCTGCCTCCATCCTACATCAACCATAAAACCATCGCTGCTATAGAGGACCCTTTAGGACATAATGGTCCAAAAGTTTATTACTCAGTAAAGCCAAGCTTTGAGGTCTAACACTGTCGAGCCACAAGTGACACGAAGAGTTGCTGCGAAACTTTCGGTCCATTTGCTTGTTAATATGGCCCTTTTATTGTTATTAATATCAGCAGAAAATATGTACCTACCTGTTTATTTCAGCAGTATTCTTAATACGTGGACACAAAAACGCAACGGCACAGTAGGAAATGTCACTGGGACAACAGAACAGATGTATGAAACTGGAACTTTATATATAATAAGAAGAAATCTGACAAATTACCATGTCTCCATTATAAATCTACTTGTTTATACGCAACAATAAACCTGTCACGGAATTGTCTCAGTCGAGAATGTCTTCATCAAAAAAGCGTACCTAAATGTCAATTCTAGTGTCCGTGTCCACGCCATACCGGCTTTCTCTTTCAGTCAAATAATAGTTACATCATTACTTTTAATGGGAAGTATAACTGATTAACATTTATTTATTTATTTATTTATTTATTTATTTATTTATTTATTTATTTATTTATTTATTTATTTATTTATTTATTTATTTATTTATTGAGGTTTAACGACACCTTCGACAGCCAGGGTCACCTCGTGTCAGACAGTTTTACGGGTGGAGGAAGCCGGAGTACCCAGAGGGAACCACCGAACAGTGGCGAGCAGCTCTCAGACTCCCCTATGGGGCACGTGACAACCGTTACTTATTCCCAGGTCCTTATTCGATATTCGTTATCAACCGATTTTATCGGTTGATAACAAATGTCGAATAAGAAACTGGGAATAAAAAACGGTTGTCACGTGACCCGTTGGAGATGCGAAATTCGATATTATATACTACTCAAAGTTTGCTAAGCACCACATATTTGACACATCATTGTGAAATTTGCTTGTGACATATTTGCGATATATTTGGTGGATATGATTGAGGAATGTATTGAGGTGGTCCCCAGTGTTTACATTAGCTCTCTTGACAGGCAGACTTTTCGTGACAGTCATGGAAAGCATGTACCCCTTGATTTTCATGATGTTTCCGTGTACTGTCTACATGTACATGACATGTGTAGGGTATTCAATCTTCATTTTAACACAAACCCTTGTGATTTAATGATTGAATATGGCGAATGCAAATGTTAGAAGGCATTTGTCTGAAGCAGAAATGTGGCGGGCTGTTGAGATGGTGGAGCAAGGGGCTACGCATCGTTAGGTTGGTGAACCCCTTGTTGTGCACCATACGCTGATCACCAGAGCCTGAGCAAGATTTCAGCACTATGACACGCCAGTAAGACGGCATGGTGGTGGCAGAGACATGGCAACATCTGCAGCTGAAGACCGGTTTTTGATCATTCAGTGTAAGGTTGCACGAAGGTGGTCTCCAATCGAGAAGACCATGGATTCGCATTCCGCTGTCCCAGAATCACCGCCAGACACGATATGAATGGGCCAGGGACCATGTTGGATGTACCAGCATCAGTTGGGATTGACGTACAGAGCTTTGTGTCCTTGACCGTGGTGCATTGACTGCACATCGGTATATTGATGAGATCCTGGGTGCCCACGTCAGATTGTATGCAGGTGCAGGGGGTGATAGATTCATTTTATTGGACAATAATGCCCGTCCCCATATTGCCCGTGCTGTCGGGGAGTACCAACAGGGGGAGGGGATTGAGCGTATGGACTGGCCAGCAAGATCCACTGACCTCAATGCAATCGAACATGTCTGGAATGAGTTGCAGCTTGTAGTTTCAGCCCGTCCAGTCAAGCCAAGAAGTGTCCAGGAGTTTGGTGCCATGATGGTCCATGAATGGAACAACATCCCACAAAGGACCACCAGGAACATGGTTGGGAGCATGAGGAGGCGTTGTCAAGCTGTAATTAACGGTAATGGGGTCTCATACTCGATACTGAACCCATACCAGTTCGCTTCGTCAACTTTTTGGCAAACTTGAAAACTTTCCTCTTTTAACAATAATATCCATTTTCCATGGTTATCGTATTCAAAAGCTAAAAAATAATGTCAAACACAAACAAAATCTTAATTTCTGTACCTAAATCATTAAAGATATAATTAAATAAAAAATATATACACTTTTCATAACAATATTTCAACTAAAACGTAAAACAGGTAGTTGAATATACTTGGTGTTTAGCAAACTTTGAGTAGTGAACTATCACACTTGCATCATTAAAATGAAAAATGAAAAAAAAAACAATTTCTCCAAATTATTTCATTCAAAGATGATGAGTCTTGGAAAAGAATGAGTTATGGGTTAATGGGACATTCTCGTAAAATGCCTCTACCGTCTGTTGGTGATGCGTATCTTTGATTTATTTAGTGTGGTTTAGACACACTTTCAACAACCTGGATCATCTCGTTTCATAGGTCGAGGAAGATGGAGGGTCCGGAGAGACCCATCGAACAATACCGGGTACTATCATCAGTACAAGTTAACACAATGCGCCACCGTGCTCCCATTTATTCCGTTGGAGTGAGTTGCGATTAAGTATCTTGCCTAATGACACAACGTAGATGACACGGATCAGGATCGAACTACGATCTTTCTATCTGAAGTCCCGTGTTCATATTCATATTCTAGAACTTTGAGGGTGCGAAGTCCCCTACCCAAAACTCACATAGTCAATCTTTCGATAGCGAAAGTCACCTCGTATCTGACGGTTTTACGGGCGGATGAAGCCCTGGTACCCGGAGACAAATAGCAAGCAGCGGCGAGCAACTGTCAGACTCCTCAACGTAGTAACTCCGCACAAACAGGGCATTGACTGAAGGAAAGTTGAAGACAAATGCACCACCGAGGTGCAGTATGCCTTGGTACACGACGCAAATGTGCCCACACGTGGGCAATCGGGATTAAGTGCTTTGTCAAAGGACACAACGCAGTTACCGCTGGCCTGGATCGATCTGCGAACCACTCGGTGTGAAGTCGAATACCCTTAACCCTTTACCTAACATGAAAAGCAGACGACACTTGCAAAAAAAATTCTTGAACAACTAATTTTTTTCATTTTTTGTCTCAAAAACATAGGTTATGACCCCTCATTGGAACGAGCTCGATGAGCTCGTTCCAATGAGGGGTCATAACCTATGTTTTTGAGACAAAAAATGAAAAAATAATGAAAATTAACTGACGATTTTTGAGAATAGCGCTGGCCGGTTTTGGCCGTTACGTTGGGTAAAGGGTTAAACACTTAGCCATCGTGCTTCTGGAGGTTCTGTCACAGACAGGAATTAGTGGCGGGCATAACGTTTACAGAGGGGTCGAGTCTATATAAAACTGCTGATGTGTAACAGATGATGCTTCGTATCGAAACTTTTTTTGAAGGGTTTGTGATCCTGACCCCCCCCCCCCCCCTTCCTCCCGCCCTCCGTATTACAGGGTGGTGGTGCTTCCTCTCTGTCATCTCGAAAAGACTTTGATAAATGACGCAATCTCATTGACCCTTACTGATAACTGGCAAATATTGTTGGCTTGACCGCATCTTTTTAAAAAAAATTGATAGAAATCAAACATTGTAAGACTAAATCCCCTTTTAGGAAAGCGGTCGCCCCTTCGGCTCTCCCTATGCCTACGTCACTACAGGAGATCTCATAATCTCGCACTGAATTAAAAAGGCCTGAATGCTCCTACATGGTCAAAATTCGGTTACTAATTGACGAATAAAGTTTCGAACTCACTGAACGAGAGTTATGTGTTCAGAAAATGTTAAAGTCGCTTCATCGAGAAGGGATACGTGTTTTCGAATTTTTCCATAAATATAATAAAAGCATCAACTGTCAATTTCCTTAGTTTCAGGCAAAAATCTTACTGTGCAAGACTTGTGTTGGTGTGTGTTTGTGGATTTATTCTATAAATAGATGTCTATTGTATGTAATTTGCACGAAATAAATTTCTGCTTTATTCGCTTACTGTGGTAATATTCCTCTGCATGTTCAATACTGAAAAGTTTATACATGTAGTAACTATAGTAGTAGTATGGCATGTAACCGTACGACCCAGACTTTTGCCGGTGCATCTAGTGTTAAATTCCCAAAGGAACCGAACTGTTTCCGGTGAAACTTTTTTCGGTGCAAAACTTCGACTCCATCCATCTGGATCCGGCAAGTGGTGTACGTACCTCATATATAGTATGCTATGATATGTATAGTGATATATGTACACACGGGACTATGGGTCTACAGTATGGGTATGTGAAGGAAGATTGATGGGGAAGATAAGTTTTCTTGGAATTTTTCCCCGCGAAACGGTTGACGTTGTTATTGACGTCGTGGAGTCATGGTGCGCACGCAACGTCATAGAAACGTTGACCGCTGTTGTTATCCACAGTACAATCTGATATGACGTTATTCGGACCAGGAGGCGCCGGGCTTCTCGTACTGGATTGATATCGTAGTATAGTATGGGCTCCATATACCCCTGCAGATCCCCTGTTAGCCCTTGGTACCACTAATTCACCTAATGCTTTGTACTATCTTATGAGTGGTATAGGTAGTCCGTAATGCTAAGCCAGGCAGTATTGTGGGGTGGGTGGGGATAATACATGGTCGTCTAGGGCGGTATTGCGAGGTAGTCCTTGGTAGTTCAGAATGGCAACATGGGATTACGATTTGTACTCCTGTAGGCCTACTGTTAGCCTTTTGTACTATTGATCCCCTCGAGGCGTTACACCTCCCTACAATTGGTATAGGTACAACGAAATGCTAGGCCAACAAGCACGGCCGAAGCCAGTGGGGATGCAAGAGGGACGAACACCCATATGACAGTCTCTGTCGGAAATTTTCAATGGCCGCCGAAAAAAAATTCTGACCGACAAAGCCTTGTCGTTCGGATGTCCATTTCTGATATATACTCTCAATCGTTCGACCATATTCCGTATATTGCTGAACGATCGAGAGAATCTGTCGGAAATGAATATCGACGTGACATTATATTCCTCCCCTGCATTACAGACTAGCTATAAAACACCCGATACCTCGCTCATTCTCAGAGGCACTGAAAACCACCTTATCTTAATCATGCCCTAGTGAGCTGCTAGAATAAGCCGGATATCCTAAACCAAGACCCTCTAGAATCGTTACCAGAGGCTTGTCTTTTAAAACTTTTCTCGGGGAATGTTCCCCGAAACTCCACCAATGGGACAGGGCAATGCACCTAGGTGGGGAAGATTATGGGTGGGCGTCGTCCCTTGTGGGGTGACCCCCCCCCCCTCCCATACCCATACTCCCTGTAGGCCCCTCCTCGACACTACGCACTTCGCATAAGACTTTGGCATACAGCTGTCACATCCCCTCCCCATGTCGGGTGATTTAAACGCTCCTAGCTTCGGGCCTGCCAAGCGGTGTTTTTAATTTGGGGGGGGGGGGGGTAATGCCTGGTAGTTTAGAACGTTAGTATAGTATGACGGTATATACCCCTGTAGGTTTGCTCTTAACACCTATTACTATTACCCTACCGAATGCTTTGTATTATCATATGACTGGTATTATTATTATAGAATCTGAGATCACCGCCCACGTTCAAATTATCACCTTCTATTTCCACTTTTCGAATCCCACCTGTGGCAACCGCGCTGTGTCCTTGGGCAAGACACTTCACCCCCATTGCCCACGTGGGGGCACGGTGGCGTTGTATACTAAGACATACTGCACATCGATGGTGCACTTGCCTTCAACCAATGCTAACCCTGCTTGTGTGGATTTAGTATGTTGGGGAGCTAACAGTTTCTTGCCGTTGCTCGGTGGTTCTCTCCGGGTACTCCGGCTTCCTCCACCCGTAAAACTGTCATGGTCATGATTAGCCGTTGTGCAGAAATATGTGACCTTAAACACCAATAAATAAATAAATAAATAAATAAATAAATAAATAAATAAATAAGAATTTCCACTGGTTTATTTCTCTTGTAGAGATTTCTATCAGATTCTTTTAGAATACCGTAAGTCGAGTCGGCGTCCAAGGAAACCATGTTATATATATCCATGTAAGGATTACCCAAATCTCCAAAAAACGTCGTATCTGCGATGTTCGGCGATACAGGGCTGATAATCGATTCCTTCTATCTCCGGACAACTCGGCGGTGGTGACACATAAGGACTGTAACCGTACTGAAAAGGGCGAGGATATACGGGATTGGGTGGTGTAGGATAATCTGTAAGAACGAGTCCTGATTTTTTCCAAAGGGTTTCAATTGTTTGACGATCTCTTTTCCCGTCTTTTTCTGAGTTTCTATTACGGATTTGAATAACTTCATCGCCTCGCGTTTCAATTCGGTATCTCCCATACGTCTCCTCATACCGCTGTATCGAATATTTTTATTCGATTCGAGAAATCTTTCAATCGTCTCCTCTCTCTTCTTGGGATCTTTGATTATTAAAAATGACATATTTTTTTCTTCCTTGTTTTTCTTTTTTTCAATTGAAAAAAAATTCAGTCAATTGATCTGAAGTTTGTTTTCATTTCATTATATCGGAATGTATATATATTTCTTTTAATTATTTATTAAAAATATTTGTTTTTCGGGACCACCCCGAAAGAAACGGCATTTGTTCCCTCTTCGACCTCGCCTTTGGGTCATACATCGACTCGTCCTAGCGGAAGCGTCCATATATGCCTAGACACGAGGTCTCGACTTCAATATACCATCTTGAAAACCCGCATGGTGCTAATAACCTATTTTTATCACATGGAATGGAAATACGAGAACATGCAATTATTGTTAACAGACCATTTATTCTTTGGACTCATGAATTACAAAATAAAAAATATAACTGTTACACTGGCCATTAGTGGAAAAGAGAACAAAATTTTGAACCATGCAAACTTATATAAATTAAAATTCTCTCTATTCCTATTTGATTTACAATAGTCTCATCAATCACAAACATTTTAATACCCCCGGGACACCCTTCCATTTCTCCCAACTCACACACAGAGTGTATGACTTCAAGACACTTCGGCCTCCAGGTTGAACTCGAAATTCCATTAGTCGAAACTGTGTTAGTGCTCCCCATGCCAATCACGGTGAGGGAGAAAAGTGCGTGAGTGTTCTGGTAGTTATTTAATTTAAACAATATTTTTATAGTTAAAAAATCATATTGTACTTCGAACACGAAGCAAGGGGAACAACTATATATAGGGAATCTAAATTAACAGTGCACTACATAAATGTAACAGAGACAAAAGAAAAGCGCAAACTGTAAGGATGTGATTCGACATTAAGCTTGCTGCTTTTGTGAGTTGCCTCTTGTAGTTATTTATCTTTTTACGAACTGCGCCTATACCTTTTTGTAATATGTAAAGACTTGTGATCACAACAGCGGTCATTTTACAATTGTATTTTCTAGAATTGTATTTTCTACTTATTATATAACTGACTAAAATGAATCATTAGCATTTTAAAAGATATGACAATTTGCCAACTGGCAAATTGCCACATCTTTGAAAATGCTAATGGTTCATATCAACCCATTTAAAGTCGTAACTAGAAAATACAATTCTAGAAATACAATTCTAGAAAATACAATTGTAGAAGTTTTATAGTACTGGGCCCTGGTCGCGATACTCTTATACCAGTGGGTGGAGATTTAATAAATTGAATACTGCACAATAAAGACCAAATCAATACAAACAAACGCAACCATTTATTTTGAGATTAGTGTTCTGGCATTCGACAAGTGAGGATGTGCAATCTTGTAGGGAGTAAAGCTGACAGAGAATATCAACCAGATCATGACCTAGCCGCGATCCGATCGCAATTTCCTGTTCACAGTACTATAGTGGAACAAATTTATCATGGCGGACAATTTTCGTCAACGAAGAGATCTACAGCAAAGTTATCGCCCCTTAATTTTCTAAAGTTGTCATTAAATTTAACACTAAGGGTATTGGAATTTTATATAAAAATTGAAATTTCGAAATGTTAGCGACGTTGTAGCATCGATGTGCGTATCATTTCACAAACTTCAGTTATTTTCCTTTAAAGTAGTATAAGAATACATAAGCTGGGACTTTACAATGTTTTCCCAATCAGGATTGTTTGACTATTATTATTCTGCTTATACCCATTTAAAAATAAGAAAGCGGCGACACTTTACCATCTTCTGATGCACTGCAGCTTTTTCTGTTCATCTGTTTATATATTTATTTATTGGTGTTTAAGGTCACATACTTTTGCACAAAGGCTAATCGTGACCGCAACATGGAGGTAAAGTCAAGTCCAGCTAATCGTTTATACACATGTTGCCCATTTTAGAGGACTTCCACCCCTGACATTGCTGACCGGATCCTATTTTCCAGTAAAACAGAGCTTGTTTACCACAGTAATAGAGCACTGCTTCACTTCCCGGGGTTCCCACAGGGATTTCCGTTCATCACACCAAAAGTGTGCGCATCATGATATATAATACAGACATTATACTTTCCATCAATGTAACAGTCTACGATGTAAGAGGTGCTATTTTTTTCCTGGGAAGAATGTAAACCTGCGAATTACTATAAAAACATATTACTCAAACAAAGAGCCAAAGTGGACTTACTTAGTGGGTTCCAATTAGCTTGCCACAAAAAGCCAAGTTTCCTTTTGTAACTTTTAATAAACGAAACCAGCAGACAGCTCCGAGAGTTGTCTGTTGTTTTCGTTTATTAAAAATAACAAAAAGAAACTTCAATTTACTCTTTATTAATGTCATAGCTGTCTTTCTCAACAATTACATGCTTCTTAATTGGACCTCCGTCGCCCGTCTAATAATTTCAGGGAAGGTAACTTTATCGAAAGTCGATGTTCATGACGAGATGTGTCAGGGGTGTGCATATGATGCATCCATCCCCTTGTAGTCGTTATTTAACTGGCTTCTAGTGAGGAGTGAGGGTAGCTATAAATTCCCCAAGGGGTAGCTACATTGTGTCCTTGGGTGAGGCACTTAATCCCGATTGCTCATGTGGGTGCAAGGTGGCGCTGTGTACTAAGGTGTACTGCATGCCGATGGTGCACTTGTCTTCAACCAATGCTAACCCTGCTTGTGTGGAGTTAGTATGCTGGTGAGTTCGACAGTTGCTCGCCGCTGCTTGATGATTCTCTCCGGGTGTTTCAGCTTCCTCCACCCGTAAAACTGCCCGACGCGAGGAGACCCTGACTGCCGAAAGTGTCGTTAAACCAAAAAAAATAATAAATTCACATTACTCTAACGTTACCCGCCACAATCAATTCTACTCGGATCATCAACATCATATCATTATAAGAAATTATAACGGTATGCATTCTTATTTATCAAACCTACACCTCACATACAATCATTGTTTGTGCTTGGTGACAATAAATGAGAAAAGCTATTTCCATCCAACTTTTCAACCTGCTAGCCAGCCAGCCATTCTGTTCCACTCGTCCGTCCACATCGACACGGACTTCTTCAAGCGTTGGGACGTGTGGCCGAACACATAATATTTTCATTGTACGTGTTTTGAATGGTGTTTCCTTTACCCTTTACCTAACACAACGGACAAAAACGGCCAGAAAATTAACCAGAATAAGCCTACCACAGCCCAACATATATCAGACCTTTCTCGATAAAGCTATAGAAATATGGATATCATTAGAATGATATCCATATTTGTATGGTTTTATTGAAAAATTGTGAAATTTGTTTCGAAAAATGTGAAAATTATCTTATTCTTAAAAATACCGTGTTAGGTAAAGGGTTAAATAGTATTTATTTTGTTCTTAAGCGGGTGGGTGGGGGGGGGGGGGGCGGTGGCTTATTAGGTAGAGTTACAGGCTGCAAGCCGAGAGGTCCTCAGTTCGAATCCCACCTGCGGCAACCGCTTTGTGTCCTTGGGCAAGACACCTCACCCTCATTGCCCACGTGGAGACACGGTGACGTTGTGTACCAAGGCATACTGTACGTCGATGGTGCACTTGTCTTCAACCAATGCTAACCCTGATTGTGTGGAGTTTGTATGTTGGGGAGCCTGACAGTTGCTCGCCGTTGCTCGGTGGTTCTCTCCGGGTAGTCCGGCTTCCTCCACCTGTAAAACTCTCCGACATAAGGTTACCCTGGCTGTCGAAAGTGTCGTTAAACCCCAATAAATAAATAAATTGTTCATAAGCAGTTAGGGGGTGGGTTTGTAACAAACAAAAGGCTACCTTAGTTTCCATCTGTCGTTAGGGCTGTTCGACCGTCTGACAGCCACATTGCCATCCTATTTGGAAGATACTGTGGTTAACGCAGAACGTAATAATTATTATAGAGTGAAAAGTCTCTCTGAGTTGGTCCCAATAATTCGGATCTGTATTATTTTCAGTTTAAAACACCATATAGGTAAGGTAACATGGAATTACGACAATATATTATATTTCTTGGTCGAATCCTGGTTAAGTGTTCAAATAAATTGGTCGAAAGGACTCAGCTTACCCTTCATCTAACACGCCTAGTTAAGACACGTGCAAAAATTGACAAACTCGTTCATTGAGGCGTCATAAACTATGTTTTGGAGGCAAAATATGAAGAAGATAACATTTCAATGACAAATTTTTGTGCATTGCGCTGGCCATACGTCCGTTACGTTTGGGTAAAGGGTTAATGTTTAACTTTTTACGGAACCTACAGGATGTCAAAATTTAGTATTTTAAATATTATTTTTTTCAATTAAAAAAAATCAGCAAAACCATATCATGTGGCCCCTCATTAGAACGAGCTCGTTCCAATGAGGAGTCACCTGATATGATTTTGTCGCAATATTTTGGAAAATAATATTTTTATTCCACAACTCTGTCTGTTCGTCCGCCCGTCGGGTCGTCCGGATCAATATCTCAGTAGTTAGTGTATGGAAATTCGGTATGCGCCGAGGCGAATGCAATGAATGGGGTATGCACAATGCTGTGGAGGCCCAGATCTTGTTTCTGCTGCTCAGTTTGTATACTACGCGTACGTATGCGACCGATTCGTTAGGTATGCCAAAACAAGACCCCCGTGGCTGTGTGTGCTATTTCTAAGAAACTTTGCGTTTTAGTAGCTCTCGCTTTCGTAATGTTTATGAACATTGTTTCTTTGTTGCATCTCTCTGGATCAAATTACAGTGTGTCATTTGATGCGCAGTTCTGTTGTTTTTGGAACATAAATAAAATAAGAAATAAGAAACACGACGAGCTGAATAACAACCGGCAAATGATGGGCGTTACGAATACGTTATGGATTATTTATCTATCAAAGATTTGCGTCAGAATGTCTGGGGGTTTTTAGACACTGTACTCAACAAATATACATTAGAAGAATAAAATAACAAATTATTATTGTTTTTGCAAAGTAATTTTTATGACTTTGGACGAAGAAGCATATAGAATGTGGGTAGAGCACTGGTCTCTGTACAACTAGGTTGCTGGAATGTCAGCGAAAAACGTCGCCATTCAAACTGGCCCCTACATCCCGTCATGTCAATCAACGCTGTAACTCCTCCCAAATTATGGCGTTTGATAACGTGAAACCTTTTAGGCTGTGTCTTTAACCCTTTGAACCCTAGCGCCGTTTTTGTTCGGCCAGGAACATGAAACGTCATAACGTCATTATATAGGATGGTTGTTCAGTAAATGTGAGGGGTAGACCAATCAATATTTCCAACGTGCAGCCTCAGGGCTGCACGTTGAAAATATTGATTGGTCTACTACAAAATAATGAATATGGACTCTTCTAATTGCTGCCATTGAACTGGCATGGAAGATTCCACTAGAGTTTAAAGGGTTAAGTCACAGCGTGTAACAGCTTTTACTTCATCAAACCTCATAGCGTTTACCAAGCGCGAAAACTTATAACACCGTATCAACTTTCCACTCACGGCCCTTTCTTTTTTATAATAATAAAATATGTTGTGAATATTCAATTCTCATTGCCACGAAAAAAGTTCGATTATCAGCATATGCACTTATCACAGTCATCAAAGTATGCTCTTTAAAAACTGATTGGCGTGTGCCAAGTGTGGGGAATAATTTGGGGAATTTTTTGTTCAACATTGTTTATTTATAGCAACATCCGTACATCCCAACTTTCTAAGATGGCGGTGGTGGAGACACTTTTATAAAAAATATGGCCAATGACCGTTCCAGCAATCCAGTTGTTAGAGGTCAGCGGGCTAGAAAAATTCACTAAAAGTTAATCCAGAATAGACAAGACTTAGCTGTTATTACACATTGGGCCCGACAGGATGAAGAGTTCAGTTATACTTTTCCCTCAACTTTTGATTTCAACACAAATGTGAGCCTTCCTGGAATACAAAACATAATTAATACAAATGCATATTGTATGACGTACGAACAGGATCATAAATCAGTGAATTAAGCATGATTCTAAAATAAAGAGTATGATACTCAATTAATATTGTATGATACCCAAATAATATAGTATTATACTGAATTAATTCAGTATCATACTCAAATAATTGAGTATCATACTTAATTATTTATGCAGCATTTATGAAATCATACCAAATAATATAGCATCATATCAAATTATTAGAGTATCATACTAAAAAAACAATTATGACCCTCCCGTACGTGAACCTGATTTCAGTACCATGCTATTTTATTTATGCTGCATTCATGAAATCGTGCACAATAATATAGTATGATTCTAAATTAATTCAGTATCATACTAAAATAATTAAGTATCATACACAAAAAATATAGTATGATGCTAAATTAATTGAGTATCATACTGAATTAATTCAGTATCATACACAAATAATATAGTATGATGTTAAATTAATTGAGTATCATACAGAATTAATTCAGTATCATACACAAATAATATAGTATGATGCTAAATTAATTGAGTATCATACTGAAAACCTGTCAATCAACACATTCTAACCAATCAGTGGCGCCGATACATACACGCTAGATTTTCTGGCGCCACATTTAAATAACACGATAAGCAAATGGAAGACCGATATAAAAATGAATCTGAAAGGTTTTCTTGATGGCGCTCGCGGTCTTGACTACTCAAGGACGACAACACATAACTGAAAACTGGCAAAAAGGCCTTGTGCTGCTCACAGACCGGCAGTTTATTCAAGCACTATACTTAAACCATATAAACCCTTCATCGACGGCTCAGCCGGCCAGGTAGATAAAAAATTATTATTTTGTTTTGAAAAAATTCACTCTGGAAATCCCTGTGTTCGGATTGCCAAGGCAATCTTGCCATCTCCGGGGTTGATGCCGAACCTCATCAATACAATGAAACTGAAACAAAAACAAAATATTAGAAACAAATAATGACACATGGACAAATGTTGGTGAAGTTTTGCTCTACGCCAAGCCTCCCCCCCCTCCCTCCAGGCACACCCCTAAACTGTCGTATCCAACTGTACTCCTTAAAAATGTGATGTTGCACGAGAGCAGCGGAACGCCAGAATGATTTTCTTCCCTTCGACGACCCAATTATCATCAACCAAACAACTCCCAATGCTCCTATAACCCGCCCGCCATGCATATCTTGCATCCTTAGCACACCAATTAAAACCCATACCACCTAACCCGTTAACGTGCGAAGGACTGAGCCATCAAGACAAATATTGTCCGCTACACTTTCAGTGCCACGGAAAAATTTGAGTATCTTGTCTACGGTAACCCGTACTTTACAGTCCTCGATCAACGAAGCATCTGTTTCAACAGCAAGTATGAGACTGGAAGCTTTAGAAAGAAATGTGAACAGAATGGTTGCGAGGTTCCCGGAATGTTCAGCCCTGTTACCAGTATTAACAGAGACTGTGCAGATTGTTGAAGAAATGAAAAGGTAAGAAAAATCTTCGAAAACACCACGTTTTGGAAAATTGAAACGATCTCGTCGATCAAAATAAGGCAAGACGCGACACCTTGAAGGGGGTGGTGGGGGGGGGGGGGAGTGGGTGGTTGGTGGTGTAATATGTACACTGTTTGAAACAAGGCAATGGGCAAGAACATGGATGTTACGACGGGGGTGGGGGGGGGGGGGGGGGGTCTCACGCCCCGCCACACAAAATCCGGACACAAGGTTTGAACGGTTAGAAGTTCCCGCGGGACATGCCAAATTGCTGAAACTTCACCCTGCAAAGTGAGTAGCTGTCATAGTAATTAGTGTCAAACACTCGTTTTAATTTTTCTTCTTCCAGTAAAAATTTAACCTGAAAAAGTTTCCTGAAAATTTCGTGCGGTTGAAATTTTGCAACACTTAGAACACTTGAAATATCAGTCGAAAAATTATATCCCAAAGATTGGGGTTGGGTGCGCTTAACGCAAATTCATCTCCAATCGGTTGGAAATTTTGTCTGGCCCGGGTTGTGGGGGGCGGGGGGGGGGGGGGTGCTGTTTAAAAGTTTGAAGATGACAATATTCTCCACCGAAGACCAACTAAACACCCTGTAGCCACACCCAGACGTCAACGATGGGTTATTTATTTATTTATTTATTTATTTGTTTATTTATTTATTTATTTATTTATTTATTTATTTATTTATTTATTTACTTATTTATTTATTTATTTATTTGTTTATTTATTTATTGGTGTTTAAGGTAAAATATTTCAGCACAATGGCTAATCGTGACCATGACAGTTTTACGGCTGGAAGAGATTGACGGAGAAAACCACCGATCAACGACAAGTAACTGTCAGCTCTCAAGCAATCAAACTCCACACAAGCAGGATTGGCATTGGTTGAAGACAGATGCACCATCGACGTGCAGTACGCCTTAGTACACAACGCCACCGTGCTCCCAAGTGGATAGTGGGGGTGAAATGTTTTGCCCAAGGACACAACGCGGCTGCGGCAGGGCGCAGGTGGGATTCCAATAAAGGATCCCTCGTCTCGCAGACTTCCCCCTCTACCTACTGAGCCACCGCGTCCCCTGATACACTTGTTAAATTAACAATGCATTTGCTGAAAAACAAAACACCGAGGTGTGCAAACAATTCAACTCAGGAATTCTTTTCGAAATCAAAATTAGTAATTTTGAGTGGATTGGTGGTACTCGTAGAGGTGGAAGCCTGACTCTCGTGCCATCGCAACTACACGCATAACTGCACACACATGCATATACTTCACTATCTTTGACGTACCCATTAACTTACAGACATCTCCTTACACATACACCCCCTATCCACACACGTGTTCACCCCCCCCCCCCCCACACACACACACCCCATCCTCCGCCACACATGCACACTTACATTCTAACGTAGATTTTCTTAAGTTACAATGCAAAACTGCCTCGAACCGATGTGGTATGGTAATAGTAATTCGGAGGTTACGAGTGACGCTTGGTGACGAAAATTTATTCATTGCAGAGATTGGACTGTTTTATATTTTGTGAGTTGTGTATTATAAGTAATAATTTTTATACAAAACATGTGTACAAACTTGAAATTTATTTATTTATTGGGATAACGTCACCTATTGTCGGACAGTTTTACGGGTGTAGGAAGCCGGAGTTCCTGGAGAGAACCACCGAACAACGGCGAGCAACTGTCGAACTCCCGTTGGTGCTAAGTCCGCACAGGCAGGGTTAGCACTGGTTGAAGACAAATGCGCCATCGACGTGCAGTGGGCCTTAGCACACAGCGCCGCCGATTCCTCATGGGGTTAACTGCCGTGCCCAAGGACACAACGTTGTTACCTCTGGCGGGATCGAATCGTAAACCTGTCGGTTTGAAGTTCATTGCGGTCACCACTGAACCACTGCGCTCCCGTCCAAACTTCAATGGAGCTGAAATGTCCACTCCATCCAATGTAATATGAATGTATACAGTAAAATTTCATGATATAGTATACTGTTATATGATTTTGAACCGACAAATTAGGCTGTATACAAAGATGGTAACGGTAATGTTGATAGCTCTCCTTGGGAAACCCGGTAAGCGAAGTAGTGCTTGGTATCTGTGGTTAATCAACAAATGGGGTTTAAGTCAACATAAATAGGTGACGGGAGTAGTATGTAATGTGGTTTTGGGGCCTAGTTGGCAGGACCCGTTGCAGGACCCCGGAAGTGACGTCATGTCACGTGGCCTAGTGGCGCCATGTTGTGTTGTCATGGTAACCCGCGTGGGCGGCCATGTTGTGATGTCATCCCCATAGTGATACGTGTTGTTAATGCGCATGGTTTCTATGGTAGCACGTGGTTGCTATGTTACCCACTTTTTCTGCAATAGGACGGGGTATGTTCGGAGTGTATGTTCGATTGAATCGGAGTATTTTCTGGAACGACTTCCCTGGATAATTACCACAAACAACCCGACAAGTTTTACTATTTCGAATTCTTCCAGAATTCTCTGCTTCTATCTATATGTGCAATAGTTATCGTTTATCTGGCCATGTTCCTTTATTCTAGAGTATACTCCAGTAGCGTAGAAGAGCCTACCTGTTGGAACAGCTTTGCTTATTGTTACTATATTTAGCTATTTCTGGTCTATTTTTGTTAGTTCCGACCCTATTCTAAGTACTCTTGTTGTTTCATTTATCTAGAACATTTATAACCAATCAGATTTCTTGATGTCCCATAACCTGTACTTAATCGTATAGAGTTATCTCCCCTTATACAACGAAGTTGTATCCGATTCTCATCACATTTATATCCAATGGCAATATCCCCGGGAACCCCACATTTCGGCACCCCTTTTTTTGAAAAACATATGACCTTCGGCACCCCTTTGTTGTCATATGTGCTTATGTGAAAAAGCACAAGGTGATACAATGTGCCCTAGCACAAAGGCACATGCTTTATGTGCCGATATGTGCTTATGTGAAAAGGCACAATGTGCCCTAGCACAATGGCACATACGGGTATTTGAGGATACCTATGGCCCGTGCATTATTTGAGGATACCTATCGAGGATACCTATCGAGGATACCTTTTATAGGATACTTATCTGAGGATACTATTACCTGTACCACAAGACATACCTATTCCAAATATCTCTCATAAGCCATCGAACAGTTATTGAAAAGTCATTGCTCGAATGACTCGAACCCCATCGAGCAATGTGGCCCTTGGTACTACTGATCCACCAGGTGCTTTATATTATTGAGCGGTATTCTGGGGTGGAGTCAATGCCTGGTAATACAGAACGGCAGCAGAGTATGGTTGGTATATTCCCCTGTAGGTCCCATCCTGACCACCTACCAAATGCTTTGTATCATCCTGTTATTGGTAAGGTGGTACGTAATACCCTATTCCGAGTACTTTTGTTGTTTCATTTATCTAGATTACCCAATCACTTCACTTTCCTGACACTAACTAACCAATTAGATTGCTTGATTTCCCATAACCTATACTTAATCGTACAGAGTTATCTCCTTTCTGTATAACAAAAACCTATATCAATGGCAAAATCCCCGGCACCCCCAATTTCGGCACCCCTTTTTTGAAAAACATATGGCCTTCGGCACCCCTTTTTTCTGAAATGAGGATAAGAGTCGTAGTAAATTAGACCTCATTGAGGGATTGTTAATACGATTCTTATTCTCATTTCAGAAAAAAGGGGTGCCGAAGGCCATATGTTTTTCAAAAAAGGGGTGACCAAACTGGGATGCCTTCTGGAGAAACCCTTTTTTGTCAAATGAGGATAAGAGTCGTAGTAAGTTAGACCTCATTGGGGATTTTTAATACGACTCTTATCCTCATTTCAGAAAAAAGGGATTCCCCAGAAGGCACTCCAATTTCGGCACCCCTTTTTTGAAAAGCATATGGCCTTCGGCACCCCCTTTTTCTGAAATGAGGATAAGAGTCGTATTAAAAATTCCTCATTGAGCATTTGGTAGGTTAATACTATCAACGGTTAGGATGGGACCTATAGGGGAATATACCAACCATACTCTGCTGCCGTTCTGTATTACCAGGCATTGACCCCACCCCAGAATACCGCTCAATAATATGAAGCACCTGGTGAATCAGTGGTACCAAGGGCCACATTGCTCGATGGGATTCGAGTCATTCGAGCAATGACTTTCAATAACTGTTCGATGGCTTATAAGGGATATTTGGGATAGGTATGTCTTGTGGTACAGGTAATAGTATCCTCAGATAAGTATCATATAAAAGGTATCCTCGATAGGTATCCTCAAATAATACAATGCCGGGCCATAGGTATCCTCAAATACCCGTATGTGCCTTTGTGCTAGTGCACATTGTGCCTTTTCACATAAGCACATATCGACACATAAAGCATGTGCCTTTGTGCTAGGGCACATTGTGTCACATTATGCTTTTTCACATAAGCACATATAACAAAAAAAGGGTGCCGATGGTCGTATGTTTTTCCAAAAAAGGGGGTGCCGAAATTTGGGGTGCCCGGGGTTATTGCCGTTGGATGTAGATGTGATGAGAATCGGATACAACATCGTTGTATAAGGGGTGATAACTCTATACGATTAAGTTCAGGTTACGGGAAATCAAGCAATCAGATTGGTTATAAATGTTCTAGATAAATGAAACAGCAAGAGTACTTAGAATAGGGTCAGAACTAACAAAAATAGACCAACGACTTAGCACCAACGGGAGTTCGACAGTTGCTCGCCTTTGTTCGGTGGTTCTCTCTAGGAACTCCGGCTTCCTACACCCGTAAAACTGTCCGACAAAAGATGACGTTATCCCAATAAATAAATAAATTTCAAGTTTGCACACATGTTTTGTATAACAATTTACCACCAGAGCTTCATCGACCCTTCGAACACAAGATACAGTTATTACTTAATACACAACTCACAAAATATAAAACAGTCCAATCTCTGCAATGAATAAATTTTCGTCACCAAGCGTCACTCGTAACCTCCGAATTACTATTACCATACCACATCGGTTCGAGGCAGTTTCGCATTGTAAACTAAGAAAATCTACGTTAGAATGTAAGTGTGCATGTGTGGCGGAGGATGGGGTGTGTGTGTGTGGGGGGGGGGGGGTGTTGAACACGTGTGTGGATAGGGGGTGTATGTGTATGTATGTGTAAGGAGATATCTGTAAGTTAATGGGTACGTCAAAGATAGTGAAGTATATGCATGTGTGTGCAGTTATGCGTGTAGTTGCGATGGTACGAGAGTCAGGCTTCCACCTCTACGAGTACCACCAATCCACTCAAAATTACTAATTTTGATTTCGAAAAGAATTCCTGAGTTGAATTGTTTGCACACCTCGGTGTTTTGTTTTTCAGCAAATGCACTGTTAATTTAACAAGTGTATGAGGGACGCGGTGGCTCAGTAGGTAGAGGGAGAAGTCTGCGAGACGAGGTATCCTTGATTGGAATCCCACTTGCGCCCTGCCGCAGCCGCGTTGTGTCCTTGGGCAAAACATTTCACCCCCACTATCCACATGGGAGCACGGTGGTGTTGTGTACTAAGGCGTACTGCACGTCGATGGTGCATCTGTCTTCAACCAATGCCAATCCTGCTTGTGTGGAGTTTGATTGCTTGAGAGCTGACAGTTACTTGTCGTTGATCGGTGGTTCTCTCCGTCAATCTCTTCCAGCCGTAAAACTGTCATGGTAACGATTAGCCATTGTGCAGAAATATTTTACCTTAAACACCAATAAATAAATAAACAAATAAATAAATAAATAAATAAATAAATAAATAAATAAATAAACCATCGTTGAATCTTCGTCTGGGTGTGGCTACAGGGTGTTTAGTGGGTCTTCGGTGGAGAATATTGTTATCTTCAAACTTTTAAACAGCACCCCCACAACCCCCCCCCCCCCCCACCCCTCTCAACCCGGGCCAGACAAAATTTCCAACCGATTGGAGATGAATTTGCGTTAAGCGCACCCAACCCCAATCTTTGGGATATAATTTTTCGACTGATATTTCAAGTGTTCTAAGTGTTGCAAAATTTCAACCGCACGAAATTTTCAGGAAACTTTTTCAGGCTAAATTTTTACTGGAAGAAGGAAAATTAAAACGAGTGTTTGACACTAATTACTATGACAGCTACTCACTTTGCAGGGTGAAGTTTCAGCAATTTGGCATGTCCCGCGGGAACTTCTAACCGTTCAAAACCTGTGTCGGGATTTTGTGTGGCGGGGCGTGAGATCCCCCCCCCCCCCCCGTCGTAACATCCATGTTGTTGCCCTTTGCCTTGTTTCAAACAGTGTATATATTACACCACCACCCCCTTCAAGGTGTCGCGTCTTGCCTTATTTTGATCGACGAGATCGTTTCAATTTTCCAAAACGCGGTGTTTTCGAAGATTTATTGTTACCTTTTCATTTCTTCAACAATCTGCACAGCCTCTGTTAATACTGGTAACAGGGCTGGACATTCCGGGAACCTCGCAACCATTCTGTTCACATTTCTTTCTAAAGCTTCCAGTCTCATACTTGCTGTTGAAACAGATGCTTCGTTGATCGAGGACTGTAAAGTGCGGGTTACCGTAGACACGATACCGCGAGCACCTTCAAGAAACGAAAGGAAATGATTTCGCGCGCCGAAGGCGCGCAGGGACGGTACGCGCGACAAGCCCCTTTCGACCCTCGGTAGCTGTATGTGATGGTTGTCACATGTCTAGGCGTGTCGAAGGAGGAAAAGGATCCGGTACTCAGCAAGTGTCTCCAGTTGTTGGTAGGCGGTCTCGCTGGCTGATGTCGGTTGGACTCTCGGGTGAGGACCAGTGTGGGAGGTTGGGTCCTCTCACAAAGGTACTACCTCTCCCCGAGGGTGCAGTCGATCTGGATTTTCGGGCAAGTATAGTCTGCCGCTTCGAGGATGATAATGAGTGATGGCCATCATTGGCAAGTATAATCTGCCTCAGGCTGTCTCTGTTATAGTTGGACTCTTTGAAGGAAAACAACAACGACCCCTTTCGGGGACCACCAAGAAGACCCGAACTTCCCTGGTTCGGGGGCAGGCCTGCATTGTAATCCTATTGGGTTGGGACAAAAAGATGCGCAATGCGCTTACAAAAAGGGGCAGAGGCGGGACGCAGGACCAACGCTCGCCTCCCTTAAAGTGGTTGACCACTTTTAGGGATGGAACGGAGGATGTTCTGGAACCGTGGGGTGACTGTTTCCATAACGGTTAGTCTGTCTGTAGCGTTTATTGGGGTGCTGGTCCAAAAAACATCTTCTGTGTACCTGCTTAAAAGAAGAAAGTAGAATTAGTTTTCATTAGAATATGTAAACTGTAAAGATAAAAGTAGCACCTCTTTGGTTGCGTGTCCTTGTGGTGTCTGCTGTGTGTGTGTGGAGAGTATGGAATGCACGAATTTTTACATTCGTAAGGGCAGTAACATACTCTCGTGTGGTATTGTGCTGTGTGTGTGCTTGTCGCTAAGGGGGAGAGTATGAAATGCACGAATTTTTACATTCGTAAGGGCAGTAACATCCTCTCGTGCTTGGGACCCCAATCGTTCCCTATTTATTGTTTAGTTTTAAGGTGCCGAGTATCGCCGGCGTTTTAAGTGGGCTGAACTTCCTGGTTTGCAGCGGGACGGTAACAGGTCTAGCACACTAGACCACACCCGAGGGTGTTTCTTTCCTGTTGTGTCCTTCGCTGGAAGTGGTCTTATTTATTTAATTTAATTTAGGGGTATTCGGGGGCGTCGGGGATCGCAGTTAACCTTGTCATTCCTAGTTTTTATTCGAGCGGTCTTAGTTATGGTTACAATTTTTGGGCTTTTGTCGGCTTTCGCAGATTACTCCCAGTTCGGAGATTAGTTCGCTGTCGGTTAACCGATCATGATTTTTCGCGGCCAGGGTGGCTAGACGGTCTTTAATGGTGGGGATATCGGCCCTGTCGTGGAGTGTTTTGATGGGTGTGTCCCATGGGGCGCGGAGGGCAACTCTAAGCGCGTGATTTTGGACCCTTTGGAGTTTTCCCATATTAGTTTGGTTGAGGCCAGTTAGTATTATTGCACCGTATTCGAGTACTGGGCGCACAAAGGATTTGTATAGTTTGAGTAGGGTGGACTGTTTGGCCCCCCATGAAGTTCCCTTGAGCATTTTCATTAAGTTAATTCGTTTGGTAGCTTTTCTCGCCATGTCGTCGGTATGTTTGTTGAAGGACAGTTTCTGATCAATAGTGATGCCCAGGAATTTCGCTTCTTTGCATTCTGGGAGGGTGTTATCCATAAGTTTTAGGTCAAAATCCCGTTTAGTTTTCTTGCGAGTGAAGGTGATTCGTTGGGCTTTATTGGCATTTAGCTTAATTCTCCATTTGGCACACCATTCTTCAAGCTCGTCGAGAGCGCGTTGCAGGGGTTTTTGGAGCAGATTGGCCGTATTGTTAGAGTCCCAGAGACCATTATCATCCGCGAATTGGGAAACTTGAACGCGGTCATCGGAGAAGCTAAGGTCATTTACGAAAAAGATGTATAGGAGGGGGCTTAGGACGGATCCTTGGGGGTGCCTGCTTCGAGGGGGACACTGTCAGACATTTCCTTGTTCACTCGGACTTTAATTTCGCGATCATTTAAGAAAGAGGATAGTAATCTAATCAGTTTCACGGGGAGTCTCATTTTTGATTATTTGTAGCGCATTCCATTATGCCAAACAGAGTCGAATGCTTTTTCGACGTCTAGCAGGACTGCCGCGCCTATTTGCTGATTTTTGATAGCGGTTTTCATTTGGGTGACCAGTCGGTAGACATGTTCTATGCCTTCTTTACGGTTTCTGTAGGCTCTTTGCCATTTGTTGAAGAAGTCGATGTCTTCAAGGTGCCCCCTGAACCGATTGGTAAGAATTCTTTCGAAAATCTTACCAATGCAGGTGAGCAGGCTGATTGGGCGGTAGCTGGCTGGATCGGAGGGATCCTTGTCGGGTTTTGGTATCATGACACCGATGGCTTTTTTCCAGCATCTGGGAAAGTAGCCATGGGTGAGGCATGAGTTGAATAGTTTGTTTAGTCTTTCGATTAGGGAGTTTGGGCTTTGCTTCAAGAAAACCTTCCAGATTCATTTTTATATCGGTCTTCCATTTGCTTATCGTGTTATTCAAATGTGGCGCCAGAAAATCTAGCGTGTATGTATCGGCGCCACTGATTGGCTAGAATGTGTTGATTGACAGGTTTTCAGTATGATACTCAATTAATTTAGCATCATACTATATTATTTGTGTATGATACTGAATTAATTCTGTATGATACTCAATTAATTTAGCATCATACTATATTATTTGTGTATGATACTTAATTTTTTTAGTATGATACGCAATTAATTTAGAATCATACTATATTATTTGTGTATGATACTTAATTATTTTAGTATGATACTCAATTAGTTTAGAATCATACTATATTATTTGTGTATGGTACTTAATTATTTTAGTATGATACTCAATTAATTTAGAATCATACTATATTATTGTGCACGATTTCATGAATGCAGCATAAATAAAATAGCATGATACTTAAATCAGGTTCACGAACGGGAGGGTCATAATTGTTTTTTAGTATGATACTCTAATAATTTGGTATAATGCTATATTATTTGGTATGATTTCATAAATGCTGCATAAATAATTAAGTATGATACTCAATTATTTGAGTATGATACTGAATTAATTCAGTATAATACTATATTATTTGGGTATCATACAATATTAATTGAGTATCATACTCTTTATTTTAGCATCATGCTTAATTCACTGATTTATGATCCTGTTCGTACGTCATAATATTGTAACAAATGCATATTGTAACATAAATCACAGATTATAATTTTGACGCAACGAATTTTTGCGTCAAAATTATATTCGGCGATTGTATATTTCAGCTTGAACAGTGCACAACTCAAAATTTGCATGATATTTAAAAGGAAAGCGTTCTAAATATTTTTTCGCAAATTTGAGATATCGCTTTTGGTGAGAATATTATGGATGTGATTACGAACCAGCTGTGTCCAAGTATTTCTTCAGAGAGTCCTTGCGCTTGTTGGATTTAGACTTTCTTGTCACCACATTAAAAGTGCTTGTCACCACATTTCAAAGAAAACCAGTAATGAATTTTTCCCAAAATTTAATGTACAGCTTTTTGGTGATAATATTGTGAATGTGATTGCGAACCAGCAGTGTTCAGCTATTTCTGTTGGAATTAGAGTTTATTCTCATCACATTTTAGAGAAAACCTTAACCCTTTGATCCCTAGTGGTATCTGTCAAGGCAGTTCAATGGCAACAATTAGAAGAGTCCATATTCATTATTTGGGGTAGACCAATCAATATTTTCAACGTGCAGCCTCGGGGCTGCACGTTGAAAATATTCATTGGTCTACCCCACACATTTAGTTAACAGCCATCCTATATAATGACGTTATGGCGTATCATGTTCCTGGCGGGAAAGGCGACCGCTAGGGTTCAAAGGGTTAACGGTTTCTTTTCCCCAAATTTAATCTATAGTTTTATGTGATAATATCATAAATAGGATTTCGAACCAGTTGTGTCTAATTATTTCTTTGCGAGTTATTGCCTCTGTTTAGCGCTCAGTGGCAGTGGATTGACCTTCCTATGGCTTTGCACTTGTTTTCTAGCGTTTTGGAGTTCAGATTTTCTTGTTCCGATCTATTAAGCTTCAGTAATAATTAGCAGATTATAAAAATAAAACGACTTAACAAATATACAAAAATATCGTCCTCGCCTGCTTGAATTAGTTTCAGTACCAATTCTGTTGTTCACTGCAACCCGTTGTTACAGAGCACCTAATGCATTATTTATTTATTTACTTAAGTTTAACGACACTTTCGACAACCAGGGTCACCTCGTGTTAGACAGTTTTACGGGTGGAGGAAGCCGGAGTATCCAGAGAGAACCACCGAGCAACGGCGAGCAACTGTAGGCTCCCCAACATAACTCCACACAAGCAGGGTTAGCACTAATTGAAGTGCACCATCGACGTGCAGTAGGCCTACGCCTAAGTACACACCGCCACAGTGCCCCCACGTGGGCAATGGGCTGAAGTGTCTTGCCCAAGGACAAAATGCGGTTGCCGCAGGTTGGATTCGAACCGAGGACCTCTCGGGTTCCAGTCTGCACCTCTGCCTACTGAGCCACCGCGCCCGCTCCTAATGCATTGGATGCCTTAAAGGTATTTAGACATTAAATGCGATGTTAACGTTTCGATAAAATGACAAATATCAAATGTTCATCCTATTTTGTAATTTCACATGTTACAATTCTTCTAATGTGAGGCCTGTACAACAAATACACGCTAAAAACTAAAGTGTTAAAAACTACACTTAAAGTGCTGTATTTAACACTTACTAAGTGCTGAACTAGCACTTTGTTCAAGTGTAGATATCTCAGAACTGGATAGGTGTTACAATAATACCACTTGACAAGTGAAATGTCGCGACACTTAAAAGGAAACAACGCAGATGACGCGGATCAGGCTCGAAGTCTCGAGCCTGATCCGCGTCATCTGCGTTGTGTCCTTTTGATTTTGTACCCACCAACCGCAAATCAAATTATGGACGATTCTGGAAGAACCACCAATGCTAGACACATGGGAAGTGCCATTCATTCAAGTTTCAGAGGTCTGACGATTGTAATGTCTAAGTGCTTAAAGCATTGCACTTTGAGTATTAAAATCATCCTCTAACAGTTAGAATGGGTTTAACACCTTGAAACTGTCAGTTTTAACACTTTAGTTTTTAGTGTGTACAAAGTAGTACAGTGATATATTAGACCAATGTGCAGAATGGAATACAAAATGAATGAATATAATTTTGAAGCAACGAATTGTTGCGTCAAAAATATATTCACTGATTTACATTCTTTATCTGACATTAGACAAAGTTCACGTGGTTACAGGCCTGGCATTCTGAAAAATTCAGGAGGGCAAAAATCGCTCTCCTCAGTCAGCTTAGGAGAGCAACTAGCTTTACACAGCATTTTAAGTATCCAGTTGAACGAACTCATTGAAACTGAAACCAACAGACTATTACATCAGTGATTTTATTAACTTTACTAAGGCAAAGCGAAATCTCTTAGACATCTAGATGTCTCACTCAACAACCGAACACACACTTGACAAGACCTGTGTGTGTACCCAGACCTGTTGTCCAAGAAAGTCATACGCCTACCACTACCACCTTCAACCCCCCCCCCCCCCCAAGGAGGGTTGAAGGTGGTAGTGGTAGGCGTATGACTTTCTTGGACAACAGGTCTGCTTGAATCTACAGTCACATCCTGGTGCAAGTGCTACAAGTGACAGGATAGTAGTAATGGTAGTATTATAGTGTCAATATTCCTTGAATAATTACCCCTCAAACTGGGATGTCAGTTGGTGAACTTGAAACTGACAGAAAAAAAAATATTGCTGTGACCCATTTTGCTTCAAATGATTGCAGCTGTGTTTGGGTATGGTTGCAGCCATTACCTTTTACCACTAAACCACTTTCAAAATGAAATTACGTGATGTTATGTGACTTCGAAGTTAAATTACATTTTTGCTTTACAACAAAAATTTAATGTGAGCATAATACATGTAATCTCAAACATCCCAGACCAAAATATTTAGGAGGGCAATTTTTCGCTCTCCTTAATTCTTTCAGGAGGGCAGTAATGAGAGCTAAAAAATCGCTCTCCTGAAATTGCCAAGCCTGTGGTTATTGTCTTTATTCTAGCGCAAGCAAAAATCAGAGTCAAAACAGTATGCAGAATTAGAGAAAAGGCGTATATGCATTACATAACACTCGGAACACCGGCGTCATGTCTTGTGTGTATAGGCATTTCCATTTGGTCTGTATGTTTTAGCTTTATCTGAAAAATAATCTCTTCAATTCCTGGCTTCCTGGCTCAAGTGTGTCGGGAACCCCCATATATGCGGAAGGCATATCCGAAGGCCGGGGTTCGTTATTGATGGGAGTCCCGGGGGGGGGGGGGTGCTTTTCTTGGGAAATTATTTTTTAAAAATCAATGCACTGAGATCGAATCTAAGAGGGTTTTTTTACCATTAAATAAACTGTATGCTTGCATTCACCCTGCTCACATTTTTCATTTAGTATGTAGGTAGTGTTTTTTTATATAATAAAATTAGTGAATATCCGAAGCTTCTTCTTCCCTCAGTTGTTTTGCCGTTTCATCTCATTTTTGGTGCCCCCTGGACTCCCAATAGGTGAGCCGCCTCTGGGTATCAGTATGGAGGGGGACCGAAATCTCGGGGGCGGTATTTTTTATGTCGCCGGTATATCTAAATCTTAACTTGGGGGGGGGGGGGGGGGGGGCGTGGTGTTCCTCTCGCGTTGATGTGACCGGGGTGGGAGATATTCAGCCCAAACAGAGTCAATTCGTAATCAAGTTAATTGTAATCGAGTCAATTAGTACCCAAAATTAGTGCAGGGCGGAGCCGATACTCAATCAATTTTATTATATATAATCGGTAAAATAATTCTAGCCATGGTGTGTGTAAATTCTGTGCCTAAAATTATTTATTTTTTTGTTTAACCCCTATCTTTGCCAAGATGGCCGATTCGTGTCCGTTCTCTGTCTGTTTCAACGTCTCTGTCCATCCCGTTGTCTCTCTCGGAGAGAGAGAGAGAGAGAGAGAGAGAGAGAGAGAGAGAGAGAGACAGACAGACAGACAGAGACAGACAGACAGATGATTCCAAACAAATCAAAGTTCTTCCGCCTGTAAACAACAAAAGAAGCAATATAACCTATACATTCATGAACGAGAAAGAGAGAGAGAAGTCAGAGAGACAGAAACAGACAAAGGCAGTTCGAATCGACCACGGTGACAGAGACAGGGTTAAATTTGTATATAACAGAGAGCATTTATTGCATTTGTTGTCTTCGCCATTGATTGTAACTGAATGGTCTATTGACTGCTGTTCAATGTTGGAATTTGATTCACTTTTTTTTAAAAAAAGCTATGAAAGACTGCAGTTTTATTCGTGGTGTTTATTTCATAATCTGCTTGTGGTATTCAGTCATTCGTTTTTGGATGTCGCATCATGATTAGCGTCCCCTTCCCACCACCACCACCACAGACTCGATACAAACACCCATCGTGATCCCATATCACAGACCCATTTTTTTTTTTTTTTTTTTAATCTAGTTTTTATTGTTTTAGGGGAGAAGAAATGGTGTTTAGCTATCAAGAGTTTCTTGACCGAAAACAATTGTTCAGCTGCAATACTGATCCAATTATAGGCTGATGGATGACTCCTAGCTTTCGAAACCAAAACGCACTTTACAGCCTGCACATTGGTAGATTTTTCTCCTCTCCATTTTGTAACTGATATGAACAGATAAAGTGCTACTCCAAAACTCTCATTGGCTGGGTTCTTCTCCAAAAACTAAACGTTATGGAATTCCTTTCTGACTATTTATTGTCATGACAGAAAAATTATTCAGCTATGCACAACTATAACACATCAATATTTGAGAGAATGTTGAAAAGTAAACACAGAATCAAGCGCGCAAGAAGACAACAACAAAATTAGTTGCCTGATGGGAAATGTGAGAAAGGAAGACTCATGAAACGATTACGCACGACCCGATTGCGACTTGACCTGGGAGTGCTTGATCTGTTCCATTGTTTCCTACTACAATCTGATATAAATACCACGGTGCATGAAAAAGTATACATTAACCCTTTACCTAACGAACTGACCACATCCGCCTGCGTAATTTACAAAGTGGGGAGTTGAAAAAACCCAGTATTTAAAAGAAATTCCAACCAAAACCATATCGTACGACCCCTTACTGGAACGAGCGTTCCAATGCGGGGTTCATATGATATGTGTTTCTTGAAATTTGTTGATTTTTTTTTTAATAGAAATATTAATATATGTGTATATTTATTTATGTGTATGTATTTGTAAATATATATGGTAAACTGTAAATGAATGTAGGCCTGTACATTTTCCAACCAAAATGGCATATAATTCATGATTTACGGGGTTTTTCAGTACAATATTTCATTATACGCCTATTTCTTTTTCTCCAGTTCTATAGTTCCATGTTAACAAATCCGTATAGAACATGTGTTCCATACGGATTTTCATTGACGGACAATTTTTCCGCCTGATGTCATGGGTCCATTAAAAGAACTGAACTCCGCCAATTTTCTTAATCGATCACTCGAAACATCGCATTTTAATTGGCCCAGATCAATTCGGAAGCTGTGGTGATCGCCAATAAATCGAATGCCAAGTGGAAAAACAACAAAGAGTTTTAACCCTTTACCCAACGAATCGTCCGCATCCGCCCACGTAATATTCAAATTCAGCAGTTGGAAAATTTGAAAAAATGATATTTAAAATGATAAATTTTGATATTGTCTGCGTTGGGTAAATGATTAAAGTATGAACTTCTGTGTGCGGTGTTTGAATTTTTAAATTAATGGATTCTATGTCATAGAGGCGTATAATAAACACAGAACGCAACGATGTGTGAATGCGTTTGTCAATATGAAACTCATGACATAGCGGAAGAATAGAAATCCGCGCCTCTCGTTCTATCCTTCATTCCTATACGACGCGAATGCCAGCGCGGAAGTATAGAACAAGAGGCGGGGAGTTCTATCCTTCCGCGATGGCAAAAAGCAATGAGCCCTTCCGAGCTGTCAGCAAGGCTGTGTTATCTCATGGACATTGTTTACAATCTCGATTGATAATATAGGACTCTAGTTTGATGGGCATTGTGCCCCGTGAAATTAAATAACACAACCCTTAATCACTTAACGATTTAGTTCTAATCTCTAACACCCCTTATGGATTACAAGAATGCCTCGACAAGTTGGGAGGGTATACTGAATATAATCTTCTCGGTGTTAGAATTGATAGAACAAAGGTGATGGTATTGAGTACTCGGAAATTAAAAAATCCTATTAATTGTCATGTCGGAACAAATAAAATCGAACACATACATCTGTATACCTATCTTGACTTATGCTTCAAAAGTAACGGAAAACTTCTAGCTGCACAAAAGAATTGAGACTAAGAGGAATGAAAGTGCTGTTCAGTCTACAAAATACTTTTAGGGAAAAGTGGTCACCCCTATATCAATATATTTAAAACTGTTTGATTCCCTTATATAGCCAATAATTCTCCTTGGAAGTGAACTTTGGGCTTTCGATTTGGAGACTGAGGCGGATGATACAATCCCACGAGAAAAGACTCATCCGCAGTTCTGCAAAACTGTTCTAGGTGTGAATAAGAAATCATCAAATTTTGCAGTCCGGGTGGAATTGGGTCGACTTCCCATGAACATTGACGCAACTGCACAAATAGTCAAGTATATATGTAGCGAAACTATCCCAAGCATCAACCTGGAAACTACTGTCTTCAGCAGTTTGAAGCTAAAATTGAATCCCGTCAATTTCAGACTCAATTGTGGTCTTATTGGTGAGAGCATTGAAACATCTACTTCCAGTTAACAAATGCAAAATCAAACCCCTATGATATTGGGAAAATATTCGTGAACAACTTGTTAGAAAGGAAACATTATAATGCGTTTCTCGATGACATTTTAACGATGATAAAAATGAGGAGAAATAAGTTAAGATCATTTTGAGAATTTAAAAGCTTGCTCAGTTTCGAAAAGTACTTGAGAAGCACAACATTCATATCGGCTAGAGTGATGTTCCTGCCTCAACACATTACAGTTGAAACTAAAAGATCTGTGACTGTAATGTGCATTATTTTGAAGTAATAGCCGAGTAAGTGCACTTTTGTCCCTGTCAAACTTCACCATTAACGAAACTCAATTCCCGTAGAAGAACAGCGTGCCTAAGTCTATATATACAATTCTAAACTAGGAAATAGAGACCATTCACATCATTCGCAATCTCTACTGAGATGAGATACATGTAATGACGTAGAATTAAAATTTGATTTCATTTACAGAATAAAGAGAATGGATTGCTTCTGAATCGCAGCGTCATATATTTTCTACTCGAAAGGTATTTTTTATAATTGTTCATAACAGCACAAGAATCACTTGCAAACTTTCATGCGATGGACCTTTGCAAGTGCTTTTTGCGTTTTGAGCTCAGAAATTGTAAATAATTACAAAGTGAAAAATCTATCCCACAGCAGTTTAGTAGTAATCCACTCTCCATATACTGCAGTCTCAATATTTTCTTGCTGTTTGATTGGTTCAGCTCGTGATTTCACTTCCAATCTCTCTAAAAGCGGCATTACATTTTGCATTGAACAACACAAACGTTCTTGTGCATTGCAGATTATTTCATTCTTCTGCAGTAAGGCCCTTCTGCAACCACGGGAGGGGGCAGGGGGTGGCAGGGGGGGGGGGGGACCTCCCGTGTAAACATTTTAGCACCCCCCCCCCCCGAAAAATTTCAGACACTGTTTTTCAATTTTCACCATTTTGATCCATTTTATCTAACAGTGAATTAACTGAGAGTTGTCAATTTACGCCTGTAATTACATTGAATATAATCCCATGAATGAGTCTCTATTGTTATATTAGAGGTGTTTATTCAACACACAGATTATACACAACTATGACAATACGAAACATTAACTAATTAACAGAAGATATCTGTCTTCAATTTATTCATTTATTGATGTTTTAAGGTCACATATTTATGCACAATGGCTAATCATGACCGTGGCAGTTTTACGGGTGGAGGAAGCCGGAGAGAACCACCGAGCAACGACGAGCAGCTGCCAGCTCCCCAACATCGTAACTCCGCACTGCAGCACAGGCAGGGTTAGATTGGTTGAAGACATGCTTACCATCGACGTGCAGTACGCCTTAGTACACGGTGCCATCGTGCCCCCACGCGGGCAATGGAGATGAAGTGTCTTGCCCAAGGGCACAACGCGGTTGCCGCAGGTGGGATTCGAACCGAGGACCTCTCGGCTTGCAGCCTGCACCTCTACCTACTGAGCCACCGCGCTCCCATCTGTCTTCAATAGCAGGTTAAATTTCAAGTGATGAGTGGTTACTGGTAATTGAAAGGAGAAATGCTCTCGCAAACAGAGGCTTTCTATGGGACAAAGACAGAAAATTGCTCCTTTTAATGCCAAATTTTAAAATTTTTACACGCCATGGAACCATGGTCGACCCGGGGCATATGTGCTTGGCAAAGAGTATCCACATTAGTGGCATTTAGTCACTTTGAGGAGGTGGAGGGGTGGGGGGATAAAATGATTCTGAATGGGCCTTCAAAAGTTAGTGGACAGATATAAAAAATTGCAAACAATGAATCTTGTTATTTGTGCTGAAAAAATAAAACTTTTTGGGGTATGTTGAAGTATGAATTGAACCGTCGGAAGACAGGAAATTGCTCCTTTTAATGCAAAATTTTGGGGTATGTTGAAGTAGGAACTGATCCTTCCGAAGACAGGAAATTGCTCCTGTTAATGACCCGGCGCACATATGCTTGGCACGGTGTATCCAAATTAGGGGAACTTAATCACTATGAGAGGGGGTGGGGGGGGGGGGGGGGAATGATTCAGGATGTTAATTCAAAAGTTAGTGAGCAGAAATTAAAAAAAATCAAACAATGAATCTTGTTATTTGAGCAGGCAAAATAAAACTTTTTGGGGTATGTTGAAGTAGGAATTGATCATTCAGAAGACAGGAAATTGCGCCTTTTAAAGCAAAATTTTGAAATTTTTCCCATGCATGGTCGATCCGGCGCACATGTGCTTGGTACGGTGTGTCCAAATTAGTGGATTTTAGTCACTATGGGGGGGGGGGGGGGGGGATATGATTCAGGATGGTCAATTCAAAAGTTAGTGGGCAGAAATAAAAAAAAATTAAAATAATGAATCTTGTTATTTGAGCAGAAAAATAAAACTTTCTGGGTCGCCATATATACCTCGGTGCCCCCCCACCCCCCCCACCCCCACCCCCTCGAAAGCGATTGTACTACTAATCGACTTAATCTTTATGTCATCCCATGACTAGTATAGGTAGTATGTAATGCGGGGGGGGGGGGTGTTATTGTGGGGTGGGTGGGTGCAATGCATGGTCGCCTAGTGTGGAAGTATAGGATATGCGCGTTGTCCCCCTACAGGTTCCATGTTAACCCTTAGTACTACTAATCCACCTAATGCTTCATGTTATCCCATGACTGTTATAGGTAGTACGTTATGGCAGGTCAAGTGGTATTGTGGGGTGGGGTGGGGTGGGGTGGGGGGTAATGCCTGGTAGTATAGAACAGCAGTATAGTATGGGCGATATATACCTCTGCGCCCCCCCCCCCCCCCCCCGATAGCCATTAGTACTACTAATCGACTTAATGCTTTATGTCATCCCATGACTAATATAGGTTGTATGTAGTGCGGGGCCAGACGTTATTGTGGGGTGGGTGGGTGTAATGCATGGTCGCCTAGTGTGATAGTATAGGAAGTACACAGTCTCCCCTTACAGGTCCCATGTTAGCCCTTAGTACTATTAATCTGCATAATGCTTCATGTTATCCCATGTCTTGTATAGGTAGTATGTAATGCTAGGCCAAGAGGTAACGTGGGTAGGGGTAATGCCTGGTAGTTTAGAACGGTAGTATAGTATGGGCGGTATATACCTTTGTAGGCCTCCTGCTAGTTCTTGGTAATATTAACCAACCGATTGCTTTGTTTTATTATATGGCTAGTATAGGTAGTACGTTATGATAGGTCAAGTGGTATTGGGGGGGGGGGGGTAATGCTTGGTAGTTTAGAGCGGTAATATAGCATAGGCTATTTATACCTCTGTAGGTCTCTTGTTAGCACTTGGTTCTACTAATCCACCAAATGCTTCATATTATCAAGCGGTATTGTGGTATGAGGGTTAATGTCTGGTAGTACACGCTAAAAACTAAAGTGTTAAAAAGTACACTTGAAGTGCTGTATTTAACACTTACTAAGTGCTGAACTAGCACTTTGTTCAAGTGTAGATATCCCAGAACTTGACAGGTGTTACAATAATACCACTTGACAAGTGTAATGTCGTGAGACTTAAAAGGAAACAACGCAGATGACGCGGATCAGGCTCGAACTCTCGAGCCTGATCCGCGTCATCTGCGTTGTGTCCTTTTAATTATGTACCCACCAAGCGCAAATCAAATTATGGACGATTCTGGAAGAACCACCAATGCTAGACACATCGGAAGTGCCAACCATTCAAGTTTCAGATGTCTGACGATTGTAATGTCTAAGTGCTTAAAGCATTGTACTTTGAGTGTTAAAATCAAACCCTAACAGTTAGAATGGGTTTAACACCTTGAAAGTGTCAGTTTTAACACTTTAGTTTTTAGTGTGTACAGAACGGCAGCGAAGTATGGTTGGTATATGCCCCAGAAGGTCCTATCTTAACTGTTGCTATTGCAGACATATGATAATATGAAGGCCCAAGGCTAATATTATACCAACATTGATATATACCAGTACTACCAGATCACCCCACCCCCTTCCGAGAAGCCCTACACCCCCTGATCCAAATAACGTTATGGCAGATTGTATAGTGGACAACAGCAGTGGTCAACGTCTCTATGACGTCGCGTGCGAATCATGACGTCCCGACTTCAATAGCAACGTCAACCGTTTCGCGGGGAAAACTTTCAATAAAACCCAACTTTCCCATCATCTTTCCACGACTTACCAATAATATATACCCGTAGCCCTGGTATACATATATATATCACTATATATACTATAGCATACTATATATGCAGTACGTACACCATTTACCGGATCTAGATGTATGGTGCCGACATTTTGCACCGGCAAATGTTGCACCGGCAAAAATCCGGTTCCTATGGGAATTTAACACTAGCTGCACCGGCAAAAATCCGGGTAACGAGGCACGATCGGGTTCATCTCCTACTGCTCAAGACTTCTAGTTTCAATTGTAGTAATCGTAAACTCGCTATTGAAAAAGGTAGACATGTACAGCCACCTTTTCCGATGAATGCGAGGATATGCCGTGCTTGTGGCGTAGGGTAATGTGGAGAAGGGATACCATTTGCCATCGACTGTGAGGAGTACGCGATAATTAGGAAGCACTCACTCGAAAAGATTGAGTGTGAATACCCAGGTTTTTGAATGTGAGTGCTTCGGAAAAAAATGTATTCCCGATGAAGAATGAAATTTCGTCATTATGAAATATCATCTGAAATGTAATATGATTCTCAAGTTCGTTGAACAAAGAGAACAGTCTTTTGCTGTGTAATGTAGCTGTAATAGATATGATTGTCAAAATTAAAAATTATTTTTGTCATTCTAATCATATAATACTTTTATTGTTTCTAGATGGTTTTTTTGGTATATCCTGCACAATCTGCTTTGGGTGTTTTTTTTGTTTTTTTTTTGCAATAAATCTAATGTAATCTAATATAATCTCATCTACAATGAATCAACTCGGCTGAAAAAAAAATAACTAATTACTAATCGATCCGGGTGAAATTCCTCTGGATCAATTTCTAACTAAAGAAGTGGTTACGACGATTTGACTCAGTTTGCATTGGTTACTGACTGAGGCGCATATCACACCCACTTACCACCTGATTATTTAGGCTTCTGCCTCTCTCTCTGTGTCTCTAGAGCTCTCTGTGTGTCTCTGTCTCTCCGTCTCTCCGACTCGTCTCTCTGTCTCTCCGACTCGTCTCTCTCTCTATCTCTCTTTCTCTGCTTCTCTCTCTTTCTCTGTCTCTCTCTCTCTCTCTCTTTCTCTCTCTCTCTCCTCTCTCTCTCTCTCTCTCTCTCTCTCTCTCTCTCTCTGTCTGGCTGGTTTCTGGCTTTTTTCTGTCTCCACTTTCTTTAACAGCTGCTGAATCACACCACTATTGGTAAATATACTGATTTCTATGATCTCTGCTGCTTCATGTTTACACTTCATATTGCAATTCAACTAATACTGTCTACCTCTTGCTTTCACTCCAACGTTCATTGTTTTATCATTACTGACTGTTAGACTGGCCAACACCTATTTTAAATCTGGATAAGTTGACCCCCCCTCCCTTAACCACAAGGAAGAAACCCATAAGAAATAACTTCAAAGAGAGCATGTCGCATCCGGGAATTCAAGGGTTACTGCATTTCGTAGCATACTAAGGAAGGGTATGGGGGTAAGAGTTTGAAGATGAAAATAATTATATTGTTTTGTTGGGTTGATTTCAATATCACACTGGATCTATATTTAACTTTCTCGGCAAGTAATCGTTAACTTCCCATGGGGCAGTTCGTGGGAGTTGTAATGACATTTTTGCATAATAGATATTGTCATGGAAAATAAAACCATCACCCCCCCCCCCACCCCCCCCCACCCCCCCCCCCCCCCAATAAAAATGTCGAAGGTTGGTGTTCGCGACATTGTATTATTTCTTTGGATGCTTCATTAACATACAAACGAGTGTTATGCATACAAATAACTTCTATATACTAATTTATTCTGTATTGTCTGTCCCGTGCAACTAATAAAAATTACATAAACAGTTTTTTTACTGGTAGAATCCTGGTATCTTTAGTGACGAATTGTTAGTTATTAGCATTCCTGTTTTCATTGTAACGCATTCTCCAAACAAAGTTTGGGTAATGAAGGCTTCTGTCATACATCTGCACTACTGGGGGGAGTTGATGGTCTAGTCATTCTACAAAGAAAAAATTTAAAATGATGAGACTCAAAATTAGAAATGGTGTATATTGTCGAGAAAGCCGTTCTTGTAAAACGGAATCAAAATTGTCAAAGTAATGTGTATCGTTTGTCGACAAAGACTACCGAAACTGTACAGAACCGTACTTGGGCGAGACTTGCTGGTGACGTTCATGCAAGCGGAGTGGTGTAGATATATGGGGCGACTGCTCCCTGACTAATGATTATGTCGCCGATTCAGAGTTGTATCAGATTTGCTTACTTGTGTCAATCCACGTTTGAAATAACTGCCAATTTTTATTTTTAGCCAACCCTCGCCGAAATGTACGTTCACACGAGTACAATATGTAGACCACGTGAATTTTATTTCGTTTAATTGATAGACGGACATTTTCAACACGCAAGACTACATTCTGCTGAGAAGTTATTGTGCACCCAGTGAGAATCTTCTTCTTTTCCAGAATTTTGCAGACCATCTCTGGTGTAATGTCGCAAATGACTAAAGCTGGCACAAGTCCAGGGGGAAGCAACTTCCAATAAAAGTCAAATGATACTATTTACAGTCAAAACAGATATGTTTATGGTTTAATGGAATGAAGGCGTCTTTGAATCCTTCTCGAGTGGAGGTCGTGATCGCGCTTGATGGTAGACCATTCCAAAGCCGAATGGTGGATGGAAAAATAAATGTCGTGCCCTCTGGAGGCTAATGCTGCTCCCATTGGAGAATGGAAATACGATGATGGAATTGTGACGAGTTGGTGTACTAGTCGGTAGAGCATGGTGACTTTAGTTCTCCCGCGTTCCTGAAGGTGTTCCACTTTAATTCTTTAACATGCTCGTGGCGCTGCTGGTCATGTGGTAGACTCCAGTAAGAAAAAGTGCAGCTTTTCTTTACACCGGTTCGAGTACATTGATGTTTTTTTCTGCGCAACTGGTTCCCATATGAAAACAGACATATTCCATAATCGGTCTCACCAATGTTATGTAGCATAGTGCCTTGATTGCTTGGGCACGAACTGTTAATTTGTATCAAGAAATCGTTTGTGTTGTTTGTTTTTTGTTTCGTTATGGTGCTGATGTGTGTGTTACAGGAGAGGTTGCTTCTGAATTTCGGTCCTTGATACTCTGCTGATTTAACCAGTGTTAATGTTGTTCCATGGATGGTGTAGTTGGCTAACAGAGGTTTCCGCTTGTTGACACTCAGCACTTGGCATTTATCCGGACTGAACTGTATTAGCAACTTGGTCTCCCACTACTGCAGGTTTTTAGGTGTTGCTGGAGTAAGATGGCATCCTCCGCTTTAATGATTTTCCTGTAAACTAGGCAATCATCTGCAAACAGTCGAGTGCTACAAGCTCTGGCAGATCGTTGATGTAGACGATGATTAGTGTCGGAATCGAGATGTAAAGGCCATTTATCAACCAGTCTGGTTGGTGCGGATCTCATAGACTCATGGTAAATCGGTCGCTTTGTATAATAGGGGTCATGGGTTCGAGCCTTGGCCCCGCACTTCTCCCTCCCTCTTCGTAATACATTGGGTCTCGTCTGATCCTTAGCAACTGGTGGCAATGCGGGTATTATTTAGACCGCTCCGAGGAGATACGTTGGGTGAGATTCACGGGTGTAAACCTCAAAAGGAACTGGAGAGTAGTGTAGCCGTCGATTTATTTATTTATTTTATTTATTTATTTATTTATTTATTTATTTATTTATTTATTTATTTATTTATTTATTTATTTATTTATTTATTGAGGTTTAGCGACACTTTCGACAGCCAGTTCACCTCATGTCGGACAGGTTTACGGGTGGAGGAAGCCGGAATACCCGGAGAGACCCACAGAGCAGCGGCGAGCCACTATCAGACTCCTCAACGTACTGACTCGACACAAGCTGGATTAGCATTGGTTGAAGACACGTGCACCATCGACGTGCAGCACGCCTTAGTACACATCGCCACCGTGCCCCACGTGGGCAATCGGGGTTAGTGCCTTGTTCAAGGGCACAATGCAGTTACCCCTGCCGGGGATCGAACCGTGATCTTTTCGGTTTGAAGTCTTATGCCGTAACACAGAGGCAGTGCGCTCCCAGCGGTCGAGGTATAAAGGCCTAATACTAACCAGCCTGATCGGTCCGGATCTCTTAGCCTCGTGGTAAATCGGTAGCTTTGGGGTGGTGAGTTCGAAATCCATTTAAGTTTGATTCCTCTTTTGCCATACACTCTAAAATCGGTTGGGTTAAAACGTAACCCAAATCAACTGGGTTGAGTGAGTATGAACCCAGTTAGGTTCATATTCACTCAACCCAGTTGATTTGGGTTCATTTTTAACCCAACTGATAATAGAGTGTAGAATTTACACTTGTTAAGCAGACGTCAATGTGGTACTGCTGCCTGTTCATTTAATGTGACGACTGGCTGGCTCTCACGTGTTCTTTTCTTACGCAGCCGGGACATGTTGGTAGTCAGATAAAATGTAGTTTGCCTCCAGATGGCTTATGGCCGTACTGTGAGGTATATGCTCGATGATCTTACAGTACATTGATATGAAAGAGACGGCGTAGTGGTTGGAAGCTTTTCCTCGATCTCCGATTTTAAAAATGGGTGAAACCAAAACTTCTTTCCGGTGGAATGATACTGTCTCCTGTAGCAAATACGCATCGAAGAAGGTGGAGAGATTTTGTGTTATTTTATTTGCTAGTTCTGTCTGCAGGTTTCCTTGAATGTTGTCAGGTCTGGCTGCCTTGTGAGGATTGATGTTTCAAAGCAGTTTTTGACTCCAGCTGTGTTGGTAATGATATCAGATAGAGCAGGATGGGTTGTTCAAGTCTTAGTTGACATGTTGCTAACATCCGCACTTGTGAAAGTAGAAAAGAACTGATAATTCAGAATACTGGCCTTCGTGTCTTGAATACAGTCCCAGACGAAATATACACACCTATCTGGGTTCAACTGTGTGAAATAGCTTGTCGTTGGAGGTGGGGAGTCTATCAAACAAAGAGAAATAAGCTCAAAATAGAATAGTAGCATATATGTAGTGAGTAAAAAAGAAAACGTCATACAGAATACACCAGGGACGATTCGTTCATTTTGGTTTCTTCGCGATTCCACGGGGTTCCCACTCGGATTCGGGACTCGGATATGCTACGAAAATGTTGGGCAGGGATCGTAGAGAGCATTCTGAAACTTTCAGGTAGCAGCGTCTAGTGGTTTAGACATTAGGCGTATGTCTGACACTACTATTTCTTCAATTTTAATGTCAAATTAGCAAATTTATAACTGTTTCGCCATTTACCCCATCCGCAATTTTTGTTCACTTTTTACTTCTGGCGATTATCTGAGTTTTAAGGACATTGTTGTGACCCATTGGCGACGGTCTTGAAGATGCAAATTTGATTTGGTCGCATCTCTTCATAGCTAGAAGTTGATTACAAGTCCAAAGTGAAACCTCTCTATTGAGGGGGCAGTCAGTGCGCCTCCCCACGCCTTTTCGTACCAGTCATTGCACCTCCCCGCGTCTTTTCGTACCAGCTTGAAAAAGACTAAATTCCCCAAATTACCTCCTTTTATCAAAACGCCGTATCTCAGGCATTTTAAGAATGTGGGCAGGAATAGTTGCTGCACATTTTGCCATAGAGAACGACACGAACCTCGCACGTTATCATTGTCGAATAAGGAGGGAGAATTTGCGTATAAGCATGGGGTCCCTTGGAGCCCACGTGCGATTTCTGGAATTCTGAGTGGTGTGACCGAGTTAGTAAGAGTTCCAAAAAAAATCATGGAAAATTTGGAGTGGCTGCTCCCAGAATCTTTTGCCACAGTTTACTCTAACACGCGAGTACTGTATTTCCAGTGCAAGATACGCACCGTCTGAAAGCGGCAGCAAGCGGTGTCAGACGAATTAACAAGCGGCTGGTACGTTGAAAGTCGACGATACCTTCCTTTCGATGTGGGCCGAACCAGTGTTGGCCATACGTCATTGGATGGCTTCCAGAATATTGCCTGGCAATTTCAAATTTATCAAGTATTGTGTATGCACGTGGCCAGTTTGATATTCGAATGTTGAATTTAGGACACTGACTTATAGATTGGAATACAATCTCTCGAGCTTCAATTACGAGAACTCTGTACCTGACGACGGTACTCAACGAATGTTTCTTGAGGGCTTATACCAAAAGCGGTTCTGTAACGGTTATTTCCCTTCATCCGGATGAATTGTAAAACTTAATGCAGCCCAAATATAAGAATTTATTGCTAAAAATGATAGTGTTGTATTTCTTAAATATAAGATTTAGAAAAAGAAAAACAAAAATGTGATGTTCTAAACCTATCACGTGTCTCTCCCTCGGAAACTTTTCTGCTATAGTGTTGTGTGGTGACCAGACAACACAGTTGGGGAAGAATTCACTCTGGGGAGATTCGTAATAGAATAATAAGGTTATGCTCAAATTTTCCCAACAAGCAATGTAATTATGCATTTCGAACATTCCTCTTGGGTATGATTTATGATTATAGCAATGTCCACGATGATTTTTTTTTTTTTCAAATGATTGTCCTGTCAAGTAGGTATTTGTGCACGACTTGTGACAAATTGACTTATTTCCAATAAATCATTCAGGAATTACTTAAACGTTTTGATCTTGAGTCTTAATAATGACTGGTATGTATTCAGTTGACGAACTTTCAATATTTTTGTAATCACCAGATGCCATCATTGGGATCCAAGTTTGACAGCCTTGTAAATCTTAACCATCTACCCGACAAATCAACCTAATTCGTTTAGCATCATACACAAAATTATTTTTGAAATTTTGTTATAAATTCATTCTTTACTTTCGAACCATATCCCTTGGGACGCTGGGACCACAGAAGGGCAGCGGGAGCTCAACTTTTTTGATGCACTTTTGGAAGATTAACAGGGCAGACTGTGGATATCTGTGGTACGTCAAGGATGACTCGGGTCGTATCAGCAGATTCTCATGCAGGTTCTCATGTGACGCCATAGTCACTTGATCCAGTGGCGCCATGTTGGGGTAAAATGGTAGCCTGTGTGAGCGGCCATGTTGTTTCGTCATTACCATAGTGATACGTGGTCTCAGTGCGCATGGGGGTTCGGTCGTCCAGTTTGTATTCTGGAGACTGCCATCTTTCTTTGGTGGCACGTGGTTATTATGTAACCCAAAACAATCTAATATGACAAGGGTGTGTTTGGAGGGTGTGTTCGATTGAATAGCAGTATATCTTGTTACCCAAAGAGACCCGGCAATTACCCCCAAATCACCCCCCAAAAAACCAAAACTTCTTCTCCAGCCTCCCGATAAAGTATTATGACTTCCTTAGATTTGTCTCTGTGCTAGTGCACAACTTGTGCACAACACATATAGCATATAGGCACATACGGGTATTTGAGGATACCTATGACATGATGATGTACTATTTGAGAATACATTTTGAGGATACCTTTTGGAAAATATCTGTCTGAAGATAGTTAAGGCTCCTAACCCTATTTAGCTCCTGCTTAAAAGAAACCCCTCACACCCTTCATAGCTCCAAGGCCACCACTGCTGACTTGTCTATAGTCACAACCGTAGTACACAACACACACAGCATATAAGCACATACTATGAAAAATGCACGGTCGAACGCTAGAATGCGGTCCTATGGAACGCGACGCAGGTAGTTAGCGGAATGTGTTTGTGTGCTAGTGCACATTGTGTCAGAATATGTACACATAACATGAGGCACGTGGGCACATGCATGGTGTACCAATATGTGCTTGTGTGCTATTGCCCAATGTGCTCACAACACATGCAGCTCATAGGCACATACGGATATTTAAGAATACTTATGACATGGTAATGTATAATTTGAGGATACCTTTTGAAGATACTTTTTAGGGGATACTTATCTAAAGATATCTATTTGAGGATAGTTATGGTTCCTAGTACCTGTTTGTCCTCCACATCCTTCTAGGCCACCCATGGCATTCGTGGTTCCAAGGCCACTACTGCTGATTTGTCCATAGTCACTACTATCATCTGCCCATGATCAGCTTCCAAAGTAGACACCATGACTATTGTAGTTGTGTACCATCACTGCCTTATACCATTGGTACTGGCTACCGGGGGCGCGGTGGCTCAGTTGGTAGAGGTGCAGGCTGCAAGCCGAGAGGTCCTCGGTTCGAATCGGCCTGCGGCATCCGCGTTGTGTCCTTGGGCAAGACACTTTACCCCGATTGCCTACATGGGGGCACGATGACGCTGTGTACTGAGGCGTACTGCACGTCGATGGTGCGCATGTCTTCAACCAATCTAACCCTGCCTGTGCTGCGGTGCAGAGTTCAGAGTTACGATGTTGGAGAGCTGACAGCTGCTCGTCGTTGCTCGGTGGTTCTCCCCGGGTACTCCGGCTTCCTCCACCCGTAAAACTGTCACGGTCACGATTAGCCATTGTGCATAAGTATGTGACCTTAAACACCAATAAATAAATAAATAAATAAATAAATAAATAAATAAATAAATAAATAAATACTGGCTACCATTATTCCGTCCTATGCTAGAAATAGAGCTGTAGATTAACCGAAACCGAACCGAGGTTTTTAGTTTTTTTAAAAAATCGAAAACGAAACCGTCGACATCCCGTAATCTAAGGTTTTTCGTTTTTTATTAAATACTCTCTTGCCAGCTCTTGCTGCAGAAATTCACAGAATGTAGCCATCCCAGAGTAGTGGGAGTGCCCAGACACTGCCAATGGCAGTGTCTGGGTACTCTCACTACTCTGGGAAGGCTACATTCTGTGAATTTCCGACATTTCAGTTTAGTTGTGTTTGCAGCTTTCCTCAAGTTGCGTGTAGGTGTCAGACCTCGAAAAATGGCCAAGCACAATAAAAGTTCTGTATATTTAGGTAATTATTATATTGGTAGTGAAATTGAGTGAAACTCAATGAATGCCCGAAATAAGCTATAATACATGAAGAATCAGGAAGGCCAATATAATAATTACCTAAATATACAGAACTTTTATTGTGCTTGGCCATTTTTCGAGGTCTGACACCTACACGCAACTTGAGGAAAGCTGCAAACACAACTAAACTGAAATGTCGGAAATTCACAGAATGTAGCCTTCCCAGAGTAGTGAGAGTACCCAGACACTGCCATTGGCAGTGTCTGGGTACTCTCACTAATCTGGGATGGCTACATTCTGTGAATTTCTGCAGCAAGAGCTGGCAAGAGAGTATTTAATAAAAAACGAAAAACCTTAGATTACGGGATGTCGACGGTTTCGGTTTTTTAAAAAAACTAAAAACCTCGGTTCGGTTTCGGTTAACCTACAGCTCTACAAGGTATGTGATGGGATGCCAAAAGTGGTATGCCGAGAAAGATGGATCGTGATTTGAACAAATGAACTGTTGAGCAGGGACTGGAGAAGACATTACTCGAACGACTCGAATCTTATCGAATAAATGAGCTATACAGCGATTGCTCGAACGAGTGACCCCACGTACGACTATTTGGTTCATCTTGTAAAAATAGGGTTCCGAAAATGGGGCTCTGCTACATATTAAGCGCTACAAGTGGGGTGCTTGGCAAACAACAAGACTTTCACTCGAAGTTGTAAAAAGGGATCGATAACACCCAATAAACATTGCTGTAATTCAAAAATGGAACTACGTTAACCATTGCAAGAAAATAACGAACCCCAAAACATGGCCGAGCATGATAACATACTTTAGTACAACCAGGCACAACAGAGAATTCTACAACAAAGCTTCACAATCATTCAAGGGACATAATGATAATGGAGTGCAGGAAGTGAACGAAGATTGAAATGAACACAACGAAGATAGTAGAGAACTGAGTGAACGAAGATGGAAGTGAACTGGTTGGACAGAATGGGAGAGAACTTGGGCAAACGAAGAATAAACAGATCAAATGAAGAGAAAGGAAATCATGGAACTGAGGTTAAAGAGAACGATGATCGAACACATCCAAGAATGAAATGAAATGGACAGAACAAACATAACAAAGTGAAATGAACAGAACGACGAGAACAAATATTGTACATTGAATTCAACAAACTTTTGAAATGAATGAACTCTATTAAGAAAATTTGAAGTATATCAAACTTTTGAAATAATGAACTCTATACAGGAAAATTTGAACTGTAATGCAGTTTTAACTGTAACGCCATTTTATACAGAAACCTCAATAAACTTTTGAACTTAAATCAATTCTTCTTCTTTCACTAGGGACGGGGAACACGCTCTAGTGTTTTTGTCGTTTTCCAGGCACCCAACTTGCAGCACACCACTTTCGGCATCCCATTTTTACACCATGATCCAAAGGTCGTGTGTGGAGTCACTTGTTCGAGCAATTGCTCTATAGCTCTTTTGATCAATAAGATTCGAGTCGTTCGAGCAATGCCTTCTCTTGTCACTGCTCGATGTCTCATTTGTTAAAATCATGATTCTTGTTTCTCAGCACCCCATCAGATATCTGGGTTGTTGCCCCTTTTTCCAAAATGGGTCGGAGAGTCGTGTGTGGAGTCACTCGGTCGAATAAATGTTTGAGAGCTCATTTGCTCGATGGGATTCCAGTTGTCTGAGCGATTATTCCAGTCACTACCTGATAGCTCATTAGGGGAAATTGGAATAGGCATGAAACAGTTATTCGAGGAAACAGACTTTATTACTTTCCAAAAGTGTGATTTACTTGTGATTTCCGGGTTTGATTATAAACGATAACTTCATAAGTAAATTATGCAATCAACAATTGTGTCGTGTATCCGTGCGCGCAAACGAAGACGGTTTGTCGTGGATGTAATGGGGACTTCATTGTTTTTTGTTTTTTTAACCTTTTACCTAATATGAAAAGCAGACGACACTTGCAAAAAAAATTCTTGAATAGCTCTTATTTTAATTTTTTGTCTGAAAACATAGGTTATGACCCCTCATTGGAACGAGCTCGACGAGCTCGTTCCAACGAGGGGGTCATAACCTATGTTTTAGAGACCACAAATGAAAAAATAATGAAAATTAATTGGCGATTTTTGAGAATAGCGCTGGCCGTTACGTTAGGTAAAGGGTTAAATAATATAATTATCGTTAATAATGAAAAGTAATAAACAGTGTAATCGCTTGACTGGACTGGTTACGTGAAATAATTCATTCGAGGCGAGGGACTATATCGCAAAACACTCGTGCGCATTCGCGCACTCGTGTTTGTACAACGTTCCTCACCTCTCATGAATTATTTCACGTAACCAGTCCAGTCAAGCGATTACTCTCTATGTATTCGACTTGTTTTTGTGGTGGTAGAAGAGTATGATTGTGATAAGAACTGTGACTTGTAGCGGCAGTAGTGTAATTATAGGTCCTAAGAGTCATAGTAGTACCACAACTTAGTAAAGGTGGGCTTTCTAGCACAGAACAGAATAGTTCTATCTAATACAGTTAGTAATGGTACACAACTACAAGGGTGGTAGAAAACTACAGTAATGGTGTCTACAGTGGAAGCTGGTCATAGGGCAGATGATAGTGATTATGGAAAAGTCGACAATAGTGGTATTAGAACTACGAAGACCATGGGGGCCCAGAAGGCAGTCAACAAACAGGTACTAGGAAACCTAACTGTCCTCAGACTTCCTCAGATACGTATCCTCTAAAGGTATCCTCGAAGGATACATTACAATGCCATAATTATCCTCAAATATCCTTATGTGCCTCTGAGCTATAATTGGTGTGCGCGCATTGTGCACTAGAAAACAAACGTGCTGCCTGTAATCTGTTTTCAGTGTACTCATAGTGTACTAGCACATCTCGTTACGATCACATACAGTTTCTTACATGTAAGGTACCCTAGCTTGCAGAGACCAAGGCATTGTATAGAATGATACAGACTTAGATGAATGGGCCAATCTGATTGAGCATATTAAAGATTTGGACAAAAGCAGATGTGTCGAATCAGATTCGGGGGTAGCTACTAAACTTATAGTGGTGCTACAAATCAGTAAGTGTGAGCCACTCTAGTACAGGACAGAATAGTGGTAGTCAATAGTAATGATATAACGTCGTAATGTCATAAGACTGCGGGGCGATATAAGACTATAGAATTGGGTGAATGGTGGATAGGGGTGATTATGAACAAGTCAGCAAAGAAGGGTGTGGGTGGTTTAGATGCCAGGAGATGAATAGAGTTAGGAGCCATAACTATCTTCAGATAGATATCCCCCAAAAGATATCCTCATCCTTAAATAGTACATCACGATGTCATCGGTATCCTCAAATACTCGCACGTGCCTATGTACTACATGTGTTATGCGCACATTGCGCACTATAACACAAGTGCATATCTGAACATCCAGCATGAGCCTCTGTGCTGCATGTGATGTATACACATTGTGCACTAGCACACAAACACATCTAGGGAAGTAAGAAAACATTATAGGGAAGTCAGAAAAGTCATAACATAGGTGGATCAGGCCAAAGAGTGGAGAGAGAATAAGCTTTAGAAAAAACCAAGATAGGCCGCAGCAGAGGATGCCAAAGGGATCCGAGGCAAATGAAGTCGTTTTTGGTGACTTGGGGCGATTGTCGGGTTGTTTATGGTAATTAGATATACTCCTATTTAGTCGAACACATCTTTGAGGGACATTTCTGTCCTATAATACTACGTGCTACTCTTATAAGCCCAAGATGGGGGCTTCGCCATGTCCGTTTAGGAAGCTTTTGGTGTTTTTTGGTAATTTAGGGTGATTGTCGGGTCTATTTGGGAAATTTAGATACTTAGATATACTCCTATTCAATCGAGCCCACCACCAAACACATCCCTGTCTTATTAGGTTGTTTTGGGTTACACAGCAACCACGTGCCTCCATAGCAACCAAGATGGCAGCCTCCAGTATACAACAAAATGTACGACGGAAACACGTATTGCCGTAACAAAACGCATTGCGCATGCGTTCTGAGACCACGTATCACTATAGTATTGACGTCACAACATATAGCTCATATGGGCTACCATAACACTGGGTCACGTGACTATGAAGTCACATGAGAACCTGCCCGAGAACCTGCTAATAATCCGGAGTCATCCCTGACATACTATTTATATCTCTAACCAAACTATGTCAAGCGCGAGACATTCAACGCCACTACCAGTGGGGAATATTGAATATTATCAGGATTAGGTCATGAATAATTTACAAATATATGTGTATGTGTGTGGGGAGTAATACTTTTACCCTAACCTCTATAGGGCTGTGGGATAGAATTACTACTCGTCCCACTAGGAAGTCTATTGTTTATTATGTCGTCTCTTCATTAACCGCCAGATTTCCGTTTGTCAAACTTTTACACCCACCAGTGTGGAAGGGTTTAGTTCATACCCTAGGCTTGCAATAATTAAATATAACTGATGCACGAGTGCACACCTGGATTCTAACGTGGCACACACCAATATTTATTATTCCAGCAATGGAGTAAATACGACAAATATGAGAAGTTTACGATGCGTACTAGACTCTTAAATGTCACAACGAAAATTTGTTGCACCCTGAGTCCAAAACATGATTACCACATCATAGTGAAAACGCAGTCAAATCAAAATCCTACCGTCATAAACTGATATCTTGTCCACCTGCAGATATATTAACCCTTGCAAATTTCGCGCGAAGACCATATGACAATTGACGAGCAGACGACAAAGTGAGGATCCGTAATAAATTAATCTTACATATCTACAGAGCTGTAGGTTTAAATTTTTACTTACATTCCTCAAAAATGCTGGTAAGAATCGCACATTCTTTTCCGAACATGGTATTGTCTACGACGTTACCATCATATGGCACCAAACTTGGAAGAGTTAAAAAGACGGGCGTAGACTCCAGAATGCAACCACACAATGTTGAAAATAAAACACCATATCCATTCGCTTCTGTTTAACATTTCTTGAATAAATCGTTAGTTTTTTTTAACCCCCGTCGAAAATAATGTGCGATGACTTATTACGTGCTTTTTCCGAACAAAAGCCGCAAGACTGACAGCTATCTGACTTCCATGCAATGTGGTGGGTATCCACAACCAACCATATGATCTTATTATGCATCTTGTGTACTAAGAACTCGCAAAGTGAAAGTTTGGGGTAGGGAGCACAAATAACCGAAAGGTACTGCACTTATATATCACTTCGTGATTCGATCGGTGAGGGAATTTTAAAAAAGAAAACGGATCCATAGAAGAGCAACTGCCTTGCTTTTCGTGTCTTAAGAGTTCAACGGAAGATATTAAAATATTGAGTACATGTGTTTGGGGTGTTGGAGGAAGGTACCGATAAATAAACTGTACCATCGAAACGATCGACGGCGTTACTTTTCTGACCGCCATTCTCTAAATGTTTGATAGGGTTAGGGTTGTCTAGGGTTTGTACTATCGGGACTCCGGTGTACCGTAATGGGTGGCCTCCTTGAAAATATGATGATAAAATTAGAATTAATAAAATTAGCGCATGATTCCAAATCGATAGGCTTCACTCTTTTTCCGTGGCGGCGTACCTGTGGAGTTTCATGATCCGAGGTTGAAGCGCTACAAAGTTAGAGACCGGATACCAAATTGGACGAACGGATCTCCTGCGGCCTTGACCTCCAAATCAATAGGAATACTAATGATTCCTATTGACAGTGTTCCTGTCAAGTTTCGTGATCCTAGGCCAAAACATTTTCAAAATGGATTCCAGCAACTGAATTGGAAGCACCTTGTGACCTTGCCCCCCCCCCTCCCTCCCCCGACCCCCAGATCCATAGGCTTTGTCCCTTTCACCTAGGTAATATACCTGTGGTGTTTAATGATCTTGGATCACAGCGTTGCCAAGTTAGAGTCCAGAAACGAAATCAGACGTACGGATCCATGGCACCACGTACGGACAGAGCTATCATTTGAATGCTCTCGCCTGTTGGCGTTGCCCAAACTAAATATGTTTGCTCTTTAAAATCATTTGGGTTAAAAAAGCAACCCAAATCAACTGAGTTGAGTGAATATGAACCCAAATGAGTTAATATTCACTGAACCTAATTGATTTGGGTTGATTTTTAACCCAAATGATTTTAGAGTGTAAGCAGTTTTTTCAAGAGTTATTGGATGGACATTTCGCTGATTTCAAAGTCCATTTTGGCTGGACAGGGTCACCAAACGTTACATATTGATCTATACTTGGATGTTGTTTAGTTTTAAAGGTATATTTGATTCCATATAGTCTTTCAAAGTTCAGTATTGTCAAGAACCAACATTTCAAGTTTATTTTAGCCTGAAGAGTGTTGTAAAGACTTCAAACTCAACTTGGTCAAAAGATTGTATTATAGTTATAGGGGTGCGGTGGCGGTGCGGTAACCGGTTCTCGGCAGATTACCGAAGTTAAGGAACGTCGAACCCGATTAATCCTTAGATGAGGGCCCGTCTGAGCGATCGATTCGGACTCCCGCGCTGTATCCGTGTGCAAGGCACTTAACCCCGATTGTCCACATAGAGTGGTGGTGGTGGGGGGGGGGGGGGGGGGGGGCACGATGACGCCGTGTACTAAGGCGTACTGCACGTCGATGGTACGCATGTATTCAACCAATCTAGCCCTGCCTGTGCTGCAGTGCGGAGTTACGATTTTGTGGAGATGGCAGCTGCTCGTCATTGCTCGGTGGTTCTCTCCGGGTACTCCGGCTTCCTCCACCCGTAAAACTGTCGCCGACACGATATGACCTTGGCTGTTAATGTGTCGTTAAACCCTAATAAATAAATAAATAAATAAATAAATAAATAAATAAATAAATAAAATGTAGTTATAAAAGCACGTCAAAAATCAATTAATTCTAAACAATCATTCAAATGTTATTGGTTAGAAATATAAATTTCTCAAAGTAGCGGGGGAGGAATTCGCTAGAATTGTGCACTTGGTGATACCTTCCTGAAATTTGGCATGATGTAAGGGTAGGCATCAGAGATTTCAAAATCGATCGGCTACAAGTTGGCACCATCCTCTAGCCACCACTAGCAGCGAAATCCAAAATGGCCGCCAAGCGGATCGAAAAAAAGCTATTTTCGCCGATCGCACAACTGAAGCTCCAAACCTAACACCATACATGTGCTGTAATTGATGTGAATGATGGAGTGAAGCCCTTGGAACAAGTTGGGGGGAAGATTAATGGATAATGGGATCAGAATTTCCGTCGATGTGTGCGTCTGTGTGTCTGACTGTCAGTATGATCGTCCGTCCGTAGATAAATTAGTGTTGAATGTTTCTCGGGAATGCAATGGTCAAATGAACATGGTATGAGAGATTCCTGTCAACACATGAACAAGGGTACTCGATAGTATGCAGCAGTGGGGATACTTGGACATTTGATAATCCAATTAAAGTGACAGTCTATTCTCAACTTCCGGCATTTTCGATAGATTTATTTTCTAAGAAAATAAAACTATCAAATTTCTAGAGGAGTTCTGGTTCAATCTCAACACCATAGCGACACGTCTGCCAGCAAGGGCAGTGCTGGAATGAACTCGGGATGCATTAGTTCCCGTTGTTAATTATACAATGTTATCTTGCCAGTATAGAACATTGGCAAAATGGGACTAGAAGGGGTGAGTGTATGTTTGCAGTCATTCGAGGTACAGGAATATTTTTTGACTACAAGTAGTATTCTTCATTTTCGGCCAGTTAAGATGTGGTGTGTTCCAAGTCAGGATTAATGTTGCCGACACTTAATGCCCATCCCTCATGGTATGCTACTTTACCAGGGATATAGAGATATAGCCACCACTGGGAGCCAAAACATGACCTTTGATGTCGATGAGTGGTCGAAATGTTTTAGCGAATAACTTATCGAAATATGATCCGGTATGGCAATTTGATACCTTACGTTAGATTTATTAGATCAACTCAGGTATGGATTCATTGAGACATGAGTGCGCTACAAGATGAAGGATTTCCAAGTTGATTTGCTATGGAGTAGGAACTGACTAGTCACATGTGGCCTATGGCCAGAGAAAGACAAGGATACCATAGATGAACACACGGGTGAACGAAGGTATCAACTGTTGTACAGAGGCAAAATAGTTGGGGATATTGTATCATGCTATGCATGAATTAACACCGTCTTGTGCAGTAAATAACAGACTATTTTCCGAAATCTAAAACTGTATTCCTATACCCCGGACAATGTAGCAAGCCACATGGGATGAACATTTGTTAGCAAAATCAACTCAACTAGAAACATGACATGTGTTAACTGGCCGAAAATGGAAAAAAAAATACCAGAATAGGAGATGACTGGTCCTAACATGACAGTATACTACTCAATATTGTTACAACAGCCACCTTCACACTTACACAAAGGTGTGCACCTTAATCCAGCTTTCAAGCATTTGCAATTGCCCTTGCAGGCCTTGGCACAACTACAGTGGAGCATCAGTGCACATGCAGCACTTGCGTCTCCTAGGTGAGTCCAAAATGGGACCAGAATATTGAGACGTGGATTCCACTCCCATCCGTACTGTGATGGGTCTGGCACACATAAGTGTTTCTGCAGAGCACGATGCCAAATGAAAGATGACACAAGAATTACCCTTTTTACATGTTGATACAGAGCTGCTTTGGTGGGCGGGATGTTTTCCATAGACTTAAGGCCATGTGTGAACATATGCCGTCTCGCATCATTGACACGTGTACTGACACAACTGTTACTGTACATCTGTATGGTGAGTTTTTCGATATGCTGCATATGAGGGGAATCCTCTGAAAAGACTTGCGGATTCTCAGTCAATTCTATCATCATTTCAGTTGATGCGGGAAAATTCATCCATGCATTCCATCCTGTCTTCTTCCCAATGCCGAGCATGCTGGATGTTACATCACAACCTGTGAAGGCGTGGAAGAAAGTCAGGGCCTTACAGTAATCAGGTCCAAGTTGTGAAGCTATCTCATGAATTGGCATATCTTTATATGCCTTTCCAATTCCAAACCCAATCCACAGCTCACTGAGTCCAAGGTCACGGAATGTTGCGAAATGGTGCAAAGACAGAATGACGACATCAGAATCAACCGTGCGAAGAAAAGCTATTTTGTGACCTTGTGAGACTGCATGGTTGAGATGAAGCATCATGCGCGTGTCTGCTTCCTCGTGGTTCGATGGAGATATGTCACATAAGCTAACATCCTTATTGCATAGTACATATTCTCCTGATGTCGTTAACAACTGGTACTCGGATGTTGATGTTAATTTCAGCAGTTCAGCAGACAGGAACTTGAAAAATTCGTCTTTATTCTCACTAACTTTCAAGAATGCCTGCCAATTCTTCCCTTTAGGTAAAGGGACGTTCTCGGACACCCGTATCAACCTAACTGCTGTCTCACCGAGGCGTTTTGCTCGCGTCTGATTCTTCAAACTGCCTTCGGGGTAACAGTCATAGATCGCATCAACCCTTGTGGTGTTCGTGTTAATCAGAGATTCGATGTATGGCAATAATTGCAATCGAGCATATTCTCCAAACAGATCCGCTTTCTGTGGTTTGATTACATGGACTACAGCAGGCATATCCAAGATGACAACTGAAGCTTGTCTAGCTGCTGAATTCTTCCCTTGTGCAGGAATAGCTGGTAAACAATTGAGAATTTGAGATTTTGTCCCACTCCGTAGCTTACCTCTATCGGATAATGCTGGCGGATCACGTGCATTCTCGTGCATGAAAAACTCATCCATGTTTGAATCAGGCCGGGCTTGCAGTGAAACGAACATCTGGGTAACTATTGCGGCAGTTGCTTTACTTGACATGAGTTTGTCTCGGCCTTTGTCCAGGTTGGCTGGGGGTGGGTTAAGGAAGGTATATATATTTGCCTTGGGAATAACATCATTCAGGGGTACGGTGCATTCCACAAGCCTTTCCTTCAAGAAAGTGGAATATAAATGCTTGCCCCTTTCGGGTAATGACCGTAAACTCTTACTAACTTCGGGGTCCATATATTCACCAGTATCTAATGTCACCAGCTGACCACTAGTTTCATCATAAGGGTTGATAATGAGTCCCTGATTCACCAGATCGAGGAGAGATTTCAATTGATTCAGAAATTTTTTCTGCTCTGATACCGAACTTTCCGGGTGTTCCGTGTTATCTGATGATGTTGTGTGGAAACTTGCATATTCATACTCATCTATAACACGCAGAACTTCTGACCTTGAAAGCTCAATAACGACTTTCTCTTCAGCCTGGCCATAGAGACCTTTTGGACCACTGTCTTCTTTGAGTAGTTGGATACTATGTTCTTGGCTCTGATCTAAACCCATCATACTGAACTTCCTCTCACTACGCTGGACCACAAAATGGCCTTCCATGAATTTGTTGTGGATTGAAGGATGCCGCCTGGGTAGCTGAGACATGTCTCTCAGAAATACGGGGACCCACCGACAATAATTTGTATGTCCTAGGGCAAAAAAGTAACTGCACAACTCATCGATAGAACACAGTGTACCAGGCCAGTTACCGATTCGTTGGTTCCGAACGAATTGACAGCTTGTCAAGAGAAAGTTCCGAACGATTTCACCCCAATAGCGCGCAGTTGGAGATTGTGAAAGAATCCTCTGTTCCCACATTTCAAATGACTCATGGGGCCCAGTCTGCTGACAGTAAATCTCATAAGCATTCTTTCTGAGGATCTCAAGCCAAGCTAGAGTGAGAAGATATGCCTGTCGCGTCCTCTTGACATGTTTCCCACCAAGTAGGGATGATGCTACACCGGGTGTGAATATCTTTGCGAGGTGAAACATTCGCTCCCAACCAGAACCACCCATAAGCTTACCACCAGCTTCTTGGGTGCACATTTCAAGATGCAGGAATCCAATCATACACACCATTCGATCCTCACCTATCTCCTCTGGGAACAGCCATTGACATTTTTTCTGCCTGGCATACAACGGACAGTCACCTTCAATGACAGGTATCTGGCCGGGGTTTACGAAAGCAGTAGCTTCCCTGACCACATACATAGCATGCTTCTGCATACTGAGTGAGTCCGCTTTCTGCTCACTGAAAACAGGGAATACCCCAATAACTGCACGAGGTTTGACATTGTCTTGATCTTCATGTTTTGAAAAGAAGCCTGAAAAGGTCACAGGGACTTCATCAAGCTGCCAGCTGCCATCAACCTTCCCTTTATTGCTGATCTGTGACACATGAGACAACCAGTCATTCTCTCCCACGTTCAAATCTGCATATTCATTGGGCCGTACATTACATTCATCTGGAGATTCAAGCCTGATGTCCCCACCAAAGTCTTCAACGAAAGGAACAAATGCATAGTCGTCTGGGAGTTCAATTTGTGTGTCTTCTGGAACATCTAAACTCAGTGGTGGGGGATCAGTACCCACATTGTCCCTGCTCAGTTGACCAATGAGTGTGATGGACGTACCATGCATATCAGATCTACCAGATACATCAATGTTATCAGTGGTTCCTATCGAGAAAACATTACGTTTGCAGTTAGCTGGGACTACAACACCTTCGTTCTTGAACCGCAGTGAAACAGCTCTCGCGAAACTCCTGCGAACATCCATTACGCGATCATAAGAGACAGAGAGTCCCATTTGATGAAAATCTCTGATAAGATTTTTCATACGATCATGGGCATGCAACTTCAAACCCACATAAAGAGGCATTGGAGTTTCTCTGTCACGTCTCTGGTGAACATTTTGTGCATGTTCGGAGCGTTTCGCTGAATTGCTGATCAACATCTGTGAAATAGTACAAGCCACTCGAGTCTTGGCATTAACAGTCTCATCATCGCCTAAGTTCTGTATACTACATGTGCCCTCAAGTAGAACTCTAAGAAGAGTCAGGAGTGAGTTGGGTACAGGCTCGCTCAAGCAATAAGATGAAAATGATCCCGTGAAAGGAGCTTGAGATATGAGTATGTGTTTACGCAGAAGAAGACCCACATCAACTATCTTTTTTGCCTCTTCCTCAGACACTATACGAGTTAAAGATTCGGACAACAAGGAGCCAACTCGAAACCTACTTGAAATAAACACATCTCTACCCTGTGTGAAGGCGTCCCAGCCATCGCCCAATTTCTGCAACAAATGTTCTTTGAATCGAGTGGAATGTATTTCTTCACTAAGCCAATCAGAACCGACTTGCTTCAACCTCCGACTGTACAGATTCTTGAGATCGACAAGCTTCATCGCGGAATCGTTGTGTTCAACAAATGTTATGAGCTCTGCCATAACGAGAGGGTCATAGGGCAGGCCTGACGCGGAATGTTCGGCGTTCTTCGACTTTTTAGATTTAGCCGCTCGTGCTTCATTGGCAAGCTTACAATAACAGGTTTTGTGATAGTAAAGATCACTAGCAGCGGAATCAAATGCTGCATTGACCCGAGAAAAAACAACCCAGTTCTCGGCTTCCTTTGCCATAATTTTGAGTTTATTGTTATCAGACATTGATCTGCAAATAGGCTCACTGCTGTCACCTTCGCGTTTGTGACAATAAACACACTGGGGCAGTTTCCTGTCACAGCCAGATTCAAAACTTGTCCGTGTTCTTTTAGGACTCAGCGTGGAGCAGGATGCCACTGCCTCATTTCGCTCTCGCTTGTGTAGCACGCGCTGTACGATGTGAGTCCGAATACTGTCACGGCATGTCTTATGATATATTGCCTTATTCGTCAACAGTGACATCGACATACACTCATCACTCTCTCTCATCAAACAATCAATGGTCAAATTATATGGAAGCTCAACGCCATTATCTAGGAAGCGCGTTATGTCTTCCTCAATAGCTTTATAGGCGTCATGAAAACGAGATTCTCTATACGGACGCATCAATTTCTTGGAACTGTCTTGCTGGCAAAAGCAACAACGTTCCCAGTCAGTACTAGTCCGTACACGAAGAGGATTCTCACTCATTCTGTGAATGATTTTTGTGAACAATCGCGTTCTCGAATTAATTTCGACAGACAAATCAGAATTGCTTGCGGAATTACGCCAAACAAGAGATTGTATGGCAAAGAGACTGCTTCATAAAGAGCGTTGTTTCTCCGGGATCAGCGTCATTCAGGTTTGCCTGAATGACGCTGATCCCGGAGAAACAACGCTCTTTTCAAGTTCCAAGAAATTGATGCGTCCGTATAGAGAATCTCGTTTTATTCTACATCATCTCCCACGTCTGTTTCCAACACGTGCGTGGATCAGAGTTCACTTTCGCGCCCTTACAATCGGATGTATAGTCGGTAGACCGTCGAAAAGGAGGTTCCCTTCAGCCGCTGGCGGCCATTTTGGATTGTGCCGCTACTGGTCGCCACCGGTCGGTGTCAACTTGTAGCCGATCGTTTTTGAGAACCTCATAGCCTACACTAACAGTGTGCCAAATTTCAAGAAGGTATCACCAAGTGCACAATTCACCTGTATGTGACGAATTCCTCCCCCGCTAAAGTTTGGGCTTAAAATTCTAAGAATAAAAAAAAAAACGAAACAGATATAATATAGGTTTTAAAGTATAATAAAAACTAACTGATTCTGAAGAGTGTTTCAAGAAGTTGTTTTATGGAACTGGAAAGTTCTCAAAATTTCGAAGTTCAGAAAGTTTGGCTGAAAAATCTGAAAAACAAATCGGAAGTAGTTCAAAATCAAACTTGACCTGGATATTGCACAGTTATAAAGGGATGCCGAAAATCAAATGATTCCCAATAGTCGTTCACGGTTCAAAGGCCAGTGGATGGAAACTAAAGTCACATGCACAGACAAATGGATGGGTAAATAGCTGGACGGATCGGCACAGGAGCACAGACTCATGCAATGAGGGGGTTGTCGTAGATGCTGCGTTTAATTCAGATGTAGTGTCATCACATGTAAATCTTCATGTCTATCCAAAACATTCTGAATGGACAAATGAAATTGTCCCTGTATCAGTATGCATCGCGTCTTCTGATTGGTCAACGTGACCGAAACAAATAGCCATGGTATCGGCTATCTTCAAACATGCGGGTGATAAGATCGCGCGCCGTTGTTCCCCGTTTGTCACTCGAGAAACATCCAGGTGATAAAAATAACCTTTGATCCCGACTGGGTCACATCGATTGCAGAAACTCCTTTTAGAACTGTTAATTAAATTGTAACGCGGTAAATCCCGGCCATAAAGTATTTTTTTCAATGAGGGGTCACAATTTCAGTGAGGGGTTTGGAGCCAAATTGAAGTAAATGTTGGATATCCACGGCGGGCAAAAATACGGGCACAGTCAGTGTAAGGCTTAGTGTCAACAACAAATTAACATTACCAGGGCATTAAATCTCGGCGCACTTAAACTTATTTTGCGGTTTCCGATGGTCAGCGTAGAAATGTATGCTATTAATTCCACCTACCTCTTACAAAATTCAATGACTGCGGCTCAATTCAAAATCTTAAAGTTTAAACCCAAGTGGAGTCCGAAATTGTGAGACACCGTTCCCGAAATTCAAAATGTCACCGTTCATGTTCCACGTCCAGCGTTGTTTTATGTGAATATTTAAGCTATTCTCCCAAAGACATGAATAAAACACACAACACATATAACATGCTGAAGCTTGTTCCATAGAAATACAATGCAATCTGGAAGGCTGAATTTATACGGTTTTGAAACTTTTTCAACGAATTCAAATTCACCAAAGTGAAAAACTTCTCCATGTGTGAATAGACTCGGTCTATTTATAGTTTTGCAGTTTCGTTTGTTTCGCTGTTTGGTGCAAAACCTGAGACTCAGTGTGGGGTTTAAACTTCGGCGCCTGAGTCTTAATGTAGGATCATATTTTACACGGAATTTCCGTGTTAGGAGGCGGGACAAAATCGTTATCTCGGGCAACACCCAGGGTACATGGAGATTTAATACCTGGATGTCTCCTTTTCAACCATGGATGTTGCCCGAGATAACTTATAATGTAGGAACTTACACAGTCGGCGTTTCGAAACTTCGATAATGCTTTGAGTATCAGTATGAAACAGGAGAGAAAACCTTGTCTTTTTCAGAAGTTTTCTTTCGGGATAAAAAATGAAATATACACAGTAGGCTAGAATCCCCCAATTTATCCTCTGGGTACCTCTTTCTGTTTGGTCCCGAGACCTTGATTCAAATTAAGGTACACAGAGCGTACTAAATTTGGTAATGCTAACCTGCTGTGCAGGGTAGCATTACCAATTCACCCTCTGAGGACCTCATTGTGCAGATGACAGTCAGCATATTTTCAGACTTGAGTGTAACCAAATTCACAAGTAGCAACTTTTCCGACTTGCTGTCTTCGGTGGAAAGGAAACACGCATTTTGTTCACGTGGTTTTCAGCGGTTCGTGGCAGCAGAAACTCAATGCAACTGTGTTCGTGTTGGGCAGGATGGAGACAAAGATCCCAGATGATCCGGGCCAACCCTGTTTCAGTCAGATTTAAGGTCACTATTTCTGCGCAAAGGTTAATAGTGGTATCAATATGGATCTGAAATCAAGTCCAGCCAATCGTTTATACCCATGTTGCCCATCTGAGCGGACTTCCACCCCGGGCATTGGTTCCGGGTACTGTTGACATCATTTCGTGTCACAGAGTTCAAACACTTTTTAATATGAAATTTCATGACTTTTCCGTGACTTTTCAAGGATTTCAACGTGTTCCACAACTTTAACATTTTTCGAGAGGCACACCTAGAAACGAACGCGCAATTTTCACACACATTATACAGGATTGTAAGAATCAATATAATAACATGCAACATTGAATAAATGAATCACAAAGACTTGCACAATTCTTGTTTTTCATACTGAATCTCACTTCCCAACATTTTGTGGCTACGTTTTTTGGCAAGTTTGATATAAGTGTTACTTGGAAGTTCCCATGACTTTTAGATCACAAGTAAAAATACACACATTTTCCGTGACTTCCAGGTCTGGAAAAATATTTTTAAATTTCCTTGACTATTCCAGACTTCCAACACCAGTACCAACCCCGGTGTCTGTCCAGATATACTCCTACATCGGCAACAAATACCCCCACGCTACGCTCACTTTCTTTGTGTTGTCATGGTTTGGCCGATTTCTTCTGCTTCAAGCGGGTCATCCTTCAACCCAAAGACTAGGGCACTACCATTCTCAGGAACAGGACATGGAACCGGAACGGGTACCTAATCGCAGGAACAGGAAAAATGCTCATTAAACAGTTAATTTGGACTCGCGATTATTAGTGGCTTCTAGCCAGGTCAAAACAACGAATCTCACCTTTCTTCCCAAAACAACAGCTAAATTGGAAATGTTGTCAATGCGGGATATTTGCGGGTTCTTAATTTACACGAAATTCATAGGAATAGTTACCACCGACGGAACGAGTAATTTACAAGGGAGGGAATTTCAACAGCTAAACACGATTGGTGAACGTGCGTGCAGTTTCATGTTCACAAAGCAATAGGGTGTTGGAATATGTCAACAATATGCTATTTTATCCTTTATATTTGTTGTTTATATAATTCTATTTCAGTACTATTTTTTTTTACTACTATTGTTTTTTATGGTAAACAATTGAAAAATGTGTCATGTTTTTGTGCATTTTTTAAAAATTTCGAAAATGTTTTTTTTTTATAAAACTGCACAGTAAAGATTTAATTTATGGGGCGTATTTAGTTCACATTTTGCTACATCCAAGGTAAAAGAGAAGTTACACATTTTGTGTGTGTGTGTGTGTGTGTGTGTGGGGGGGGGGGGGGGGGGGGGGTGGTAGGGGACTAATATTCAATCTAAAACTTAAATTTATTTAGGGTTTTTTTTCCATTTTTCAACCTTTCATCTAATCTTTAAAAGGGGAATAAATTACCTGAATTTTAAATCTTTTCGTTAATTAATTGTTAAGCTAGTAACACAAAAGCGGAATCTGTGAAAACAATTTTTCGGGGGGAGGGGGTGCATTTATTGTCATCGAAGAAAATGTCCAATGGGTGAATTTTCTTATCTCCTCCCCAAAAAGAAATCACCTTTAGCTAATGTGACAAGATGAGACTGGAAGTGTCAGGGGAGTTGTTACTGTAGTGTTTTAGGTCATAAACTCCTGCCTTTGAACAGCTGATTTGCCTTTCGCGATTTTGTCAATAAGCATTAGTGAAGATGTTGTGAATTGCATTAGTCCACTTAACAGAAGCAATGGGTGGAGAGTGCATGCTTTAAATTTTGACACTGACAATACCGACGGCTGACAACTAAAGTGGGTGGAGTTTCTTCCCCCGAGTTCAAATTGTTTTATTCTTTGGATGACAGTCCGGTTGACAAGTGTTTATAGAATGTTTGGCTTTTCCTTGTTTACATGACGGTTCTCAATAATTTTGGAAATTTAAGTGACTTGACAAAATGTAAAAAAAGAAAAACAAATAACAAAACGCGTTTAACGCTTATAAAGCAAAATAGTAGTTAGGGCCCAGATTCCGAATAATAATGATCTTAAATTATTATGTAACCCCCGAATTATCTACCGCAACCTGCTTAACAATATGCTCCAACTTATCATCCCAGAAATAAAAACTTCAAGAAATATATTGTTTATTATTTCAATGAGGTAATATAATCAGTGGGCTAAATATAGTCAGTGGGCTAATGACAGAGAGAAGTAAAAATGTAGTGTGTGTGAGAGAGAGAGAGAGAGAGAGAGAGAGAGAGAGAGAGAGAGAGAGAGAGAGAGAGAGAGAGGGGAGAGAGAGAGAGAGAGAGAGAGAGAGAGAGAGAGAGAGAGAGAGAGAGAGGGAGAGGAGAAAAGAGAGGGAGAGTTTATAAGATGAACTGGAAGGGAGAATAGAGTGGGCACGAATAAAGACACTGCGTTATTCGTTTATTTATTTATCATCACAGTTTATTAATAGTTTGAAAGGAATAATTTACAACTCTCCATTTTATTAGAGACTGTCTCAAGCCGCTAATAATATGGAGCGGTGTTAATTATTCCTTGAGGGGCGTTAATTTATTTATTTATTGTTGTTTAAGGTCACATACTTCTGCACAATGGCTAATCATGACCACAACATGAAGTTAAAGTCAAGGTCAGTCAATCGTTTATATCCCATGTTGCCTATTTTAGAGGACTTGCACCCCAAGCATTAGTGACTGGGTCCTATTTTACCAGTGAAACATAGCTTGTTTACCACAGTAAACAAGCACTGCTTCACTTCCCGGGGTTCCCACGGGGAAGAGGGACGTTAATAAACCGTAATGCTCAACAAAATAATTTCGCAATGTCTGTCTCGTGTGCTGGCGAATTTAACGTTAAAAACCCTCAGAAGATGTACATAAGAAAATGTAAACACCATTGGTAGGGTTAGAAGATGGGGTTGCGAAAAAGGTTCATTACGGTTTATTAATAGTTTGTTCTTTTCTTCCTGTTCCTGCATTCTTGAGATTAGGCACCCGTTCCTGTTCCGGAGAATGTCGTGTGCTCCCTAAAGGCTTGCCTTCGGATCGAAAGACGGTATAAGTAACCGAAAGTGTCAATGACACTGTATCTTAACTTGACTGTGAGTAGTGTTTGATGAAAAGGATAATGTTCAATGTTTATGAAAGGATTACGAAATAAGACAAGAGTTGTGATAATTGAGAATGTTAATTTGTGTTCCCTGTATGCTATGTTTTCAATTTATTTATTTATTTATTTATTGGTGTTTAAGGTCACATATTTATGCACAATGGCAAATCGTGACTGTGAGAGTTTTACGGGTGGAGGAAACCGAAGTACCCGGAGAGAACCACCGAGCGTCGACGAGCAACTGTCAGCTCCTCAACATTCTAACTCTGTTCAAGCAGGGTTACAGCGGTTGAAGACGTGCACTACCGACGTGCAGTACACAGAGTCATCGTGCCCCCATGTAGGCAACCGGGATAAAGTGCCATGTCCAAGGACACAACACGGGTCGTCCCGGACGGGGATCGAACTCGGGACCTCTAGCATAGAAGTCCAACAGTCTACCACTGAGCCACCGCGCTCCCATGTTTTCAATAAGAATAATTTGAAGTGTAGACTGTAGTCAAGAATTAAGGTCTGGGTTAATGTAGCCCTCACATGTCCCATGTTAATGTTGTCAACCGAAGTTAACAAGTTACAGTAAAATCATTCCAAAAAAGTGTCATCCTACCAAGTTACAATGTAATCCCTTCATAAATATGACTCGTAGACTTTGCTAAAGGAATCTAGGTCACGTGACGATTCGGTGGTCACGATGGATCGTATCAAGACCAAACAGGAGTCTCATCTTGATATCATACCAAGTTATTCTACCAAGTTACAAACAAATCTCTTCATAAAAACAACCTAAGACAGTGCTAAAGGAATCTAGGTTATGTGACCAGGTGGTAGTAACGGCTGACCAATCGTGACCAAAACAGAACAGTTTCATCTAGACATCATATCATACCGAGTTATCATTTCAAGTTACAATGAAATTGCTTCATAAATATGAACTGTAGACTGTGCTAAACAAATCTCGGCCACGTGGCTGTGCGGTCGTCACGGTTGACCGATCTTGGTAAAAATAGGACGTTCTCATCTAGACATTACACTGAGTCATCTTACAAATTTGCAATGACATCCCTTCATAAATGCAAGCTGAAGGAATCTTGGTAACGTGCCCCTGGCCGTTACGATTGACTGAACCCAACCAAAATATGACGTTCCCATCAAGACATTTTACGAAGTTACAATAAAATCCCTTCATAAATACGATCTCTAGACTGTGTTAAAGGTTTTCGGCTTGCGTAGCCATCATGACTGACCGATCGCGACCAAATGGGGACATTCTTAAGTTGGGAAGCTAACATGCACAGACTAATCATATTCATTGCACATGATTAAATGATGGGCTGCCATGTCACACACTAAATGAATATATACACCGATCAAGGCTGTAAAAATGCAGTTGATTGCAGGTTTTATAGGATGGGGGATTCAAGGAACAAGCCGAAATATGTATACTGGAATGCAGAAATTTTTTTGTGAAGTGAATTCCAGACATGAAAACATATTCTATTTTCAATTTTTCAAGAGCTTGTTTTCAGCCATTTTTCAACCCAAGGGCTTGCCTTCAGGATGGTAGATGGCTGAAGTTGAAGAAATAAACTGAACTGGATGAAGCTGGCATTCACCGCCCAACTGCAACTAAATATACTACTCAAAGTTTGCTAAGCACCACATATTTGCGATATTTTTGGTGGATATGATTGAGGAATGTACTGAGATGGTCTCTAGTGTTTACAATAGCTCATTGACAGGCAGGCTTTTCGTGACTGCCACGGGAAGCATGTACCCCCTTCATTTTCATGATGTTTCAGTGTACTGTCTACATGTACATGACATGTGTAGGGTATTCATTCTTCATTTCAACACAAACCCTTGTGATTTAATGATTGAATATGGCGAAAGCAAATGTAAAAAGATATTTGTTTGAAGCAGGAATGTGGCGGGCTATAGGGATGGTGGAGCAAGGGGCTACCCTTCGTCAGGTTGGCGAAGACCCTGGTGTGCACCATACGGTGATCACCAGAGCCTCGGCAAGATTTTAGCAGTAGGGTATGTGGAAGACCAGGAGAGCGATTTCATGCAGCCAACATTGCTGAGCATGACCGCTATGGTTGCGAGTCAATAATGGTCTGGGGCGGCATCAGCTGGGTTGGTCGTACACGTACAGAGTGCTGTGTCCTTGACCGTGGTATATTGACTGCACAGCAGTATATTGATGAGATCCTGGATGCCCACGTCAGATTGTTTGCAGGTGCAGTGGATGATTGAATCATTCTAATGGACGACAATTCCGGTCCTCATGTTGCCCACGCTGTCCGGGAGTACCGACAGAGGGAGGGAATTGATCATATGGACTGGTCAGCAAGATCCCTTGACCTCAATCCAATCGAACATGTCTGGAATGAGTTGCAGCTTTCAATTTCAGTCCGTCCAGTCCTGCCAATAAGTGCCCAGGAGCTTGGTGCCATGCTGGTCCAAGAAGGGAACAACATCCCGCAAAGGACCACCAGTAACCTGACAGGGAGCGTAAGACGGCGTTGTCAAGCTATAATTAACAGTAATGGGTCTCATACTCGATATTGAACCCACACCAGTTCACTCCCTCAACTTTTTGTCAAATTTGAAAAATTTTCTCTTTTACCAAAATTATTCATTTTCCATGGTTATTGTATTCAAAAGCTAAACGATAATGTCAAACACAAATAAAATCTTAATTTCTGTACTTAAATCATTAAAGATATAACCAAATAAAAAATATATACAATTTTCATAAAAATATTTCAACTAAAACGTAAAACAGGTAGTTGGATATACTTGGTGCTTAGCAAACCTTGAGTAGTATATGTTGCCATGTGCAGAAAATATATTATACGAATGTTTATATATTGACTTATTTGCATTATGCAAAATCCTTTGCATATCTGTGGAAAAAAGCAGTAAGGGTGGGAGAACATGTCACCTGTGAATTAAAACCACCAGTTCTGCAGCCTCTCTTATTTGACTCAAACATAAAAGGTGGCAAAATAAACAAATGAAATTTGTACACTCACACCATTGCCTTTAGCTCCAAAATTCCATTCACTAACAGTGAGAGATAGGAGTCAAATACTCGTCTTTTCGAGGATACTTTTGCATGGGGTTTGAACATAATGATCAAACCCACAAAAGAACATTCACAGCTACGGTCTCTCCTATTGTTCTTCTGTAAGCATTAAAGAGAAAACAAGTGCTCTTACATTTTACATGTTTTTGAGTGGAGCAGCACACACATTATCACAATTTGTTGTCTTAATTTCTTTTTTAAAAATGTTTCTAAAAATTTTAACAAAACCATATAATGCGACTCCTCATTGGAATGAGCTGCTTGAGGTGCTCATTCCAATGAAGAGGTCAAATGATATGCTTTTGTCAAAATTTTTTTTGAATAATTTTTTTATTCAATTGCTCAATTTGAAAAGTACACAGATGGATGTGGTTAATTTGTTAGGTAAACATTTAAAACATCAAATGTGAAATGAAGAACACGAACCTTGGCCACTGTCTAGACACCTGCTGAGTATCTGACAGGACACAAACCCTCTCTTTTCTTGGGTTTTCTGGGGAACTTGTACATAATGTATGACACAACACATAAATGAAAATCTGTATTACTATTTTATTTGATATAGACAAAATTTCATAGATTCTATACTACCATTTCTTTATCCTTTACCTAACTTAAAGATGATCATACAAAAGACTGTTCCTAAATGACAGTTTTTTTTCTTCAAGAATATGGCACTTGAGTTGCTTAGGATGAACAGGGGGATTTGGTAATTTACCACCTGGTGAAAGACATAAACATCTACACTTATTTTCTGTACCACTTAGAAACTTCAGGACCCAACAGTCAAATTTACAGTCAACCCCAAGCACTCTGGTAGTGCAACAGAATTATCTCTAATAACTCTATTTTTTCTCTTTTTCAATATTTGCTGCTGAAAACTTAGCCATTTTGACATCAGAGTGCAGAGGGTTAATGAACAACTGTAGTTCATTACAATGGAGCCCACTTAATTGGATATCTCTAAACTGAATAACTCTGTTAATTGGATATAACTTACAAACACCAAACCTTTTACATTACCTTTGGTACCTAATTGCACATAGGTTACAGTCAACTCCTGTTATTAACAAGCCAAGACCAATTCTGGGTCCGGACCTGCTTCGCTGCATGCAATTGAATCGGCAAACAGGAAGTGGCTGCATGGCAGACCTGAAAATTGCATACACGATACAACTGATCATTATCAGGCTCCAGATGAAATATAAAATCAATCCCTTGCATAGAAGCCGAGAAAAGTTTGACGAAAAATTTCAATGTTCAGTGGGTACAGTAAAATTCCAAAGTATCGGCAAACAGGAAGTGGCTGCACGGCAGATCTGAAAATTGCTTACGCGATACAACTCATCATTATGAAGCAGCAGACCAAATATAAAATCAATCCCTTGCATAGAAGCCGAGAAAACTTTGACAGAAAGTGTTTTGGATGGACTGAAGGACGGACGGACAGACAGACAGAGTTGAGCGGTTACTAGACCTGCTCTGCCGCTGGCGACGCAGGTTAAAATAACAATACGGCCAAACCACACTAGTTTTCAAACTCATCAAGACATTGTTAAGAAAGTCTCACATAGCAAATATTGACTGAATCCATTGATATTTGTTCAAGTCATCATGCTATCAGGCTGAAAACAGGCAAAAATTAACTAAGCTCCATAACTCTGCTCAGTATAGGTGAACAATACCAGTTTTCCGACTCTTTCAAGAAATTGTTTACGTCTCACATACAAAATCTTGATCAAATCCATTGATATTTGTTCATGTTATTGCACAAACGAGATGAAAATTGACAAAAATTAACTAATTAAGGGCCATAACTAGACTCAGTACGGCCGATCAGTACCAGTTTTCAAACTCATTCAAGACATTAAGAAATTCTCTCATACCATATATTGACCAAATCCATTGATATTTGTTCAAGTTATTGCCCTAAAAAGCTGAAAACAGGCAAAAATTAACTAATTAAGAGCATTAAGAAAGTCTCACATACCAAATATTGACTGAAACCATTTATATTTGTTCAAATTATTGTGCTAACAAGCAAGGTGATGCCCACCCGCACACTGACTTCACAAACAATAGGTCGCGTTTTTGAAAAAAAGGTCGACTGATAAAAAAAATATTGTAATATATCACCAAATTACTCTGACAACCACCAAATTCCTTAAGTTTATACACCTATTTGGTCTGTTTTTCCAACAGACACATTTAATTTATTATATCTTGTTTGACAGAACTCCAGGAGCTCTATCAAACAAGATACAATAGAATAATTGCTCTGTTTATCACTAGATTACAAGGAAATGACCAAATCCCTGTTAACTGAATACTCCTGGGGGGGGGGGGGGGGGGGGGAGGGGGGACTTGGCTATTCAATTAACAGAATTTCATTGCAGAAGCAAATTTACTTGTTGAGCCATAAAGTTTCCAAAGCCTGACTCACCCTTTATTTACCTAACTTAACTAGAAAAGAACACCTCTTCCCCGAAAACATATCTTATGACCTCCCACCCACCCACCCTCCCATCCACCCATCATGAACTCATTCCAATGATGTATCATAAGCAATGCCTCGGTCGCAAAAATTGAAAAAAAATATTAAAACATACATGGTGATGTTTGTGAACAATGGTGGCCAGATATGGCCATTACATTGGGTAGAGGGGTTATTTATTTATTGGTATTTAGCATCATTTTTCAGCAACTATGGCTATATCATGACTGCAACAAAAGTATATAATGAAGTTTAGCAAACAGTAAATACCTGTGTGGCTACTCACTTTAGACATCTTCCACTCCAGACACTTGTGTCCTATTTTACTAATAAAACAGAACTTGTTTAACTCTTACTGCAACAGACCAGGTGCCCCAAAATGCTGTCATCGGGTTAACTCATAAGTTAAATTCCAAAATATTTGGCAAGTCTTGGCTGCCTATATAGACCTGACAAAAACAACTGCAATGTCACAGGATGTAGACTGTCAGAGTGTAGTGAAAAATTTATAAAAATCTCTGGACCCTTAAGGGTTAATATAGTAAAGAAGCACAACTCCACTAATTCCCTTGGTTCCCTTGGGGAAGATAAAGGAGTAAGTAATGGTATGACCCACTGTCCATCACCAACTGACCAAATACCAATTCATCATGAGCAAAATGACAGTTTGTTTTGATAGAAAATTGAAATGAAGAAAATTTATGGCATTAGTTTACATGCAAACTGGTGGGTTCAATTTAACTGGCCTGTTAGGTAAAGGTTCAAAGAAAATATGAGATTTAATGAAACTGCCATAATTTCACTAACATATACAAATCAATATTTTATGTATATAACAGAACAAACATCTATTAACAAAAAACATGAATTTCACAGCAATTCGCTTCAAAATATCCTGGATTTTAATGCAGTAAAGTCATGCTTGTTTGCTCCACCAACTCAACTGAATTTCAAATTGAATCCTTCAGGCTTGTAACTGGTTGAGTGCAGGAAGCCCACATCTGGGCCTCATTCCAAAGTACAGATACTGCAACTTAAAAGCTTGATATTCTATGGATGTGCTTCATACTACCTAGGCACTATCCAATAACTTGTAACAAGGCAAAGACATGTAACAAACTTTGAACAAAAATAATTCAGCACTCCATCAGTTAACTCTTATCTGACAGAACTCCATGTATAGAATATTATTCATATTGGGTGAACTAGGGCCAAAGAGATCTTTAAAGATGAGAACTTTATGGTAATCAAAGTAAATCTTTGATAGATCACACATTTTTAAATTCAGTTAACATGAACTTACTCTATCAACAGATTAAATTTGAATTTAATGTGTGGTAAATGTTTTGGTGTTCCGAATTTATATACAATTAACAGGGTTATTCATGTTAGAAATATCCAATTAGGTGAACTCCACTGTACTTTTTTCATTGGCTCCTGCAAAAATTTGATTTTCAAAATTCAATTCGAAAGTCAATATTTGATTCGATTTGAAATTCGAATATTTTCAAATATACGTCGGCCATAACCGTGAATGTTTACAGATTGTAATTGATGACATTATTTTATATTGTATTGTTCTATGTAGAAACTCAGCTGATTTGTAGCAGTAACAGTGTTTGTATCAATGTAGCTACATCTCTACAAACACTGTTACCACTACAATTGTTCATTTCAACTTATTGTGCTTTATAACCATTGACCATTTATAAAAATATCAAATTTCAAACTTTGAAAAGTTATTCAGCTGTTAAACTTCAATAAATGATTTGTTTCACAACGTGATCACATTATTTTTTATATGGAGTATTGTTCTGTTCAATCACAGTTACTGGACACATCGTCAAATCAACTGTTTTCTGAAAGAATACTCCTGATTATTCTATAAACCAGGGACCGACCTGGGCATGCGCCAGTGCGTATTTGGTTCTGAAACATCAGGACCTGGCTCTTAAATCTCAGAAATAGGCTTCTCAGTTGGCGCGTAACTTCTCAGATCATATTTTGATATTCTTTCGATGGATAATCGAGAGAGACACTCTTACATATATTATATATATGATTATCATTTATCAATGTTGTCGAGTGCTTAAGTTAATACTTCAAGTCTTAATTACCAAGCATTAATCTTCACTGTGGTTTCTGATCAAGTCTTGGCTGCCTAAATAGGCAGCCAAGACTTGATCAGAAACCACAGTGAAGATTAATGTTTGCTATAGTGTACTAAATGAAAATGATGAGAGCTATTACATACTTGCTGTGTGTGTTACAAACAGCAGTGTGACTCCGTAAATTGAAATCTGGCGCATGAATTGAAAAAATAGGCTCCGAGGCTAGAGCGTATTTTAAATAGTCCTGATCGGTCCCTGATAAACAGAAGTAGAGAAGGTTTTAATTTACAAGTGGATCGACTCCATTCAGCGATGAATTATCGTTTTGTTTTAGGCATTTCCCATTTTTATTTAAAACAAATGGCTTCATGACCGAATGGAGTTGATCCAATTCGGTCATGAAGCCATTTGTTTTTTTTCCAAGAAAACATGTGATAAAAGTGACGCATCATCCAGGTTGGTTTAAAAATGTTTATTGCTGCAGTTTCGAAGCTACAAAGTCAACAATTTGAATAGTTTCAATCAATAGCTAATAAATTGGTTTATATCTCCGTTTATAGGGTGGGAAGTGGTGAGGCAAAAAATACATTCTACATAACTGTGTGTCTTTTAATAATCAAGGGTATTATTTTAGAAAAGAAATCTTTCTTTTGATGACATATCCATTAACTGTGATTCGATTCAAAGTTCAATCTGAAATTTGATTCATTTTCTTCAAATCGATTCTATCAAAATGGGCAATTCGCAGGTCCCTATTTTTTTCAACATAGGCTCAGATTCAACTCAGTGCATCTTTTATGTTGAGAGTGGAGGAAGGTCTGGTTTTAGCTTTATCCAATAACTTATCCTCAACATCAATGAGCAATTACAATTTTCAAGAAGAAAAATGTTGATACATTATAATTCTTCACATGAAGTTGCCTCTCACAAACACCTCAGCCATACAGTTTTGAAAACTGCGACAAAAAGAGGGAATAATATGGAAGTGTATCAGGGCAACAATCAGAACATATTTTAGGCTGCACAAAGTAGATCATCTGTTTTTCAGGCCATTTTTTTTTTATAAAATTGCATTCTGGGAGGCGGCTTTTTGTTTTATTTTTGTAATTATTTTTTGGCCATCAACCATGCATATTCTTCGTTTGTTTCATGTTTTAGGCCTCAAGATCAACAGAACATGGATGGTGGTGTACTTCATCCCTTGAATTAAGTTAAGAACTTGATTAAGTTCTGTTACAATTTATTGGTTAGTGGCAACAGGCACTCCAATTTGTTGCCCTCAAGGGACAGATTTATCAATTTTGTTAACTTGGGTAAAATATCTGACATAAACCATTTAATTTTTTTTAAAGTTTGCACTGGTTATAAAAAGAGAGCATGCGGGGGGCCTGAGAAATGGGTTTTTAATCTTTTCAGGTCTTAACAGTAAACAGTTAAATTTTGATTAACTAGTAGAGTGTTAAAATTATTTTTCAAAAGTGATTTGTAACATGAGTATTTTTTCCAAAGAAAGGATGCTACCAGCAAGAGGCGACTAATTTTAGAAAGATTTTGTTCACAAATAACTGTTTTGTTGCAATTTATTGGCATGCCTGTTGGCACTCTCCAATACATTGTTATAGAACAATTATACAGAAACACTTTCTACTTGCGAGAAAACAAGCCAATGGATGAAGTGAGAAGCCACCAAAGTGGCTTTCAGTACATTTCAATAGAGCCATTATAGTGGCTGCACACAACCAGTTAAGACTCACAGTATTAAACCGTTTGCTCTGACCAATCAGTCAATTCCACAAAGCTTGATATACTGACATTGCGATTCGAATTTCCTAATTTTTCTCCTTCATAACACAGCTCATAATCCATGTCTTGAGGGCAAAAATTGAACACTTATTAATGATTCAGGAAAAAATATTGTATGTGTCATCTCCAAGTTGCATTAGGTAAAAGGTCAAAAGGAGGGAATTTTGTCTACAACCAAACCGGCATCTGCCGGTATATTTTTCAAAATCACTTATCAAAAACCACCATTTTAACAAGAATGCTGAAAGTCCGGCAGCAAAACACAAGAGAAACACAAGACACATTTCCAAGTAGTAAAAAATGCAATATTCTTCATATAAAAATGTAATAAAGTTTTTACAATTCAACAACACTACAGAATCATGTCTATAACATAATTATATGTTCAATATGGAGAAATATTTCTAGACACATTCTTCAGATACAAGACATCCAATCAAAGATGACTTCCTTGAAAATATTCACAGAATGAACAGAACCACAGACCCCTGACACTGTACTCCTCCCCCAAACATGCACCTCCTGGAATCCTACTTTTATATTCCCGTAGAATACAGAAGGATGTAAATCTCTATTTTAACCCTTTACCCAATGCAGACGATTTCAAAATTTATTATTTTAAATATCATTTTTTAAATTTTTTCAAAAAATTTCAACAAAACCATATCATGTGACCCCTCTTTGGAACGAGCTCGTTCCAAAGAGGGGTCACATGATATGGTTTTGTTGAAATTTTTTCGAAAAATAATATTTTTTCAGCTGCTGAATTTGCATATAACGTGGGTGGATGCGGGCGATTCGTTGGGTAAATGGTTAATGGGAGACACATCTTCCAAAATATTTGCCAAGCACTCAGAAAGGTGTGAATCTGGGAGGTCATGAGCTGGGCTGAATTCTCTGTCAGTTTTCTTTTCCACAACACTGTAGCAGCTCACAAGTCAAAGAAAAAAAGAAATTCGTAAAACATTTGCATTTATTCTGTCTTCCTTTTATTTAGTCTTGATCTGTTTTCATTTAGTCTTAATTTTACAATATCTTTGGTGTCAGTGTGTCATGACCAAATTGCAATCTGTTCAAGAAGACTGCCTTTACAAATGCAATATTGTTAATGCTCAATGACTTAATTATACAAATTTGAAATCAATTTACATTTTTAAAGCTGTGCTCAAAATTATTTGCAAATTAAGTCTTACCTGTGGTGCATTTCTTAAAAACATTTTTCATCAAATCCAGTAATGGCTGCTATGAAGCAGCCATGACAGGATATGATAAAAAAATTTTTAGCAGGATAACGCTAGAAACTATTGGTCAAAACATTGATTCTCTTTACAGGGAAAACATTGTGCCTTTATTAGTGTGTAACACACCTTCTGGTTGTCTAAAATGACTGGAACAATTAGCAATGACGTTGGTAATTTTAAAACATGCAGGTGATCATAGCTCAAGCTGCAGTTTCCTGTTTGTTGCACATACCACATCATGGTGCTAAGAATAACTTTTGACCATGACTAGCACACTTCGACATGGGGAAACTACAATTTGAACTGTTAAGCTATCCTTAACTAATATTATGAGAGGCAGAACAAAATTGTTATCTCTGCAGTTCAAAAATTATATTCCTATATGTGAGTTTCAAACACCTTTGCCTCAGGGTTTAAAACCGGCATCCAGGTATTAAATCTCCATGTACACTGGCTTACACTGATATTTTGCAAAAAGGGATTCAAAATAATTATTGGAAATAGTAATGGGGAAAAACAAACATGCCTTTAATTTGGAGAAGTTGCCTTGACAATCTATTATGTGTAACAAAACTTTTGTTTCCAAAAATAATGCTTCTGTTTATCAAATCGAAATTGTCTGTCAAACAAGAATTAACGTAATGCAGTCCTCAGAATTAGCAATGGCAAGGTAAACCCTGTTTTCGAGCAGCTTGATGCCAACATTTTTGGGATGTGGAAAATTGCAGCCACAATAATGTTTGACTGGTTGCTCATTCCTCTTTCAGACAAAACCGGTTTTCCAAGATTCAACCATTTTTAAAATATATTGACATGTGTAACTGATACAGGAAATCAAAATTGAGAAGGGCCAATTTACATTATTTGGAAAATCAGTTTTTATAAAAAATAATAAAAAATTTCAAATCCCTCAACTTTTCATCTATGATTCTTCCTGAAGATCTCAATGACTCTGACATACAGTACAAGTCAAAATAAGTTGTAGCATATCTGCAATAGACTAAGTATACTGCTGCTCTTGCATTGATAAGATCAGAATCTGGCTTCATTTTCTGGAAAGCTCTTAGTGAGAGCTTACCAGAAAAATGATGTCTGATTCTGGTCTTATTAGCATAGGAAGAGAGAGAAAGATACATAGTTTATAGTGTTTATCCTACAACTTATTTTGACTTGTACTGTCTGTTGCATCAAATATCAGAAAAGTTTCCCATTTTGATGTCTCACAGCTCATAAATAGAAGCAATGCTTCAATCAATAGAAGAGGAAATTCTATGCTAAATTTGTGTAATGGAGCAATGCAGCAGTTCTGCTGGCAAGAAATACTGACTGAAGATTCACACATGAGTATTTTAAAGTTTCACACTCTTGATTTACTGTATGTGTAAATCCTAATGATTTGAAGAACAGTCAATTTTTACATTAAATATAAATGCATCAAGCCTTTTAACCATATAAGGTCCCTCAAAGTAGATCTTGCTTCTTAGGCCATTGTTTATAAAACTGCATATGTGGAGGCAGTTTTTTATTTTATTTTTGTAATTATTTCCTTGCCATCAAAAGTTCATGTTCTTGGTTTGTTTTAGGTTTTAGGCCTCATAATCTACAGAATATCATGGGTAGTGGTGCATTTAGTCCTTTGAGTGCAAAAAGGCTTTGCAATGCTAAAGCATTGCAAAACCTTCTTGCACTCAAGGGACAAATTTATCAATTTTATTAATTTGGGTAAAATATCAGACATAACCATTTAATTTCTATTTTTTAAGTGTGCATTGGTTATAAAACAAGAGGCCCCATGGGGCCTGAAGCGCTCATCTTGTACAGAACACAATTTAAACAGAGTCCAAGAATGAGTCTACATTAAGCAAGCCATCTCCATAGGCTACACTGTCAATCCTTGAGTCCCTCAGGAGTGACAAAAATAATCTGGGCATCATGCCTTTTCTTCAGTTGATCATAAGTAAAATGTAGAGCTCCCCTATGAAGCCCCTTGATACAACCTATGTGGATTAATCTTAGTACCTCTAGAAGGTACTGAATACAAAATTTTTAATTCTTCAGCAAAATGGCCAATTCCGGCTCCCATAGAGAGCCCAAATATTAACCCAGGCTCTTGATTTGAACACAGTTAAATCTGACTTCCCTAGAGATGTTGTGTACCGAATATGAAAGCATTCTGACTGTTGGATCTGAAGAAGAGAAATTGTAAAGAAATTTCTCCGAATTGCACTAAGTTCAAATTTGGGCTACCATAGCGAGCCCAAATATTGACCTATGGATCTGATTTGAACAAACTTGAATCTGACCCCCCTAGAGATGTTGTATACCAAATGTGAAAGCATTCTGACAAGTGAATCTGAAGAAGAAGATTTTTGAAGAAATTCCCTCATATTGTACTAAGTTAAATTTCATGTTCCCATATGGAGCCCAAATATTAACCTAGGCACTCGAATTGAACAACCTGGAATCTGACCCCCCCCCCCCTCCTAGAGATGTTGTATACCAAATATAAAAGCATTCCGACTGGTGGATCTGAAGAAGAAGATTTTTAAAGAAATTTTCTCATATTGCACTAAGTAAAAATTTGGGCTACCATAGTGAGCCCATATATATACCTAGGGATCTGATTTGAACAAACTTGAATCTGACCCCCATAGAGATGTTGCATACCAAATATCAAAGCATTCTGACTGATGGATCTGAAGAAGAAGATTTTTTTTAATTACCCTCCATATTGAACAAAGATAAAATTTGGGCCCAAATATTAACCTAGGGACTTGGTTTGAACAATCTAGAATCTGACCCTCATAACAATGATGTATACCAAATATTAAAAGATTCTGACTGGTGGTTCTGAAGAAGAAGATTTTTAAAGAATATTCCCCATATTACCCTATGTTAAAACTTCGGGCTCCTGTAGAGAGCCCAAATATGAACCAATGAGCTTTATTTCAACAAACTTTTATCTGACCCCCCCCCCCCCCCCCCCCCCCCTATGAATGCTGTATACCAAATATCAAAAGATTCTGATGATTGGTTCTGGAGAAAAGATTTTTTTAAATTTTTGCAAATATGCTGACTCAGCATTTTTTCGATGCCCATTACAGAACACCCTAACATAACCGATGGCAATTTTTTTTTACCATTCAATTCTACTGGTCATAAGGATACTTCATACCAAATAAAAGCTCTCTCTTCCGTGGGGTTTGGGAAATATGGGCGTTTGAAAATATTTCTATTTTTAGCTCCCAGGGTTCCCATGGGGATGCAGGAATTTTTTTTTTTGCATGCGTCAAGTACTTATGACCCAATACTACCACAAACCAAATTTGGTTCATACCGGACCATCGGTTCAGAAAATAGAAATTTTGGGCGGGGCCAAAAATCTTACCCCTCCTATTACAAAGCCAAATATTACTTCACGAACTTCGTTTGAACAAACTTGATTCTACACCTCATATGGAAGCTCCATAGCAAATATCAAGTCATTGTACACACTGGTTCTTGAGAAGAAGATTTTTAAAATATTTTGGTGCATTTTCCCCCACTCCCTCCCTATGGGGCTGGGCATGCTGAGTTGAACAAAAATGAAATGCCCCTTTGGGACCATCACTCACACAAACTTTCACTTGAACTGGCCCAGTGGCTTTGGAGGAGAAGACCAAAACATGGTGTTGACGGACGACGGATGGGAAGCGATGAGATTAGCTCAGCCTGACTTTGTCAAGGTGAGCTAAAAAGAGTATGCGGCAGACAAAAGGACCATGTGGGAGAGCCAGAGAAACAAATTTTTAACTTTTTAGGCCTAAAGCTGTTTAACAGTGTCGGTTAAGAAAGCTTCTAATCAAATCAAGTAATGTTAATTGGTTATGAGTCAACAACAACCTGCTCCCTGCTCATCCCAGATCAAGTCATACACTGTTGTGAAAATTTGTGAAGACTTTGTGGCTATCAAAATCAGTAATATGTGGATACAAAATACATACCATTGAGATCAAACAACGAAATCAAATCAATGCTTATCCTGTTGAACTACACTCAATGAAAATAAGATTTATAGCCCAAAATAAAGTTATACATTTACATGTGTATGAACATTCTGTGCAATAAATTGATGACTAATACACAAATGAGCAAGCAAATAAACAAGGTTTGATTTAAAGCACCATATTTTCATTTATTCTATATTTGTGAACAAAACTTTCATGATGTGCTTATGATAATAGGGATCGCACACTTTACGAATGAAATTCCAGTATGTTTCCAGAAATAAATGCAGAAAAATCCATGATTTTTTATTTGCATATGAATGTTATATTGGATAGGTTTAATACCTAATTACCTTTTAGTCACAAATATCACTCGATGCCGATTAATCCAAATTTAGACATTAAGGCGGCAAAATTAATTTTTACCATCAAAGTTCAGACTACATATGTAGATATGGCTAATGACATACTAGACTCTTGCTTCTCTAACCGAACATGATGGAAAACAAAACTCTCCTGTGTGTTAATCATATGATTCCCTTAGGGCTCTGCAAACCACTCATTTTCAATCTGAATCGAATCTAGAATCAAACTGGTCTATTATTCAAATTCAAATCAAATCAAATCAGAAGAATTATCAAGAGAATAATTGTACAGTAGAATCCTCTTGATTGAATATCCATTTTGCCAGTGAAAATTATTCAATTAACAGAAGTATACAATTAACAGGGATTTGGTCAGTTTCCTGTGTTCTAGAGGTAAACTGAGCATTTATTCTATTATATCTTGTTTGACAGAGCTCATAGAGCTCTGTCAAACAAGATATAATAGAATAAATGTCTGTATTGGATGTATGAGGCCAAAAAGGTTGATAAACAAGAATTTGGTGTGTGTCACAGCAATTTTTTTGACATATTACAAAAATTTATATACAATTAACAGGAGTTTACTCTACAGCCCATATGCAATTAACAGATCAAATTTGTACTGAAGGTATGGTAAATGGTTTTGTGTTTGAAAATTATATTCAATTAACAGGGATATACAATTAAGAGATATCCAATTAAGTGGGCTCCACTGTACTTGGCATTGCACAGAGCGAGGTGAGAGAAACAGCTCATCATTGATATTACCTGGAAAAATTAAATTTTCTTTCAAAGTGGTATTGTCTATTGAGACTGGAATTAGCACAGCTGGTGGCATGGGTACAGATGTTGTTTCTGTTTAGATAGTGGAAACTGCACTCACTTTGATTTGACATTAAAAATATCCAAACTTATTAATGTTTGGCCCTACAAATATACTCATTCCTATGAGGAAAAGCTGGTCTAATTTACCAAAAGAATTATTTCATCATTTGCCTGAAATAACGCTAGCAATTAATTATAAGGCAGAGACAGGATAACTGATCCGCACAAAATACTCTCAAGTCGATTGTATCAATTTTGTCAGTCTGGTTCGTCACCCTAACATAATGGCCATGACCAGCCCACCATGTTTACAAAGTGTGTCCAAAACATGGCTAATGACCCCTCATTGGAATGAGCTGGGTCATAAGCTATGTTTTTTAGGCAACAAATGAAAATGTTCAGTTATTCCAATAAATATTTTTATCTTAAGCCGTCAATACATGTTAGATGAATAGCTAAACCTAGTGTTTGGGACCAAAAATAGCCATGCTTGAAAAAAAAAAAAAAACTTGTGGACAGCTGAACACGTACTCCCTCTTTGTTATTCCATCTGAATGTTTGTTTGTTCCATTTAAAAAATAGAATTTCATGACACTTTTAATAAACTGCATTCATCAGAAGAGAATCGAAACAGTTTCACTCTGAGCACGCAAGCACCCGATGCTACAAAAGTAAGGCCCATTTTTCTAGGATTTGCAAGTACAGTGGAGCCCACTTAATTGGATATTTCTTAACTGAAATTGAATATAATTTCCCAACACAAAACCATTTACCATACATGTACCTCCAGTACAAATTTAACCTGTTAATTGAATATAGGTTATACAGTAAACTCCTGTTAATTGAATAAAAAATTTTGTAACCTGTTGAGAAATTACCCTGACTCACCTCAGTTTTCCTTTGTCTATAGACCTATTTGGCCTCACTACATCCAATATAGGCATTTAATCTATTATATTGTGTTTGACAGAGCTCATGGAGCTCTGTCAAACAAGATATAATAGATAAATGTTAAGTTTATCTCTAGCATACAGGAAAGTGACACTATTCTGTTAATTGAATACTCCTGTTAACTGAATAATTTTCATTGACAAAGAGGCTATCCAATTAACAGGGTTCCACTGTATTCCCCAAAACAATGGCATTTTTTCCAGGGTTCCCAGCACCTGGAAACCTTTTTGGTCAGTTTCTAGTACTTTCCTGTTTCCAGAAGCGAAAAACCTTGTGATAAAGTTCTGGAAATTATATTACGGTAGAAGATAATATGAAAAATAGCACAATATGAATATGGTTAAGATAAAGTATGCTAGAAAAATATTGTGTCTATACACACATATATAGGCACTGCTGTGCAGTTGGCAGACTTCAAGAATGCCCTTCAAGTGACAATGTTTCAGAACCAGTTGAAACAGCTTGTTGTAAAAGATGCCACATGATTTACTTTGAATGTCAAAATGAAAAAAAATTCTGAGTAGTTGCATTTTGTGTTTTCTTCTATTTTTAGCAGATCAATTAGGGAGTTTCATTGGGTAAATGAACTCTTTGAAATAATTATTCTCAGTTCAGCCTTTCTGAAGAATGCCCACAGCTATTTCGGATAAGTTCTCAAATGTTCAGCTTAAACTTCCCATTTGCTCTCTAAATGTTAAACTCAAGAGTTGTGTATTTTTGGTCTTTCTGCGGTTACTGATTCAGGAGTTCCTGCTTTTAAACATTATTTTAAATTGATACAGCATTTCAAAGAATGCCATAGATATTTTTAATAGAGTCTGTAACGGTAAGCAAAACTTAACATTTGGCCTAACAATCATTGTTTTTAATCAGTAATATCATTGGAACAAATTTTCGGCAGGCAGCTGCCATGTAGAAATGACATCACTGTGCTGCTCACCACCACATCAGCAAAATTCACAGAATTCACATTGCTGTCAAAGTGATGGCACAAGCTCTGTCCTGGTTCAATAGGAAATTTTGTTGTTATGGAACAAAACTATGCTGTGCTGTGGTGAGCGGATCAACAAGGCTCCTTTGGATGTGTGACTGCCAGTCAAGTTCATGTCAATACCTCTGGTTCAAATGCCAAAACCATGTGAAACCATGTGTGGATTTGGTGACTGAAAAATATTGAAAGTCATCTTGTCTGTGACCTTGACCTCAGAGATATGACCGTGGGTTAAGATCATGACACACCTGTCGGTCATGGGCAATTTACTTATTTATTTATTGGTGTTTAAGGTCACTTTCAGCAACTATGCAAAATCATGTCCACAACCCAAGAATTAAGTCAAGTTTAGCCAATCATTTACACATATGCTTCCCACAGTAGAGAACTTCCACCCAAGCAAAAATTGTTTACCACAGTAACTAGGCAATGCTTCACCTCCCAGGGTCCCGAAGTCTGTTAGCTAGACCTGATTATATAGACCAGGCAAAGTTGGTACAGCAATATCAGGGTTTCCACTAGGGAGGCAGAAGGTCTGCTTAGAGGCCTCATTGCCTAAACCAACTTTTTGCCTATTTAGTTACCTCTTACAAAGAGACTGCTTTTTATTAATTTTGAATTGGTTCTTGTTTTCTGGGGTGCCCAGAGAAATTGCAGAAGTATTAATACATCTTCCCAATGGCAATGTTTTGCTGTAGGTCACATCACACCCTTAAGTCATGAACAACAACAACTGCATTTAGTATGAACAAAATAAGACAACTGGGTCAGAATATATGGCCCAAACTAAGATGGTGTATCAAGATTCAAGTATTTTTGCCTGTGACACTGGCCCAAGAAGAGCGAGCAAAGTTCAAGGTAATGACACTACTTAGGTAATGGTCAACAATTGTGGTGTATGCACAAGGTCCTGTCCATCCAATTAAATTTTATCGTCCAGACAAAATTAAGGGAGGTGTGAACAAATGGACTGACAGACAGAGAGAAATACAAATGGACAGGATGGCTGCTATATTCTCTACTGAATTTTTCAGGGGCATAATGATTTCACTGCAGCAATGGCAAGTTCTGCACCATCATTCCTCCAAAGAGATTAAATCTTTACATAGTTAGTCTGCGAGAACAGTTTCCCAATCATAAATTCTTAACAGCTTGTCACATAGTATACTAGATTTTATAATCTATCAGATTCTGGTTTTCATCCTTGATTCATTCAGGTTATGGCTAAATCCACAAAAAGAAATATGAACCAGCACTAGAAAAAAATGAAAGTGGTAATGACACTGTACCTTAACTTGACTGCATTTGATGAAAAAGATAATATTCAATGTTTATGAAAGGATTATGAAATAAGACAAGAAATGTGATATTAGAGAATATATTAATTTTTGTTCCCTACATCCTATGTTTTCAATAAGAATAATTTGGGGTGTGGACTGTACTAAAGAACTGAGGCCTGGGTTGATGTGTCCCTCAAAGTTAACATATGTCAACCAAAGTTACCAAGTTGCAGTAAAATCATTCCAAAACAAGTCATCCTACCATGTTACAATGAAATCCCATCATAAATATGACTTGCTGATTTTGCTAAAGGAATCTAGGTAAAGTGATAGTCCGGCGGTCACAGTTGACTGATCACGACCAAAATAGAAGTCACATCTAGATATCAAATAAAGTTATCCCATCAAGGTACAATGAAATCCCTTCATAAAAAACAATCTGCAGACAGTGCTAAAGGAATCTAGGTCATGTGCCCAAGTGGCGGTAATGGCTGACCGAACATAACAAATACAAGACAGTCTCACTTAGACATCATACCGAGTTATCCTTCCAAGTAACAATGAAATCAGTTCATAAATATGAACTGCAGACTGTTCTAAACAAATCTAGGTCACATGACTGTGCGGCCATCAAAGTTGACCGATCACGGCCAAAATAGGACATTCTCATCTAGACATTATACCAAGTCATCCTACCAATTTACAATGAAATCCCTTCATAAATGCAAGCTGAATACTGTGCTAAAGGAATAGAGGTAACATGCCCCTGGGACCATCAAGGTTGACTGAACCTGACCAAAATAAGACGTTCTCGTCTAGACATTATTACCAAGTTACAATGAACAAATACTTGAACAGTTGATGAAGAAAAGTAATACATAAACATTTCATGGTCTGCAAGGGCAGAGAGGGTGGTAAAAAGGGAAAAGACCTAAATTTAAACCAAGATTAATCCACACTAGAAGTAAAATCACTTCTTGTAAACCGTGACATTAATTTAAAGCAAGTTGAAATTTGTATACCACCTCACGGGATAAAACCAACCTTTTCAGGTACCGAAAAAGATTTAATTCTCCAGTATCAGTGACGGTATTGACAATTTTACCAATTATAGTCGGTACACCGTAAAACCGCACAGCACTACACGGAGGCCTATTTTATGTTGAAAAAGTTATAAACTGAGTTAAGGGAAATGCATTCTGGGAAAAAAATAAATAATGAACGTGTCAATGACACTGTGGCTCAACTTGTTAAGACATGTACATGTATAGTGTGTGACACAGCAATGACAAACATCTAGGTAATGACCTGATAACAAAGGTACATATAAAGTATTGTAATGGTCTGTACATAAATACTGACCATAGCCTGTAACAAATGTATAGGTAAAGTATTGTAAAGGTGGGTGACAGTCAGATGCTAAACTAGAAAAGAAATCTTTGAGTCCCAGAGTGGGTCTGACTGAACCCCAAAATATTTGTTCTCATAGCATAGTGATAACAAAGGCACCCCAAAACACACTCGTTCCTGTCCCAAGGTGAAAACAAAGGTACCCAAGAAGTTTCGTGAAGATCAGTTCATAAATACAAGCTGTATAGAAGTTGTGACAAAAAACCGATTGGACCTAATTTTGGAACAAAATGGCCACTGGCAGCCATCTTGAATTTTGGACCCAGAAACACTACGTTCTCGTCCCAAGGTGATAACAAAGGTACCAAAGAAGTTTCGTGAAGATCGGTTGATAAATACAGCCTCTAGCCCGAGCCATATTGACATGTGCACTTACAGTGTATAAGTAGCACTGAATAAATCAAAGTTCATCTAATTTGAATAATTTCTGCACGAGAAAAAAACCCGTACTATATGTGATGTATTCCATGTTACTAAACATTCATACAAAAATTTATTCAAATCAGAACTTTCATACAGAAGTTCTGTACAAAAGACCAATTACACTAATTCTGGTACAAAATGGCTGCTGGTGGCCATCTTGAATTTCGGACCACTTCCAAAAACACCCGTTCTCATCCCACGGTGATAACAAAAGCACCCAAGAAGTTTCGTAAAGACCGGTTCATAAATACGGCCTCTAGCCTGAGCCGTATAGAAGTTGTGTACAAAAAACTGATCAGACCTAATTTCGGTACAAAATGGCCACTGGCAGCCATCTTGAATTTTGGACCGCACCCAGAAATACTTGTTCTCGTCTCGAGGTGATAACAAAGGTACCCAAGACGTTTCGTGAAGATCGGTTCATAAATACAGACTCTAGCCCGAGCCGTATTGACAAGTGTACTTACTGTGTGTAAGTAGCACTGAAAAAATCAATGTTCATCTAATTTGCATAATTTCTGCATGAGAAAAAAACCCGTACAATATGTGATGTATCCCATGGTACTAAACATTCATACAAAAAAATATTCAAATCAGCTCTTTCATATGGAAGTTCTGCGCAAAAATCTGATTGCACCTAATTTTGTACAAAATGGCTGCCAGCGGCCAACTTGAATTTCGGATCGGACCCCAAAACACTCGTTCTTGTCCCATGGTCATAACAAAGGTACCCAAGAAGTTTCGTAAAGATTGGTTTATAAATATGGCCTCTACCCCGAGCTGTATTGAATTGTTGACGGACAGACGGACGACTGGCCATGGCATAAGCTCAAATTTGGCTTCGCCAAAGTTCAGCTAAAGATAAAAAGGTTTTCCGACCTACCGACCCTATTTTTTTTCATCTCGTTAGCAGAAACAAACATATATCTTTTTAGGCCTTAGTGAGTGATACCTAACGAATAGGCTGCATCTGCCATGCAATATCCAAACTGTGCAGAAGAAATTTTTTTTTTTAAATTTCAACAAAATCCTATTGTCGAGATATAGTTCCAATAGGGTGGGGGTGGGGGGGGGGCCGTCACTTGATATGTTTTTCTGAGATTGTTTTAAGAATTGGGGGAAAAAATTAAAATAACAATTTTTGATATGTGTTTTCTGTAAAAGGTTAGAATCTGTTCATGGGAAATAGGCCAAATAATGCAATGCATTAACCCTTTACCCAACTTAATGGCCAAAACCGGCCAGCACTATTCTAAAAAATCGCCAATTAATTTTCATTATTTTTTCATTGATTGTCTCAAAAACATAGGTTATGACCCTTCATTGGAACAAGCTTGTTCCAACGAGGGATCATAACCTATGTTTTTGAGGCAAAAAATTAGTTATTCAAGAAGTTTTCTTGCAAGTGTTGTCTGTTTTTCATGTTAGGTAAAGGTTCAACAGAAATGTGAACAATACACCATGAATTTGAAGCTGTAGCATTCCACGACTTCAAGCTAATTGAACTTCACTTTCCGAGAATTGGTACATAAACAATCATAATCTGAAAAACTCATTGGAATCATTTGATTGACTTACAAACTTGAAGTTGCATTTCATGTATTATAACAAACTCAAATAAATTTGATTATTGCTGCAAAAGGCTTATTAGAAAAATCGGGTAATAATTTTGGAATCCCCACTAACTGCGCTCCAGTGGAGTGAACAGTGTTCAGATGTTCATTGATATTTTTTCTTGAAAACATTTTCCCGATGCTGGGCCTCAATAATTGCGTACTTCACCACAAACGATAGCATGCAGTGTACAGTATGCCTCCTATTTTCAAAATCGAAAGACTGACAACTGAGCACTGGCAAGTAACTATCAGACTCGACTTACTAACCTGCACAAGCAGGGTTAGCATTCGCTGAAGGCAAGTGTACCTTCAACATGCTGTAATTTGTAGAACTAAACCGGCAGTGTTGATTACTCAACTTACACTAACCTTGATGCTTTTCAGGAGAGGTGCTTGCCTCTCATCGAGAGTGCTTTAGAGGAGAGCATCTATTCATACTCCTATCTTTTATGGAGATGGGTACTAATATGGGATTAATAATGGTACTTTTGTACCTATTATCCAATATAACAGCCACAACTGGCAAGACCTATTCACAATAATCACCATTCAAATTTTATTTTATTTTCAAATTTTGCCTCCAAATCACAGGTTATGATTCATCATTGGAACAAATTTTTTGAGCTCAATCCATTGAGGGGTCGAAAGCAATGTTTTCAAGGCAAAAACAGAACAGCATTAATTAAGGCCTAAAAAAGTTTTAAAAAATTTTCTCAGGCCCTCCTGCATGGTCTTTTTGGCTGCTGCATGCTATCTTTTTACAACCAATGCAAACTTAAAAAAATAGGCCGATAAAATCGTCAGATGTGTACCCATACGCGCAACTAGTAGAAAGCTGTATGACGGAGGGCCACCCTGGATGCCGACATTATGTATACCATACATGGTATGGGTACATATAGAAATGGATTGGAGGAGTACCTAATTTGATGGATAAAGGGTTAATATCTCTGGATCAAATTATTAGATTTACATAAAAAACTATACAACACAGCACATCAGTAACCTGAATACATATATAAAGTAACCTGATAATCGGATTAATATTTTTTGAGTTATCGCATGCCAAAGAAATGGATTGGATGAATTCTCAATTTGAAGGATAAAGGGTTAATATCACAGGATCAAATTATCAGATTTACACCAAAAACTATACAGCTCGGCATATCAGTAGCCTGAACACATATATAAAGTAACATGACAATCGGATTGATATTCTTTGAGTTATCTCATGCCAAAAGGATTGGAGGAATTTTCAATTTGAAAGATAAAGGGTTAATATCTCAAGATCAAATTATCAGATTGACACCAAAAACTATACAGCTCGGCACATCAGTAACCTGAACACAAATATAAAGTAACTTGACAATCCAAGCAATATTTTTCAAGTTATCGAATGCCAAAGGGATTGGAGGAATTTTCAATTTGAAGGATAAAGGGTTAATATCTCAGGATCAAAATAACAGATTTACACCAAAAACTATACTGCTCGGCACATCAGTAACCTGAATACAAATATAAAGTAACTTGAGAATCCAAGCAATATTTTTCAAGTTATTGAATGCTAAAGGGATTGGAGGAATGTTCAATTTGAAGGATAAAGGGTTAATATCTCAGGATCAAATTATCAGATTTACACCAAAAACTATACAGCTCGGCACATCAGTAACTTGAACACAAATATAAAGTAACTTGACAATCCAAGCAATATTTTTCAAGTTATCGAATGCCAAAGAAATGGATACGGGCACGGGAGGGACAGCTGGACAAACAGACAGATGGACGGACAAAGGATGGACGAATGACCACCCTGGATGCCGGCATTATGTGTACCATACGTAGTATGGGTACACATAAAAATAAAAATTAAATGGTTTATGTCTGATATTTTACCTAAGGTAATAAAAATTGATAAATTTGTCCCTTGAGTGCAACAAGGCTTTGCAATGCTTTAGCATTGAAAAGCCTTGTTGCACTCAAGGGGCTGAAATACACCACCATCCATGTTATTCTGAAGATTATCAGACCTAAAACATAAAACAAACCAAGGATGAGATGTTTCGAGAGATCTTCAAGAAATAATTACAAAAATAAATCAAAAAATCAAAAAACTACCCGCCCGAATGCAATTTTACAAAAAAAAAAAAAGGCCTGAGAAACAGAAGATCTACTTTGTGGAGCCTAACTCAAGAATTTTTCTTTACAAGTGTTGTCTTCTATTAATTTATTTATTTACTTGTGTATGAGGTCACTTCTAGCATCTTTTTCTGTCTCATGACTGCAACATAGGGATGAATTCAGTTTAGTCAATCATTTGCCCACTTCAGAGGACATCCATCCCATCACAGTTTCTGGAACCTATTTAACCAGTAAAGGAGAACTTGTTTACTGTAGAAAATATGCACTGCTTTACATCCCAGTGTCCCCATGGTGATACGTTAACAGTTAAACTAGTCTATCATGAATAATATAATGACCTGACAATGGCAAACTGTTGCCTGGAAAGTGTCTGTTTGCAAGGTGATTCCATTAAATTGGAAAGTTTAATGTTTTGTATTTTGAGGATAGAGAAGGTTTAAAGTTTCAAAAAGAGTCTTTGCCTTCAATGGACAATACTGTGCTTTCATTTCATATTTTTCTTAGATTGGACAAGGCTTGGATAATGTTGAGATTGGCTTCACTATACATAACAATGCATTTTTATTTTTCAAGCATCTTGAAAGTATGTCAATGTGGCAAGTACCGGTAACCTAAAGTTTATTCATTTTCACATGTCCACAACCTTTACTTCCTCTTTTATTTTGATAATTGAGAAAGTCTACATGAATATTTTATTTTTCTTGTCATCAGGCTTTGACACCCTTAGATTCCATTAACCTTTTACCCAATGCAGACAATATCAAAATTTATTATTTTAAATATTTGATCTTGTTCCAATAGGAGGTCACATGATATATTGTTGTTTAATTTTTTTGAAAAATGATATTTATTCAACTGCTCAAAAAATGCATGGGTGGAATGCCAACTTTATCAATATTGTGGACAACCAGCAGATGGCTTTCCCAACCAGTTAGGTCAGTAACCAGATGTGTACCGGTTATCCAGCTAACCATTTCAACACTAATAAAGGGTAAATGCATTTTCTATAAATAGAAATTGAGTTTGATTGCCTCCTAAATAAGTACGAGGTAAAACTTTATTTGACATGTTCTTGTGACAACCACATCTCAACCTCTATCCTAGTGTTTGCAAATTTTTTCTCCTAAATCACAACCACAATTTAGAGAGAAATGTATTGTTCTTACAAGTCAACTCAAATACAAGTAAAAATGTCCAGACAAAATACAACTCTATACTGATGGTTGCCACACTCCAACCACATGGGAACCAAGGAAAGTACACCTCTGAAGTGACACTTGCTCACAAAAGTTGGCAAATACTTCAATTTGTACACATGTTGAGGTCATTGTTTTTATACATGTAGAGCTGAAATGGTTAACCGATTATTTATATTTATTTATTGGTGTTTAAGGTCACATACTTATGCACAATGGCTAATCGTGACCGTGACAGCTTTACGGGTGGAGGAAGTCGGCGTACCCAGAGAGAACCACCAAGCATCGAAAAGCAACTGTCAGTTCCTCAACATTCTCTGTTCAAGCTCCACTCAAGCAGGGTTACAGTGGTTGAAGACATGTGCACCATCGACGTGCAGTATGCTTTAGTACTACATGGCATTGTCGAATCTCCATGTAGGCAACTGGGATAAAGTGCCTTGCCCAAGGACACAACGCGGGTCGTCCCGGACAGGGATCGAACGCGGGACCTCTAGCATAGAAGTCCAACAGTCTACCACTGAGCCACTGCTCTCCCGGTTAACCAATTAATTGATTAACCAATGATCAACATCTTGATCGATCAAAAAAGTAATTGATTGATTAAAAATGAAAGTGTCAATGACACTGTAGCTCAACTTGACAAACTTGAACTTGGTAAGCTATAAATGAAATGGCAAAATTGAAGATCATTGGGACCAATGTCAGTTTTTTTGCCAGTGGCAACATTTTTTGACAGAAACCGAAGAAAATCGATAGCTCCCATCTAGAGGCCTCCCCAAACAAGCATGCCAGGTTTCAAAGCAATCCGATCATAAATGTGCCCTGTAGGGTGTACAAAAGGGAAATATTGTGGTCTGACTAGACTAAATTCTAAGAACGTTGGCCGTGGCAACATTTTTTGACGGAAATGGAAGAAAATCGATAGCTCCCATTTAGAGGTCACCGTAAATAAGCATACCAGGTTTCAAAGCAATCTAATCATAAATGAGCCCTGTAGGGTGATCCAAAGGGAAATATTGTGGTCTGACTAAACTAAGTTCTAAGAATGTTGACCGCGGCAACATTTTTTTATGGAAATTGAAGAAAATCGATAGCTCCCATCTAGAGGTCTCCCCAAACAAGCATACCAGGTTTCAAAGCAATCAAATCATAAATGTGCCCTGTAGGGTGTGCCAAAGGGAAATATTGTGGTCTGACTAAACTGAGTTCTAAAAACGTTGGCCGCGGCAACATTTTTTGATGGAAATTGATGAAAATCGATAGCTCCCATCTTGATGTCACCCCAAACAAGCATGCCAGGTTTCAAAGCAATCCGATCATAAATGTACCCTGTAGGGTGTGCCAAAGGGAAATATTGAGTCTTCTGACTAAACTAAGTTCTAAGAACGTTGGCCGCGGCAACATGTTTTGACAGAAATTGAAGAAAATCGATAGCTCCCATCTAGAGGTCTCCCCAAACAAGCATACCAGGTTTCAAAGCAATCTGATCGTAAATGTACCCTGTAGGGTGTGTATTAACATACTAACGTACTAACATACTAACGTACGTACGTACGTACGTACGCCGACGGACGAGAAGTGATGGCAATAGCTCAGCTTGACTTTGTCAAGTTGATCTAAAAATTACTTATGAACTCCTGTATTATAATGGGTTAACAAAGGAACAAACTACCTCCAAAACAGGCAAACGTTGTCACACTGACTCACATCAAATATATGAGACAGAGTAAAGCATGTAAGTTACATGCTGACATACTTGTTCACTTGCATGATCATTATACTGTATCAGTTGCTGGAAATGGTCATTCTTAATCTTGTTCCAAATCAGGTAGCAGACGATATTTTCAAAATAAATTCTTGAAGAACTAAAAAATTTTCAGTTTTTGTCTCAAAAACATAGCTTATGATCCTTCACTGGAACGAGCTCATTCCAATGAGGGGTCATAAGCTACGTTTTTGAGACAAAAATTGGAAAGATAATAAAATATGAATGGGGATTTTTGTGTATAGCACTGGATGGTTTTGTCCGTTACGTTGGGTAAAGGGTTAATGATGTAAATCATCAACAGTACGGCAATTATTCAGGTACCAATTAGGGAAAGTGATTAATCAGTTCACCAAGTGATTAATTGATCATGAAAACTACTTCAGCTCTACGCTTTTGGTTATACTTAACAGATCAATGAAGCTGGCTGACTTAATAACAATGTCTTAACAATGTGAAGTGTATTTGGAAACAGAATTACCATGACAATCCAGCAAATCATTCATGACAAATGTGCAGAGTTTTGGTTTGTACTCATTAAAATAGTTCCTTATTTAACTGGTTGAGTGCTAAAAGCCGCTATCATGGCTCTAAGCTGGAAACAACTTTAGTGGCTTAACACTGAATGCATTAGCTTGATGTTAACTCAGCAGAACAAAAATATCTTATATAAAAAATGCTTGGTTGTAACCAAACAATTATTTATGAACAAAATCTTGCTAAACTAAAGACTACTACTCTTGCTTGTAGCATGATATCTTTGAAAAATAATGCACACGCTTCAAATCACCTTCAAAAGATAATTTAACACTCAACCAGTTAAATGAGAAGCTGGTCACTTGTTAGAAAATATATTGTAAAATGAATTGGTCATTACCACTCTTAGGGGAGGGAGATGGTTTATTAAAGTCTTGACCTCATCTCGTCCATATATCAGCTTGTCCTTCACACTTGTTGATACGTGCTCAGAGATGAGGTTTTGACTTCGACACTCCATCTTGGAACCTCTCAGGTTGATAAAAGTTAATATATATTGACTTCAGCAACTTGTGTTTGTTACATGAAAATGACATATTGCCCTTTTAGTATAGTTTTATGGAACACTGATCAATCTGGTCAAAGATACAAGACACATATGATAGGTCATTATTTCTGGATTTTTCCAGACACTTGCTGCACATTTTATTTGTGGAAAATGAGTACACAGACATAGACAACTTTGGAAAAATAAAATGAATCCATTAGACATTTCTGTCAGCACAGTTTTACACAATATGCATGATTTTGTTTAAACTCTACACATTATTAAAGGTCATGTGACATCACTTGGTTCTGTAAAGCCATCCTGAAAAAAAGAAAATTCCTGATTTAAAAAGAGAGTGAAAACCCATGTGAAGGTATTACTTCTTACATTGCAACATGCATGTTAATATGTAATTACAGCTTTTTTCTTCAACAGAGTTGGAGACAAAAATGTGGAGAAGTCTGGATTTTTTTGACTTGTATAACGGGCTTGGCCTCAAAATCTCCCCTGCATGCATTTGCCGGTAGTGTAGAACAATGGACCACAAAAAGGTTACAGACCTTCAGACTTGAGGCACACCATTAAAAGATTGGCTAGGAGTGCTTTTAATTGTGGCCTGCGAAAAAATCAATTCCTGTGGTGAATTGTAACACATTTTTTGGAACAATGGGCCACTTACATCTGCGCAAAATTATTCAACATGAACAGAATGTTTGAATTTCTATTGAGGTTATTTTCATAAATTGAACATCATTAGGTGTATGTTTTCCCATCAACCTATTTTCTACAATTTAATGGTACTGAAGGGTTAATTTCACATTCTGGTATTGACAAACTGCAATGATGCGCGTGTTCCTTAATTACCATCACAAGTGGATCTTGCTTATCACATGACACATCCATAACCCTTTCAACCCAGTATGTTTATATTCTTGCATGAAGAAAAAATTGGCAGTGGATGAGCAGACGAAATGACAATGACATTGTAGCTCAACTTGACAAACCTGAACTTTTTAAGTTATAAGTGAAATGGCAAAATTGATTCCAATGCTATTCGGTGAAACCTTAACATATCAGCATTGTGTGTGCACAACGTCACAGCCATCCATGCATTTTTAAATGTAAACTGAAGGGCTGGCTAAAAGAAGAATGTTGATACACAAATGAAGTAAGTTTAACGGCCTTTATACACAGCAACTTTTTCACACAAATGAAGGCGAATTGATAGCTCTTCTCTAGAGGACTTGCCTAATGAGCACTCCAAGTTCAAAAACAATCCTATGATAAATGCATCCTGTAGGCCATATCAAAGAAGAATGTTGCTGCACAAATACACTACATTCAAAGGGCGTTGCTAATAGCAACAGTTTTTGATGGAAATGAAAAGAAAATCGATAGCTCCTATCTTGGTCACCCCGAATAAGAATACCAAGTTTCAAAACAACCTGATAATGAATATACCCTCTGAGGCATGCCAAAGGACGATGTTAATGCACATCATCTTTTTTTGATAGCAACTCACAAATATGCCCTGTAGGGAGTGCAAAAGGGATAAGTTGCTACACAAATGCACTAAGTTCAAAGGTTGGCACTAACAGTGCTTTTTGATGGAAATGAAAGAAAATCAATAGCTACCATCTAGAGGTCACCCTGAACATGCCTACCAAGTTTCAAAGCAATCTAATCATAAATTTGCCTATACAGCGTGCCAAATGAATACATTGGTGCACAAAAGCATCATGTTCAAAAACTGATACTATGAAGTTTTTTTGATGAACTTGAACCAAGTTTCAAAGCAATCCATTCATAAATGTGCTCTGAAGGGCATGCCAAAGGAATATGTTGATGCACAAATGCACTGATTTTAAAGGACTCGGAAGACAGCATTTTCTGATGGAAATGGAAAATGAAAGTGTCAATGACACTATAGCTCAACTTGTTTAAGACATGTACATGTATAGTATGTGAAACAGCAATGACAAACATCTAGGTAATGACCTGATAACAAAGGTACATGTAAAGTATTATAATGGTCTGTACATAAATGCTGACCGTAGCCTGTAGCAAATATATAGGTAAAGTATTGTAAAGGTGGGGTGACAGTTAGATGTTAAACTAGAAAAGTCCCAGAGTGGGTCTGACTGAACCCAAAAATATTTGTTCTCATAGCACGGTGATAACAAAGGCACCCAAAAACACTCGTTCCTGTCACAAGATGATAACCATCTTGAATTTTGGACCACACCCATAAACACTCGTTCTCGTCCCACGGTGATAACAAAGATACTCAAGCAGTTTTGTGAAGATCGGTTCATAAATATGGCCTCTAGCCAGAGTCATATTGAATTGTTAACGGACAGACGGACGAACAGACAGACGACAGATGACGGGACATGGCATAACCTAAAATTTGACTTATGTCAAAGTTGAGCTAAAAATGAGAATTTATTGCACAGATGTCAGTTCAAATGTTTACTGACTTGGGCCAAACAAAAGAATAATGCTTTGCGCCAATTCCGGTCTCTTCATGGGTACTGCGCATGCGCAGTACTAGAAGTATGGAGGGCCAGATAGTACTTTCAAATTTCGGTACTGTGAGCAAATTTTAGGGATTGGGGGGGTTCAAAATTTGTGTTTGGCCCTTGATCTTACTGAGTTTGCACCAGCTAAAGTCTGGGCCATTGGTTCCAGTATAACAAGCAAATTCAGTGAATTCATGTCTCCTGCTGGGCAGCAGTTTCAAGGGGAATTAATGCATCCAGTGGAATACTGTTGAGTTGCAAGTGGAAGTTATTTAGAAGAGACAGAACAGACAGTGCTTCAGACAGTGGTTATCAGATTTATTTTCACGAAAGTCACTGTCAAAGCAAGTAAAGTGATGTGGAGTATAACTGTGAGAATCACTAAGAATTAAGACTGTATGATAAGACATATTACATTAAACTGATGTGAAAAGTAATCCATATATGAAATTTCATTGAAATAGGTTGACTATAAGGAAAGTTAGAGTTTGGAAACCATCAGCCAATCAAATTTAAGCAACCTAATTAAATATGCATGGAAAATGCCCATGTTCGAACTTGGGCCCACAACTGATGAAAGTGATCTACTACCCAAATTTCATAGAAATCGACTGACTGTAAGGAAAGATAGAGTCTGGAAACGAAAAACATGGAAGGTGTAGGAAAAAATTTGCAGACACCGATGCTGATTTTTTGTTTTTGACCGGTCAGAGGACCCACCCACCCCATGTAATTTTTTTCCAGTTTTACAAACTTTTTTCCAGGGTTATCTGAACCACCCACCCACACTAAATACATGCTTCTGCATCATCCTTCCCTCCATACTGCACCATAACCAATTTTATCATACAGTATTGAGTGATTGACCTTGTACAGTAGGACAGGTCTTGAAAGAACATCCGTTTTATCAGACCAAAGTGGTCTCTTAAGGCAGATGGTCTCCCATAACAAATCAAATATAGAGTAATGCTGGTATGTCCAGGTATGTCCAGGTTCAATCAGGTTCAATGTTTAGTAGTTTTTGTGTTACATACTTCCTACAATGGCAATAAGAGTCATTGGTGTTTTCGTAATAGGTCTGGATACATCGTTGTACAGAATTGTTCCTGCAGCTGAAATCTGTAACTGTTCCTGACTTAAACATAATTGTCTTTGCTCCTCATCTAAGCCAGCTGATCTCACCAGGGTGAACATATTAGAAATTTAATCAAACGGAACACCCTCAGGATAACTTATCCTTACGAGTGCAGTGTTTGATAATTGCAATTAGTGATGCATTTTAACTTGCATTATTCAATATGTCATACATTGTATCACTATAAGCCGAATCACAGCTCAGCTGCAATAACAGTTTTATAATCGTATATAACCCATAGTAGGTACCCCCTGATAACTCGAGTGTCTTGTTATTGGTTCTTGAATGATACTTCACTGATTATGGTATACAATTTTGCCCGAAAGTGTCCGAGAAAAAATTTGCAAGCATCGGAAAATTTGTTTTTTTGTCCTCCTTGACCACCCACCCACCCCAGCATCAGTGTTTTGCAAATTTTTTCCAACTTCCCCCCGAGTAGCACTGAATAAATCAAAGTTTCCCTAATTTGCATAATTTTTGCACGAGAATAAAACCCGTATTATATGTGATGTATTGCATGTTACTAAACATTCAAACAAAAATTTATTCAAATCCTAACTTTCATATAGAAGTTCTGTACAAAAAACTGATTACACCCAATTTCGGAACAAAATGGCCACTGGTGGCTATCTTGAATTTTGGACCAAACCCCAAAACACATATTCTGGTCTCACAATGATAACAAAGATACCCAAGAAGTTTCGTGAAGATCGGTTCATAAATATAGTTTAAGTCCGAGGTGCGTTGACGCACGGGGAAGATGGACAGGCAGATGGACAGATTTTCGGTACAAAATTTACCACATTTGAACTTGACCAAGGTATTGATAAAAGTAATCCATATATGAAATTTCATCGAAATCGGTTGATTTTAAGGAAAGTTAGAGTTTGGAAACGAAAAACACGGAAGGACGGAAGGACACCCCAAATTTAATATCTCCCATTTTTTTCAAAAAGCGGGAGACAAAAATATCTAAGCTCACATGTAGAGGTTGCTCCAAACAAGCACCCCATGTATCAAAGCAACCAAATCAAAAAACTTGAACTGTGTGGTGTCCCAAAGAAACTGTTGGCAGACAAAATGGCTAAGTTGAAGGTTGTTGCTAAGGGCAACATTTTTTGATGAAAATGCAAGAAAATCTATAGCCCTTATCTAGAAGTCACCCAAAACAAGCATACCAAGGTTCAAACCAATCCATTCATGAATGTACCCTGCAGAGCGTGCCAAAGAAAATTGTTGATGCAAAAATGGCAAGGATCAAAGTGCTAACAGCAACATTTCTCAATGAAAATGAAAGAAAATCAATAGCTCGCATCTAAAGGTTGCTCCAAACCTGCACATCATTTTTCCAAGCAATCAGATCATAAATGTAACCTGTGCAATGTGCAAAAATGCACTATGTTCAAAGGTTGATACTAATGGCAAGGTTTTTGAAGGAAATGGAAGAAAATTGATAGCTCCCATACAGAGGTCACCCCAAACAATCGTACCAATTTTCAAAATGATCAGATCATAGATGTGCCCTGTGCAGCGTGCCAAAGGAATATATTGATGCACAACTACACTAAGATCAATGGTTGTTCCTAACGGCAATGTTTTTTTACAGAAATGAAAGAAAATCGATACCTTCCATCTAGAGGTCACTCCAAACATGCACACCAAGATTCAAAGCAATCTGATCATAAATGTGCCCTGTAAGGAATGCTAAAGAAATATATTGATTCATAACTAAACTAAGTTCAACAGTTGTTGCTAACGGCAATGTTTTTTGACGGAAATAAAAGAAAATTGATAGTTCCCATCTAGAGGTCACCCCAAACAAGCATACCAGGTTTCAAAGCGATCCAATCATAAATGTGCCCTGCAGAATGTGCCAGAGAGAAATATTGATGCATAACTGCACTAAGTTTATCAAAGGTCATTGCCAACGGCAACGTTTTTTGACGCAAATTGAAGAAAATCTATAGCTCCCATCTAGAGGTCACCACAAACAAGCATACAAGGATACAAAGTGATCTGATCATAAATGTGCCATGAAGGGTGTGTCAAAGGGAAATATTGATGCATAACTCCACTGAGTTCAGCAAAGGTCATTACCAAGGGCAACATTTTTTTGAAGGAAATGGAAGAAAATTGAAAGTTACCATCAAGAGGTCACCCCAACCTGTACACCATGTTTCAAAGCAATCCGATCATAAATGTGCCCTGTAAGGCATGCTAAAGAAATATACTGATGCAGAACTAAACTAAGTTCAGAACCTGTTGCCAACTACAATGTTTTTTGATGAAAATGGAAGAAAATCGATAGCTCCCATGTAGAGGTCGGCAATGTTTTTTGACTGAAATGGAAGAAAATTGATAGCTCCCATCTAGAGGTCACCCCAAACAAGCATACCAAGAATAAAGTGAATTGATCAAAAATGTGCCCTGCAGGATGTGCTAAAGGGAAATATTGATGCATAACTCCACTAAGTTCATCCAAGTTTATTGCCGTTGGCAATCTTTTTGTGATGGAAATGGAAGAAAATTGAAAGCTCCCATCTAGAAGTCACCCCTAAACAAGCATAGTAAGTTTCAAAGCAATCCGATCATAAATGTGCCCATAGGGCATGTTAAAGAAATACATTGTTGCTTGACTAAACTGAGTTCAAAGGCCATTGCCAATGGCAACATTTTTTGGCGGAAATGGAAGAAAATTGATAGCTCCCATCTGGAGGTCACCCCAAACAAGCATATTAGGTTTCAAAGCAATCTGATCATAAATGTGCCCTTCAGTGTGTGCCAAAGGGAAATATAGATGCGTAACTAAACTAAATTCAAAGGTCATTGCCAATGACGTTTTTTGATGGAAATAAAGGGAAATTAATAGCTCCTATCGTCACCCCAAACAAGCATACCACGTTCAAAGTGATCCAATCATAAATGTGAACTGTACGATGTGCCAAGGTTGCACGAAGGTGGTTTCTGATCGAGAAGACCATGTATTTGCATTCCGCTGTCCCAGAACCACCGCCAGGCACGATATGAATGGGCCATGGACCACGTTGGATGGACCAGAGAAGATTGGCGACCTGTCCATTTTACAGATGAGTCAAGGTACTGCCTAGACCACACAGATAGGCGTTCCAGGGTATGGAGAAGACCAGGAGAGCGATTCCATGCGGCCAACATTGCTGAGCATGACCGCTATGGTGGAGGGTCAATCATGGTCTGGGGCTGCATCAGCTGGGATGGACGTACACAGCTCTGTGTCTTTGAACGTGGTACATTGACTGCACAACAGTATATTGATGAGATCCTGGATGTCCACGTCAGATTGTATGCAGGTGCAGTGGGTGATAGATTCATTCTGATGGACGATAATGCCTGTCCTCATGCTGCCCATGCTGTCGGGAAGTACCGACAGAGGGAAGGGATTGAGCGTATGGACTGGCCAGCAAGATCCCCTGACCTCAATCCAATCGAACATGTCTGGAATGAGTTCCATCTTGCAAATTCAGTCCTTCCAGTCCAACCAAGAAGTGTCCAGGAGCTTGGTGCCATGCTGGTCCAAAAATGGAACAACATCCAAAAAAGGGCCACCAGGAACCTGATTGGGAACATGAGAAGGCGTTGTCAAGCTGTAAGTAACAGTAATGGGTCTCATACTCGATATTGAAGCCATACCAGTTCGCTTCAACTTTTTGGCAAATTGAAAAATTTCCTCTTTTACCAATAATAACCATTTTCCATGGTTATCGTATTCAAAAGCTAAAAAATAATGTCAAACACAAATAAAATCTTAATTTCTGTACTTAAATCATTAAAGATATAATTAAATAAACAAGAGGCCCCAGGGGGCCTGAGGGAGCTCACCTGATATGGTAGTCTAAATATCAAACCAGGGACTTGACTTGAATATAAGCTGCATACGCCCCTCCTAAGAAAAGCATATACCAACTAGATGAAGCGATTGTGCCCACACAATACACAGGATTTTCCTTCCATTTTCAGTTCCTTCACTTTTACGTCCCAAAATTGAGATAAACGCATAAAAACCAGATTTTTTTTTATTTTTGTTCGGAAATTTTCAAAGTCCCAAACAAAATATTTTCAGCCTAAAACTTTTTTTGCTTCTTAAAATTGGCCAAAAATGCATAAAATGAAAGTGTCAATGACACTGTAGCTTAACTTGTGTGTTGTGTTTGATGAAAAGGATAATGTTCAATGTTTATGAAAGGATTATGAAGACAAGAATTGTGATAATTGGGAATATGTTCATTTCTGTTCCCTGTAAGCTATGTTTTTGATAAAAATAATATGAGGTGTACACTGTACTAAAGAGCTGAGGGGTGGGTTAATATGACCTCATAGTTAATGTATGTGGCTCTCACAGTTAACGTATATCAACGCAAGTTACCAAGTTACAGTGAAATTATTCCAAAATGAGTCATCCTATCAAGTTACATTGAAATCCCTTCATAAATATGGCCTGTAGACTGTGCTAAAGGTTTTCAGGCTTTGGGCCCCTGTAGCCGTCAGTTTCCCAATTGCATCCAAAGGGGACGTTCTCATCTAGACATTATATGAAGTCAACCTACCAAGTTACAATTAAATCCCTTCATAAATATGACCTGTAGACTGTGCTAAAGGGTTTTGAGCTTTGGGCTCGGGCAGCCATCATGGTTGAATGATCACAACCGAAAGGGGACATTCTCATCTGGAGTGATCCTACAAAGTTACAATGAAATCCCTTCATAAATATGACCTTTAGACCGTGCTCAAGGTTTTTGGGCTTCGGGCCCCTGAAGCCGTCACAGTTGACCAAACATGACCAAAAGGGGATGTCATCATCTAGGCATTATATGGGGTCAAACTAACAGGTTACAATGAAATCCTTCCATAAATATGACCTATAGACTATGCTAAAGGTTTTGGGGTTTTGGGCTCGGGCAGCCATCAAGGCTGAATGATCGCGACCAAAAGGGGATGTTCTCATCTAGACATTATTTGGAGTCATCCTACCAAGGTGCAATGAAATCCCTTCATAAATATCAGCTGTAGACTGTGCTAAAGGTTTTCGAACTTCAGGCCCCTGTAGCAGCCACAGTTGCCTAATGGTGTCCAAAAGGGGCTGATCTCATCTAGACATTATATGAAGTCAACCTACCAAGTTACAATGAAATCTCTTCATAAATATGACCTGTAGACTGCGCTAAAGGCTTTCGGGCTTCGGGCCCCTGTAGCCGTCACAGTTGCCTAATGGTGTCCAAAAGGGGCTGTTCTCATCTAGACACTATATGAAGTCAACCTACCAAGTTACAATGAAATCCCTTCATAAATATGACCTGAAGACTGCTAAAGGTTTTTGGGCTTTGGGTTCGGGCAGCCATCATGGTTGAATGATCGCAACCAAAAGGGGACATTCTCATCTGGAGTGATCCTACGTAGTTACAATGAAATACCTTCATAAGTATGACCTGTAGACTGTGCTCAAGATTTTCGGGCTTCGGCACCTGTAGCCATCACAGTTGACCAATCACGACCAAAATGGGATGTCATCATCTAGGCATTATATGGTGTCAACCTAACAAGTTACAATGAAATCCTTCCATAAATACGACCTATAGACTATGCTAAAGGTTTTTGGGCTCTGGCAGCCATCAAGGCTGAATGATCGCGACCAAAAGGGGACGTTCTCATCTAGACATTATTTGGAGTCATCCTACCAAGCTACAATGAAATCCCTTCATAATTATGACCTGTAGACTGCGCTAAAGGTTTTTGGGCTTCGGGCTCCTGTAGCTGTCACAGTTACACAATCGTGTCCATTCTCATCTAGACATTATATGAAGTCAAACCTACCAAGTTACAATGAAATCCCTTCATAAATATGACCTGCAGACTGTGCTAAAGGTATTTGGGCTTTGGGCTTGGGCAGCCATCATGGTTGAATGATTGCAACCAAAAAGGGACATTCTCATCTGGGCATCATCTGGAGTGATCCTACGAAGTTACAATGAAATCCCTTCATAAGTATGACCTGCAGACTGTGCTCAAGATTTTCGGGCTTCGGGCACCTGTAGCCATCACAGATGACCAATCACGACCAAAAGGGGATGTCATCATCTAGGCATTATATGGAGTCAACCTAACAAGTTACAATGAAATCTTTCCATAAATACGAACTATAGACTATGCTAAAGGTCTTTGGGCTCGGGCAGCCATCAAGGCTGAATGATCGTGACCAAAAGGGAATGTTCTCATCTAGACATCATATGAAGTCAGCCTACCAAGTTACAATGAAATCCCTTCATAAATATGACCTGTAGACTGTGCTAAAGGTTTTCGGGCTTCAGACTCGGGCAGCCATCATGTTTGAATGATCGCAACCAAAAGGGGACATTCTCATCTGGGCATCATCTGGAGTGATCCTACGAAGTTACAATGAAATCCCTTCATAAATATGACCTGTAGACTGTGCTCAAGGTTTTCAAGCTTCGGGCACCTGTAGCCGTCACAGTTGACCAATCATGACCAAAAGGGGATGTCATCATCTAGGCATTATATGGAGTCAACCTAACAGGTTACAATGAAATCCTTCCATAAGTATGACCTTTTGCCTATGCTAAAAGTTTTTGGGCTCGGGCAGCCATGATCACGATCAAAATGGGACGTTCTCATCTAGACATTATTTGGAGTCATCCTACCAAGTTACAATGAAATCCCTTCATAAATATGACCTGTAGACTGTGCTAAAGGTTTTCGGGCTTTGGGCCCCTGTAGCCATCACAGTTGCCCAATCACGTCCAAAAGGGGACTTTCTCATCTGGACATTATATAAAGTCAACCCACCAAGTTACAATGAAAAGCAGTCGTCATGGTTGACAGATCATGCCCAAATGGGGAAATTCTCATCTAGACATCATAAGGAGTCATCCTACCAAGTTACAATGAAATGCCTCCATATTAAACATGACCTGCAGACTGTGCTAAAAGTTTTTGTTTCGGGCTTGGGCAGCCATCACGGTTGACAGATCATGCCCAAAAGGGGACGTTCTCATCTAGGCATTATACAGAGGCATCCTACCAAGTTACAATGAAATCCCTTCATAAATATGACCTGTAGACTGTGCTAATGGTTTTCAGGTTTTGGGCTCGGGCAGCCATACCGGTTGACCGATCGCGACCAAAAGGGGCCGTTCTCATCTAGACATGACCCCAAACCTGCATATGAAATTTCGTGACGATCAGACAAGAACTGCGGGGTGTAGCCTGTGCTAAAGGAAAATGTGAACCGACTTCCGCACACGTGATGGCAATAGCTTATCTTGACTTAGTCAAGTAAAGATAAAAACAAATGAAAGTGTCAATGACACTGTAGCTCAACTTGTCAAGACAAAGACATGTACATGTATAGTATGTGACACAGCAATGACAAACATCTAGGTAATGACCTGATAACAAAGGTACATATAAAGTATTGTAACGGTCTGTACATAAATACTGACCGTTGCCTGTAACAAATGTATAAGTAAAGTATTGTAAAGGTGGGTGACAGTCAGATGCTGAACTAGAAAAAATCTTGGGAGTCCCAGAGTGGGTCTGACTGAACCCCAAAATATTTGTTCTCATAGCACAGTGATAACAAAAGCACCCCAAAACACACTCGTTCCTGTCCCAAGGTGAAAACAAAAGTACTCAAGAAGTTTTGTGAAGATCAGTTCATAAATACGAGCTGTATAGAACTTGTGACAAAAAACTGATTGGACCTAATTTCGGTACAAAATGGCCACTGGCAGCCATCTTGAATTTTGGACCGTACCCAGAAACACTCATTCTCATCCCAAGGAGATAGATAACAAAGGTACCCAAGAAGTTTTGTGAAGATCGGTTCATAAATACAGCCTCTACCCTGAGCCATATTGACATGTGTGCTTACATTGTGTAAGTAGCACTGAATAAATCAAAGTTCATCTAATTTGCATAATTTCTGCATGATAAAAAAAACCCTTACAATATGTGATGTATTCCATGTTACTAAACATTCATACAAAAATTTATTCAAATCAGAACTTTCATACAGAAGTTCTATACAAAAGACTGATTGCACTAATTTTGGTACAAAATGGCTGCTGGTGGCCATCTTGAATTTCGGACCACACCCAAAAACACTCGCTCTCATCCCACGGTGATAACAAAGGTACCCAAGAAGTTTCGTAAAGATTGGTTCATAAATATGGCCTCTAGTCTGAGCTGTATAGAAGATGTGTACAAAAAACTGATTAGACCTAATTTCGGTACAAAATGGCCACTGGCAGCCATCTTGAATTTTAGACCGCACCCAGAAACACTCGTTCTCGTCCCAAGGTGATAACAAAGGTACCCAAGACATTTCGTGAAGATCAGTTCATAAATACAGACTCTAGTCTGAGCCGTATTGACATGTGTACTTACTGTGTGTAAGTCGCACTGAAAAAATCAAAGTTCATCTAATTTGCATAATTTCTGCACGAGAAAAAAACCCGTATTATATGTGATGCATCCCATGGTACTAAACATTCACACACAAAAATTATTCAAATCAGGGCTTTCATATGGAAGTTCTGTGCAAAAATCTCATTGCACCTAATTTTGTACAAAATGGCTGCCATCGGCCATCTTGAATTTCGGACCAGACCCCAAAAAACTCGTTCTCGTCCCACGGTGATACCAAAGGTACCCAAGAAGTTTCGTAAAGATCGGTTCGTAAATACGGCCTCTAGCCCGGGCTGTATTGGCATTTGCACTTACAGTGCTGAAAGTAACCCCCAAAAACATCAAAATTAGTCTAATTTGCACAATTTACGTACGAGAAAAAAACCCGTATTATATGTGATGTATCCCATGGTACTAAACATTCATACAAAAAATTATTCAAATCAGAGCTTTCATATGGAAGTTCTGTACAAAAAACAGATTTCTGCATCGTCAGTACAAAATGGCGGCTGGCAGCCATCTTGAATTTCTGACCGCACCCAAAAACACTCGTTCTCGTCCCACGGTCATAACAAAGGTACCCAAGAAGTTTCGTAAAGATCGGTTCATAAATACGGCCTCTAGCCCGAGCCATAGCAGCTTGGCACTTACAGCTCTGAAAGTAACACTAAATAAATCAAAGTCAGTCTAATTTGCATAATTTACGCACGAGAAAAAAACCCGTATTATATGTGATGTATCCCATGGTACTAAACATTTATACAAAACTTTATTCAAATCAGAACTTTCATACAGAAGTTCTGTACAAAAAACTGATTTTTGCATCATCGGTACAAAATGGCCACTGGCAGCCATCTTGAATTTCGGACCACACCTAAAAACACTCGTTCCCGTCCCAGGGTCATAACAAAGGTACATAAGAAGTTTCGTAAAGATCGGTTCATAAATACGACCTCTAGCCCGAGCCAAAGCCAATTGTTGACGTACGGACAGAAGGACAGATGGACAGACGGCCAGATGGACGGACGGACGGATGGACAGACGGACGACGGGCCATGACAATAGCTCAAATTTGACTTCGTCAAAGTTGAGCTAAAAACTAATTTCCAGATTTTGGTCCAAAATTTTCTAAGTCCCACCCGAACCCCAAATTTTCAGTGTAAAAAAAAAAAAAAAATTTCTGTCTTAAAATTGACCGAAACACATAAAAAAGAAAAAAAAATTCTGGATTTTGATCCAAAACTTCTAAGTCCGGAATGGGACCCCACATTTTCAGTCTAAATATGAACCCAAGGACTTGGCTTGAAGTAACTTGAATCTCACCCCCCTAAGGATGCTGCATATCAAATATCAAAAGATTCTTATTGGTAGATCTGAAGAAGAAGATTTTTAAAGAATTTTCCTCATACTGCATTAATTTAAACATTTGGGCTCCCATAGAGAGCCCAAATATCGACCCATGGAATTGATTTCAATAAACATGTGAAACAATCTTCCAAAGATGTTATATGTGAAATTTGAAAGCAAGCTTTTGGAGCAGTGGTTTGGGAGAAAAGTAGTCTTACATGTTTTCCCATTACCCACAGTGTTAAAAAATGCTGACTCAGCACTTTTTCAAAGTCCCCAAAAAGTACCCCATGATAAAACCGATAGCAATTTTTTTTACCATTCCATTCTGTTGGTCCTAAGGAAGCTTCACACCAAATAAGAATTCTCAGTGCAGTGTAGTTCTGCGGTTCGGGGCGACAGGAAAAAACAAGAGCACCGCTGGGCATTGCATCATACGCCCGTGAACTGTTCAAATTTTAACACATTTGCAATTTTTTTAGAGTGCGAGAAATTTATACTGGCATATATATATATGTTACGGTCAGACTTTTGAAATCAGTGATTTTGTGAAATGACTAAATTTTTCAGTCATTTGAGAAAAAGACTAAAAATTAAGGACAATAGCTTCACAAAAGGACTCAATAATTTAATAATTTCAAAAAAAAATTCTTGATTTCACAGTTTGACTGTAACATATTTATATAGATATATATATATTAGAAACACTGAAGCTTCCTATCTTTAGTTATTTATTTATTGATGTTTAAGGTTAGAGGATTTCCAACTCAAGCATTGGTGAATGAATCCTATTTGGACTGTAAAATCTTATTTGTTTTCCAAAGAAAACAAGTACTGTTTCACTTCCTGTGGTTTATATAGAGGCATGTGTTTAGAAAAAGATATAAAGTTTAAATAAAATACATCAAAACCATGAGATTTATTTGACTAGTCAGTTTGTTAATTGGGTAATTATTTGACCAATTAATTGACGCAGTAAGTCACACAATATTGGTGTGTTTTCTTTGAACTTCATACATTTTTATTTGCATTTTCCAACGTTTCATGGTAGTTTTGCAATATATCTGAAGTGAGTATTAGATTTATATGGTTGAGACCCCATGATCACACTGTGAACCTGTTCAACCTCTCTAGCTTCACTTGACAGTGATTTGTCATGCTGCAAAATTATAAAGGAAGCCAAAGTGGTTTCACTATTATGTATCAGTGCGAGAGGTTTCAAGAATTACTTTACCTTATACATCATATAATGTCCAACAGGGGCCATAATTCAGGCAAAAATTGTTCAGACCGACCCCATATTCGAACTTGACCTGTATTTTGTTGTGATTAAACCACATACCAAGTTTGGAGCCGATCGGAAAACAAATACTAAAGTTATCATCCGGAAACCAAATATTTGACGAATTCTAAGTCCAACAAGGGCCATAATTCAGGCAAAAATTGTTCTGACCAACCCCTTATTCGAACTTGACCTGTATTTTGGTGTGATTAAACCACACACCAAATTTGGAGCCGATCGGAAAACAAATACTAAAGTTATCATCCGGAAACCAAATATTTGACGAATTCTAAGTCCAACAGGGGCCATAATTCAGGCGAAAAATGTTCGGACCGACCCCATATTCGAACTTGACCTGTATTTTGTTGTGATTAAACCACATACCAAATTTGGAGCCGATCGGAAAACAAATACAAAAGTTATTGTTCGGAAACCAAACGGACGGACGGACGGACAACGCCATACTATAATACGTCCCGTTTTTCAAACGGGCGTATAAAAATTGGGGCATAAGTTAAGTACTTATGACCCAATAAGCCCTCATATCAAATTTGGTTCAAATCTGCCTCTCGGTTTGGAAAATAGAAATTTTGGGAGTGGCAAAAATTCTTGCCCCTCCCATAACGGCAAATATAGCCCCACAAACTTCTCTTGAACAAATCTGAGTCTACACCTCAAAAGGAAGTTGCACACCTAATATCAAGTCTCTGCTACTGCTGGTTCATGAGAAGAAGATTTTTAGCTCATCTTGACAAAGTCAAGCCGAGCTAATCTCATCGCTCTCCGTCCGTCGTCCGTCAACACCATGTTTTGGTCTTCTCCTCCAAAGCCACTGGGCCAATTCAAGTGAAAGTTTGTGTGAGTGATGGCCCCAAAGGGGCATTTCATTTTTGTTCAACTCAACATGCCCAGCCCCATAGGGAGGGAGTGGGGGAAAATGCTCCATAATATTTTAAAAATCTTTTTCTCAAGAACCGGTGTGTACAATGACTTGATATTTGCTATGGAGCTTCCATATGAGGTGTAGAATCAAGTTTGTTGAAACGAAGTTCGTGAAGTAATATTTGGCTTTGTAATAGGAGGGGTAAGATTTTTGGCCCCGCCCCCAATTTTTTTTTTCTGAACCGATGGTCCAGTATGAGCCAAATTTGGTTTGTGGTATTATTGGGTCACAAGTACTTGACCCATGCAAAAAAAAAAAAATTCCCGAATCCTCATTGGAACCCTGGGAGCTAAAAATAGAAATATATTCAAACGCCCATGTTTCCCAAACCACATGGAACAGAGAGCTGTTATTTGGTATGAAGTATCCTCAGGACCAGTATATTTGAATGGTAAAAAAACTAGAAAAACTGTGAGCACTGCTCACTAAATGATACCACCCACTCCCACCAAGAAACATTTTACAACAGTAAAAGTGTGTTTAATGACGAGAACACAAACACTGACACCAATGTTTGAAGGTTTCATTGAAATCCATTTACTAGTTTAAAAGAGGTTGTGGATAGCAAATGTCAATCCCCCCCCCCCCCCACCCCCACAAGCTTGAATTGACAAAGCCCATTTTTAAATATGAGAAACCCTAAAAATTAAAATATCTGAAAACAAAACAGGAGGTGCACATCTTCAATATATGTAAAAGAATGTCTGAAAGTTTCAATGAAACCTGTTTAATGGTTTAAGAGGAGTTGCGGATAGCAGATCTGTACAGAATGTCAATTGAATTTGACAAAGTTCAGATTGTCTGAGAGTTTCAATGAAATCCGTTCACTGGTTTAAGAGGTGTTGCGGATAGCAGATGTGTAACCCCCCCCCCCCCTCAAAACGTAATACCCCTATAGCATAACGGACGGACGGACGGCTGTATGTCGGAATATGAAAACATCTGAAAGAAAAATAGGAGGTGCACATCTTCAATGTATGTAAAAGAAGGTCTTCGAGTTTCAATGGAGTTTGTTCAATGGTTTAAGAGGAGTAGGAGAAAGCAGATCTACACCCCTCCCTACTAAAACCTGAATTGACAAAGACCATTTTTGAATATGGGGAACTGTAAATATGAAAATATTTGAAAAGAAAATAGGAGGTGCACATCTGCAATGTATGTAAAAGAATGTCTGAAAGTTTCAGTGAAATCTTTTCAATGGTTTAAGAGGAGTTGCAAATAGCAGATCTGTACAGAATGTCAATTGAATCTGACAAAGTTCATTTTTCAATATGGGAAACTGTAAAAATGAAAATATCTGAAAAGAAAATAGGAGGTGCACATCTTCAATGTATGTAAAAGAATGTCTGAGAGTTTCACTGAAATCCGCTCACTGGTTTAGGAGGAGTTGCGGATAGCAGATGTATACCCCCATAAAGCGTAATGGACAGACAGACGGACATACGGATGGATGGACATAGTGAACACTATTTACCACCCACTTTTCAAGTGGGTGGTATAATTACTAAACTCAGTACATAAGTTTTGTAGAGAATTGCAACACATGGGTAGCATCAGGAGGTGGGGGTGGGAGGGCTTGGGGGTATGAGCCTATATTTTGAGTCGATTCGGTCCCGATAAACGACAGAGTTTTCATTACGAGTTCTTTCTTTAAACGATGCAGTAATCTAGTTTGGCCATGAAAGAAATAGAAAACTAGTTTAGGAGGATGAACGGATAGCAGATGTGTACCCCCCCCCCCCCCCCAAAGGGTCACAACAATTTGGATAAGTTCATTCCGCTCTATGGGAAAGAGTAAAAAAATAAAAATACCTGAAAGCAAAATGGAAGGTGCACATCTATAATATATATGAAAGAATGTCTGAAAGTTTAAATCTGCACAGTGGTTTAAGAGGAGTAGCAGATAGCAGATGTGTACTCCCTTGAAGTGTCACAGCAATTTGGCTAAGTTCATTTCCCCATATGGGAAAGAGTAAAAAATAAAAATACCTGAAAACAAAATAGGAGGTGCGAATCTATAATGTATATAAAAGAATGCCTGAAAGTTTCAATGAAATCTGAGCACTGGTTTAAGAGAAGTAGCGGATAGCATATGTGTACCCCTCACAGCATAACGAACGTATGGACGTACAGACAAACTAAGTCCATTTCGCTGCATGAAAAAGAGTAAAAAATAAAAATACCTGAAAACAAAATAAGAGGTGGACATCTATAATGTATATAAAAGAATGCCCGTAAGTTTCAATGAAATTCGTCCACTGGTATAAGAGGAGTAGCGGATAGCAGGTGTGTAACCCCCACCCCCCCCCCCCCCCCCCAAAGCATCACACCAATTTGGCTAAGTTCATTAAGACCTTTGGGACATAGTAAAAAAAAAAATACCTGAAAGTAAAATAGGAGGTGCACATCTAGAATGTATATAAAAGAATGCCTGAAAGTTTCAATGAAATCTGCCCACTGGTTTAAGAGGAGTAGTGGATAGCAGATGTGTACCCCCCTAATGGATGAATGGACGTATGGACGTACTAAGTTCATTTTGCCACATGGGGAAGAGTAAAAAATAAAAATACCTGAAATCAAAATAGGAGGTGCACATCTATAATGTACATAAAAGAATGCCTGTAAGTTTCAATGAAATCTGCCCACTGGTTTAAGAGGAGTAGTGGATAGCAGATGTGTACCCCCCTAATGGATGAATGGACGTATGGACGTACTAAGTTCATTTTGCCACATGGGGAAAAGTAAAAAATAAAAATACCTGAAATCAAAATAGGAGGTGCACATCTATAATGTACATAAAAGAATGCCTGTAAGTTTCAACGAAATTCGCCCACTGGTATAAGAGGAGTAGCGGATAGCAGGTGTGTACCCCCCACAAAGCATCACAACAATTTGGCTAAGTTCATTAAGACCTTTGGGACAGAGTAAAAAAAAAATACCTGAAAGCAAAATAGGAGGTGTACATCTATAATGTACCTAAAAGAATGCCTGAAAGTTTCAATGAAATCTGCCCCCTGGTTTAAGAGGAGTAGCGGATAGCAGATGTGTACACCTCACAGCATAAAGAACGTATGGACGTACAGACATACTAAGTCCATTTCGACGCATGAGAAAAAAAAAATACCTGAAAGTAAAATAAGAGGTGCACATCTAGAATGTATATAAAAGAATGCCTGAAAGTTTCAATGAAATATGCCCACTGGTTTAAGAGGAGGAGCGGATAGCAGGTGTGTACCCCCCACAAAGCATCACAACAATTTGGCTAAGTTCATTAGGACCTTTGGGACAGAGTAAAAAAAAAATACCTGAAAGCAAAATAGGAGGTGTACATCTATAATGTACCTAAAAGAATGCATGAAAGTTTCAATGAAATCTGCCCCCTGGTTTAAGAGGAGTAGCGGATAGCAGATGTGTACCCCTCACAGCATAACGAACGTATGGACGTACAGACATACTAAGTCCATTTCGACGCATGAGAAAGAGTAAAAAATAAAAATACCTGAAAACAAAATAAGAGATGCACATCTATAATCTATATAAAAGAATGCCTGTGAGTTTCAATGAAATTCGCCCACTGGTATAAGAGTAGTAGCAGATAGCAGGTGTGTACCCCCCACAAAGCATCACAACAATTTGGCTAAGTTCATTAAGACCTTTGGGACAGAGTAAAAAAAAAAATACCTGAAAGTAAAATAGGAGGTGCACATCTAGAATGTATATAAAAGAATGCCTGAAAGTTTCAATGAAATCTGCCCACTGGTTTAAGAGGAGTAGCGGATAGCAGATGTGTACCCCTCAAAGCATAATGGATGTATGGACGTACGGACGTACTAAGTTCATTTTGCCACATGGGATAGAAAAAATAAAAATACCTGAAAGCAGAATAGAAGGTGCACATCTATAATGTATATAAAAGAATGTCTGAGAGTTTCAATGAAATTCGCCCACTGGTAGAAGAGGAGTAGTGGATAGCAGGAGTGTACCCCCCTAAAGCATCACAACAATTTGGCTAAGTTCATTTCGCCCTTTGGGAAAGAGTAAAAAATAAAAATACCTGAAAGCAAAATAGGAGGTGCACATCTATTATGTATAGAAAAGAATGCCTGTAAGTTTCAATGAAATCCACCCACTGGTTTAAGAGGAGTAGCGGATAGCAGATGTGTACCCCCAAAGCGTCACGGACGTACGGAAGTACGGACATACGGACGTATGTAAGTACGGAAGTACGGACACCATGAATGCTATATACCGCCCACTTTTCAAGTGGGTCGTATAAAAAATGCCATCGGTTATGTTAGGGTGTTCTGTAATGGGCATCGAAAAAATGCTAAGTCAGCATATTTGCAAAAAGGAGCCCAAAGTTTTAGCACAGGGTAATATGGGGAATATTCTTTAAAAATCTTCTTCTTCAGAACCACCAGTCAGAATCTTTTAATGTTTGGTATACATCATTGTTATGAGGGTCAGATTCTAGATTGTTCAAACCAAGTCCCTAGGTTAATATTTGGGCTTCCTACGGAAACCCAAATTTTATCTTTGTTCAATATGAAGGGTAATTTAAAAAATCTTCTTCTTCAGATCCACCAGTCAGAATGCTTTGATATTTGGTATGCAACATCTCTAAAGGGGTCAGATTCAAGTTTGTTCAAATCAGATCCCTAGGTATATATTTGGGCTCACTATGGTAGCCCAAATTTTTACATAGTGCAATATGAGGAAATTTCTTTAGAAATCTTCTTCTTCAGATCCACCAGTTGGAATGCTTTTATATTTGGTATACAACATCTCTAGGGGGGTCAGATTCCAGGTTGTTCAATTCGAGTGCCTAGGTTAATATTTGGGCTCCATATGGGAACATGAAATTTAACTTAGTACAATATGAGGGAATTTCTTCAAAAATCTTCTTCTTCAGATCCACTCGTCAGAATGCTTTCACATTTGGTATACAACATCTCTAGGGGATCAGATTCAAGTTTGTTCAAATCGGATCCATAGGTTAATATTTGGGCTCGCTATGGTAGCCCATATTTGAACTTAGTGCAATTCGAAGAAATTTCTTTACAATTTCTCTTCTTCAGATCCAACAGTCAGAATGCTTTCATATTCGGTACACAACATCTCTAGGGAAGTCAGATTCAACTGTGTTCAAATCAAGAGCCTGGGTTAATATTTGGGCTCTCTATGGGAGCCGGAATTGGCCATTTTGCTGAAGAATTAAAAATTTTGTATTCAGTACCCTCTAGAGGTGTGTAACTAAGATTAATCCACATAGGTTGTATCAAGGGGCTTCATAGGGGAGCTCTACATTTTACTTTATGATCAACTGAAGAAAAGGCATGATGCCCAGATTATTTTTGTCACTCCTGAGGGACTCAAGGATTGACAGTGTAGCCTATGGAGACGGCTTGCTTAATGTAGACTCATTCTTAGACTCTGTTTAAATTGTGTTCTGTTCAAGATGAGCACTTCAGGCCCCCTGGGGCCTCTTGTTTAAGATTTAGGCACACTTTTTGGGCGTGGTCTTACCAAGGGGCGAGGCAACTTGATTTGAACAAAATCAAATTGCGATGTCATAACAAACTATTATCTCAAATATCAATTAAATTGGTTCAGGGGTTTGGGAGGAGAAGACGCAAGCACCATGTTCATGGACGACGACGGATGGTGAGTGATCACTATAGCTCTCCTGACTGAAAGTCAGGTGAGCTAAAAATATATACACTTTTCATTACAATATTTCAACTAAAACGTAAAACAGGTAGTTGGATGTATTTGGTGTTTAGCAAACTTTGAGTAGTATAGTATTATCATCACTATTATAAGCAGCTGAGAAAATGAAATGAGGGAGCAGAATTTCAAGATAATCAGACTCTTGTGACGATTCTCGCAAAATTATGTTTGAATAGTAGAAAAGAATGGGCATTATATCACTTTGAATTTCGCAAAATGTTTCAAAATTCTGCCCCTGCTGATAACCTGATGAGAGGAGCCAGTTTGTAAAACAGTTGTGCTCTGTTACACAGTCAAATTTACACGAAAGGTCATTAGTTACACAATATGTTTGTTTTAGGGGTGAATTGGGAGTATTTTGATCCAAAACTCACCATTTTGTAGTGAAACAAACTCACACAGACTTTCTGTCAATGGGAGGTTGTGTAAGAATTTTATTTGGAAGCAAATTATGGAATTTTTTTATTGTTTAGAAAACCAGAGCTGATTGTCTGGTGTGGCAAAAAGCATTAAAAAACACCCATATACAGCAACCCTGCTAATACCTCAAGTTATGGAACATCAATTTAAAGTTAAGGTCATTGTGACCATGACCATTTTATCACAATGACTCCAAAATAAAAGGGATTTCCTATTTTCACACCCAACCCACATGTCAAGTTTGGTTTTGAGAGGCCGAGCAGAACTTTAATTAGATAGCAGAAGTCAGGAAAATTTGTAAGTTAAAGGCCACTGTTACATTGACCTTTGTTACGAGACTAAAATAGGATTATTCCTCTCATCATACCCAAACCACATATCATGCTCGGTTTCGATCGGCACAGCAGAACTTTAATTGGACAGTTGAAACAATTTACAGAAAATATTTTGAAGTTCAAAGTCACACATTCAACACAATGACCTAAAAATTCATAGGGTTCTTCCTCTCATCACACCTAATCCACATGTCGAGTTTGGTTTCAATTGACCAGGCGGATCTTCAACTGTAGAGTGGAATCCACCTCCATCTACAGATGGATAGACAGAGGGACAGCACCAGATATATCCCCAAACAAAATCTTTTCTGGTTGATGGAAATATTGCAAGTGTTACCGGAAGTCATATTACGCAAATATTTTTACACAATTTCTATCACTCTCAAACACTCTGAGTCTGATAGACTTTCCTTGCAATTTTACAGTTTTCTATCATATAATTCATTAATTCAGAATTTTCAGTCGTGCTAACCCTGATACCAGTGCCATATTTGGGACTAGTACATAGCAAACAATATATATAGAACAATGTCTGGAGGAGGAATAACCACTAAGATACCCATATAGTATCATTCTGAGCCACACAATATTTATTTATTTATATTATTACAGTTTAACAACACTTTAACAGCAAAGGTCATATCGTGTCGGTGACAGTTTTATGGGTGGGGGAAGCTGGAGTACCTGGAGAGAACTAGCGAGCAACTGCCAGCTCCCCAACATCGTAACCCCACACTCCAGCACAGGAAGGGTTAGATTGGTTGAAGACATGTGCACCATCAATGTGCAGTACGCCTTAGTACATAGCGTCATCGTGCCCCCAAGTGGACAATCAGGGTTAAGTGCCTTGCCCAAGGACACAACGCAGGAGTCTGAATCGATCGTTCAGATGGTCACCCATCCAAGGACTAACCGGGCTCAACATTGCTTAACTTCGGTGATCTGATGAGAACCGGTTACCGCCACCGTGCCCCCCGAGCCACACAATAACCCTCAAATTCTGTCAAAAAAAAAAAAAGAAACAGGCAAAGTTGTGTTTAACTGCCGATGGATAGTTCAGCACAGGTGAGCCAGGACTATGGATTTCAATTGTTTATACCCATATTGCCCATTTTAGAGGACTTTCACCCTAAGCATTGGTGATTGGGTCCTATTTTATCAGTAAAACAGAGTTTGTTTAACAAGCGCTGCTTTACTTCCACTGCTAGTTGAGTTTCATACATTTGCTTTTCATTGCATATTTAATGTGCTGATGCCACAGACCCCAGAAAGAGTACCTTATAGTGCTACACCAAAATGTATTTCTAAGGGGGTGGGGGTGGGGGGGGGTAAACAATGCATACACCCTTTTAGAAGTGTTGTAAAGACCGAGCACTGTTATCTGCCTCAAATTTGAAGGCTTTGGCAATATAACTTTTTCCACTAGAATACAATGAATTTCTCTACCCCTTTTGCAAATGGTCTAGGGCCTGTAATCAGGAAAATTCACATCATAGCAGACTAGAATTGTGAATTTATGTCATCCAAAGAATGCACTGAAATAAGAACCTGCGACTTGACTTCGTATTCGACGAAGCTTCCAGTAATAATGTGTATTCATGCATATTTTAGATGTTTAAAATTTGGAATTATCTTACCTTGGATGCAATCGAGTAGATGCTTCCTAGGGCAGATAATACCATTGCCACCATTGGACTTTTAAAACCACATTGCGTACATGTACTATATTTACCATTGTCTGGAGATTCAGATTTTCAGAAATGTATCGACAAATTGGGTTTTGTTCCCCTCTGGAGTTTTATCAGTTGAACCAACTGGTAATTTTGAGGTTTGAAATTGGGAAAAATCATGCTGACATGTAGATGCATTGGGAATGGGGCTGTCATCACCTATATAAATCCATAAATAAATATAATTTGTGTACTTTCAATCAAATTTTTCTCTAAAAGTGCCTCAACTCTTCAACCATTTGTTTTGAGGGGGAGGGAGGTTAATAAATTTTAATGAATTGCTCCTCAAATCTATTCATGTCTGCTGTTAAGCACCCATAACTAGATTTGAAGAAAAATATCTTAGAAAATTTTGTCAGGAGGTCAAGCGTTAACCCAGACATCCATTACATTGAACTTTTCCTGTTCTTCATTATTAAATTTTCAAAGAATAGGAGTCATTGCTTGGTGGAAACTACACTCTAAAGTTGTTTTGCATAATAGAATGTGAATATGGGATGATTCCAAAACACTGCAGGGATGGAATTTCAACTGGCCAGATACTTACCTTTTTTTTCTGGAAAACAACCTCACATGAAGCATGTACAAACCTCCAGCTTACTCAGCAGTGTGCTTGAGCCAGTGGTCCAGAAGCTGACAGGCTTCAAGTATACTATGCATTTTTTTTCAAAATATTATTACTTGCTCTTTATGTTTAACCCTTTACCTAATGTAACGGACAAAACCAGCCAGCATTATTCACAAAAAATCGCCAATTAATTTTCCTTATTTTTTAAATTTTCGTCTCAAAAACATAGGTTATGACCACTGTTTGGAACAAGCTCATCGAGCTCGTTCCAATGAGGGGTTATAACCTGTTTTTGAGACAAAAAATGAAAAAAATTAGTTATTGAAGAATTTTGTTTCCAAGAGTTGTCTGCTTTTCGTGTTAGGTAAAGGGTTAAGATCACTTTCAGTATGTGGCTACAATACAAATATAATGTCAAGTTCAGCCAATTGTTTATATCTGTGGCAGCCACGTTAGTATACTTCCATCCCACTCATTGCTTATTGGGTCCTGTGTTAAGAGAGAAAAATAATTTGTGGGTCATGGGAACCCATGGGTAACAATTTTTCTAAAACACTTTAAATTAATAGTCGGCGAAAATCCACCACCTATGTATTTCAGTAGAACAATGGAGCCAACTTAATTTTTTCTTTCTTGTTTTTAATGAGGTTTAATGTCATGTTTGACAGCCAGGGTCACCTTGTTTCTGTCAGTGTCATGGATGGAGGAAGCTGGAGAACCCAGAGAGAACCACAGCAGCAAGTAACTGTCAGACTCCTCAACATATTTAACTCTACACAAGCAGGGTGAGTATTGGTTGAAGACAAGAGCACCACATGCAGTACACCTTAGTTCACAGCACCACCATGCTTCCACATGAGCAATCGAGATTCCGTGCCTTGTCCAAGGAAACAATTCAGTTACCTCTGGTGGTGATCAAACCATGGATCTTTCGGCTTTAAGTCCAATGCTGTGGCCACTGAGCCACCCTTTCCAACTAAATGGTATAGCTTTTAACTGAACATAACAACCAAACACAAAACTGTTTACCATACCTTAGGTACAAATTTGACCTGTTAATAGGGTGAAGGTTCCAGTAATCTCCTGTTAAATGAGTATAAAATCTTGTAATATGGGAAGATATTACTTTTACAACCATCAACTTCCTCGTCTAGAGGGCAATTTGGCCTCAGTGCATCCAATACATGACTTAATCTATTTTATCTCATTTGACAGAGCAACATCAGCTCTGTCAAACAAGATAGAATAAATATCCAGTTTATCTCCAGTACATGGGAAAGTGACGAAACCCCTGTTAACTGTATACTCTTAACTGAATAATTTTCAAAGAGGTTATTCAATTAAAAGGGCTCCATTGTATTCCGCTATCCCATAAATGCTTTCCATACTGAACTTAACAAGAAGGGAGTGTCCATCCCCATTAGCTCACCAACACATGGCATGCAACAAATCTAGGCTTATTACAAATCTGCAAAAAATGTCCGGTCATGTACATGCATAGCAAAACAGGTCAGAAATTTTCTAAGTCTACAGTGACAAAAAAGTCTAACATTGCATTAAAAAAGTCCAAAATCTCCAAAAAATGTACGGTCAAAGGTTAATGTCATTTTATATTGATGCATTTAACACATATATGAAATATGAAAGCCACAGCATACCGGTGGTAGCCTCCACTCATATACAGCAAAACAGGTCAAAAATTTTATAAGTCCACACTGAAAAAAACTTCTAACATTATAAAACAGGTCAGAAATTTTCTAAGCCCACACTGACAAAAAGTCTAACGTTGCATTAAAAAAGTCCAAAAGTAATTTGTATATTTTTTATAATTACCAATGGCCCAGACTAGCTGGTGCTAACTCAAAAATAAATCCAGGGTCAAACACAAATTTTGACCCCCAGTCCCCCAAATTTGCATGCAAAACCCAAAATTCAATGTCCTATCTGGTCCTCCATACTTTTCAGATCTGCGCATGTGTAGTATCCAGGAACACACCGAAACTGGCGCCAACCATCATTCTTTCTATAATTGCCTGTTAAATGTTGTAAACAGCGGGGATGAATGAGTGCCCCCTCATGGGAGGGCCATACCCATCTGGGCCATTGGTAAGTATAAATGAAAGTGTCAATGACACTGTAGCTCAACTTGTCAAGACAAAGACATGTACATGTATAGTATGTGACACAGCAATGACAAACATCTAGGTAATGACCTGATAACAAAGGTACATATAAAGTATTGTAACGGTCTGTACATGAATACTGACCGTTGCCTGTAACAAATGTATAGGTAAAGTATTGTAAAGGTGAGTGACAGTCAGATGCTGAACTAGAAAAAATCTTTGAGTCCCAGAGTGGGTCTGACTGAACCCCAAAATATTTGTTCTCATAGCACAGTGATAACAAAGGCACCCCAAAACACACTCGTTCCTGTCCCAAGGTGAAAACAAAAGTACTCAAGAAGTTTTGTGAAGATCAGTTCATAAATACGAGCTGTATAGAACTTGTGACAAAAAACTGAATGGACCTAATTTCGGTACAAAATGGCCACTGGCAGCCATCTTGAATTTTGGACCATACCCAGAAACACTCATTCTCATCCCAAGGAGATAACAAAGGTACCCAAGAAGTTTTGTGAAGATCGGTTCATAAATACAGCCTCTACCCTGAGCCGTATTGACATGTGTGCTTACATTGTGTAAATAGCACTGAATAAATCAAAGTTCATCTAATTTGCATAATTTCGGCACGAAAAAAAACACCTTACAATATGTGATGTATTCCATGTTACTAAACATTCATACAAAAATTTATTCAAATCAGAACTTTCATACAGAAGTTCTATACAAAAGACTGATTGCACTAATTTTGGTACAAAATGGCTGCTGGTGGCCATCTGGAATTTCGGACCACACCCAAAAACACTCGCTCTCATCCCACGGTGATAACAAAGGTACCCAAGAAGTTTCGTAAAGATTGGTTCATAAATATTGCCTCTAGTCTGAGCTGTATAGAAGATGTGTACAAAAAACTGATTAGACCTAATTTCGGTACAAAATGGCCACTGGCAGCCATCTTGAATTTTAGACCGCACCCAGAAACACTCGTTCTCGTCCCAAGGTGATAATAAAGGTACCCAAGACATTTCGTGAAGATCAGTTCATAAATACAGACTCTAGTCTGAGCCGTATTGACATGTGTACTTACTGTGTGTAAGTCGCACTGAAAAAATTAAAGTTCATCTAATTTGCATAATTTCTGCACGAGAAAAAAACCCGTATTATATGTGATGCATCCCATGGTACTAAACATTCACACAAAATAATTATTCAAATCAGGGCTTTCATATGGAAGTTATGTGCAAAAATCTGATTGCACCTAATTTTGTACAAAATGGCTGCCATCGGCCATCTTGAATTTCGGACCGGACCCAAAAACACTCGTTCTCGTCCCACGGTGATACCAAAGGTACCCAAGAAGTTTCGTAAAGATCGGTTCGTAAATACGGCCTCTAGCCCGAGCCGTATTGGCATTTGCACTTACAGTGCTGAAAGTAACCCCAAAAAACATCAAATTAGTCTAATTTGCACAATTTACGTACGAGAAAAAAACCCGTATTATATGTGATGTATCCCATGGTACTAAACATTCATACAAAAAATTATTCAAATCAGAGCTTTCATATGGAAGTTCTGTACAAAAAACAGATTTCTGCATCGTCGGTACAAAATGGTGGCTGGCAGCCATCTTGAATTTCTGACCGCACCCAAAAACACTCGTTCTCGTCCCACGGTCACAACAAAGGTACCCAAGAAGTTTCGTAAAGATCGGTTCATAAATACGGCCTCTAGCCCGAGCCATAGCAGCTTGGCACTTACAGCTCTGAAAGTAACACTAAATAAATCAAAGTCAGTCTAATTTGCATAATTTACGCACGAGAAAAAAACCCGTATTATATGTGATGTATCCCATGGTACTAAACATTTATACAAAACTTTATTCAAATCAGAACTTTCATACAGAAGTTCTGTACAAAAAACTGATTTTTGCATCATCGGTACAAAATGGCCACTGGCAGCCATCTTGAATTTCGGACCACACCTAAAAACACTCGTTCCCGTCCCAGGGTCATAACAAAGGTACACAAGAAGTTTCGTAAAGATCGGTTCATAAATACGACCTCTAGCCCGAGCCATAGCCAATTGTTGACGTACGGACAGACGGCCAGACGGACGGACGACGGGCCATGACAATAGCTCAAATTTGACTTCGTCAAAGTTGAGCTAAAAATATACAAATTACTTAGAATTTATAATATTTTTATACAACAACAAATGGCCCAGACTAGCTGAATCGTAAAAAGGCTGGATGGCCTAGGACATAAAGGAAAATCCAATCACTCAATCACTTCAGTAAAGAATATCTTCTACAGGGGAATAGGAGAAAAAAGGAATTATATATGTCTTTCTCCTTTACAAGAAACGAGAAAGACATAAACCCAACAATGTAATTGAGTATTACATAATATATAATTCTCCATTTAATGCCAGCATAACCCATTATGCTAATTTGGTGAAGGAAAGCCAATATATAAAGATAGTCCAGAGAATGAGACTCTTTATACTCATTTAAAAGTGTCCAAGGATTGTATATTAACGCCCATTTGACATGTGACATATACAAATGCTTCACAGCGAGCTACACAAAAACAGTACATAAATGAGACATAGTTATTGCTTCACACCGAGCTACACATTAAAACCATCCCAACACCAACTCAGGACTACTGACACCGGAGGAGGTCTTCCCTTGCTTTTCACTATGAAGCCAGATGATCATAAGGGAAAAGACATCCCCCCCCCCCCCCTTCCCCTTGTTCTGAGGTACGAGACCGCAGAACAAAGAGGGCAGCGGAACAGTGTCACTGCTGGAACGGGTTGCCTAAATAACTATAGATGTAACCATTAACAGACGAAATTCTGAGCAACAGAAAGAGGACCCAAAGATCTAAGGTCACCAGAGATGGACTCTAAATTTCTCAGGTAAAACTTGGTAAATGAAGAGGGCTGTGTCCAGTATGCAGCCTTCATGAGATCAGTAATGGCTATACTGTTAGAATAAGCCCAAGAAGTGGACAGCGCTCTAACTTCATGCGCTGATATCTTATTTAAAGAATGTTGATCCGAAGATAGATTTTCATAGGCAATGTGTATTGCCATCTGAATCCATCTAGCAACTGAATGAACAGAAATATCTTTTCTGTTAGGAATCAATGAAAGAAAGAAGCGTTTTCTTCCTTTTCTTATAAAATCTGATCGATGTTTATTTATGGGCATAGCCCTGTCTGGACACAGCAGAGGTCTTCGGTTATTCGAGGATTTATTTATTTATTTAGTGGTGTTTAAGGTCACATATTTATGCACAATGGCTAATCATGACCGTGACAGTTTTACGGGTGGAGGAAGCCGGAGTACCCGGAGAGAACCACCGAGCAACGGCGAGCAACTGTCAGCTCCCCAACATACTAACTCCACACAAGCAGGGTTAGCACTGGTTGAAGACAAGTGCACCATCGACGTGCAGTACGCCTTAGTACACAACGCCACCGTGCCCCCACGCAGGCAATGGAGATGAAGTGTCTTGCCCAAGGACACAACGCGGTTGCCGCAGGTGGGATTCGAACCGAGGACCTCTCGGCTTGCAGCCTGCACCTCTACCAACTGAGCCACCGTGCTCCCGGTTATTCGAGGATGGTAGAGCCTTAATGGTAATAGGCTCGGGCCGTTTATCTGGAGTCTGATTCTTAGCCAGAAATCCTACTTCCGTAGTTAGGGTAATGGTATTACCCACACTATGGTAGTGAAAATCATCAACTGATAAAGCATGAAGTTCATTAACTCTTCTGGCAGATGCAAAGGCTAAGAGAAATGCTGTTTTATAGGTCAAGAATTTGAACTCTACAACATCCAACGGCTCAAACGGAGCTTCTTTGAGCTTCAACAGAACCCAAGCCAAATTCCACTTAGGAATTAATCTGAGGGTTCTAGGTCTATTAATAGAGAAATTTCTAACCAGCTTGGACAATGAAGCATTAGATCCAATAGCCAAGTTATCATGAGGAGCGTAAGTGTCTGATAACATAGACCTATAGCCCTTAATAGTGACGGGTTGCAGTTTGAAAACGTCAAACAAGAAGACCAGGAAATCGGCAATATTTGGTATGGACAGATCATAAATGTCTATCAACTGATCCTTACACCAACGGAAGAAAACCTTCCACTTCGCTGCATAGATCAACGAAGAGGAGGACCTCCTGCAGTTAGAAATTGCGTCCACTGCTTGTCCTGTAAACCGTTTTCCATGCAAGAAGGACCACACAACAGAAATACATGAAGGTTGAGACCTTCTGGGTTCTAATGCAGTGTGCGTGACTTCCCCTGATAAAGAAGGTCCTCTCGTGGCAGAAGCTTCCGGGGAACGTCCTATAACAGACACTTGAGAAGATTGATCCACGGTTTCTGTGACGACAGAGATGCTATTAGTAGAACTTTGCAAGGAGACTGTTTGATCTTTAACAGAATCTGCTGAATCAATGGAGTTGGAAGATATGCATATCCTATCATTCCATCCCATGAGATCGACAGAGCGTCTACTGCGTATGCTCGATGGTCTGGACATGGCGACACAAACATCGGTAACTGATTGTTCAGGTGCTTCGCAAACAGATCTATCATGGGGCGATCCCACTGGTAGCAAATCTGCCTGAATACTCGCTTGTTGAGCATCCACTCCGATGGCAACAGGTGACCTTTCCGAGAGAGGGAGTCTACTATTATGTTCAGACGAGCCGGTATATGATGGACAGAAAGCTGAACATGATGATTCATGATGAAAAGAAGAATCTTCTCTGTTAGTTCGCATAACGGAATCGAGCAAGTGCTGCCTTGATGTACGCTACTACTGTCAAGTTGTCCGACAAAATCTGAACATGAGCGTCTATTATGTGAATCCAATGTTGAAGCGCTAGCCATATCGACATCATCTCCTTGATGTTTATGTGTTTCTCCAGGAACCGAGGGTCCCAAAGACCCCGACACTTCAAATCTGCGGGACTTAGATTCGTGCCCCAACCCGTCTGACTCGCATCTGTCATAATCGTGAAAGCCAGACCCGGCAGTTGCAGTGGAACTCACTGAATATCTGCCCAAATCTGAACCTTTTGTTTTATCAGGTCCGTTAAAACAATACTGGTTTTGAGCGAATGCGTCTTCACACTCCAGTTCTGAGTAAAGAATATCTGGAGGGGACATGTGCGCAGGCGACCCATCGGAAAAAGATCCACTTCCACTCCGCACAGCCCCAACAGTTGCATGAATTCCCTCGCTGTTAATGCGTCTGAGTGTAGACAAAAGCGAGCACTGACTAATTTCACTCTGGGTAATGGCAGACGAACCAGATTGTTGTGAGTCTCGAAGCTCATTCCCAAGTGAATGAACGACTTGGAAGGAGCTAGATCTGACTTTTTCTCATTTACGATGAAACCGAGAATCGAAGTAATAGAAGCAGACTCTGAACATCATTCTGAAGAATAATTCTGTTGCCGTATCTCTGTTGAATGTCGTCCGAGTTAGCCGATGTTACCGCAGACGAATGAGCTCGGAAGTGTGACATTACTGAGTTCATTATTCGAGTGAATGCCCAGGGTGCCAGGTTCAGACCAAAGCACATTGCCCTGAACTGATACACCTTCCTTTGCACGGCGAACCGCAGACACTTTCTGAATGCCAGATGTACCAGGACATGAAAGTATGCATCCTTTAGATCTATGCTTGTTGCATGGTCATTCACTTGAACGCTCGCCCTTACCGACCAAATGGTCTCCATATAGAATTTAGGAGCCACAATGAGCTTGTTTATCCAGCTCAGGTCTATAACCAGTCAGAACGTGCCGTCTGGCTTCGGTACAAGGAACAGGTGACTGTAGAAATCTTGAGAATTTTGATTCTCGACGACCTCTATTGCTTCCTTTGATAAGAGAGCTTGTACCTCCGCTATGAGAGACTCTCTTTTGCAAGGATTTGACGGAAGATTTGTCCAACGTGGACATCTTGTCAGTGCGGGTTTCGCTCGGAATGATAGCCGTAGGCTGTCCGGGACTACACTTCTCACCCACTGGTCTTCTGTGACTGTTATCCAGTTTTTCGTGAAGCTTAGATAACCTTCCGTCATCAGCTGCGCAATCTGCAACAGCAAGTCCGTCACCGAGGCCTGAAGAGCAGCAGTCTTGTTTCTTCGCCACTTGTTGCTCCTGGGACATGTCGGAGATAGCTCATTTCTCCGAATGTCCCGATGATCAAGGCCTCGTCTCCCTAGCTACCGGATGGTCCGACTTCACTGACGAAGAGTAGTCCCCTTTTTGCGTAGCAGGCTGGATATCCGAAGTCGGGTAGCTAGAGTGCGGTCATGTGTGCTTAGTAGATGAAGTGGAAGAAGCCATCACTGTAGCCGAGGCTGGCTGCGATCTATATGGAGCCTCCCGAATGGCAGGTGTGGACATATGCTCTGACTCATGCAAGTTTCTTATCACAACATCTGGCCCCAGATGTTGCTGTGATAGAGAGGGACCTTTCTCGCTCGCGGTTCTTTCCGACCTCGACGAGCTTTTCACAACACTTGCTGGCTTCTTCCCTAGTTCCATCATCGCTGGGTGAGCATGTTCATGTTTTAAAGTGCTCGCTCTGCCCATTCCACTTCTTAAGACTGCAACGGATGTACCCGGCATCACGGTACCCATGGACGGAGTAACCGCTTCGCCGGTCGAGCTAGCTGCAGGCAAGGGACTAAAACCACCGGCTAGTGGCTTTATCCCCTGCTAAAATTCATGAGCACTTTGGCAGCTAGCTCTGTTTGCTCATCAGAGCGCGACGACGGTAGCACACTTCTTGAAGGTGTCACATAACCATCACCATGTTCTTTTTCCTCCGAAAAAGAAACTGAGAAACTTGATTGAATTTGCGGCGAGAGGACCGACATTGGACTCTCACCGCTAACAACATACCATGACACCGGTGTCCAATGTTTGTCATCCCAATCAACAATGTAGGACAAGAATTAGCAGGTGTACATCGACTGCAAGCAAGGCAACAAGCATGTAAATCTGAGGAAGACTTCCTTGCCTTGCATTTTGAACAATAAGCTTTCATAATTAAACAAACAAAGACGATAGTATTCCCACCAACTCCACAATAAATATATGATAAAGATACATAATAATCGACATTCAAAATACAAATCGAAAAATTAATTTAAAAAAAAAAAAATTTCGAAATTTTTTTGACAAAAGCCCAAGTTCCCAAAGGGAACACGGCAAGCCCAAAAGTATCCCAATAGAGCCTAAATGTGGACAAAATTCCAAAAATTATTGCTACACTACCGGAATATTATAACATGTATCTATAACAATCCTACAGTAATAAAAAGTTGAAACTACATATATTTATAGGACGTTGCCAATGTGAAAGTCAGCATTACGTGTATGCTCCCTGTAAAACACTGCCAATCGACTCCCCACTAACTGCTCTATGAGGTGGGGTATCAAAACCCAACCACGTGACTTCAATAAGATGTACTATCGGTTATAATTAGCACAAAGTGTTTCCCAGTGTTGTGACAAGGTTATGCTTCCGACCCAAAATAGGACCTCCAAGCATCATTTCTCTACAAAACGGCTGTTGATAATTAGGGGAAAATGGGCATCGCTCCCAAACTACACAAATAAAAATAAAATCGTTAAAATTTATTTCGAAATATCGTACAAAATGACTTTTGAGGGCAGTTTCGATCTCGCATGAATATTTGTGAAGACCTTCTCGTTACTTTTTGTCGATGTCGGTGTTTCTTTGATCCCGAAATTGTTGGATACCAATTAGCACATTTTCCAACCAGTCGGGCAAATACTATTTTTAATATCACAGGGAAATTTTAAAAACGCGTTTCGTTTTGAATATATTGAGTAAAAGTCAGTGCGATTTCATCCTTGAATTTTTACAATCCGACTATTATTAGTGAAGTTACGCCAAAAATGGAAATAATAAAAAAAATCTCATTTGTAACAGGTTGAAGAACCTTTCGAAAAGAGTCATTCAAATACACACCTTTTTATTCTGCAGTGGTAGACATATTCCGGGCAATGAAACAGAACTTTACACAATTTGGTTGCGTTTCCAGGTATACGCATGAAGGACAGCTGAAGTCGACTTAACAGGTCGAGAACAACGTAGTTTCGTTACCCACTAAACGGGCCAAATTGCCACAGTTATTTGACCATAGACGTCTGAAAACCTGATCTAAATCACCCCTACCTCAAAACACCTCATTCTTATATGCACCCCCCTCTCCCCTCCCCGAAATATATAATACACAGATCTGTGTGTTATTTATTGTGGAAGTGTGTGTGTGTGTGTGGGAGGGGGGGGGGGGCATATACAAGAGGGAGGTGTGACGTAGGGGGTGATGTGATATTAAGCAGGTCTCCAGACGTCTGTGGTTAGACTAGGCAGTGGGACCTGGGGGCAGGATACACAGCAACTCCGAATGACGACATCCCCTTTAATCCGAGGATGGTATACAACATTTCTCAATAAAAAAAATAAGCGTTCAACGGGTAATGTTGGATTTCAAGGTGCGCAGAGAACGAGCCGGTCCATTGCGAACTCGCCCCAGTGATGCGGCAAAGCATCCATGTTTTACAAGGCGATGTTCCCACTCAACTTGGCGGGTCAAAAATATAAAAGGAATACGAAAAAGACGGGTGCAGAATGTTAATCTGCCCCCCCCCCCCCCCCCCCCCCCCCCCCAAAGAAAAAAAAAGAGTTCTTGGTAAAAAAAAAATGCAGTGGAAGACCAGTCGGTTATAGATATCATCTGACTGGTTGGTTGGTTTGGGGGGGGGGGGGGGGGGGGGTTGGGCTAAGTACAAATTTAATGGAGACAGAAAGCCAACTGTTATAGGCCTACCATCTTGCCATCAGAGGGTGCAGTTGCATAGGCCAAATTTGGTAAACAAACCGCGCGTGCACCTACATATCGGTTCCCGGGTGTAAGATGGCGCTATGCTGAAATCGTCTATTATGATTGAATAACACGTGGGGTGAAAATATGAGTCAATTCCTTTCCAACACAGTTTCGTCCAGCATGCGGTTCGACCCATTGTTCAGGTGAACAGAATATTCTTTTACATTGAACCATGCAGGGCCTTTGAAACACTGTGGATGACCAAGACTGTAATTGTGGATATCCTGGAACCCATCAACGGTACATGGAGAGAAATTCTAAAGAGAAACACTAACAGAGTGGAATTGTCACGCATATATCGTCTTAACCCACGTGAAAGAAACATTTCATTGAACTGAGGGGCGTTTGAACGACAACCTACGGTCCATCTGCAGAAATATGTTGTGTTCTGTGTCCCTTTTCCACCGAAGCTGAGAGCATATTTTGTGAGTGGAAACCTCACTACTCGAGTGTTTTAGCAGAGACCCTTCTTTGTGTGGCAAGATGGGACGCGATGTGTCTGAATGTATCTGAGATCAGTTAAAAATTATAAATTGGCAGAATTTGGGAGAGTTTTCAGTTTCCCGTCTGAACTCAGCAAAATTAGAAGAAACATATACATATAGTTTATATTTCGTTAAAAAATGATGCGTACAGCTTGATGTTTCTTGCTTTGGACCACTGAGAAAAGTAGACCCACGCTGTTGTAATATAACTGAATATAACACAACACTTAACATGATCAGTTATTGAGTTCTTGCGGCAGCAATAAAATTTGGTAGCAAAAACATTTCCTAATCCGAACTAATCCTTTAATTACCCTTCCAAAGATGTAAAACAAGAGCCGAAAATAGCTACTGATTGTTTCTGAAACAGCCTCTGATCACAATGAAAACAGTGACTGGTGACAACAGATAAAGCATAATTTACTCCTATGAAGTTTATTCTTTTGAGATTTCCAACATCAGAAACTGGTTAAATTGAATTACAATTATGTATATCTATATACTTTTATATTTGCACTGCGACTTGTATAGAAAATTTTGTTTCTAACATTCGACCTACCATTTAACAATTTTATTAGCACTATGACAAATATTGAAATTATTTTGAATCTATTTACAGGAAAAGACAGCGCCCGTGTGGTGTTTTCCAACAAACAGTTGCAACACAATGAGAAAAAATTCAATTTCTAACATTCGGCCTGTCACTTAAGTTAACCGTGCACATGTATATTAGCACTACGAAAAAGTCCTGGACCGATTTAATCCGTGGACCGACTTAGGGGCATACCTCTGTTGCTGACTTTATTTTTGGCCGACTTCTCCCATGGGCGACTTCATTTGGGGGCGACGTCCCACCATTTAACTCTTTGTAGACTTTATACCACAACAACAAAGTTTGAATTTTTTTTTTTTGGCGACAATTTATTGGAAAACATCCAGCGGTGTTTTGAATAGATAGTTGCAAAAAATGAGAAAAAAAAACAAAAAACAATTTCTACAGCCCCGTGTCTTGCAGCACACTGAGAGACCATGTGTTCGAGTGTTGTTTTCTTAATACTGGATAGCTGTCTTTTCCACCTCGGATCGCCGTCTGTACATGTGCCGATCCGGACAGTACTTTTTACATGATTCTGTTTCAAAATATAGTTTATGACGCCTAATTGAAACTAGCCCAGTCCCCCAGACTCGTTGCAAAGGAGGGAGCAAAAGCTATATTTCAGAGGCAACGATGTAGGCCTTTGTGCAAGGATCAGGACAGTACTGCTGAACTGTTGGGTAAAGGGTTGACCGATGAACCGTTTATCTAACCTTAGTTACAGTAGAAGACAACAGTTGTCAAAATATTTTTTGCTTCCAAAACACAGCTTATGACCCCTGATTGAAACGGATGCTACGCGCTCGTTTCAATCAGAAGTTATAAGATATGCTTTGGAAGCAAAAAATTAAGATAAAAACCTAAAAAAAAATGGGAATGACGAATTTCGTGTATAGCGCTGGCCTATTTTTACAGTTATGTCACGTAAAGTGTTAAATGCAAAAATGAATATTACTCAGTAATTAGACTTGAATATTTCTCCATTTGAACTTTATGTGTCAAGATTATTTTAATGTGATTTTTTTGTTTTTGTAACAAATTACAATTAATTGAATATATTGATATATATGCATTCCCAATAAATTATTGCAAAATACAGAATACATTTCAAAAAGATATTTAATGACATTTGATAAAAAAAAGTTGTCATAAAGGTTATAAACACCATCTCAAAAGTGTTATGCTCCATCAGACCAGTGCTGAAAAAATCCCATTAATAAGCTCCACCCACTCATAAAAAGTTCCTGTATAAATAGACACAGAAATCTTAATTGAACCGGACTCCGAAGTGGCAGACTATACTTGCCTGAAAAGCCAGACCGACTGCACCCTCGGGGAGAGGTAGTACCTTTGTGAGAGGACCCAACCCCTCACACTGGTCCTCACCCGAGGGTTCAACCGACATCAGTCAAAGAGACCATCATGACGCTGCAACCGGTGACACCTGCCGAGTACCTGAACCTGTTCCTCCTTCAACACGAGTAGACATGTGGAAATTAGTCACTTACAGTCAACGAGGGTCGAAAGGGGCTTGTTCCCCATATCGTCCCTGCGCGCCTTCGGCGCGTTAAACCATTCCATTCGAATTGAACCGGATGAACAGTGACTGCATTATGTAATCATATTTAACAACTGGGGTAATTTGGAAGACTACTTTTACAGGTACTGTACATGTAATGAGAGGACAAAAACGTAAACAAGACCCCAGGCACTGAATAAAAACGGCTCGAAGTCAGTAATAGATTTTAAAGCTACCCGATGTAAAGCAAGATCTTCAGATGAAGAAAAAACGATACATCGGACAGAAGATGCATGACCCAAACACCCCTAGGGTGAGGATGTAACCCTGGGGTTATACAGAATAAACATTCTGTAATACATGTCAAACTCCCATGAAATTTTATAAAAAATTTCAATAAAAATAAGCCAAAAAGCTTGGGAGTTTAACAGGAGGGCTTCAAGGAAGGAAAGGGAAGGAACACTTAACAAACAGTGGAAAAATCATTAGCAAGAATGATGACGTCAGGCCCATGTCCCAAAATTGGGAGACATGAAATAATTTTGAAAAAAATTATAAAGTTACAGCCCTGAAAGTTCCTGACCACCGTTGTTCACTTCCATCATCCAATTATGTTCTTGGATCCACCAATTTCACTATTGATTTGTGTCTGGCATCCTCAATGAAAGTGTCAATGGCACTGTAGCTCAACTTGTTTAAGACATGTACATGTATAGTGTGTGACACAGCAATGACAAACATCTAGGTAATGACCTGATAACAAAGGTACATGTAAAGTATTGTAATGGTCTGCACATAAATGCTGACCATAGCCTGTAACAAATATATAGGTAAAGTATTGTAAAAGTGGGGTGACAGTTAGATGCTAAACTAGAAAAGAAATCTTTGAGTCCCAGAGTTGGTCTGACTGAACCCAAAAATATATTTACTGTGCACTTACTGTGTATAAGTAGCACTGAACAAATCAAAGTTCATCTAATTTGCATAATTTCTGCACGAGAAAAAAACCTGTATTACATGTGATGTATTCCATGTTACTAAACATTCCTACAAAACTTTATTCAAATCAGAACTTTCATACAGAAGATCTGCACAAAAAACTGATTGCACTAATTTAAATATGGCCTCTAGCCCGAGCCGTGTGTACGGCGCGACAGTCAGACAGACGGACGATGGGCCATGGCAATACCTCAAATTTGGCTTCGCCAAAGTTGAGCTAAAAATGAGATTTAAAAGCACAGATGTCAGTTCATTGTTGCTGACTTCAGGGCCAAACAAAGAATGCTGGTTGGCGCCAATTTCAGTGTCTTCCTGGATACTGCGCATGCACAGTTCTGAAAGGTATGGAGGACCAGATAGGACACTGAATTTTCGGTTTTGCATGCAAATTTTGGGGATTAGGGGTCAAAATTTGTGTTTGGCCCTGGATCAATTTTTGAGTTAGCACCAGCTGGTCTGGGCCATTGGTTGTTGTATAAAAATATGTCCGGCAAAGGGTTAATGTCATCTTATATTGATGCATTTAACACATATATGAAATATGAAAGCCACAGCATACCGGTGGTAGCCTCCACTCATATACAGCAGAACAGGTCAGAAATTTTCTAAGTCCACACTGACAAAAATGTCTAACATTGCAAAAACACTAAAAATCAATAAAATATCACTGGTTAAGGGTCTGTGGGTAATTGTAAGCCATAGAAACACAGTATGAGGTGCATAGCAACAGGGCTGAGAGTCAAAGTGGACTGGTACAATAACTTAACTTTTACACAAGTGTTGATGCCAATGTGTCTCGGGTCATGACATAAGCTCACACAACTTTTTGCTGGTGAGCAAAAAATCAACTAACCTGTGACAAACTGTCTAGTTCCTGACCAGAAGTAGGAGATCTTTCGATCACAGTGGCACCTGACTGTCCTTTAACCACATGTAATATAGATGAACTGAACTGAACTTTTCTGTTGCCATCATTTGGTTTTGATACAGATATTTTTAGCCTCGGTAGAGGAGGTCGAGTGCAATCTGGTGATGAAAATCTACTTGTTTGTGGAACATTATTGAAAAAAGTTACGGACTGATTCTCACAGAAGTCTGTTCTATCACTTTTACAAATGTATGGGGGTGAACTATGCGGGGGTTGATGACTCAGTGAACTTGTACATGAAGTGTTCCTTTTCCCTGATGAGTTCAATGTATCATAACCATCAAGTAAGTTTGAGTGAGGGGTCGTATGAACTGCTCCATTAACACAAACACTTGAATTTTCAGATATATCACAGTAACTTTCATTTTTTGTGCGATTGTCTGCTGTTTCACAAACATTACAACTTTTAACTGTTTTTGTAGGTGAAATCCCATCTGAAAGACAGTCTTCCTGTTTTCTTTTCTTCAATGGATGTAATTGCTGAGACAATATTTTTGACAAACCACTTGTATTTAAACCCGATATTGATTTCAGTGGGCTCTTTGTTGGTGATGTTTTTGACTCATTTATTTTTGTTGGACTTGGACTCTTATTCTTCAATTGAGTGAAATTAATTTCATTCATAAGTTTGTCAAGAATTGAATCAGGTTGTTGCAGCATTTTACTTGGACTAATTTTTGGGGACTTTTTTTCACAAGTACCTACAACAGTAGGTATTTTGATTTCTAGCGATGACAAAACACTTTCTATTGATGTATGGGGCTCTACTGGTGGAGAGACTGTTTTTGCAGATGGAGTAATTGCAGATGTAGAAAGCACATTATCGTTAACAAAGTGATCAAACTCAGCCTTCAAATTCCTATCATGAAAATGAGAAAGAGGTGAAACAACAGCAGAATTTATGACACTATCTTCATCTAATGATTGTGGAAATTCTTCTCCAGTGTTTTCATTTTGGGAAGCAACAAAACGGGATGTATTTCCAGATTCAGCATTCAAATATGACTCATTATATGTTTCATTTTGATTTTTGAGATATTGTTTCGATGAATGAAGATTAGGTGATGAACAAGACTCAAATACTGATGTTAATGAGGTATTCTTTTCCAAAGATAAGATACTGTCTGAAATAGTTTGTAAATTATCTGAAGCTTCCAGTACTGTTGCAGCAGAAGGAATAGAAGTACCACCATATGGCTCTGCTATTTTGTTAGAACCAATCAATGTGTTCTGAAGATCCTTGCTCAAAGTTGATATTGCAGTAAAGGATTTGGTTACATTTTCTTCCAAGAGGACATCTTTCAATGGTTCGGATTTAATGCTATCTAACTTGTCATGATTGCTTTGTTTGATGTCACTGTAATGAAGTTCATTATAAAGGATAGGGGGCTGTGCATCTTTCACAGAAGAAACTATGTTCTCTTTTTGTTGAACACAATCTGGATCTTTGTGTGACATGATTTGTAATGTAGGAGGGGTACTGTCTAAATGAGAGCAGTCTGAATATCCTGTAAACGAACTCTCATCATTTGAAGGCAATAGTTTTGGAATATCAGTGTTCATTTCACTGTTGTTATCTATTGACTGAAAGGCAGGAGGAGATAACTGTTCAGTAATACTTGACACAGCAAATGACTGACCCTTAGAAAGAGTTTCAATTTGTTTGCCTGTAGCAACAGTGTCTTCACTACAGTTTTCCTTTATACTGCTAGCAGACGTCAGGGTATTGTCATTTTGATCACTAGAGCTTTCCAGCTGTTCAAAGTGTTTCACTGTTTTAGAACCTAAGTTTCCCGCAATCATAGACTGAAAACATGGTAACAGTTTAGATGTAGAATTAGAAAATACTGCAGAAGATACTTCTCTGTCTGGTACTTTTTCTGATAATATACTTCCTCCACTGGATAAATTTGTTTTCACAAAAGTTGTTTGGTGGGTCACTTTAGGGAGACTTCCATCTTGTCGTTCATAGTTCACTGCAGTTACTTTGTCATTGAATGTAACAATCTTCTTTGTTGACAAATTAAGACTCTTGTACTTTGGACTACCAATTAAAATACTTTTGGGAGTAAACTGCCTGTCATTAAGTGGATTTTTCTTGAAAATGGAATTTGAATCTAACATGATCTGAGTTTGGGTTTGATCTTGTTGAGATGGGCAAGCTCTAACATCCTCTTTTGTTAAATTGAATTGATCTATTGTAGATGGTATTGGGGAAGTTACATGTGTGGTTGTTTTGACACTATCTGTCATAACTCTAGATAACAATGCTGGGTTTGATACTACAGTTGATATATTTGAAGAAGTAGTAAAATCCAATGATCCTACTGATGAAGTGGGATGTACAATGGTTTTTGATGGAGTGCTTGTACTAATCAAACCTCCTATTGTTGTAGTGACAGATGTTACACTTCCTGTTGTGATCGCTGTTGAAGTAGTTTTTCCAAACTCAGTATTTGATTTGTTCACAGTGTGAAGAATTACTTTCTTACCGTCCTGCATCAGTTGTATTGGTTGACCAGGAATAAGCTTAGTTCCAGGAGGAAGTTGAATAACCCTCCCTTGAACAACTTTGTTTCCTAATGTTATTCTCTGGACTTTACTTCCATTCATGTCAGAAATATTATTACATATTTTGGTGGAATCAGTGACATTACTTGGTGAACTGCTGATAACTGAAGGAGACTGAGGCAAAATTTGTCCAGTATTAGGTGTATTTACTGGTAAATACTTCTCTGCTGTCTCTTTGTTTTGTTCACTTTCTAATCTTGACATGACTCTCACAGATCCTCCTGACATCTGACCTGGTTTTCTTTTCAGCGGATGAGGTGATCCATTTGGTGGGTAAAACCCTTCCTTTTCTATTTTATCAACCAGTTTAAAGAGAATACCATCTGGAACCATTGGGCAACTGTTGTTAATAAATCTACTTCCTAATTTCTTTCCTCCTCTTCTTGCATCTCTACTCTTGAAAATTGAATGTGATGATTTGGCATAGGATGCATGTGTCTTTCTGGCAATGAGTTCTTCTAACTCTTTATTCTTCTTAACAATCTCAGAAGCTGATAATGGTTTGTTATCTGGTTGTTGAACAAACTGCTGGTCTACTTTGATAATCTTTGTAGATGACAGTTGTGTTGGTGAAAATGATTTACAATTACTTTTCTTCTCTGGTACCTAAAAGTAAGCATGAAAAACAGTTATGAAAATCCTTTTTAACCTTTTACCATATTTAACAGTCATAAACAGCCAGTGCTGTTCACAGAAATTGCAATATAAATTTTGATACTGTTTCAATTAATGTTTGCCTCAGAAATATAGCATATGACCGAGCCCCTCCTAACTCTCGCAATGCATTGGATCAAGTGCACAAAGCTTATTCCAATGAAGGAATGAAAACTTTTGTTTTTTTAGGCAAAAAATTAACATTTTTAGTTGTTAACCCTTTGAGCTCTGGTGGTATCTTCCATGCCAGTTCAATGGCAGCAATTAGAAGAGTCCAATTTCATTATTTGGGGTAGACCAATCAGTATTTTCATGCACCTAAGCATAATGTCATATCATCTTCCTGGCCAAAAAAGGAGCCACTCAGGTTCAAAGGATTACATAATTTTTGTTTGCAAGTGTCATCTTCTTACATGTTTTTGTCTGCAAAAATAAATTTTAATATTATGTGCATTGGGGAAGGCATTCACCCTTTACCTAACGAATCAGCCAATTCTGCCTGCATAGTTTTTTAGGGAGTTGAAAAACATATTTTTCAAAGAATTTCAGCAAAACCCTATCTTGTGACTCCACAAAGGAACATGCTCACTGAGCTAGTTCCAAAGAGAGGTCACAGGATATTGTTTTATTGAAATTTAAAAAAAAAAAAAACAAGAATTAAAATAATAAATTTTGATATTGTGTGCATTGGTAAAAGGGTTAAACTTGTTTTTAAAGGTTTAACAAGTTCAAATATGAGAAGCAAAAAATAAATTTCCTTTCAGTTTTTGTATGCTTAGTGGCATAGTGTGTTTGGGTTATTGAACACAGACAGCGCACCTACCTTCAACACAGTGACTTTGGATTCAAGTTCCCAAATTACAAGAGAACATACTAATGAGCTATTGAAGACTGATTGAAAAATTTTGAGCAAAACTAATTTGGGAAAACCTCGTCCATAATTGAAGAAACAACTATAGTGGTTATTTCATCACTACAATCTAAATACAGAATCCTCCTAAACTAAATGGCTCACTTGCCAATGAAAAAAATATTAAAATCACAAGAGTATGCACAGGCAGGTTGAACACATCTCTATTTTCTGCATGAGATTCTATTGTCTTGACCTGCATATTACGAGCAGGCTGAAGATCCTTACAAAGAGTTTGAGAATAAGAATATCCAATATCCCCAATTATCATCCCACACAACTTTTGAACTGGGGCCAAGAAGTTGCATCGGTATAATAAAGTTACAGAACTTGCTCACCGATGCTTGTAAAATGTAAAACTCTCCTCTCACCCAAACCCAGACTCCTTTTATCGGTTTCTCTAAACTAAATTTTCAGAAAACGTCACAAAAAATTCTCAAACTAATATCTGACTTCCACTCTCTGATCACAAAAATAGTCTTTTTTGTGATCAGATCATGACTCGATCTCAACACACTTAAACAAGAGGGTCATGATTTTCTAAATATAATTCTGCAAAATCAAAACTACACCAAAATGAATGAATGAAACTAGCATCTCAAATTCAATGTTCTTGCATTTATTCTTTAACAGGTGAGATACTGAAGTTTATTATATGTTAGCCTGTGAATTATCACAAATTATCTAAAAGATATTTCTCGATATTGATCGACTCAATGGATAGCGAGGAATATCCCTCAGTAGCTACACCGCGTCACGCCGCCTTGAAGGAACAATCAGCTGATCTTTGTTATTGTTTTGAAATGTACACATTTGGGGTCAAATTGCATCAAGTTAAACTTTGGGCTCCAATAGAGAGCCCAAATCTTAACCCAGGGACTCGATTTGAACAAACCTGAATCTGACCCCCCCCCTCCCCTCCCCCTCCCCCCCCCCCCCCCCCCCCCCCTAGATATGTTGTATAACAAATATGAAAAGATTTGACTGGTGGATCTGAAGAAGATTTTTTTGAATTTTGGAAAAAATTTATGGGTGCTATCAGAGTTATGCCCCTTCTGGTGCCCCTTGTGGGTGCAGCAAGTTTATTTGCACAAATATGAATTGACCTATAAGGAACATGCACACAAAATGTGGTTCAATTTAGTCAAGTAGTTTATGAGAAGTCGATAATGTAAAGTTCACGACGAACGACGATGGACGGCAAGTAAAAAGTTAAGCTCCCTTTGGTGAGCTAAAAAATGGCCTGAGAAACACAAGATCTACTTTAAGGGCAGGGCTGGGAGCAGTTAACATTTCAAACGTTAACATGTTAAATTATTTTAACAAAGTTACATTTTTTTACTATGTTATTAATGTTTAATTTTGAAGTTTCTTAGGGGGTATCAGGAATGATTTTGTACTCATCGTGACTCATCTAAAGTATATGTATAGGTCATCTATTCTTTTGTCTCACTTAGTTAATTGAAACTGTGTCGCATTGTCAACCCTTTCATAGCCATGTCATGCATAACTTCATATATGATAGTCTCAACAGTCTGCTGCACCCAATATCAATTACCTGAGTAAGAAGTCATAAGCTACCCAGAAGCTAACAACATCAATAAACATTTATATGTAGCATTGTGTCATTATCTTGTGTTTACCCAAGTCGGATCGCGCATGCCGATGACGTTGAATTTTGTGCCATTTGCTGTGTATGATGATGATTTATACTATCAATTGTGAAAAAGAAAGTAGGTAGCACATGTTCATGTGACGTGTACTCATTTCTCGGGTCAATTTAGACCATTTTCGCAATTCTAATGATACGGCTGCAACAATTATATTCTTACATGAAAACATCGCTGAATGTTAGACTTTACAATAACCCAAGAGAACTACATTAACTACTCTACCTACGTAAGTTCAATCATATTCAAGTTCAAACCAACAAAAATGGCCAGAATTGGTCTGTTATACTCCAATTTTGTTCATTTTAACATTTAACGTCATTTAACATGTTAACGCAGAATTATTTAACACGTTAACATCTTAAGGAAAATTTCAACTCCTCCCAGCCCTGTTTGTGGGGCCTTAAAGTTCAAAAGTACTCAGTGAAAATATTGCTATTATAAAAGTGAGAAAAAAACTCCCAAAATATTTGATATACAGTGGAGCCTCTTAATTGAATATTTTTACACTGTAAACCAATGGCCCAGACTAGCTGGTGCTTAACTCACAAGTTATTAAGGGCCAAACACAAATTTTGAACCCCCCCCAATCTCCCAAATTTGCTTACAAAACTGAAAATTAAAAGTCTTATCTGACCCTCCATACATTTACTCTCCGTGCATGTGCAGACAGCAGGAAGCGACCGGAATTGGTGCCAACATCATACTTTGTTTGGCCCTAAAGTCATCAACAATGAAATGACATCTGTGCTTTGAAATCTCCTTTTTTGAGGATGCCAGACACAAATCAATGCAAGATCTGGTGGATGCAAGGCTGTTATTGGATGAAGGAAGTGTTCAACGGTGGTTTTGGACGTTCAGGGCTGTAACTCTATAATATTTATAAAATTATTTTATGTTTCCCAATTTCGGGACATATGCCTGACATCATCATTTTTAAAAATGATTATTCCACTGTTTAAGTATTCCTTCCCTATCCTTCCATGAACCCTTCCTGTTAAACTCTTAAGCTTTTTGGCTATTTTTTATTGAAATTTGTTATTAAATTTCTTGGGAGTTTAACGTTTATTACAGAATATTATTCTGTTTCTTCCCCTGGGTTACATCCTCACCCTAGGGGTGTTGGGCCATTTAGTCTTGCATTTTCTATCCGATGTATCGTTTTTTCTTCGTATGAAGATCTAGCTTTGCATCTGATAGCATTTCAATTGGTTCTGACTTTGGGACTTTTTGTGTGCCTGATGTCTTGTTTACACTGATGTTGTGTACATTATCAACGTCCTCATATATAGGTAGTTTTTTTATATTCTATTACTGTAGTATACTGTAGGATACATGGATTGTTATTCCGTTAGCGTAGCGTAACATTTGGATTTTGTCCACACTTCGGCTCTATTGGGATGCCCTTGGGCTCTTAATGTTCCCTTTGGGAACTTCGGCGTTTTTTCAAAATTTTTTGTTTACAAAAAATATTTTGAATTTAATTATGATTGCTATTATTCATGTCTCTCAGTTATATATATGTATTGTTGTGGAGTTTGGAGGACTGATATCGACTTTAGTTGATACACTCCTGCGGACTCTTGTCATTCTTGTGTTGCACAGGGATGACTGATGTTGGAGTTGGGTGTTGAGGTACGTTGTTGGCGGTGACGTTCTGAGGATCAGAGCCTCTCACTGCATTTTAATTCATTCAGTCAGTTTCTATTTCAGAGGAACATGAACATGGTGATGATATTCTGACATCCATCCAAGTGTGCTACCATCGCCGTGCTCCATGGAGCATATAGAGCCAGCAGCAGTGCTCATTATTGTAAGAGTTAGGGCCTTTTGTTAAAGGTTTTAATCTCTTGCAAGCAGCTAGCTCGACCGGTGAAGCGGTACTCCGTCCGTGGGTGCCGTGATGCCGGGTAAGTCCGTTGTGGTCTAAGAAGTGGATTGGGTAGAGCGAGCACTATAATATAAATAGCTCACCCAGCATTGACGGAAATAGGGAGGAAATATGCACCCGACCTAGGATATCCAGCCTGCTGCATGAAGAAGGAACCACTCTTCGCCCGTGAAGTCGGACCATCCGGTAGCTATGGAGATGAGGCCTTGATCACCGGGACATTCGGAGAAAGGATCCGCTTCCGACACACCGTCCCAGGAGCAGCATGCTGCTCCTCAGGCCTCGATGACAGACTTGCTGTCGCAGATTGCGCAGCTAATTGGACTCCCCTCCAGATATTCTTTACTCAGAACTGGAGTGTGAAGACGAGTTCGCTTGAATCAGTATTGTTTTAATGGACCAAGTAAAACAAGGGTTCAAATTGGGCAGATATTCAGTGGTTAACTCAGGGAGTTACACTGCAACTGCTGGATCTGGCTTTCACGATTAAGACGGATGGGAGTCAGACAGGTTGGGGCGCAACCCAAAGTTCTGCAGTCTTGAAGTGTCAGGGTCTTTGGGACCCTCGGTTTCAGGAGAAACACATCAACATCAACGAGATTTTGCTAATTATAGCTAGCGCTACAACAATGGATTCACATAATAACCGAAGTCCATGTTCAAATTTGGTCGGACAACTCGACAGTAGTAGCATACATCGGGAACCAGGGTAGCACCCATTAATTTACGTTATGCCAACTAACAGAGAAGATTTTCCTAATACATCATGAATCATCATGTTCATCTTTCTATGCATCATATACCGGGTCATCTGAACATACTAGCAGACTCGCTCTCTTGGAAAGGTTGCCTGTTGCAATTGGAGTGGACACTAAACAAGTGAGTATTTGGACAGATTTGCTACCAGAGGGATCGCCCCATGATAGATCCATTTGCGACGCACCGGAGCAATCAGTTACAATCATTTGTGTCGCCATGCCCAGACCATTGAGCGTCTGCTGTAGACGCTCTGCCGATCTCATGGGGATGAATGATAGGAGACGCGTAACCTCAAATGAGGTGAATCCTACTAGTAGCACCTGTCGTCACAAAAACCATGGATCAGTCTTCTCAAGTGTCTGTTATGGGCCATTCCTCGGAAGCTTCCTCCATGAGAGGACCTTCTTTATCAGGGGAAATTTTTGTTCTTCACGTCCTTCTCCGCCCATAATGGCATAATGGAGTCGGTTCGACATATCTAGGGAACTATTGCGGTTCCTATATTATTTTATGACTAACACAAGAACGATTTAGTAATGCGGGTGAGGAGGGTTCAATATGACTTCGAATCCCCCCCCCCCCCCCCCTCTCCACCACCAATGTATCTGGAGGCGATTACCGGGCAAGACGTAGTTTTCTTCCCGCAAGCCTTGTATGAGTTTAAATACATACATGCATTTCGTGACTTCTCAACTGGTGGCTGGGTCGTGTTCTATGGCGACCTCATGGGCACATACACATTTTAGTTGGTTGGTTTACTGTGATTGTTCGTCTATATATCATATACGAGCACATAATTCACAATAAATAAATTGTTATGGACCTTAGAAATTATGAATTATTTCGGGGGCGGTGCCGTGTCGAGCCTGTTAATCATACCTACTTCCATATCTAGATCCAGGTTTCTGTTAATGTCGGTACTCATTTGAATACACCTTGTTTACTCTCTCGTATATTCGCATGTTTATAGTGTCATAGATATTGGATAGTACTCGTCGGGGAGTGCTGTTACTGGAATTATTGTACGCCTGAATGGGGTCGCCTGTGGATTACCTTGAAAGTGTGTCACTTTCCAGAGATCGTTCATTGTGGTTCTATGGACATGTGTATGTTATATATTATATCTTCGGTTTTCGACCTATTTGCATATGCCGACTCTGGTGTACATTATATAGCAGGCGATATTAATTCCGGGATCGTCACTATAGCCTTAGCTTCTGAAGTGGCATTAAGCACCATTTATTAATAATGATTAATACCCCGAGTGCCTGTTCGACGAATATTTATATTGGTTTTTTTTGGTACCCGCTTTTACTGATTTCAGAGCACTTCCCTCTTTCTTTTTCAAGATTCCTTCAAAAGAAAAGGGGGGGGGGGGATTTTTTACCTCTCTTCCGGCTTGATAGGTATGTAACTATTAGGGAAGCTGTTTTGTCCATAATTATATCCTGCATACAGCTGGAGTTTTATTGCATATGGCGTATGTTTGTGGGGGATATTCTCTCATTCTCAAATATGCCATCCTAATTTTTGGGGCTTGGTCCGTGCTAACCTTAAAAATTGGAAACTGGTTACATCCAATTAGCATAGTCTTCATCCTAAGTATACGGAATTACTTGAACTGGGCTCCTTTTGTATGATATGTCTTCTCTATTACTGTATAGAGAGACATACGTGTAATTCCTAATAATTTTAATTTCCTTTCACCTTGGATTACAGGATTGGAACTATGTTGATCTACTAATTCTGAAGTCCTGGGCCCTCCACCTTTTTACGATTCAGCTAGTCTGGGCCATTGGTTTACAGTGTAAAAATATTATAAATTCAAAGTAATTTGTATATTTTTATACTTACCAATGGCCCAGATGTAGATGGCCCTCCCATGAGTGGCCACTCATACCTCCCCGCTGAATTTTTATGTAGTACTCTCTTCTACAAAGAATGATGTTGGCGCCAATTCCGGTCACTTCCTGACGTCTGCGCATGCGTGGAGAGTAAATGTATGGAGGGCCAGATAGGACTTTTAATTTTCGGTTTTGGAAGCAAATTTTGGGGATTCGGGGGGTTCAAAATTTGTTTGGCCCTTAATAACTTTGAGTTAAGCACCAGCTAGTCTGAGCCATTGGTAGGTATAAAAATATACAAATTACTTTGAATTTATAATATCTCTTAATTGGTCGAGTGCTGGAAGACCATATTTGGGTTTTATCTTGACATGCAGGTGTCACATCTGTCAGGCATCATTTCCTGTGGATTTTCCACATCATTGAAGTGAAATTATTTTAAAAAGTTGTCTGCAATTGACCTTCTTATAATTTATGGGAGAATGCACATAGCACTCTCCAATAAATTGTAACAAGACAAAGACATGTGAACAAAATTTGATAACAAAAAATAATTCACCACTCTGTTAGTAAACTGAATAACCCTGTTAATTTAATATCATTTCTAAACAAAAAACCATTTACCACACCTTCAGTACAAACTTTACCCATAAATTGCAAGTGGGATGAAGTGCATTGTCCAAGGATGCAACAGTTACCCCTTGTGGGGATCAAACAGTGGACTTTTCGATTTGAAGTCCAATGGAGTAACCACTGAGCCACTGTGTTCCCTGAGGGTAAATTTAGTGATGCTACCCTGCTATGCAAGCCAGAAAATAAGCAGACAGTCATCTGAAAAATGTTGCAGATGACAGTCTGCTTATTTTCTGGCTTGCTTGTTTTTGAAACGCAAATTTTACCACTTACAAATTTTAGCAAAATATATTTCACACAAATTTCAACAAATAATTTTATTTATTTATTTAGTTATTGGTGTTTCGTTCACTTTCTGAATGTATGGTTATATCATGACTACAACATATGTACAAGCAAAGTTAAGACAATCTTTCATATCCACACTTTAGCCAATCTTTTGTGGCTATGCTGCCCATTTGGAGGACTTCAAACCCAAGCACTGGTAACTGGGTCCCATTATACCAGCAAAGCCGAACTTGTTTACCACAGAAAAGAAGAATAGCTCCACTTCCCTGGTTCCCTCAAAGGAAAATGTAATTCATCTGTTGCAGTATGTCAGATAAGATATTTTCAACCCACATTCACAGCACAAGCTGAAGATGTTTGATTTATTTATTGGGGTTTAATGAAACTTTCAACATCCATGATCTTATCGAGATGGACAGATTTATGGGTGGAGGAAGCAAGAGTACCCAGAGAGAACCACTGAGCAACAGAGAGAAACATGCAGGTTCTCCAACTTGAAGATATGTGTACTACAGACTCGCAGTAAGCATTAGCACCCTGTGCCATTGTGCTCTCACTTAAGTTGGGACAACTGGGATTAAATTCTTGCATGGTGCTGGCGGATATTCGTGCCCATGACACAAAAGCTCTTGCCACTGAAATATGTATAATTTGGACACATTTAACCAAATTTCCACCCTTTGAACAGAATGCACCTTTTGACCAATGATTTCTCAAGTTAAATTCAGATGAATTTTTCATCAAATCTTGCCATGGTTTGTGATGTACTTATTACTTTTGAAGCCAATAGTCTGTTTATGATAATTTTCATTTTTAACTCTGAAATATGCCTTCCTTTCAAAAACAAATATCACTGCTTCTTCAGAATACCAATACCGAATGGTATTTACTGTATACTGCGCTTCTCTAGTTCATTTGCTGTTCGCTGGCAGGCTGATCGATTCTGAAATTTATTTATGCTAACTGGTTAAGATGGCTAAAAGACAACTTAAATTTAGCAGCTACCAACTTTTATATGAAAAGATCAATATGACAGTGAGGGAAACTTTGAGCTCAGATAAGTTCTAATTTGATTTTGTTTTATTGTGGTTCAGTTCACTTTCAACAACCAGCAACACATTGTGTTGGACAATTTTATGGATGGGGAAAGCCAAAGTGCCCAGAGAGAATCACTGAGCAGAGGAGTGCAAATGTCCGATTCCTCAATATACTAACTAACTCTGTACAAGCAGGGTTAGCAGCAGTTGAAGACAAGAGCATCATCAATGTGTAGTATGCTTTAGTGCACACAATACCATCGTGCCCCCACATGGGCATGTAGAATTAAATGTCTTGCCTAAGGGCTCAACACTGCTACCACCTGTCAAGATCGAACCAAGCTTTCAAAAAAATGAAGGGAGTCAAAATCTCCACCAGAATTGAAAATAAGTCAGAAATCTTGAGCCTGAACATTGACGTTGGATACTGTGTGTTCACAGAAACTGTTTCAAAGTATGTATACAAACAAATATGAACTGCAGATTAATATCTGCAAATAGTACTCAATCTCATAGTCTATGTAAGAATGGCTACAGATAACTAATTAATACATGGTTATAGTCCACAGTTAGCCAGTTACAAAAATAAGTCAACTATTTCAGCATTACATGACATTTGGTATGACAACAAGAGCTGGACTGTCATCCGGTGCATATCCCCACATGGTGTACCGCCAAGTGTGGGCATACCTATGACCAAATATTACAGAAAAAAAAGTGTATTTTCCAACAGGATTGCATTTTCAGAACTTCAGATACAGGCTGAACAGACAAATAATGTCTATTTCCTACAATTTTCAAGTCAAAAAATCTAAAAAGGAGAATGTGAGAAATATCGTTGAATCCTTTTTTTAAAGCCTATACCATAAGCAGTGTTCATGGCAAATTTCATTGCAATAGAACATTCGATACCCGAGATACAGGCTGAACAGACAAAATTTGGCTCGGATGGCAACAATTTCAGTAATAAAAAAACACCTGAAATCATTCTAGTCTTGGGAAATGTTACAATTTAATTACATAGCAAGTTCCATAATAATTTATTTAAGTTATGAAAGTTATGAATATTCTCGGACGCATAGACACAGATGGACGGACGCATGTAATCCAGTATACCTCCCATTTTCTTTTAAAGTGAGGGGTATAATTACAAAACTCAGCCAGGAATGGGAATCTTTTCATTAAATAATGGAGGTGTCCAACCAATCATCTTCAGCCTGGACTACCTTCACTATGGTGACCATTTTCAGTAGCTTTTACTGACATTTGTGAATAATGACCAAAGGTTAAGAGCTTTTGTTAGTGTTCAACCAATGATTGGAACTGACCACCACAATTGGCCGATTGTGGGCAATCAGATGACAAGGGCAACGGCTCCTGGAACATCATTTCAACCGATTGTTGCCAAGCATTTTGTGATGATTCATGAACTGCATTTTATTATCTTCTGCAATTGTTAATGTAATTGTTAATGTAAAATGATGTCAATGATACCATTAGATAAAAGTGTCAATGACACTGTAGCTTAATTAGTCTGTGTTGTTTTTGATGAAAAGGATAATGTGCAATGTTTATGAAGGGATTAAGAAATAAGACAAGAATTGTGATAATTGGGAATATGTTAATTTCTGTTCCCTGTATGCTATGTTTTCAATACAAATAATATGAGGTGTAGACTGTACTAAAGAATTGAGGGGTGGATTAATGTGGCCCTCACAATTAATGTATGTGGCTCTCACAGTTGATGTATGTCAATGAAAGTTACCAAGTTACAGTGAAACTATTCTAAAATGAATCACCCTATCAAGTTCCAATGAAACCTTCAAAAATATGGCGTGTAGACTGTGCTAAAGGTTTTCGGGCCTGTGTAGCCAACCAAAAGGGGATGTCCTCATCTAGACCTTATTCTGAGTCATTCTCCCAAGTTTCAATAAAATCCCTTCATAAATATGACCTGTAATCTGTGCTAAAGTTTTGGGAGTTTTGGGCTTGGGCAGCCATCATGGTTGAATGATCACGACCAAAAGGTGACGTTCTCGTTTGGGCATTTTCTGGAGTCATCCGACCAAGTTACAATGAAATCCCTTCATAAAGATGACCTGTAGACCATGCTAAAGGGTTTCGGGCTTTGGGCCCCTGTAGCCAGCACATTTGTCCCATCATGTCCAAAAGGGGACGTTATGATTTAGACATTATATGAAGTCAACCTACCAAGTTACAATGAAATCCCTCTATAAATACGACCTGTAGACTGTGCTAAAGGTTTTCAGGTTTTGGGCTCGGGCAGTCATCATGGTTGACAGATCGCAACCAAATGGGGAAGTTGTCATCCAGACATCATACAGAGTCATCCTACCAAGTTACAATGAAATCCTTCCATATTAAATATGATCTGCAGACTGTGCTAAAGTTTTTGGGTTTCAGGGTTGGGCAGCCATCATGGTTGACAAAGCATGACCAAAAAGGGACGTTCTCATATAGATAATATACAGAGGCATCCTACCAAGTTACAATGAAATCCCTTCATAAATACAATCTGTAGACTGTGCTAAAGGTTTTGGGGTTTTGGGCTCAGGCAGCCATCACAGTTGACCGATCGTGACCAAAAGGGGACGCTCTCATCTAGACATGACCCCAAACCTGCATATGGAATTTTGTGATGATTGGACAAGACCTACAAGGTGTAGCCTGTGCTAAAGGAAAATGTGAACAGACTCACAGACTTCCCACATGCGTGATGGCAATAGCTCATCTTGACTTAGTCAAGTTAAGCTAATAAAGTTGAAAAACTACCACAATGTGTATTCTTAATCTCTCCAGATGCCCCTTTATGGGATATACAAGTTAAACGATATGTAAAGCTTACAACTGAGCGAACTTGCGGCAATCGTCAGTTCATACCAAAAAGTGAAGGTTTCACTCCATTGACTGGGGTCGCAGTGAAAGTTACCAGTTGCACTCACTTGGGTGGAAAACTTGGCTCTCAGAGCCACGTTTACTGCCCAAGTGTGCGCAACCAGTAATTTTACTGGACCTGAGTCAATAGAGTTTAACACTGTAAAATATGTTCAATTTAATGTAGTTCTTTGTGAGCCTCGACTTGTCTAGTAGTGCATGCTATTACAATTGGAATAGACATCAGAATTGGCAGATTGTGAGCCCAAATAACCAGTAATCGGTCAGTGGCCATTTTTGGTAATCGGTAGAACATTAGCTTTTGTAACTTCAAAAAATAATTTAAAATACTTTCAAGATTTCTATAACCAAAAATAATGATATAAAAATACACAAAACCAATTGTCTATGCCCACCCGCCTGCCCACCATTCACCAAACTATAAGTCGAGTTTGACTTTGTCAAAACTAGACTAAAAATAACTTATAATACTTTCAAGATTTCTATGACCAAAAATAACGAATATAAAAATACATTACAAAGTATATTGCGAATATAACGGTGTATTAACTTACATAATCATCCTCATCCGAAACTGGATCATCTTCAGCTTCATCTTTAAACAACTTTAAAGCTCTTGCAGTTGCATTACGTCTTGGACGATAAGACTTTCTCTTTACTGATGAAATTTTGATTTTAAACTCATCATCATCATCAACATATGTCTCCTCTTTTGGTAAATGCTTCTTCACAAGTCTGTGTAAAAATCTCTCAAGTACATTGGCCAGTCTTGCATAATCTGAATAACAGAAGTAAATTTGTTTTCAAACAGAGCGATATTTTATTCTGGCTTTACCTTCAAACAACACAAGACAGTTCAATGGAAACTAGAGTAATGTCACGCACACATCCCGACTGTCCCAGCAATGGCAATGCTTAGACACAAAATAGTCTGAGCCATTTTTTGTTAACCGTTTACCTAACAAATCTGCCAGATCTGCACTCATGATATACAAAAATTGTTATTCAAATTTTGTTTTTCCAATTCTCTACCCCAAAACATATCTCATGACCTATTAATGGAACAAGCTTGATGAGCTTGTTCCAATAAGGACTAATAAACAAAGGTTACAAGTAAAAAATGAAAAAATCTGATGTTTCATAAAAATAATTTGTACTGTTGGCTTCAACTTGTGTTAGGTAAAGGGTTAAAGATGCAGTACATAAAACACCCCTGGAGAAGGAGTTTAGGGGGATTACAAGAGTCAAAACTTTTTCCGCATGTAGTCATTCTCAATCCTTCAAAATGCATTTTGGACCAAATAAAAATGTTGCTTAAATGGCCCGGGGGAGGAGGAGTGGGGTAGAAGAGACAGGGTTATAGGAGTCAATTTTTTTTTCCGCATGTAGTCACTCTAAATCCTTTAAAATGCAATTTGGACCCAAGAAAAAAAGTACCTAATTAGCAATGGGGGGGGGGGGGGGGGGGGGAGGGGTTGAGGTATGGAGTTTAAAAAAAATGCATGTAGTCACTCTAAATACTTCAAAATGCATTTTGGAGTAAAGAAAAAAAATGTCCAATTTGCAGGGGAGAGGGAGGAGAGGGGAGGGGGAGGAAGGAGCAGGACAATAACTTCAACATTGGATAATGGTGGTCATCAAACTTGACATAGACATTGCTGCTGTAGAGACATATACTGAAAAGAATTGAAATCTGTGAACTATTGTTCGAGTTATGCCATAAAGAAAGTTTGAATAGATGGGCAGACAGACAGACTGACTGACAGACAGACGGATGTAGCTCTACTGTTATAATCCTCCCTTGTGGGGGATAAAAAGTAACAAAGTATGTGGTAGAAGACTAATTTGAAATTTAGAGAAACTAAGTTCGAAAACAGTTTTGAAAAGGGTTAAATTAATGCCAATATTATTTGAAACCACTTTATATAGGTTCAGTAGGCCTTGCCCAAAATGAAAAATAATAACACAGCGTTTGAAGAATAAAAGGTACAACCATGAAAAGCAAAACTTTAACCCAAAACTTTAAGCTGGGAATACGAAGTAAAACTGACTGCCAAAAAGTGGGTTAAATATTTCCTAAAACCGAAGGAAGCAGTCATTGATGTAAATATAATCATTAAGTTGTATTGACTATGCAAGAATTAAAGTAAGAAAGTATGTGGAAAAGACTACTTACCAATACAAAGAAACTAAGTCTGAAAACATGTTTAAAAGGGGGTTAAAATCATGCCAATATTAATGAAAATCACAGTAGAAAGGTCCAGTAGACAGTAGACATTGTCCCAAATGAGAAACGGTGACATTGCACTAAACTGTTTGAAGAATTAAAGGTGTAACTATGTAAATAAAAAATCTTTAACCAAAATCTTTAACCTGGAAGTTGTAAGTTAAACTGCCATACTAAAAAGGGTTAAATATTTCTCAAAATAACATGAAATATATTAAATGAGAATGATACAATCAATAGTAATTAATATTAATTTAAAAGAAAAAAAACTTTATCCTTCACTAAAAAACTTTAACCACAAACTTTAACCAAAACTCTAATGTTAACAGATGGACAGACAGACAGACGAAAGTCATGATTCAACCGTAACTGTAAACAGTCAGGCTAAAAATTCAAATGACTGAATTCAATATCATTGAATATTATTCACACAATTGTTCTCCCTATATCCATTTTATTATGTCTTTTAATTCCAAGTGTGACAGAGAAATCAACACACAGAAAACAGGTTATACAGAGTTAGATTTCTATTACAGTGGAGCCTAATTAATTGGATATCTCTTAATTGTATATCCCTGTTAATTGAATATAATGTCCCAACACAAAGCCATTTACCATACCTCCAGTACAAATTTGACCTGTTAATTGTATATAGGTTATAGAGTAAACTCTTAATTGAATAAAAAGTCTTGTAACCTGTCAAGAAATTACCATGACTCTCCCCAGTTTTCCTTTGTTTACAGACCTATTTGGCCTCAGTACATCCAATACAGGCATTTAATCTATTATATCTTGTTTGACAGAGCTGAAGGACCTCTGTCAAACAAGATATAATGGAATAAATGCTAAGTTTATTTCTAGAATACAGGAAAGTGACACAATTCCTGTTAACATTACGTGTACCGGTACCTCTCATTTGAAGCCGACACTAGTACTGCTGATTGATGTTATGTAATAGTTGTGTTAAAATAGACTAATCAGCCAGATTAACCTTGCTGGAACTTTTTTTGGGTCACCACAGTGTGATTACTTAAACAAAAACAAATCAGATATAAAATTAATTACAATCTTCTCTCCCTCTCTCTCCCTCCCTCTCGCTCGATCTGGTAACAAATCATTCAAATTTAACAATCGTCCTTCAATTTTGAAATTACAAGGGAGATGGTGAGTTTTGATCGGATTGCGACTGGTTTGCAATCCGGTCAAAAATCACTGTCTGCTCTTTGTCAGCACAACCGCGAGGAATTTTGCCTAGATTGTCTGCCTTACAGTTCTACATCCCTCCCACAACAATTTTGAAAACCACGATGGCAGATGGTGAGTTTCGGTCAGACTGCAACTGGATTGCGATCTGCTCGAGAATCACTGTGTGCTTTTCATACTTGCAACTGTGAGGAATCTCGCTTATTTAATGAGTAGCATCCATCTTAGATGTTAACCTTATAATATCTTATATCTTTATCGAAATTCTGCCATATGTCCAATCAAGTAATTATGTTGCATTCGAATCGTGTCCGAACTGAGAAAGAGACAACCCGGAAGTCTTAACGTCTATTGTGCTCTACCCTTTTGGTCAACAGAAAATGTCTAACCCTTAAAACAGATAAGATTATTTCAGTTCCTCCCTCGAACCTAATTTACTTCCAGTATTACGACATCTCTATCTTCTTCATGTTCACTGCCAAGTCCATCAAGTTTCTTTGCTCAATATGCATATATGCGTATATGCACTTGAGAGTGTTCAAGTTTGGGCTTAGATCTTACTGCTAAGTCTCGTTGACATACCCAGGCCTTGTTCACAGCTCCGGTCATGGTTCAAGCTCAATATGCATATATGCGTATATGCACTTGAGAATGACCAAGTTTGGATTTAGAATTCAACAATATTAACTCTTTGGCCAGTCGCGGTCTAATGCTAAGTCTCGATGAAGTTCCTAAAATTTGTTCTCTGCTTCGGTCATGGCTTCAAAATTTACCCAGGCCTTGTTCACGGCTTCGGTCATGGTTCAAGCTCAATATGGATATGTGCGTATATGGACTTGAGAATGACCAAGTTTGGATTTAGATTTTAACAATAATACCTCCCTGGCCAGTCGCGGTCTAATACTAAATCTCGATGAAGTTCTTAAATACTGTTCTCTGCTTCGGTCATGGCTTCAAAATATTTCAATATTGGTCTTGTAATACTCAGTTTACGAAATCCCGATCTACCGGTGAACAGTGCATCACGTTCCGATTGCAATCTGATCGTTATAAATACCCTTCTGACGAACAGAGGTGTGTACATGGTGTTACTTAACGTGTTGATACAATATCAAGATTGCCCCTACACCCCGCCTACTCTCCACGCCATCAACATCCAGTGTTATACTGGCTAATCAGACTGAAAATTTCGATCGGATCGTGATCATTTCGGGAGTCGGCCGAAACTTTATCTCCGCCTTGACCTCATTTGTTCTATAAAATCTTAATTGCCGGTTAAAGACAGGCGTCATTCGCTAGTGTCTACAATGCTATTTTTCTTCTATAGGTTGTAGAATAAGATAATCCGTACCACTAACCACCCCCGATCCAAACACGTCAATGAAACCACCACCCGTCTTCGCACACAATCGGACTTCAACCCTGACCTCGTCTGGGTTTCACAACGTGATTTTTGTTCTCTAAGCCGACAAAGCCAACAATATACCCCAAACATGGTAGATATATCATGCCAACTCACAATAAGTAACATTGCAGAAGACATCGATCGAGTTGATGAGCGAGGTTCATAAATTCCAGTAATCTGTACATCGAATCGCCACGATATTCCGATTCTCTTCATCATATTCTGGTGTCAGTTGTAAATGTAATGCCCTCATACTCTTATTAATGTTTCAGTCCTTGACTCGGGAACATAGCGTGTGGCAGCTCATTGCAATGCATCCATTAAACTCGTTTCACCGAGGGGTCATGGGCTCATTGCAGTGAATCCATTAAACTCGTTTCAACGAGGAGTCATGAGATGTGCCCTCAGGGCATGGGGTGAAATCATTGGCCAAGGAATTTTAACTGAACATTTTAACTGAACATTTACTCGAGCGAGGCACAGTGTATTTGGCGAACGATGTATTCAATTTTTATACGATGTATTCACGAACGCCGTGGTCTGAATGATCAACGCAACCTACAATCATCACCATTTAAATTTAAATACGTTCCTATTTTCTTCCTCCGAGATATACCGCCCCTACCAACATGCAGTAGATACTGCACAGTGCAGTAGCACTGCATTTATGCCTCAGGTCTACTGCCTTGAGGTACATGTACTGCAATGCTGCTGTTGATTTATACCATTCAAAAGAGCTATGCCTCAATGCCACTGCACATTTTTACCTTAATGCATGAGTATGCCTTAACTCTACTTCACAATTGTAGCATTTCGTAGTTTTATGCATCATCACTACTGCTGTACTGTAATTGAATTTGCATGCCCTGGTGAAATTTGATGCAGCAATGTTGAGGTAGTCCACTGCTAAGTTCTGCATTTGAAGTAGTAGGAAAGCAGATACTGCAACTCCACTTCTAAAACTCAGTCATCCTGGAACTCATGTCTGAAGGAGGTTTATAGTTTTGAGATTTTGAAGCGCTGGGGAGGTAGTTACTGCATCCTTACTGCTGTGACTCTAAACTTGATGGATTTCATATGTCAGTCAGTGCCAGATACAAGTTTATGCAGCAGTAAAAAGGTTGTTACTGCTACTCTACTGCTATGACTCTATTTTGTGGGCAATTCAATGAAGACTGATAAAAGCTCCAAGTATATGCAGCAGTGATGATGTAATTACTGCATCTCAACTGCTATGACTTATACTTTGTGTATAGATCTGTACTTTAGGGCAGTACTGAATGCATGCTGGTTATTCTCAGATAGCTATGGTCTAAAGATATCCTCCAATAGTATCCTCTAATAGATGTTCTCAAAAGGTATCCTCAAATAGTATATCACCATGTCATAAATATCTTCCAACACCAAGATGAGGATGAAGAGGAGTGGTAAATTATACCTCAATGAGGAATTCCTTTGCGATCTTCATAATGACAAAAAAAGAGAGACTCAGAGGAGGAAACATGAATGGTAGATTAAACCTCACTGAGGAAATTTCTCATGGCCCTCATATGATGCCCAAAGCCACTTGTTTGCTAGTCAGGGGTGCCTAGATGAAGATAAGAGGAATAGTAGATTATACCTCACTGAGAAATTTTCTCATGTCCTCTTAGAATGAAAAGAGGTTCCAAAAGGCCAACCAGTTGTTATTTAGGGGTCCCGGAAGTGGGGTGCCATGGCATGTGGTAGAGTGAAGTGAGCTGCCTATAAATGAAATATACCTTAAGGTGTTCAGTTCAAGAACAAGAGCAATGCAAATATTCCCCCGACGGTGTCATAAAAGGGGAGGTAAGTCTCTTGGGAGCATAACCAAAATCAAAAGGAAGCTATCTCTAGACACCAAAAAGAGACCTGCAACACCAAGAGCTGCTAATCCCCCTGCACCTCCTCCCCCTCCCCAATTGGGAACAGAGAGCATAGGCATTTTTTCCCCCACATAAAATCACTCAAAATTTGGCCAAATTCATCTTGGAGCAAAAAAAACATCTTAGGCTAAAATAAAAAAAAACATCCTTCAAAATGCATTTCTGTGCAAAGGAAAAAATGCCTAACTGACATGGTGGGAGTGGGGAGGGGTGGGGGTGGGGTGGGGGAGGGGTTGGGGGAGGAGAGGAGGGTCATAGGAGGGTCATAGGAATTTTTTTTTATGCCTGTACACACTCTAAATCCTTCAAATTGCATTTTAGACCAAAGACAAAAAATGGCCTAACAAACCATCTTGGGCTAAAATAAAAAAACAAAAACATCCTTCAGAATGCATTTCTGAGCAAAGACAAAAAATGCCTAATTGACATGAGACTGGGGCCGGGGGTTCATAGGTGTAAAAAAATCTTCACGCATGTGCGCACTTTAAATCCTTCAAATTAGCATTTTAGATCTAACTGGCGTGGGGGGGGGGGGAGGGGAGGGCATAGAAGTCAGAAGCATAGAATTTTTATCTACATATAGTCACTCCAAATCCTTGAAAATGCATTTTGGAGCAAAGAAAGAAAAATTGCCTAACTGGCATGGGTGGTGGGGAGTGAGCAGTAACTCCGACAATTCTCATTGGATAATTGTGGTCATCAAACTTAAGGTAGACATTGTTCCCAAACAGGTATATACCAAAATAATTGATATTTGGTTACTAATGTTGAAGTTATTCCATAAATAAACATTACACAATATTTTTCAAACAAGGGCAATAACTCTCATAATTTTCATCGAATATTGTTGGTCATTGAACTTGATAGACGTTGTTACAGAGACATATACCGAAAAGAAATGAAATCAAGTTTTTATTGTTAGTTGTGCCATGAACAAGCATTGCACTATATTTTTTTATTAAACAAAGGGCAATAACTCCAATAGTTTCCACTGGATATTGGTGGTCATCGAACTTGACATAGATATTGTTGCCATAGAGACATTTACCAAAAAGAATTGGAACTTGCTTACTATTGTTTAAGTTATAAACATGCTTTACACAATATTTTTTCGTGAGCAAAGGGCAGTAACTCACATAATTTTCATCAGATATCTCTGGTCATCGAACTTGATGTAGACATTGTTACTATAGAGACATATACCAAAAAGAATTGAAATCTGTTAACTTTTGTTCAAGTTTTGCTGTAACCAAGATTTACAGAATATTTTTATTATAAGTTAAACAAGGGCAAATAACTCTGTAAATGTTTACAGAAAAATATTCTGCCGTATGCTCCATTCCCCCAGGTTGAGGTACAAGCATAGCAAAACATTATCCCAATGATTGATACCTCATAGATAATCCGTGTGATGTCATAGCATTGTATGTAGAAGGAAACTAAAGTTATTGCAGGGAAAACAAAAATCTATTTATAGTAACAGTGACCTTGACATTTGACCAATTGATCCCAAATGTAATCCCAACCATCGATACCTCATATGCAATCCAAATATGAACTTATAGCATTGTACGCAAAAGGAAACTAGTTACTGCACAGAAACCAAAAATCTATTTATAGCAACAGTGATCTTGACCTTTGACCTACAGATCCCAAAATCAATGCAAAACATTGTCCCATTAACCTATCTGTGAAGTATCGGTATCGTGTGACCAACAGGACAAAAATTATTGCCCGGAAATGAGTATGAAGACATATTTCAATAATCCCCTAAGTTAAACAAGGGAGAATAACTCAGTAAATGTTTATTCGAAGATATTAATTCTGATGTAGAGTCCATTCCCCAATGTTGAAGTACAAGCATGACAAAAATTATTTAAATCCCACATATGTTGACAGAGCTAGAGCAGCAAATATGTTGGACGGACACATTTTTTTCAGTCATCCCCTTAGTTAACAAGGGCAAATAACTCTGTAAATCTTATGTGAAGATATTAATTCTCTTGTAGGATCTGTTCTCTCATTTTGAGGTATAATCATGGCAAAAGTTATTTGAATTCGCCAAATAATGACAGTGCTAGAGCAGCATGTATGTTGGACGGACACATTTGTGTTATGAACTACGTAATGTATACAACAAACATTACGTACGAATGATCGGATGGATACAGCTCTCCACTAGATACCTACTCCAACTAGATCAGTCGGGGACATAATAAGACCTGGAATATATAGGTTCAGGACTCACCTGAAGAAGCCAGAAAAGCTAAATACAACAAGAGGTAGGCCATGCCCTGGTGCATACCCTCACCGTGCATACCGCCAAACAATAGAATGAGAAGAAATAAACCATGGTACTGTGAAAGCCTTTCCCATAAACAATCATCATTCCAAATTTCATTGAGATGCAATAGCCCAAACCAGAGATATGTGGCAAACAGAAAAAATGGCTATTTCACAAGGGGAACAGCAAAATTATTGTCTTTGTTTTACAGCAAAAATTAATGTACCCAATCTCTATACCCCGCCATTACTCTCCACGCCCAACCCTTACCCCCATCCTGAGAGGTAATTTTATTGTGAATGCCAGAAACACCTGTTACTGAAATCTAGTGACGATCAGACCATCCACATGAAAGATAGAGTACAGGCAAAATGACACTTGTCAGGAGGTGATTTGCATGTATTTTTTTTGTTTTACTGCAGGGAAATGACAATTGAAAGACTTTCCCATAAACTAAATTTCAATGAAATCTGATGACCCAAACCTGAGACCTGAAGTGCCGAAAATGAAATGTAAGAAATATTATTAGAGACTCATTTGAAAGCCTTTCCCATGAACAATCTTCATTCCAAATTTCGGGATCTGATAATCCAAACCTGATGTACAATGCAAACAGACAAAAAGATAGACATAATTTCAACACTAGGCATACACACATTGAGGGTTTATTGTATTTGTTTTCCAGCAGGTAGAAATCCAACCCAGTAGAAATTGTGAGATTCAGGTATACCTGTTACTGAAAGTTGGTTTCAATTTGACCATCAACATGGGAGATGTGAAATTATTGTCTTTGTTTTACAGCATAAAATTAATCCCCACCCCACAGAAGTAATTGTAAAGTCCAGAAACATTTGTTACTGAAGTCTAGGGACAACTGGACCATCCGCATGAGAGACAGGGAACAAAGACATATACAACATGTGGTGATGTGGGGAGGTTATATGCATGTATTTTCTTTGTTCCACTGCAGGGACATGACTCATTTGAAAACCTTTCCCATAAACAACCTTCATTCCGAATTTCATTGAGATCCTATAGCCCAAACCTAAGATACAATGCAAACAGACAAAAAGGTGGCCATATTTTCAACAGCAGGCATTCACGCGCGAGATGTTTATTGTCTTTGTTTTACAGCAAGAGAAATAAAATCCAGCAGAAATTGTGAGATCCATGTACACCCGTTATCAACAGTTTGTGTCAATCAGACCATTGAGATGGGAGATGTGAAATTATTGCCTTTGTTTTACAGCAATTACTTTACCATCACCTTCACACCCACACATCAGAAAGGCCCAAAACACCCGAGTCTAGTGACGATTGGACCACCCACAAAAGAGATAGAAAACAGACATAATGCGGCATGTGGGGAGGTGATTGCATGTAGGCCTATTTTCTTTGTTCCACTGCAGGGACATGACTTATTTGAAAACCTTTCCCATAAAAAATCTTCATTCCAACTTTCATTGAAATAAATATTCAGCTATTTTGTATATTTAAAGTGCCATAACACATAGAAAAAATATTTCGACAGCAAAACGGATGATGCTCCTTAAAGGCTATAGTATACTCCAGAACAAATGAAAAGGGTTGAATAGGACCTAACTGTAGCAGAGCTTATAGGGTGAAGCAGAGGATTCTGAAAAACTCTGAATCGGTTGTTTGCGGTAATTAGACGCATTCTGGTTCAGTCGCACAAACCCCAGGAGACACCAAGGTTCTATAGCACTATGTTGTACTTTTATATGGATGGTGGATTTGCAAAGTCCCGTTTCGGTGATTTTAGACTGTTTTAGGTGATTTGGAGACAGATTGTCGGGTTGTTTGTGGTAATTAGATTTACTCCTAATTAATCCAACATACCCTACACCCCCCCCCCCCCCCCACCCCCCTCCATCTGCCCTGCTGCGTGCCTGGGTTACATGGCAAGTACATGCTGCTGTAGAAACAAAGATGACGACCCCAGTATACAAAATGGCTGACGGAGCACGTATCGCCTTAACACGCATTGCATTTGCGAACGACGAACACTCGTCACTATGGGATCATGACGTCACAAGATGGCCACTCACGTGGGCGACCATCATCAAAACATGACGTAACTGGGTCTCGTGATATGACGTCACATCCAGGGTCCCCAGCATGGGCCACCAAACAGGGACGTTTCGTCTCTCTCCTTCTACTGTCGGCATGGAAATCCAAACAACATTGGGCTACAGGCCTATCAGCGTCGACAACATCTAGCGTCGTCAACATATAGTCGACCAATCAAGTCAACCCTAAAGCAGATATATGGGGCGATTCTTTTACATTCGACGAAATGCAGGCTATTTTCGCATGAAACCGTTTCATAAACCACATGCGGGCCTGTAGAGAATATACTATCCACTAGGCCTACAGTGCATGGGTGAACACGTGCAAGCTTCCCCAAGTCAACGGGCGCTGCAATTTTGAATAAGTTGATAAGCCCAATGGCTGACATCGTTGAAGAATGTCCAGTTCACCAGTTGACATGAAACATGCACAGAGAAAATGAGAAATTGGTGTAGTACATTTCCAAATGAAAATGCACCAGTGGCTCCAGGCACATGCCCTATTTTTGTAACTTGAACTTTTCACAAAAAAAAAATACAAAGCAGGGGACATGGTGGTGCCCACGATAACGCATGGACACCCACGTCGGGAGTACAGGGTGTGTGTGTAGGCCTATGTGCATGTTATTGCTGATAACGCGGCATATAACTTCCAAGCATAATGTAGTTTATCCCATGCATTATAGGCATATGTTTATAGCTTAGTCTGTGAGGGTCTCCTGCCAGCCCAAATTATTTTTTTTTCCCCGCTAAGCCAAGAGTGGGGATTGACCTACCCCTCATCGTGTGTGCATCAACTCGCCGCTAAGCGCATGGGATGGTGCTTTCCATGAAATTTGTGAATGAGAAGAGGCGCCCCTCAAACCCAGAACTTTGAAGACCAAAATTCATTAGTTGCGGTTGGGGGGTTAACCGTGCTCAGGTGACAACACTCTCGTCTTCCCACTTTTCTGTGTAACATGTGCATGTTTTGGCCAACAATAAATAATTTTTGTTTTATTTTGAACAGTTTCGCCAACAAAAAAAAACTTCAAACGAAAATGATTTGACATGTTTTTTCAATTCATTTTTTTTTTGTTTTTTTTAGGGGGGGGGGTGCTAGCACCACGCACACCCTCGAATCTATGCCACTATCTCCCATATCACGCCTTTTGAACTCCCTTGCATTCTGCATGATGCGAGCAGTGGTATTTTTTATGGTGATGCTCGCTACGGCCAGCCGGCTGAAAAAATAAGCCTATATTTTATTTCAATGCAAGGCTAAAGACAGAGTACGTGGTTTGCGCAGATTATCTATCCTCAGTACATAGGCTATTTAGGCCTAAACCTTTTTTAGAGTTGTAAACTTTTTTATTCAATTTTTGCCGTTACGTAGACTAAGCACCCCTCCCCCCCCCATACAGACAACCAATTAGCCCACAAAATATAGGCCCAAATGATTGCCTTGTAAATTGATGAGGTGGGGGAACTATAAGTGTTGCCCCAGAGAATCTGCTGCACCCATAAAAATGGAAGGCTAAAGGCCTATGGTACGCCATGTCTGACCATTGGGGCCAATCACTGCCGAATGAGTAGGCTTATGTACACGTATTGGTCTATTAATTAGACCTGAGAAGTTCAGCTGATGGTAGGCTTATACCCCCCCCCCCCCCTCCCATCCTGCTCCTCCAGCGGATTTCAGCCTAGGCAGAACAAGCATCCGATGGAGATGTTGTTACCACTACCAGCAAAATTGTAATTCCAGAGGCTCTGAAAATGCCTTCTGATTTCTTTTTTTTGGTGGTCTGCCGCTCCCCCCACCCCCCCCCCCCCCCCCCCCACCCACCCTTAGTGGGGCTACGTTCCAATAAAATTAAACACCTATATTTATAAACCTGAAGACTCTTGAACTGAATGCTTTTTGTTGGGGATAAAACACTCAACTTATACTTCCCGGGAGGGGGTGGGGGCCCATACACACAAAAGAACATGACGTTGGTGATTCAGGCTTCGGAAATTGATTTTGACTTGTTTCGAATGAAAAGACAACGTGGTCTGTAGACCATTGACAATGTGCATCAAACGAAGGAAGTTGGGCTACAGATAAGATGCTAAATAGAGCTTTGGCATAATTGGCCCAAGTCAAAGCCAGCTGTGCCCATAATCTTGTAAAATGAATGGGTACTGCCTTTCGTTCTGTACAAATACTAGGCCCACAATCCCACTTGCACCGACTCTTATTCTCAAACACAACAAACAAATCTTGTTTCGAAATACGCGCGCGTGCAATTCGTGACGTTTTATGACGTTAAATTTACCTCATTTCTGAAAACTCTTTGACCTTGAATGGTGATGATTTTGCATTGGTTAAAAATATTCTTTTTCGTCTTATCCGGAGTAATTTTCTGTGTCAACATGAAGAGCTTTGACCAACTACGTCGGAATGAGGACCAACATATTAATATTACGATTGTGTGAAGAAAATTGTCATATGAAAAACAATACACCATGCATGTTCCTGAACTTGGGCTGGCTGAAGAACTGACGTCTGCAGAGTTGGAGTTTCGAAAAATACCAGCGTCCAGTCGATTTTGGAAGTGGATGTTCACAACGTGGAATAATATTAATAACAAATATCTGGTGAGTACGAAAACTAGCAATTTTCGAAGCCTTATATTTCCGTTTTAGTTTGATAAACTGAATTTGAAATTAAATTAAATTTTAATGTAATTAAGTGTTGGAACTCTTGTGAACCACAGCACGGTTTGTTTGTCATCAACATTCAATGTTACGTTGTGCCATTTGTGCGCGTGTGTCGGTGCAAGGCTTTCCTGAATTTGAAAAGTGAATGTTGATTTCCTAAGGTGCATTTTGCAAGTTCACGATTGCCTGTAACAGTTGTTAACACTCAACAGCCCTAAGTTCAATACCCGTTCCCCAATTTACGCAAATGTACACGAATCGTGTCACGATACCTCCTTTGCTGCTTGTTGTTGTAACTTGTGGGGCCCAAATTTAAAGTTGGCCAAACAGAAATTGGAATGTTTTGATTTTATTTGTTAGCTCACCTAGCCTAAAAGGCCATGTGAGCTTTTCTCATCATGTGGCGTCCGTCATCGTCCGTTGCCTGTCGATTCGTCGTGATTGCACATTCATCGTAGAATCTGGACGATTCGTCGTGAACGGAAATTGCCGACAAATCTCCAATGGACTATTCGTCGCTAATTTCCGTTGTTCTTTGGACGATTCGTCGAAGATTACGATTTTGAGTCTTTAATTTAATATTTAATTTTTACTTATTTTATATTTTGAAATAAATCGGATCAATAGCACATGAATACAATGTAAATTGATAAGCGAACCCCCCCCCCCCCCCCCCCCCAAGCACAGTTTCAAATAGCATGCGAAAAATGTAAACCCATTCCTTCCCTCTCAGTGGCTCAGTAGGTGGAGGTGCAGGCTGCAAGCCGAGAAGTCCTCGGTTCGAATCCCACCGCGTTGTGTCCTTTGGCAAGACACTTCATCTCCATTGGCCACGTGGACGCTGTGCTAACCCTGCTTGTGTGGAGTTAGTGTGTTGGGGAGCTGACAGTTGTTCACATGTTGCTCGGTGGTTCTCTCTGATTCTGGGTACTCCGGCTTCCTCCACCCATAAAACTGTCATGGTCATGATTAGCCATTGTGCATAAAGATGTGACCTTAAACACCAATAAAGAAATAAATATAATATTATAAATCACTCTATCTTTGTTCTGGCTGATACTCCGTTTCTCGACCTATCGATCTCAAATTTTGTACACGGGGGTAATTCGTCCCTGCGAGTAACATGGGATGGGTGCTGTGCACGTGTGGGGGTGGCCTTGACCTTGATGACCTTGAAATTGATGACCTTGAGCCAATCGGGCTAAAATTCCATATGTGCGGGTATATTGACCCATCGATCTTTTTGACTTTATCGGGGTGCCTGTGCGGGGTGACCTTGACCTTGAAATTGGTGACCTTGACCTTTTATTTCAAAAACGGCTGGGCCGATCGTGCTAAAATTCCATATGTGCGGGTATATTGACCCATCGATCATTTTGGCTTTATCGGGGTGCCCGTGCGGGGTGACCTTGACCTTCAAACTGGTGACCTTGACCTTTTATTTCGAAAATGGCTGGGCTGATCTGGCTAAAGTTTCATATGTGCAGGTATATATTGACCCATCAATCATTTTGACTTTATCGGGGTGCCCGTGCGGGGTGACCTTGACCTTCAATTTGTTGACCTTGACCTTCTACTTCGAAAATGGCTGAGCCGATCATATCTGAGGGTATATTGATATAACCATCTTCTCCCGAGCAATGCCTGGTAACCCGCTAGTCACATATAATACAGGTTTTTTTCTCGCGCGTAAATTATGCAAATTAGACTAACTTTGATTTATTTAGTGTTACTTTCAGCACTGTAAGTGCAAATGCCAATACGGCTTGGGCCAGAGGTCGTATTTATGAACCGATCTTTACAAAACTTCTTGGGTACCTTTGGTATCACCGTGGGACGAGAGTGAGTGTTTTTGGGTCCGGTCCAAAATTCAAGATGGCCGATGGCAGCCATTTTGTTCAAAATTAGGTGCAATCTGATTTTTGCACAGAACTTCCATATGAAAGTGCCGATTTGAATAATTTTTTGTGTGAATGTTTAGTACCAAGGGATACATCACATATAATACAGATTTTTTTCTCGTGCAGAAATTATGCAAATTAGATGAACTTTGATTTTTTCAGTGCTTCTTGCACACAGTAAGTACACATGTCAATTCGGCTCGGGCTAGAGTCTGTATTTATGAACCGATCTTTATGAAACTTCTTGGGTACCTTTGTTATCACCGTGGGACGAGAACGAGTGTTTTTGGCTGCGGTCCAAAATTCATGTATAAAGTGCATATATCGATGTCACAATCCTCATCAGTGATTGAGTTGAATGCAGCTTTGTGGGCATCTGCATGCTTTTGATGTCGCCGTCTTGTGGCTGCGTGCTTTCACTCAACATTCATTTAAACCTTGCAGGATTTAACAGAACAAGTTTTGAGTGGCTTAGTAGTATTTCCTGAGCGCGAAGCTCGGGTGAAATGTAACTAGGACATTCACAACAAATTGTGATTATTAATTTTTAGCAATCGAATGTGCAGAGCGGCCGCTTATCTCAAGAAGTTCACCAAAACAAACTAGTAAGGTACATGTTACGTACAAGCAAACACAGGATGCAATGGAAATGTTAATTGGTAGAGAGCTGGAAGCATATATTTGGGCTTTATTCTGAAGTACTGCTAACATAACTTTAAGACCTAGTACCATCACTGTTTTGCCTTGGTGCAATTTATGGGAGAGTGCCTTTAGTAAATTGCAACAAGTCAAATCTATGCAACAAGTCAAATCCATGTGAAAATTATGATTACTGAATGTAATTTAGCCCTTCACCACTTCAAGAGCATCAGACTTCTGTGTTATAAAAATGGCTCTGAGCATAGCGGCTGGCTCACATCTTGGAATTTTCAACCCTATACTATTATTCGACCCTATACTATTATTAATTTTCAGGAAATTTTCCACCCTGTACTATCATTTTACAATTTTTACATCTAAAACATCTTATAACCAGTTGTTGGAATAAATTCTTGAGCAATGTTTTAATGAGGTGGGTCATGTGAGCTATGCTTTGGGTGTAAAAACTAATTTTTCCAGACAATTGTTTCAATGGTCATGTTCTGGGAATATTAATTAAACAGTGAAGTGTAAATGGGAGATCTAGGAATTATATACAGGTTTAGGTCAGTTTAGTCACTAAAACATCAGCATTTATCCATATATATATATTTATTGGTATTTTTTGTAATGTTAGCTAATCGGGTCATATTTTGGAGAAGGCATCAGAAGTTGGGTAATCGTGTTAATTTTTGTTTATTCATTTTTAGCTCACGTGCCAAAGTCAGTGGGGACTTAACAGATCACTTTCTGTTCATTGTCCGTCCATCCTTCTGTCGAGCGTAGACTTTATATTATGAATAGAATGTGTTCAAGAAATGTTCTTTTACAACTATTGATTTACACGTAGGCATCTTTTCTCTTTTCAGAATTGGTTCTAAAGAAGAATTTAGCTGTGATTGTTCCCTTAATGAAGAGCAGGCAGAGAAAACTGTAGTCGATAAACAATCATTAAAACTTCCATGTGCACTCACAAATACACTTTCTGAAGCTTTCGTTATTTGACTTATACAGTTGGTGTTCTGGAATAAAATTTTCAATTTAAAATTTAGGGTATTTTTTTTTTATCAGGTCTTTAACCCTTTACCCAATGCAGACTTTGCCAGACAATATCAAAATTTGTTAAGTTAAAATTATTTATTAAGTTTTTTAATTTTTTTTCGAAAAATTCAACAAAACCATATCATGTGACCCCTCATTGGAATGAGCTCGATGTGCTCCTTCCAAAGAGGGGTCACATGATATGGTTTTATTGAAATTTTTCGAAAAATAATATTTTTTCAACTGCTGAATTTGCATATTATGCGGGTGGATGCGGCGATTCTTTGGGTAAAGGGTTAAGATGTCATAATACCAAAATTTCAAGTAGCAATTTTTTTCCCATCATGCAACAAGAAAATAAACAATTTCACTTAGGGGTGCACGATATTCAAAACTGAATACCGGTATCGGTATTCAAAAAAATACCGCGGTATACCGGTATATCGAGAACTGTTCAGAAAAATGAACATTAGTACCAAAATCGAGACCTGAGGCATTACAGTCGGAACGAATTAGCATGCCTTAATGATGCGGTTCGAAAAACCTTTACCCAAGGCAGACGATATCAAAGTTTATTATTTTAAAGATTTTCCAAAACAAATATCATTTGACCCCTCATTGGAACAAGCTCAACGAGATTGTTCCAATGAAGGGTCACATGATCTAGTTTTGTTGAAATTTTTCACACTTATTTTTTCAACTGCCTAAATTGTATATTACGTGAACACGTGCAGACGATTTCTTGGTTAAAGGGATAATATTATTCATTCGGGGCTACAGTTAACAAACTGAAGACATCTTGAAAATTAAATTGTGGGGAAATAAATAATGACGATAAACCGATATTTTTGTATTTACACCGGTATTCAATCGACATTGGTTTGAATACCGATATATATCGGTTTATCGATATACCATGCAGCTCTAATTTCACGCCCGTTTGACAAAGCTTATTGTGTCTGGCAAACCAGATTGAATTGGTTACATCCTTAGTCACATGACGGTAAAACATTTTAAAGCTGAAACTTTGTTATTAAGACATACTATAATTTATCATTTGATAGCCTGTCAATTATTGATAAATATCTAAAGGATATTTTTCAATATCCATCAATTTGACGGATAAAGAAGCATATCTCTCAGTAGCTTCCCAAGTGACATCACTCTTTGGTGCATCACTTTGCCTTCAATACTGTTACAAGCCATTAAATGCCAATTTTTCCAGTAGTATCAGTAGTTAATGCTATTCCAACTTTATAGAGGATATATAAGCTATTTTAGTGAATATCGGGAATAACCTCATCATTCTCACAGTTTTATTTTTCACAAGCTCTACCTCCCGATATTCACAAAAATAGCATTAATTTTATTAGCTCACCGAAGGGAGCTAAACTTATCACTTGCCGTCCGTCATCGTGAACATTTTTCAAACGACTTCTCCTCTGAAACCGCTAGGTCGATTTGCTCGAAACTTGGTATGGATGTCCATTACCATATGTCAATTCAAGTTTGTTCAAATGAATTGGACATGCCCACTTGGGGCTCCATAGGGGGCATAACTCTGATAGCACCCTATGTATATTAGAGAAATTACTAAAAAATCTTCTTCTGCACAAGTGGGCAGAATCATTTGATATTTGATATACAGCATTATGGGATGGATCTGATTCAAGTTTGTTCAAATTGGCCACCTGGATTTATATTTGGGCTCACTATAGAAGCTCGAATTCGTACTTAGTGCATTTCAGGCAAATTTCATAAAAAATCTTCTTCTCCAGATCCAGCAGGCAGAATCTTTTGATATTTGGTATCCAACATTGTGGGGTGGATCTGATTCAAGTTTGTTCAAATCGGCCCCCTGGGTTCATATTTGGGCTCAGAATAAGAGCCCAAATTTTGATATTTGGTATGCAGCATCCTTAAGGGGGTGAGATTCAAGTTTGTTCAAGCCATGTCCCAAGGTCCATATTTGGGCTCACTGTGGGAGCTTGAATTGTAACTTAGTTCGAAATGAGGAATTTTCTTAAAAAATCTTCTTCTTCAGATCCAGCAGTCGGAATGTTTTGATATGTGGTGTAGCATCCTTAGAGGGGTGAGATTCAAGTTTGTTAAAGTCCCTGGGTCCATATTAAGAAACGTGACACACTGTAAGCTTTTTATATCTTTTGTTGTTTCATATTTTGATTATGCTGTAATGCGGCCTCAAGAATAGACTATTGGCCTCATCCATGCTGCAATACTGTCTCATTAGAAGACTGCCTTACAGCCTTCTCCATCTCCAAAATATACTGCATCACTACATCACATATGCTGTAAAACCACTTCAGTAATACATTCATCATACTTTTTTAGTGTATCTAATCACTGCCTCTACAGTATACATGGGTCCTTCATTTGAATAAAGCAGTCTACCTGAGGCCTTAATTTAAATAATTGAAACATGCGATGCGACAACAAATTAACAAGTTGTTAAGTTGTTAAGCTATGAAACTCACCGACGTTTTAACTCATCCTAGGACATTGACCAAAGACTTCTCATCCACCCCTCCCCCATTTATATACACTGTTTTGGGGTCTCACGCCTTGCCTTTAGAATACCTCAGTAAAAGTCATTTTGTCTCGCCCATTTGATAATTGATGTGTTAACATACGAAACATCCACATCAACCAAGTAAAAAATTCTTAACCTCATTTAAGCAGACCTCATCTCCTCGACTTATACAAAAACATTTTGTACTTATCCTGTACATATTTAACTCCTTTTCTTAATGCCATATGCATATGTTGCTTTTCACTACAGCTATCCTATTCTCTTACTCTACACCTCAGCCTCTTTTGCTAAGCCAGTTTCAATATAATTTTGTTGGTGGCAAAAACTATTTACACACATCAACAGGTTACAGTTTATTATGTGTTCCCTAGAATCATATCGTGCTCGGATAGGCACTTTCAGTTTTACAGTTTATTGTAATAGCTTAAAGCATCGCCAGTCAAAAGATACGTCCTCTTGTGTCTTAACTTACTTTTGCGTCTTAGTGGCGTTGGGCTGCATGAAAGTTTCACTGCCATGGTTGCTTCACACTTTAGACACTACAGTGAGTCTGTTACCTCTCATTTATTGAATCCTCTGGATGATATCCCATATCCTAAAAGGAACGTGAACGTCTCCAAGGCTGTGATTACACGGAATGTAGTGATCTCAGCTCTCCTTGTCACCACTCTGTTCTATGTAGTTGTAAGCTTATTATTATCCAGTGACATTGAATCTAACCCCGGCCCAAATTCTTCCAAATCGGATCGCAACCTGAATATTTTAAAAATTGTCCATCTCAACATTCAGAGCCTAAAACCCAGACTAGATATCATTCAATGTGAATTCGCATCATTTGACATTGTGGCTTTGTCTGAGACATGGATGCATTGTGATGATCCCACATCCGATGTCCTCCTCCATGGGTTCGAAGAACCATTGAGATTTAACCGCTCGACAAGGGGAGGAGGGGTCGCCATTTACATTAAAGACGGTATCTCATTTCGACCAAGACCGGACCTACACACCTTGAATACAGAATGTTTATGGGCAGAAGTATTTACAAAGCGGAGTAGATCACTATTATTTGGGGTATTCTACCGAGCGCCCAACAGTCCCACAGAAATATGGGAAGCTATATCAGCATCTATTGAAAAAACTAGAGACACGTTAATTGCCGATTTAATCGTCACAGGTGATTTCAATGACAACCAGGTGGGCAGAAGTATTTTCAAAGCGGAGTAGATCACTATTATTTGGGGTATTCTACCGAGCGCCCAACAGTCCCACAGAAATATGGGAAGCTATATCAGCATCTATTGAAATGAAAGTGTCAATGACACTGTAGCTTAACTTGTGTGTTATGTTTGATGAAAAGGATAATGTTCAATGTTTATGAAAGGATTATGAAAATAAGACAAGAATTGTGATAATTGGGAATATGTTCATTTCTGTTCCCTGTGTGCTATGTTTATGATAAAAATAATATTAGGTGTACACTGTACTAAAGAGGGGTGGGTTAATATGACCTCACAGTTAATGTATGTGGCCCTCACAGTTAACGTATATCAACAAAAGTTACCAAGTTACAGTGAAATTATTCCAAAACGAGTCATCCTATCAAGTTACATTAAAATCCCCTCATAAATATGGCCTGTAGACTGTGCTAAAGGTTTTCGGGCTTCGGGCCCCTGTAGCCGTCAGATTCCCAATTGCGTCCAAAGGGGACGTTCTCTTCTAGACATTATATGAAGTCAATCTACCAAGTTACAATGAAATCCCTTAATAAATATGACCTGTAGACTGTGCTAAAGGTCTTTGGGCTCAGGCAGCCATCATGGCTGAATGATCGCAACCAAAAGGGGACATTCTCATCTGGACACTATTTGGAGTCATCCTACCAAGCTACAATGAAATCCCTTCATAATTATGACCTGTAGACTGTTCTAAAGGTTTTTGGGCTTTGGGCCCCTGAAGCCGTCACAGTTGCCCAATCGTGTCCAAAAGGGGACGTTCTCATCTAGACATTATATGAAGTCAACCTACCAAGTTACAATGAAATCCCTTTATAAATATGACCTGTAGACTGTGCTAAAGGTTTTAGGGCTTCAGGCTCGGGCAGCCATCATGGTTGAATGATTGCAACCAAAGGGGACAATCTCATCTGGGCATCATCTGGAGTGATCCTGCGAAGTTACAATGAAATCCCTTCATAAATATGACCTGTAGACTGTACTCAAGGTTTTCGGGCTTCGGGCACCTGTAGCCATCACAGTTGACCAATCATGACCAAAAGGGGATGTCATCATCTAGGCATTATATGGAGTCAACCTAATAGGTTACAATGAAATCCTTCCATAAATATGACCGTTTACCTATACTAAAGGTTTTTGGGCTCGGGCACTCATCAAGGCTGAATGATCGCGATCAAAATGGAACGTTCTCATCGAGACATTATTTGGAGTCATCCTACCAAGTTACAATGAAATCCCCTCATAAATATGACCTCTAGACTGTGCTAAAGGTTTTCGGGCTTCGGGCACCTTTAGCCGTCACAGTAGCCCAATCATGTCCAAAAGGGGACGTTCTCATCTAGACATTATATGATGTTAACCTACCAAGTTACAATGAAATCCCTTCATAAATATGACCTGTAGACTGTACTAAAGGTTTTCGGGCTTCGGGCTCAGGCAGCCATCATGGTTGAATGATCGCAACCAAAGGGGACAATCTCATCTGGGCATCATCTGGAGTGATCCTGCGAAGTTACAATGAAATCCCTTCATAAATATGACCTGTAGACTGTGCTCAAGGTTTTTGGGCTTTGGGCACCTGTAGCCATCACAGTTGACCAATCACGACCAAAAGGGGATGTCATCATCTAGGCATTATATGGAGTCAACCTGACAGGTTACAATGAAATCCTTCTATAAATATAACCTTTTGCCTATGCTAAAGGTTTTTGGGCTCGGGCACCCATCAAGGCTGAATGATCACGGCCAAAATGGGACGTTCTCATCTAGACATTATTTGGAGTCATCCTACCAAGTTACAATGAAATCCCTTCATAAATATGACCTGTAGACAGTGCAAAAGGTTTTCGGGCTTCGGGCACCTTTAGTCGTCAAAGATGCCCAATCATGTCCAAAAGGGGACATTCTCATCTAGACATTATATGAAGTCAACCTACCAAGTTACAATGAAATCCCTTCATAAATATGACCTGTAGACTGTGCTTAAGGTTTTCGGGCTTTGGGCTCGGGCAGCCATCATGGTTGAATGATCGCAACCAAAGGGGACAATCTCATCTGGGCATCATCTGGAGTGATACTGCGGAGTTACAATGAAATCCCTTCATAAATATGACCTGTAGACTGTGCTCAAGGTTTTCGGGCTTCGGACACCTCTAGCCATCACAGTTAACCAATCACGACCAAAAGGGGATGTCATCATCTAGGCATTATACGGAGTCAACCTTACAGGTTACAATGAAATCCTTCTATAAATATAACCTTTTGCCTATTCTAAAGGTTTTTGGGCTCGGGCACCCATCAAGGCTGAATGATCATGGCCAAAATGGGACGTTCTCATCTAGACATTATTTGGAGTCATCCTACCAAGTTACAATGAAATCCCCTCATAAATATGACCTCTAGACTGTGCTAAAGGTTTTCGGGCTTCGGGCAACTTTAGCCATCACAGTAGCCCAATCATGTCCAAAAGGGGACGTTCTCATCTAGACATTATATGAAGTTAATCTACCAAGTTACAATGAAATCCCTTCATAAATATGACCTGTAGACTGTGCTAAAGGTTTTCGGGCTTCGGGCTTGGGCAGCCATTATGGCTGAATGATCGCAACCATAGGGGACAATCTCATCTGGGCATCATCTGGAGTGATCCTAAGAAGTTACAATGAAATCCCTTCATAAATATGACCTGTAGACTGTGCTCAAGGTTTTCGGGCTTCGGGCACTAGTAGCCATCACAACTGACCAATCATGACCAAAAGGGGATGTCATCATCTAGGCATTACATGGAGTCAGCCTAACAGGTTACAATGAAATCCTTCCATAAATATGACCTTTTGCCTATGCTAAAGGTTTTTGGGCTCGGGCACCCATCAAGGCTGCATGATCACGATCAAAATGGGACGTTCTCATCTAGACATTATTTGGAGTCATCCTACCAAGTTACAATGAAAACCCTTCATAAATATGACCTCTAGACTGTGCTAAAGGTTTTCGGGCTTTGGGCCCCTGTAGCCGTCACAGTTGCCCAATCATGCGCAAAAAGGTGACTTTCTCATCTAGACATTGTATGAAGTCAACCCACCAAGTTACAATGAAATTCCTCAATGAATATGACCTGTAGACTGTGGTAAAGGTTTTCGGGTTTTGGGCTCGGGCAGTCATCACGGTTGGCAGATCATGCCCAAATGGGGAAATTCTCATCTAGACATCATAGGGAGTCATCCTACCAAGTTACAATGAAATCCCTCCACATTAAACATGACCTGCAGACTGTGCTAAAAGTTTTTGGGTTTCGGGCTTGGGCAGCCATCACGGTTGATAGATCATGCCCAAAAGAGGACGTTCTCATCTAGGCATTATACAGAGGCATCCTATCAAGTTACAATGAAATCCCTTCATAAATACGACCTGTAGACTGTGCTAATGGTTTTCGGGTTTTGGGCTCGGGCAGCCATACCGGTTGCCTGATCGCGACCAAAAGGGGACGTTCTCATCTAGACATGACCCCAAACCTGCATATGAAATTTCGAGACGATAAGACAAGAACTGCGGGGTGTAGCCCGTGCTAAAGGAAAATGTGAACAGACATCACAGACTCACAGACTAACAGACTTCCACACGCGTGATGGCAATAGCTTATCTTGACTATGTCAAGTTAAGCTAAAAACTAGAGACACGTTAATTGCCGATTTAATCGTCACAGGTGATTTCAATGACAACCAGGTGGGCAGAAGCATTTACAAAGCGGAGTAGATCACTATTATTTGGGTATTCTACCGGGCGCCCAACAGTCCCACAGAAATATGGGAAGCTATATCAGCATCTATTGAAAAAACTAGAGACACGTTAATTGCCGACTTAATCATCACAGGTGATTTCAATGACAACCAGATGGTTCCCTCAAGGAATGGCTTTTCTGAAATATTGCATTACTTCAATTTAAGACAAGTTGTGTGTGAGCCAACTTGTTTTACCGAGACGTCGGCTACATTATTAGATTTATTTGCTCTTAGTGACACAATCAACATGAAAACTTGTGAGGTCCTCAAACCAATTATCCCAGACATGATCCGCTACCACTGTCCAATTTCAGTCGAGATTGAATTTTTGAAACCAGCACCTATCTCATTTAAGAGGAGGATATGGCTCTACTCCCAGGGTAATTATGAATCGTTGAATGAAGCCTTCGCTAATGTCGACTGGAACTCTCTTTTTGATAATCCATGCCTAGATACTATAGTTTCTAATGTTACCGACCAAATACTCGATACTGCATCCATCCATATACCTAACAAATTTATTACCACGAGAATTGCCCAACCGAAATGGATGCATAACGAAATAAGATTACTTATCAGACAGAGAAAACGCTTGTATCGTATTGCGAAACGCACCGATCTTCCACATGCCTGGGCAAAATACAAAGTGAAATGGAACGAAGTTGTATCGGCTATCAGGAAGGCCAAAGCATTATACTTGTCAAAAGTACAGTCCACTCTAAGGAGCAATAAAACCCCACCATCACGGTGGTGGAAGACCCTGAAAACATTCATCGGCAGTAATAACGCGGGAGGAATTCCTACTCTCATCCACTCAAACAAAATATACTCATCAAATGTTGAGAAAGCTGACGTTTTTAATGAATACTTCAGTTCTATCTCAACTGTTGATGATTCGGATGCTTCTCTACCATGCCCGCCAGTCCATACTCCACAAAGTATTGATAGTATCATCCTACACTGTAGCGAAGTATGTACTGCAATGAAGTCGATAAAAGTGTCCAAGGCGTCTGGCCCAGATCTAATAAGTCCGCGTCTCCTCAAAGAATGTAAATCCTCCCTATGCGAGCCACTCACGGTCTTATTCAATATATTAATGAACAACTCGTACTTTCCGTCACTATGGAAAAAAGCAAACGCCTCCCCAATTCTGAAGAAACAACCCTCAAATTCTGTTATAAACTATCGCCCAATATCACTGATCAGCTGTGTTGGTAAACTTCTTGAAAAATGTATATTCAAACGTTTGTGGACATTTTTAATTGACAACAATGTTCTTAGTCAATTTCAGTCAGGTTTTACACCTGGTGACTCAACTGTTCTCCAACTGTCTGGCATATATGATGAATTTTGTCGTGCCCTTGATGAAGGTAAAGAAGTTAGGGTTGTCTTCTGTGATGTTAGTAAGGCCTTTGACAAAGTATGGCATGCTGGTCTAATTTACAAGCTGGAGAGTATTGGCGTTTCGGGTGATCTTCTGCTGTTCTTAAAATCATATCTTACCGATAGGTTGCAACGAGTTGTGATATCGTCGGAGACATCTTCATGGAGGACCATCAATGCCGGTGTTCCGCAAGGGTCGATTCTTGGATCCTTATTGTTTCTTATATACATTAACGACATAACCAAAGATTTACTGAGCAGTATACGCATCTTTGCAGATGATACATGCTTATACTTAATTATAGAGAACCCTGAACAAGCCTCGACCTTAATCAACCATGATCTGGTGACAATTGACCGTTGGGCTAAAACATGGTTGGTGGAGTTCAATCCCAACAAAACAGAGAGTATGCTATTATCGCGTAAAAGTAGCCCCATCTCACATCCACATTTATTCTTAGGCAGTTCTCAGATATGCGAAGTTTCCAACCACAAACACTTAGGAGTGATTCTAAATAGCACATGTACTTGGAACGATCACATCGACCATATTTGCTCTAAAGCCTGGTCTCGTTTGGACTTACTGAGGCGGCACAAATTTAACTTGGATCGTGGTGTTTTAGAAAAAATATATTTTGCTTTTATTAGGCCCTTGCTTGAATATGCAGATACTGTTTGGGATAACTGTTCCTTAACCAAAGCGGCGGAACTGGAAAAAATTCAAATTGCGGCAGCAAGGGTCATTACGGGGGCAACCATCAGTGCTAGTAAGTCGTTACTCTATTCTGAAACGCGATGGGACCCCCTGCAAGAAAGGCGTCGCAAACATAAGTTAATTCAGTTTTTCAAAATGTATCATCGCATGTCACCTCCATACATCTCCAACAAAGCACCCCCACTTGCCTCTTCGACTAATCCATCACTCAGCCTCCGATCAAGTCAAAATCACAGTCCCTTTTTGTCGAACTCAACTGTACAAGACTTCCTTCATTCCCAGCGTCACTGACCAATGGAATAATCTTCCCCTGACTGTCTGCGAGAACTTGTCATTGATTAATTTCAAGTCTTTCCTAAATGATGGTAATCAACGGCCTCCAAGGTTTTATAGCAACGCAAAATCTTGCGCAGCTAAAATATTTCACTGCAGGTTACGCCTGCAATGTAGTAACCATAATCTACACTTGTATGATAATCACTTATCACCAAGCCCGTTATGTGAGTGTGGCGAGGATGAGACTCCTGATCACTTTTTATTTCATTGCCCAATATTCTCAGATGCACGTAATCATTCAATTAACCTGCTCCCCTTCGACGTAGATCTATCCACACTTCTCTTTGGCTCAGAATTTTTAAATTACGAAGACAACCGCCTTATCTTTGAAGTGGTACACGACTTCATTTTATCAAGCAAGCGATTCCAATGACTGTCTATGATTTAAGCACTTAATATCACCATATTATCGGACAACATTATTACCCTACTAGATTAACAGAACGAATATGCCCCTTCACACCTGCCAACTTACCTTGCAGCCCAACGCCGCCACGACTGCGCCCTGCACTAGTACTTCTGTATTCATACGTTCCCACTAAATGAACTAAAGGAAACAAACTAAGCACTTATGCCTTTCTAGAGTGTACTTAATGCATTAATTATCCAAACTGGCTGAGATTTGCTCCACCTAATTCTCCTAATAGCCTTCCTTTCCAAATCATGTTGTAGTTTAACACTCTCACATATCGTTTCCCGGTTTCCCCCCCCCCCCCCCCCCCTTCACCTCTCGTGATGATCAATATCGGTCACTGCTCCAAATAGCATGTCTTTCAAACTTTATTATGTTATTAAGTTCATTTCCGAAGTTAAGCCTTGTGACCATCTTCGGAGCGAGGTCGTCGAGCTCGTTCCGACTGCGGTCGCGGGCTGCTTCTGAAAAATCCGGTGGTTGATGCGAATTCTTTCTCTACACCCGTCGACTTCTATTTGCGTTGGATGAAGGGTTAATCCGGTGTACGAAGATAGGGAGATCACGGGTTACGATATGTGAGATGATCTATTGACTTACTTATATATACCACCTGCTTGGGTAACTGATAAACTAGCAAGGGAGACGACTCACATAAGCTTTCCGCTTCCTGTCGAATCCCTTCTTTACATAGCAACCTAATTCTTCGTATATCTATGTTATTTTGTGTACTATTGTATTCCGTATTATGCTTTTTTTCTACTATCCACTGTGTAATGTATACAGATAACAAATTCAAATAAATATTGTTTAAACTAAATCATTCAACTGAATTGTTAGGTTGTAGGGCTATGCAATTAAACTAATGAATGATTGATTGAAGGGATTAATTAAAGTACATGTAGATAGAATTAACCACTAATTAATAGTAGGGCTATGCAATTAAACTAATGAATGATTGATTGAAGGGATTAATTAAAGTACATGTAGATAGAATTAACCACTACTTGTACAAGGTGTGAAATAACATTTGGGTGACGCGACAAAGCTGAGAAGCTTTTATCCTCCAAACAAACATCTGTTTTAACACCTCTGCACATGACACGGTTGAGGAAAAACAAGAGACTGTAATCAACATTTCCAATTATTTTTAAATTTATTTTAGCCTAATCATAATTATAAACACATGTAGAACACAAATTCAACATTATGTTTTTCTTATTCAATAATGACCAGCTTGGATCAATCACGCGATCGACACACTTCTCCCCGGATAAAAATGTTGTTCTAACGACCAAAAAGAACGGGATTTTTCATCCCTAAAGCCGCCAAAAGTCTCGATTTAATAACTGCTTTCCAAATTTTCTTTGTATGTAGTGGGGGGGGGGGGGGGGGGGGGGGGGGGGCGTGGGGCAGGGGGGGGGGGGGCTTTTCCACCACAAACCACCTATTATTGCTCATGCCTTTGGCATCTGCATCAGGGGCGTCCAGAATATGATGCGCAGCATCGTCCGAGCTGTGTAGCAGCGAGATGGGGCCTTGCATGACAGTCCTTCGTGTGAGTAAATTTTACGGGTGCAAAAAAGTGCACTCGCAAATTGTGTTGCGAGTGCGATTTTGTGCGAATCGCACTCGCAAAATTCCCCAAAGTTTCACAGCTATGCATGTTTGAGACAGATGTGTTTAAACACAGCTACTGTACTCACGCGTGTCGAAGCCCATATTCATGATTAAGCCCACCCCTCACTTTTTTCAGATTTATGAACCAGGGTGCCCTACTCAAGTAAAGCCCCCCCCCCAAGTTTCAAATTGGACGAAAGAAAGTTGTATGAGACGTCAAATTTACAGGCATCAAAAGGAAAAACAGGTGACTTGTTGCAACACTGTACTTACCCCGGTATCAAATAGAACTGTAATACTGTATTATGTATATTTTGGGGAGTTGAGGTTTTTGTGTTGTTCAATTCGTCTTTTGTGTAATACATTATGTCTGTGTTCAGTGTAATAAGTCTTTATTAAAAAATTATATATCCCAAGCAAAATTGACTTGTTTATTTTTTTGTCGACCTCGTTTTGGAAGCTGTGACTTGTTTCAAATAAGTGTGCAGACTGCTGTCAATAGTTGTCTGAAACACGCCCATAACATCTACTTTTCACAGTGGTTTGAACATCATCACAAAGATACTGATTGAACACTGCCACTTTCGAGCGGTGCACAACTCATTGTGAAAGAACACTCTGCCACTTTCGAGCGTGCACAACTCACTGTGAAAATGGGTGTTCAGAAATTAATGAGAAAGTGGTAATTAAAAATAAAAAATAATTACAACTCTAGTATTTGAGAATTATATAACAATTTAACCAGCGATATGATGTATGACTTATTGGTTTAATAAAACATGCTCATTTATCATTTCATCATGCTCTGCAACATGTGAAGTTATGATTTTCAGTGTAAAATCAATTTTTTGAATTTTACCAAGGGAGGCAACTATTTTGTTATTCATATTCCGCTGTGTAAATTTTATCTGGTCTTCATATTATGATATTTTTTTATTGATTTTGTGTGAAGCTATATTTTGTTTATTTCGTAATAAATGTACATATTTAAAAAAAAAACAGCTATTTTTAAACAGACTGTGTTTGTCTGTTTTCAAGGGGGTGGTTTGCAGTGTTGATTGACAAACTAAACTTACGTCCATTTCTAGCTTCGAGAGTGACCTGTACAAAAAATGAAAACAACACCGCGTGGTTTTCTGTTTGTTTTATTCATTAAATTGAGAATTAAAACCCAAAATCTGAAAATGAAACATATGTACAAGATAATTTTGAGAAGTTTTAAAGCAAATTCTTATTAAATTTGCATTGTACTTTCGGTTTCATTTACTGGATGAATGGGGGATGTATAATGAAATGCGCAGTGAACAAAGGAAACTGGAAATGTTTCAGTTTTCACTGACAATCTCGATTTGGACCTCTTGCGGAGCGGATGGTGATATGAAGGTGGAGGGGGGGGGGGGGGTAATTTTGTTTTTGTTTTACCATTAACCAATGGACAATAACAAAATAGATGTCCATTCTGACTTGAAGCGTGGCAATGCTTGTGAGTTGAGTGCAATTTAAGTGAAGTTGAACTGTTCGATGACGGACGCTATTTTTTGCGCTCGTCTTTTTTAAATTACGGGCGCTTGGGAGCGCGAGCGCAATAGCGCCCGTCTCACGCAAAGGACTGGCACGAGAGGTGGTGGCCCTTCTCGTTGAATGGGGCACATTGCCCTCTAAGGAAAATAATTTTGAAATTCACAAAAAACAAAAAAAAAACGCAATTTCCTTGACTCGGTCCATTTTTGTCCATAATTTATAAGCTGTGAAAGGCATCAATAATTATGCCACATTACCACCAAATATAATCAGAATAAATTATGAACTATTTCACATGTAAATTCGCTATTACGCACCCCCTCATATGGTTGGGACAAGGAATGCCATCAAGCAAACACTCTCTGAGTGTTGGGAGGATAGAAGAAGAGTGGGAATAGGGAGGCAGTTGGGAGCACAAGGGTAACCAAGGCCTTCTCACCCGAGAACCGTGACAAATCAGCGACCGGCCAAAGTGTTATTATTACCTTTTATTCCCAACAAGATGAATGTCGAAATTGGTCATCCCAACAAGACGAATACCAACAAAACAAATTTAATTAACATGACTGCATAGCCCATTTTTTTTAGGTTCTGGGCAAAAATGTATACGAGAAAGGTATTTTGAAGCGGAATTTTATTTTTAAAAAAAAACCCTCTTGGGATAATATAAACCAGGTAGGAAAACTCAGTAAATTAACAATAGAGTAACAAAACATAAAGGAGTTTACATCTTGAACCAGATAATATAATAATGATTTATTCTCTGAATGCCGACATGGTGAAATTGGAAAATTAAAATATTTCCTCTGAATGCCAACAGTGAGGGTTGTTAATTAGGTATAGTCTGTTCTATAAAAACACTGCCCTTTGATTACTAAGTGTCGGCATTCAGAGAAGTGACCACTGTTTTGATTTCTGTTACAAGATACTGTGCTAGTCGCAAACATTGTTGTTCTGTTGTGATTATTAATTAATCAAGCCATACCTGTTATCATTAATTTTTTTTTATTCTGTTAAATTATTCAACTGCTTTGTTGTGATTTGTTGTGATTCCAAACCAGTCAAGCCAAACTCTTTTTCTAAATAAACATCACAGTATATGTATAAATACTGTGTTTTCAGAAATCATAGCATTTCAAAATGGCAAATACTCAAGTACAAGCAAAATTTATACCCAACAGACGAGGCGGTCAAATTCTTGTTTATCAGGGACATAAATTTAGAATTAAGAGCCAGAGAAATAACATAATACATTGGAGATGTTGCCGACCATCCTGCCCTTCAACAATAAACACATCAGAATATATTGGTGGAGAATAAAATGTTTCCTTTAGTGAATGTCTTGCTGCCTAACAAAATGCAAAGGACTTATGAAGCTTTGTTTGATAAGTTGCAGGAACAAGCTCAAAGACTAAGTGTTCATTTAAGTGCTGCAACAGTTGTTACTGACTTGAAACAGCCGCACATAATGCTATTCAAAATGTGTTTAACAGTGACATTAAAGGGTGTTTGTTTCATTACAGACAGGCCATATGGAGAAACACACAAAAACATGGCCTACAGAGTCTTTTTGGCAATGATGAAAGCGTTACATCACTTGTCCGTCAGGCATTAGCTCTCCCTCAGATTCGACCAAGTGACAAAGACGATGTGTGGTCAGATACTATGGCCACTGCTGATTTAGACAACCCCAAAATTTCCGGTTTTGCAGACTATGTCACTGAACATTGGCTGGAAGGTGTCAGTCGTGCAATGTGGAACCACTATGACAACCAGGGGCCAAGAACCAACAATCACATAGAGGGGTGGCATGCAAAGCTCGCCAAACTGTACCACCACCATCCAAATATTTATAAATTTATTGATCTAATCAAAACCGAGCAATCATACACAGAATCATCCATACTGCAACTCAGGAATGGGGGCCAAGGTGCCGCCCAAAAAGAAAAAGTATAGAGCGCTTGAGCACAGGCTGGAGAGAGAGGAGAAATTGGAGAGTGGCCAGATCATGTTAGATCAGTATTGTGATGCCGTGTCTCATTTTGAAGGATTGTCAATATGAAATGTAATAAAAATGTCCAAAATTGTTCATTAAAAATATGTATGTTCATATGTTATTTGTTAAAAAAATTCTTAGAAGTATATATTTGTTAACTGATCTTGACTTCATTTGATAAGAAATAATTTGTCCAAAATATAGATACAGGACATAGCTAGTTAATCCGATTATCACTCTTGTCCCTGAAGAAGAAAAATAGATGTCGGCATTCCGGGAAGTCCCCATAATAAATTCACCTTTTTTTTTTTTTATCTATTTGCATGTTATTTATGTTTCATAAAATTGCGAGCAAAATTTTCCATTCGTCAATGATTAGTTGTGGTAAAGTTTGGTTTTGAACTGCAAATTATCCTCTCAATTTTATAAAGCTTAAACTATATGGCAATGGAAATTATGACAAGGAATATACAAGAAGTGTATTAAGATATTAAAATATTTTACTAAAAGTGTTTCAACTTTTGGGGCCAGTATCAGAATTTATATAAAAGTTAAAAAATTTATAGTAATTTATATATTTTTTATACTTACCAATGACCCAGACATAGCTGGTGCTAACTCTTAAAAATCTAGGGCCAAACACAAATTTTGCCCCCCAATCCCCAAAATTTGCATCTAAAACCAAAGAAATCATGTCCTGAATGGCCCTCCATACTTCGCCTCTACTGCGCATGCGCAGTGTCAAGGACGTCCCGAAATTGGCGCCATTTATCATTCTTACAATCAGTGCCTGGTCAGCGCTATGTACTCAGCGGGGAGGTATGAGTTCCCAACTCCTGGGAGGGCCATCCCTGTCTGGGTCATTGGTAAGTATAAAAAATATATAAATTACTATAAATTTTTCAACATTTTTATACTGTACCAATGACCCAGACATAGCTGAATAGTAAAAAGGCTGGAGGGCCTAGGACATAGAGGAAAATCCAATAAGCTCAACTATATAAAATAGAGTCATCCCCTCGAGGAGAAAAGGAGTATTAGGCTTTATATGTATCTTTCTTATTTATGATAAATTAGAAAGACACAACACCCTCCATAATTGAGCATCATAACATTCATGTTCTCTATTAACATCCAGTATAATCCTAAACTAATTATTTTTAAAGTAAGCCAATAAATAAAGTTAGTCCAGAGAATTGAGACTCTTTATACTCTTTTAAAAGTGTCCGAGGATTGTATATTAACGCCCGTTTGACACGTGAGATATTCAAATGCTATACTTTAAAACTATGACATGAATGAATTTTTAAATCATAAACTTTTCACTTAAAAACCATCCCAGTAACAGCTCAGAATAACTGACTCCGAAGGAAGTATCCCCTTGTTTTCATTATAAAACAGGTGACCCAAGGGAACACCCTCCCCCCCCTTCCCCTTGCCCTGGGTCAAATAGCCCAGAGCAAAGAGGGCAACAGGACGGAGTCACTGCCGGAACAGAAAGCCTACATAACTATAGTTGCAACTGTTAAGTGAACGACATTCTGAGCAGCAGATAATGGACCTAAACAATGCAGGCCTCCAGAAATGGACTCAATATTTCTGAGATAAAAATTCGTGAATGTGGATGGCTGAGACCAATATGCAGCCTTCATTAAATCTGTAATAGCAACAATATTAGCAGAAGCCCAAGATGTAGAAAGAGCTATTACTTCATGAGCCGAAATCTTAAGCACAGACTGCTGAGTTAAAGATAGATTATCATAAGCAGTACCGATAGTTAATTGAATCAATCTAGCAATAGAATGGACCGTAATGTCCTTTCTATTAGGCATCAGAGACAGAAGAAGCTTTACGTCCTTACTAATAAACTGAGATCTGTTTATAAATACATAAAGCTCTAACCGGACAGAGTAAAGGCCAATGCCCATTCGAAGACGGAAGGGCCTTAATAACAATAGGTTCCGGATATTTATTAGGAGCCTAATTCTTAACCAAAAATCCAACATTAGTAGTAAAGGTAATAGTGTTCCCGATACTACGAAAGTGAGAATAGTCCAGCGATAGTGCATGAAGCTCACTGACTCTTCAGCAGAAGAGAAAGCTAAGAGAATTGCTGTCTTAAAAGGCCAGAATTTGAAATCTACTGTCCCAAGAGGCTCAAATGTTTTCTTTTAGTTTAATAAGAACCCAAGCTAAATTCCATTTAGGAATTAATCTAAGGATTCTAGGTCTATTTATCGAAAAGTTTCTAACTAACTTAGATAAAGAGACATTAGACTCAATTGTAAACTATCATGGTGTGGAGAGGTATCAGATAACATAGACCTATAACCTTTAATAGTAACAGGCTGCAGTTGATCTCGTCAAACAAGTATACTAGAAAGTTTGCAATGTCTGGTATGGAGGGATCAAAAATATCAACATAATGATCCCTACACCAACGACGGAAGACCTTCCACTTTAGCCGTTTAGTATAGCGAAGAGGAGGTCCTCCTACAGTTAGAAATCGCGTCCACTGCTCGTCCTGTACAATGCTTGCCGTGCAAGAAGGACCGCACAACGGAATATGTGAAGGTTGAGACCTTGCGGGTGGTGATGAAGTTGACACGATTTTCCCCAGCGAAAGAAGATCCTCTCGTGGAGGAAGTTTTCACGGTAAGTCCCACAGCAGACACCTGAGTAAATTTATCCACGGTCGCTGTGGAGACAGAGATGCTACCAACAGAATTGTATTGTGATGTTTTACCTTAGCAATATTTGCTGAATCAACAGCGCTGGAGGATACGCATATCCTATCATTCTGTTCTACGAGATCGATAGAGCGTTAACTATATATGCTCGGGATCCGGACATGGTGACACATACGTCTGCAATTGATTTTTGAGTTGTGTCGCAAATAAGTTTATCATCGACCGCTCCCATTGGTAGCAAATCTGATTGAATACCTGTTTGTTGAGAGTCCATTCTGACGGCAACAAGCGACCCTTCCGTGAAAGGGAGTCTGCTAATATAATCAGACGACCCGGAATATGACGGACCGAAGTAGAACTTGGTGTTCTAGAACAAACAGAAGGATTCTTTCCGTTAAATTGAATAACGGAACAGAATGAGTGCCTCCCTGGTTCCGGATATACGCAACTACTGTCGTATTATCGGACAGGATTTGGACATGCGTTTCTGAATAATGTTCATCCAATGACGTAGTGCAAGCCAAAATAACATCATTTCTTGGAAGTTTAAATGCTTGCCTAGAAAACTACGGAACCCAAAGACCCTGGCACTTCGAATCCGTTGGAATCAATGTTGTACCCCAACCTGTTTGACTGGCATCCGTCATAATCGTAAAACTCAGATCCGGCAACTGCAGTGGAACTCTCTGAGTCAACCACTGAATGTTTGCCCAAGTCTGAATCTCTTGTTACACTTGATTGACAAGAGAACGTGTATATCGAGCAATTCATAGATTGCCGAAAGGTTGCCGTCGAAGAGAAGCTTCTCCGAGACCGAAGCGACTCTGAGAGAGTTCTTCACCTTACTATCCATGCGCGTGGATGTAGCTAGGGCTGCGTCACGTCTAACCAACTCCAGGTTGCCAATGAAGGGCGGAGTTATACGTGGAAAAACTACTGCCCTTGAAAGAAATCTCATTGAGGATCATATCCTGGAATTCTTTCCCTTGAAGACGCAATGATAACGCCTCAGTAAGGTGGTCTACGTATGATAAAGCGTCTAAGTTAAGTCTGTTAGACATCATTGTCGTTATCCAACGTCGTGGTTGGAATTGACATAGACGGCGATAAAGACAATACCCAGTCTTCAGCCTCGTCGTCTAGACGCAGAGGAACTCTCGGTATGCGCTGTCCTGCCATTTCAAATTATTCCTAGAATTGATGAAAGGCAGATTTAGAGCACTTGCGGACAAGAAACTAGACTAGACTGTTTTGGTAGCAAGCTTATAAATAGCGTCGTTCAATAATTCGAATGTTCTAGTGACATTATTGGACTGTTTCGGCAACTCAGGGACGATGTCCCTGAACCGATCAAAAACTCTGTGTCCAATGACGCTATTAGTCTCTTATCCAGCATCGCAGGATTTTAGTCCAACGGAACAACCTCTGGAAGATAATGCCGGAAGAAATGTATGGCAGCTTCTGTTGTTCCGAAAGGGAAAGCTCGAAATCGTCCGAATCCCTTTCGCCATCCTGTCGGACCCTATGAAGTGCTCGGTCGTCCGTACCTGATGCTTCAGCGGAGCGAACCGACCCAGCGTCGTCGGATTATTCCTGATCCGACAGAGATTCTGTCGTTTGCTGGGATGCTGCGATAAGTTGTGCTATTTTGGATAGCACGTCCGTCACTGAGGCCTGTGGAGAAGCGGTCTTACGATGCTTTGCCGCTGGAAGCTCCGTGTACGTTACCCCGTGCATACTTCTATTATGCGAGCGACCGGAGTGTACAGGCCTCGTGTCCCTTGGCTACTGGATGGCGTGACCTGTTCGCCGTAGAATACCTGAATGACGAAGCTGGCCGGATACTCGAGGTCACGTAGCCAAGATGCGGTCGTGTGCTCTGCCGTGAGGATGAGGAAGCCTTATCGACAGTCTCTCGGACTGTCTATATAACAGAGCGTTCCGAGCGGCGGACATATGCTCCGAATGCGAAATGTTTGTACCACAACATCCGGACCCAGATGTTGTTGTACAAGAGAGAAACCTCTCTCGCTCGCAGCCCGGACGGACCTGGACGAGCTAGGAACCGGACTAACAGGCTTCCTCCGATCTCTCCTCTGATCCGTCATCACTGGGTGTGTACTATTGTCTATTATAGTGCTCGCATCACCCAAATCTCCTTCCTGGACCGCAACGGATGAACCCGGCTGCCAAACCATTCGATGAATGGACGCTACACCGGGTGAGCTAGCGAATGTCAACGCCGTCGATCCTACAAGGGACCTCTTAGACGATTGACGTATTTCCATGAGCACTTATTGCCGCTAGCTCTTCATTTAACTATGACGACAGAGGCACACTTTTGAAAGACATCACGGTAACTTTTGCGAACAAGAAACCAGACTTGCTTGTTTAATAGCAAGCATAAATATATATAGCGCCGTTCAATAATTCGAAAGTTCCTGTGACATTATTGGACTGTGTCGGAAACTGAGGGATGATGTCCCTGAACCGATCAAAAAATTCTTGTGTCTACCGACGCTATCAGTCTCTTATCCGGCATCGCAGCAATCTGGTCCGACGAAACAACCTCTAGAAGACAAAGCCGGATGACATGTACAGTAGCTTATGTTGTTCCGAAAGGGAAAGCTCGAAATCCTCCGAATCCCTTTCGCCATCCTGTCGGACCCTATGAAGTTTTCGGACGTCCGTACCCAGCGTCGTCGGATATTACATGATGCGACAGAGATTCTGTCGACGCTGGGATGCTGCGATAAGATGTGCTATTCGGGATAGCATGTCCGTCACTGAGGCCTGTGGAGTAGCGGTCTTACGATGCTTTGCCACTGGAAGCTCCGTGTACGTTGACTCCTGCATACTTTTCTTATGCAAACGTTCTGAGTCTACCGGCATCGTGTCCCTGGCTACCGGATGGCGTGACCTGGTCGCCGTGGATTCTCTGATTGGCGAAGTTGGCTGGATATCCGAGGTCACGTAGCCAAGGTGCGGTCGTGTGTGCTGCCATGAGGATGAGGAAGCCTTATTGACAGTCACTCCGGACTGTCTATATAACGGAGCGTCCCGAGCGGCGGACGTAAGCTCCGAATGCGAAACATTTTGTACCACAACATCTGGGGCCAGATGTTGTTGTACGAGGGGCCTCTCTCGCTCGCAGCACGGATGGACCTGGACGAGCTAGGAACCGGACTACGGACTAATAGGCTTCCTCCGTTCTCTCCTCTGATCCGCCGTCACTGGGTGTGCACTTGGTAGATTTATAGTGCTCGCATCACCCAAAACTCCTTTCTGGACCACAACGGACGAACCCGGCTGCCGAACCATTCGATGAATGGATGCTACACTGGGCGAGCAAGCGGACGTCAAAGGCCGTCGATCCTACTAGGGACCTCTTAGGCAATTGACGTATTTCCATGAGCACTTTGCCGCTAGCTCTTCATTACTTGTGACGACAGAGGCACACATTTGGAAGACATCACGGATACATCACCCTGTTCTTGTTCGTCTGAAATAGAGATTGATAAACTAGAGTGACCCTGCGGAGAAAGGACCGGCACAGCCATTTCCCCGCTAACATACCGTGACACACGCTTCCCATGTTATCATCGAAATTAACACATACTGAACAGGAGTTAGTGCGAGTACACTGACTACATTTATACAATGATTATGAAAGTCAGAGGAAGATTTCCTCTTATTCCAATTGAACAATATCCTTTCATTGTGAAAAGAATACAAAGTCCTAGTACTCGCACCAACCCCTGAAAACCAAACTACATAATAACATGATCCATTAACATAGAAAAAATAATTGAAATCAAAAAATTTTTTGAAAAAATATTTTTTCAGAAAAGCCCAAGTTTCTGAAAAGTAACGTTGAGCCCCAATGGATCCCGAGCCTAAGTGTGGACAAAAATTTTTAAAATATTTTAAAAAATTTATGCAACACTTACGAATAATAATAATGTATCCAGTAATGATTAAACTAACACACAGACAAGAAATCCCCCTCCACAGAGGTTGTTGTCAATGTAAACAAGAAGTGTAAAAACACCAGAAACATGACTCCAGGCACTGACAACCCTGGCCCGAAATCAGTTACCAATAATACACTATCTGATGCAAAACAGAAACTTCCAGGGAAGAAACTGCAGAACATCAGATGGTAGATGCAGAACACTACGCCAAAACACCCATGGGTGTGGACGTAAACATGGGGAAAAGAACAGAATTCATTCAGTTATCCAGCTAAAACTCCCAAGAAATTTTAGTGATAATATTTTTTTTTTTTTTTTTTTTTTTTACAGAAAATATGCCAAAAGCATGGGAGAATAGCAAGGGGGGACTTAAGGAAAGGGAGAGAGGAAAACACTGAACAAGCAGTGTAACTTTATAGCAAGAATGACCACAACAGGCCCATGCCTCGAAAATAGATAACTTAACATAATTTCATTAAAAAATTTTAAGTTACAGCCCTGATTATTTTCTGACACTCATTTTTCCTCTCCTCCTTCTATTTCCTCCTTAGATCCACCATTTCTCTAATATTTATGTGTCTGGCATCATTTTAACTGAGATTTACAAGCACAAAGATCAGTCAGATGTTAACAGATGAAGGGCCAAACAAAGAATGATAAATGGCGCCAATTTTGGGACGTCCTTGACACTGCGCATGCGCAGTAGAGGCGAAGTATGGAGGGCCATTCAGGACATGATTTCTTTGGTTTTAGATGCAAATTTTGGGGATTGGGGGGGCAAAATTTGTGTTTGGCCCTAGAATTTTAAGAGTTAGCACCAGCTATGTCTGGGTCATTGGTACAGTATAAAAATATCAATTGTGTTAGCTCCCTTTGATATAACATTACATTTTCATATTTTCAATCTGAAATGTTCATCCAAACACACTACTGGACGTTGTGGCTCCAGCCACTTCTTTCATCGATAACAATGAATGCACCACCTAAGTTCTGACCCCGTGTTACACTGGATGGTATACACATTACGTGTACAGTCCATATAAAACCGCACTTCGCGTACCCCACTTTTTGTGTAGAAAAGTGGGGTACCCAAGTGCGGTTAGGAGAGAAGCATTACATAATCAATTAGTGCTCGACGAGAAATTTCTTCCAGAGTCTGAACCTGATTAGCAATATTAGTCTTTAGTCAACGAATTTCTAAAAACTGCATTTCATAAAATAATGACATAAAAATACTATATCTTTTCCAGATCATTGTACCCCGGAATAATGTCCGATTTTAAACAATTCGTGCAGTATTTTTCGAGATATTGAACTTGTTTCCGTATTAAAATAAAATGTTTTGCCGATATGTCATTTGGATTCCCCCCTGTATAATTAAAGGTAAGTTTGTAGCCATCAAACATGATCTTGTCCACCTTCATTCTTGAAACAGTTCGCCGAGACATTTTTAACACGAGCTTGAATTGACAAAACCCAGTTTTAAATATGAGAAACCCTAAAAATTAAAATATCTGAAAACAACACAGGAGGTGCACATCTTCAATATATGTATGTATGTAAAAGAATGTCTGAAAGTTTCAATGAAATCTGTTCAATGGTTTAAGAGGAGTTGTGGATAGCAGATCTGTACAGAATGTCAATTATCTGAAAACAAATTAGGAGGTGCACATCTTCAATGTATGTAAAAGAAGGTCTGAGAGTTTCAATGAAATCTGTTCACTGGTGTAAGAGGAGTTGCGGATAGCAGATGTGTACCCCTCCCCCCCCCCCCCTCAAAACGTAATACTCCTATAGCATAACAGACAGACGGCCATATTTCGGAATATGAAATTATCTGAAAGAGGATAGAAAATGTCAATAACCACCCCCCCCCCCCCAAGCTTGAATTGAATTGACAAAGCCCATTTTTAAATATGAGAAACCCTAAAAATTAAAATATCTGAAAACAAAACAGGAGGTGCACATCTTCAATATATGTAAAAGAATGTCTGAAAGTTTCAATGAAATCTGTTCAATGGTTTAAGAGGAGTTGCAGATAGCAGATCTGTACAGAATGTCAACTGAATTTGACAAAGTTCATTTTTCAATATGAGAAACTGTAAAAAAGAAAATATCTGAAAACACCAGTCCTTCGCGTGAGATGGGCACTATTGCGCTCGCGCCTGCAAGCGCCCGTAATTTAAAAAAGACGAGCGCAAAAAATAGCGCCCGTCATCGAATAGTTCAACTTCACTTAAATTGCACTCAACTCACAAGCATTGCCAAGCTTCAAGTCAGAATGGACATCTATTTTGTTATTGTCCAATTGGTTAATGGTAAAACAAAATTAAAACTGCTGTTATATCCCCCCCCCCCCCCTCCGCAAGAGGTCCGAATTGATATTGTCAGTGAAAACTGAAACATTTCCAGTTTCCTTTGTTCACTGCGCATGTCATTATACATCCCCATTCATCTAGTTAACGAAACCGAAAGTACAATACTAATTTAATAAGAATTTGCTTTAAAAATGCATATTGGATTAAAGAAGAAAAAAAAGGCATAGGGGTGGTGGTGTTTGTCTGGGTTTTTAACCACAAACTTGAGTCATCCTACCAAGCTACAATGAAATCCCTTCATAATTATGGCCTGTGGAAATATTCTAAAGGTTTTTGGGCTTCGGGCCTCTGTTGCCGTCACAGTTGCCCAAAAGGGGCCGTTCTCATCTAGACATTATATGAAGTCAACCTATCAAGTTACATTGAAATCCCTCCATAAATATGACCTATAGACTGTGCTAAAGGTTTTCGGGCTTCGGGCTCGGGCAGCCATCATGGTTGAATGATCACAACCAAAAGGGGACATTCTCATCTGGGCATCATGTGGATTGATCCTACGAGGTTACAATGAAATCCCTTCGTAAATATGACCTGTAGACTGTGCTAAAGGTTTTCGGGCTTCGGGCACCTGTAGCCATCACACTTGCCCAATCACGTCCAAAAGGGGACTTTCTCATGTAGACATTATATGAAGTCAACCTATCAAGTTAAAATGAAATCCCTCCATAAATTTGACCTGTAGACTGTGCTAAAGGTTTTCGGGTTTTGGGCTCGGGCAGTCGTGGCGGTTGATAGATCACGCCCAAATGGGGAAATTCTAATGTAGACATCATACCGAGTCATTGTATCAAGTTACAATGAAATCCATCCATATTAAACATGACCTGCAGACTGTACTAAAAGTTTTTTGGTTTCGGGCTTGGGCAGCCATCACGGTTGACAGATCACGCCTAAACGGGGACGTTCTCATCTAGGCATTATACAGAGACATTCCATGAAGTTGCAATGAAATCCCTTCATAAATACGACCTGTAGACTGTGCTAATGGTTTTTGGGTTTTGGGCTCGGGCAGCCATACCGGTTGACCGATCACGACCAAAAGGGGACGTTCTCATGTAGACATGACCTAAAAACAGCATATGAAATTTGGTGACCATCAGACAACTACTGGGTATAGCCTGTACTTGAAGGTTGAATAAACAAGAGGCCCCAAGGGGCCTTTAATCTCTCACCTGACAAAGTAGTTCAAAGAAGTATTTGGGATTAAAATTAGCTAGCCATGGCTAAGGCTTATCAACATTCATAGGAAAGAAGTCATGAAATTATTTATAACTCTGGTGCCCTGTCAGATGATTATTATCATATGTCTTGCAGCTCTTGCTGACTGGGTTCAATTCTACCAGCTGAAGACAGTACTACCAAACTTCCAAGGGGTTTTATTCCATTGCAGTTTTGAGGGAAGAACACAGAGGAATGGATTTGAACAAACATGAATCTGCCTATTTAAGGATATTGCATTTTGGAGTAAAAAAAAATGTTTCCGCCTTATTGACCCCCCCCAGAGGGTATAGGAGAGGATGGTGGATTCATACGGGTAAAACTGTTTTTTGCATAATATCAAAAGATTTTTATTGGTGAAACCGAAGATGAATTTTTGAGAATATTCCTCATAATGCACTAAGTTAAAATTTGGTCTCCCATAGAGAGCCCAAATATGACCCCAGGGACTCGATTTGAACAAACTTGAATCTGACCTCCCTAGAGATGTTGTACACCAAATATGTTATACACCAAATATGAAAGAATTCTGACTGATAGATCTGAAGAAGATTTTTAAAAAAATACTCCTCGTACTGCACTAAGTTAAAATTTCGGCTCCCATAGGTAACCCAAATATTAATCCAGCGACTTGATTTTAACAAACTTGAATCTGATCCCCCCAGAGATGTTTTATACCGAATATGAAGGAATTCTAGCTGTTGGATCTGAAGAAGATTTTTTAAAGAATAGAGATGAACAAACTTGAATCTGTCCTCCAATGAGATGTTGTGTTTACAAATAGGAAAGAATTCTGAATGATGGATCTGAAGAAGAAGACCTGTTTAAAAAATAGTCCTCATATTGCACTAAGTTAAAGTTCGGGCTCCCATAGGAAGCCCAAATATATACCCAGGAACTCAATTTGAACCATCTTGAATCTTACCCCCCTAGAGATGTTGTATACCAAATATGAAAGAATTCTGCCTGGTGGATCTGAAAAAGATGATTTTTAAAGAATAATCCTCATATTGCACTAAGTTAAAATTCAGGCTCCCATAGGGAGCCCAAATATGAACCCAGGGACTCGATTTGAACAAACTTGAACCTGACCCCCCTCCCCCCCACCCCCCGCCCCCAGAGATGTTGCAAACCAAATATGAAAGAATTCTGCCTGGTGGATCTGAAGAAGAAGAATTTTAAAGAATAATCCTCATATTGCACTAAGTTAAAATTCAGGCTCCCATAGGGAGCCCAAATATGAACCCAGGGACTCGATTTGAACATACTTGAACCTGACCCCCCCCCCCCCCCCCCCCCTAGAGATGTTCCCATAGGAAGCCCAAATATATACCCAGGAACTCAATTTGAACCATCTTGAATCTTACCCCCCTAGAGATGTTGTATACCAAATATGAAAGAATTCTGCCTGGTGGATCTGAAAAAGATGATTTTTAAAGAATAATCCTCATATTGCACTAAGTTAAAATTCAGGCTCCCATAGGGAGCCCAAATATGAACCCAGGGACTCGATTTGAACAAACTTGAACCTGACCCCCCCCCCCCCCCCCCCCCCCCCCCTCCCAGAGATGTTGCAAACCAAATATGAAAGAATTCTGCCTGGTGGATCTGAAGAAGAAGAATTTTAAAGAATAATCCTCATATTGCACTAAGTTAAAATTCAGGCTCCCATAGGGAGCCCAAATATGAACCCAGGGACTCGATTTGAACATACTTGAACCTGACCCCCCCCCCCCCCCCCCCCTAGAGATGTTCCCATAGGAAGCCCAAATATATACCCAGGAACTCAATTTGAACCATCTTGAATCTTACCCCCCTAGAGATGTTGTATACCAAATATGAAAGAATTCTGCCTGGTGGATCTGAAAAAGATGATTTTTAAAGAATAATCCTCATATTGCACTAAGTTAAAATTCAGGCTCCCATAGGGAGCCCAAATATGAACCCAGGGACTCGATTTGAACAAACTTGAACCTGACCCACCCCCTCCCCCCCCCCCCCCCCCCCCCCCCCCTAGAGATGTTGCAAATCAAATATGAAAGAATTCTGCCTGGTGGATCTGAAGAAGAAGAATTTTAAAGAATAATCCTCATATTGCACTAAGTTAAAATTCAGGCTCCCATAGGGAGCCCAAATATGAACCCAGGGACTCGATTTGAACAAACTTGAACCTGACCCCCCTAGAGATGTTGTATACCATATATGAAAGAATTCTGCCTGGTGGATCTGAAGAAGAAGAAGATTTTTTTTGATTTTGGAAAGAAGTTCATGGGTGCTATCAGAGTTATGCCCCCTGTGGTGCCCCTTGTGGGCGTGGCAACTTTATTTGAACAAACTTGAATTGACATATGATAGGGAACATGCACAGCAAAAGTTGTTGAATTTGGTCCAGTAGTTTGTGAGGAGAAGTCGATAATGTAAAGTTTACGACGGACTAAAGTGATTAGTAAAGCTCCCCTTGAGCTTCGCTCAGGATAGCTAAAAACTTTAACCACAAACTTTAACCAAAACTCCAAATGTCAACTAAACAGGAAAAAAAAAAAAAAACCAAAAACACTTGAACCTTCAGTAAAAACTTTAACCACAAACTTTAACCAAAACTCCAAATGTCAACTAAACAGGAAAAAAAAACCAAAACCAAAAACACTTGAACCTTCAGTAAAAAACTTTAACCACAAACTTTAACCAAAACTCTAAATGTTAACAGACGGACAGACAGATGGACAGACAGACAGACAAAAGTCATTACTATAACCCTCACTGTAAACAGTCGGGTTAAAAATAGGAGGTGCACATCTTCAATGTATGTAAAAGAATGTCTGAGAATTTCAATGAAATCCATTCACTGGTTTAAGAGGAGTTGCGGATAGCAGATGTGTACCCCCCTCCCCCCAAAATGTAATACCCTATAGTATAACGGATGGACAGCCGTATGTCGGAATATGAAAATATCTGAAAGAAAAATAGGAGGTGCACATCTTCAGTGTAAAGAATGTCTGAGAGTTCCAATGGAGTTTGTTCAATGGTTTAAGAGGAGTAGCGGATAGCAGATCTATACCCCTCCCTACTAAAACCTGAATTGACAAAGACCATTTTTGAATATGGGGAATTGTAAATATGAAAATATCTGAATAGGAGGTGCACATCTTCTATGTATGTAAAAGAATGTCTGAGAGTTTCAATGGAATCCGTTCAATGGTTTAAGAGGAGTTGCGGATAGCAGATGTGTACATCCCTAAAGCATAACAGACGGGCGGACGGACATTGAAATATGAAAACATCTGAAAGAAAAATAGGAGGTGCACATCTTCAATATATGTAAAAGAAGGTCTGCGAGTTTCAATGGAGTTTGTCCAATGGTTTAAGAGGAGTAGTGGATAGCAGATCTATACCCCTCCCTACTAAAACCTGAATTGACAAAGAACATTTTTGAATATGGGGAACTGTAAATATGAAAATATTTGAAAAGAAAATAGGAGGTGCACATCTGCAATATATGTAAAAGAATGTCTGAAAGTTTCGATGAAATCTGTTCAATGGTTTAAGAGGAGTTGCGGATAGCAGATCTGTACTGAATGTCAATTGAATCTGACAAAGTTCATTTTTCAATATGGGAAACTGTAAAAATGAAAATATCTAAAAAGAAAATAGGAGGTGCACATCTTCAATGTATGTAAAAGAATGTCTGAGAGTTTCAATGAAATCCGTTCACTGGTTTAGGAGGAGTTGTGGGTAGCAGATGTGTACCCCCCTAAAGCGTTACGGACAGGCGGACGTACAGACATTCTAACAATTGGTAGTTATGTGGCTATTCTTATGTGACTACAATAAAATGCATGTGGTAGCAAACCCTGACCCTACCCTTTACTGACCCTAACCCTACCCCCACCCTCCCACCCCCAATTCTAAACCCCACCCTAGACTAATGAAAATTCAATATATTCCTAGTCTATTTTAACTAAAATGCATGTCCATTTTATTAAAACAACTTTTTGGGTGAAAAATGTTTTGGGTGGTAGCAAACCCTAACCCTACCCTGTACTGACCCTAACCCCACCCCACCCCACCCCAACTTTAAACCCCACCCTAGAATAATGACATTTAACTATGTGACTAGTCACATAAATTGTGGTAGTCACCTACCCCCCATTTCTACCAACAAATAGCCACCTAAACCCCATATGTCTGCCCGGACGTACAATATGAACACTATATACCCCTCACTTTTCAAGTGGGTGGTATAAAAATAGTAACTTTTGATATCATCTGCATTGGGTAAAGAGTTAACTCTTAACCCGCTGAGTATTTTCAAGATATTTTTCATCAAATCTAGTCATGGCTGCTTCACAGCAGCCATGACAAGATTTGATGAAAAACTCATCGAAAAATTTAACTCGACAAATCAATATTAATAAAATCTGAACAATTTACAAGGAGGAAAATTTGATTAAATGCCCATATTATCCTTATTTCAGTGGCAAGAGAAAGCCCAACCTGGGCAGGAATATCCACCAATAGCATGCAAGGAGTTAAAAGAAAGGAGGTATTTCCTAATTTTTTTGACACACTCGATGAGCTCAGTATTGAGTCCTGGTGGGTAAATTGAGGGAGAAGTCACTTCTAGTTGCCCCAGTGAGGATGGGAGGCCCGGACGACACAACAGAAAATTGTATTGTATTGCATATCAAGTAGGGATCCTGCAGGCAAAGACTGGCTAAATTCAAGGCTATTCAAGGCTATTTCACAACATTTTTTTAGCATTTTTCAAGGCCCTTCTCAAAAGCCCAATTCAAGGATTTTCAAGGCCCCACAGCCACTAGTCCTTACTAGGACCTTCCACACATCCTTAAGGGGAAGTGAGAGAAAGTAGTAATGACCAGTGGATCCCATTAAGGACTGTGTCTTCACAAACTGGCATGTAATACTATAGTTATGATTATATGCCTCGTCAGCATTTTTATTCTGTAAATATTCAAGGCTCTTCAAGGTCTCCACTTCCATTTTCCAGGATTTCAAGGCCTTTAATGGCCCTAGGTCAAACTCAAGGCCATTACTTGAATCATGGCCCTGCGGGAACCCTGTCAAGGCACATAATCAAGGCTCTAATTTGTATCTGGAAGAAATGACAGAATCACAGTCACAAACTTCCCACTTATGTATTAGATGTAGCAAGTAATTTACATCTCCACATTATCTGTCACAAAATCCTTTTTTAAATTTACTTTTGTCATTAGATTGTGTATTTGACAATTGTCATATGCCATAATCACAAGTAAGGCTCACAGGGTTCGCACACCCTTCAGAAATAAAAATTCCAGGACTTTCAAGGTCTTTTTCCAAGCATATTCCAGGACCTTGTGATAAAATAATGCCAACCCAATTTTATACTTGTGTACCTGTTTATAACATAATAATACCTGATGCCTGATTGACCCTTTAGCCAACATAACGGCCAAAACCGGTCAGCGCTATTCACAAAAATTGCCAATTAATTTTCTTTCTTTTTTCCATTTTTTGTCTCAAAAACATAGTTTAGGACTCCTCTTTGGAACAAGCTCTTTGAAAAGATGAAAAAAAATAGTTATTCACAAATTTTGTTTCCAACTGTCATCTGTTTTTCGTGTTAGGTAAAGGGTTAAGGAGGCATGCTTTGTTTTTTGTTTTTTTTATAAAAAACACCGACTTTATGCACTGTCAATCTCTATGCAATTATGCAAGTTCTAACAGCAATTTTTTTTCATAACACGCTAGATTATTGACATTACATATTTTTCAAGTACTTTCCAGGACTTTACTACTGGAGATATGTTTTTCAAGCACTTTCCAGGCCCTGGAATTTCAATTTTTTAATTCAAGTACTTTCAAGCACCTTCAAGGACCTGTACGAACCCTATTCAAGGTAAGGTAAATCAGTTTCCATTTCATGTTTTGTTGGGCTTGAAATCAGGTGGGTTAATTCAACACAAACTGGATGTATTTTGTTCCAAAATTCTTTCTCCTAAAAGTTAAAAAATTTATAGTAATTTATATATTTTTTATACTTATCAATGACCCAGACATAGCTGGTGCTAACTCTTAAAAAACTAGGGCCAAACACAAATTTTGCCCCCCAATCCCCAAAATTTGCATCTAAAACCAAAAGAAATCATGTCCTGAAGGACCTCCATACTTTGCCCTTACTGCGCATGCGCAGTGTCAAGACGTTCCGAAATTGGCACCAATTATCATTCTTACAAGCAGTGCCTGGTCAGTGATATGTACTCAGCGGGGAGGTATGAGTTCCCAACTCCTGGGAGGGCCATCCCCGTCTGGGTCATTGGTAAGTATAAAAAATATATAAATTACTATAAATTTTTTAACATTTTTATACTGTACCAATGACCCAGACATAGCTGAATAGTAAAAAGGCTGGAGGGCCTAGGACATAGAGGAAAATCCAATAAGCTCAACTATATAATATAGAGTCAACCCCTCAAGGAGAAAAGGAGTATTAGGCTTTACATGTATCTTTCTTATTTTATGTTAAATTAGAAAGATACAATACCCTTCATAATTGAGCACAATAACATTCATGTTCTCTATTAACATCCAGTATAACCCTTTATACTAATTATTTTTAAAGTAAGCCAATAAATAAAGTTAGTCCAGAGTATTGAGACTCTTTATATTCTTTAAAAGTGTCCGAGGATTGTATATTAATGCCCGTTTGACACTTGACATATACAAATGCTTCACACCGAGCTACACTTTAAAAATATGACATGAATGAATTTTTAACATTAATATTACACTTTAAAACCATCCCGGAAACGACTCAGAAATACTGACTTCGGAGGAGGCATTCCCTTGCTTTTCACTATAAAGCAGGTGACCTAAGGGAACACCTTCCCCCCCCACCCCCCCTTCCCCTTGCCCTGGGTCAAATAGCCCAGAGAGAAGAGAGCAGCCGGACGGAGTCACTGCCGGAACAGAAAGCCTGCATAACTATAGTTGCAACTGTTTAGTGGACGACATTCTGAGCAACAGATAACGGACCTAAACAATGCAGATCTCCAGAAATGGACTCAATATTTCTGAGATAAAAATTCGTGAATGTGGATGGCTGAGACCAATAAGCAACCTTCATTAAATCTGTAATAGCACTACTATTAGCGTAAGCCCAAGATGTAGAAAGAGCTCTTACTTCATGAGCCGAAATCTTAAGCACAGACTGCTGAGAAGAAGATAAATTTTCATAAGCAGTACGGATAGTTAATTGAATCCATCTAGCAATAGAATGGACCGAAATGTCCTTTCTATTAGGCATCAGAGACAGAAAGAAACGTTTTCGTCCCTTTCTGATAAACTGAGATCTCTGTTTATAGATACGTAACGCTCTAACAGGACAGAGTAAAGGCCTACGCCCGTCTGAAGACGGAAGAGCCTTAATAACAATAGGTTCCGGATATTTATTAGGAGCCTGATTCTTAGCTAAAAATCCCACATTAGTAGTGAAGGTGATAGTGTTCCCGACACTACGATAGTAAGAATCATCCACCGACAGTGCATGAAGCTCACTGACTCTTCTAGCAGAAGAGAAAGCTAAGAGAAAAGCTAAGAGAAAAGCTGTCTTATAAGACAAGAATTTGAAATCTACTGTCCCAAGAGGTTCAAATGGCTTTTCCTTCAGTTTAAGAAGAACCCAAGCTAAATTCCACTTAGGAATTAACCTAAGAGTTCTGGGTCTATTTATCGAGAAGTTTCTAACTAACTTAGATAAAGAGACATTAGATCCAATTTGTAAACTATCATGATGTGCATAGGTATCAGATAACATAGACCTATAACCCTTAATAGTAACAGGCAGCAGTTTGATTTCGTCAAACAAGTATACTAGAAAGTTTGCAATGTCTGGTATGGAGGGATCAAAAATATCAACAGAATGATCCCTACACCAACGACGAAAAACCTTCCACTTAGCCGCATAGTTTAGCGAAGAGGAGGTCCTCCTACAGTTAGAAATCGCGTCCACTGCTCGTCCTGTAAAGTGCTTGCCATGCAAGTAGGACCGCACAACGGAAAAATGTGAAGGTTGAGACCTTGTGGGTTGTGATGAAGTTGACACGATTTCCCCTGCGAGAGAAGATCCTCCCGTGGAGGAAGCTTTCGCGGTAGGTCCCACAACAGACACCTGAGTAGATTTATCCACGGTCTCTGTGGAGACAGAGATGCTACCAACAGAATCTTGCATTGAGATTGTTTTATCTTTAGCAATACTTGCTGAATTAACGGCGCTGGAGGATACGCAAATCCTATCATTCCGTCCCAAGGGATCGACAGAGCGTCTACTGCAAATGCTCTTGGATCCGGACACGGAGACACATACGTCTGCAACTGATTGTTGAGATGTGTCGCAAATAAGTCTATCATTGGCCGTTCCCATTGGTAGCAAATCTGATTGAATACTTGTTTGTTGAGAGTCCACTCCGACGGCAACAAGCGACCCTTTCGTGAAAGGGAGTCTGCTAGTACGTTCAGACGACCCAGTATATGACGGACCGAAAGTAGAACTTGATGTTCTAGAGCAAACAGAAGGATTCTTTCCGTTAGATTGAACAACGGAATTGAATGAGTGCCTCCCTGATTCTGTATATACGCCACTACTGTCGTATTGTCGGATAGGATTTGGACATGAGCATTGTGAATAATGTCCATCCAATGACGTAACGCAAGCCAAATTGACATCATTTCCTTGATGTTTATGTGCTTGCCCAGGAATTGCGGATCCCAAAGACCCTGGCATCTCGAATCCGTTGGGATCAATGATGCACCCCAACCTGTTTGACTGGCATCCGTCATAATGGTAAAACTCGGATAAGACAACTGCAGCGGAACTCCTTGAGTTAACCACTGAATGTTTGCCCAAGTCTGAATCTCTCGTTTCACTTGATCTGACAAGAGAACGTCTATGTCGAGCGAATGAATTTTCACACTCCAATTCTGAGTCAAGAAAATTTGGAGAGGACGCGTGCGTAACCGCCCCATCGGAATGAGATCCGCAGCGGCTCCGCACAGACCTATCAGTCTCATGAACTCCCTCGCTGTGACTTTGTCTGCGTGCAGACAATAGCGAGCGTAACAACTGACTAATTTCGCTCTGGTTAACGGCAGACGAACGAGATTGTTGTGCGTCTTGAAGCTCATTCCCAGATGTGTGAATGACTTGGATGGCACCAGATCCGACTTCTCCTCGTTTATTATAAAACCGAGATGTCGGAGCAATAGAAGCAGATTCTGCACATCGTTCTGAAGCGTTAACTCGTTGCCGTACCTCTGAAGAATGTCGTCCAGGTAGGCCGACGTTACCGCAGACGAATGAGCTCGGAAATACATCATTACCGAGTTCATTACCCGAGTGAAAGCCCAGGGTGCTAGATTCAATCCGAAGCACATCGCCCGGAATTGATACACCACCCCTAGGACTGCGAAGCATAGATACTTTCTGAATGTCGGATGTACCATGACGTGAAAGTACGCATCTTTGAGATCTATGCTTGTTGCATAATCGTTCACCCGAATACTCGCTCTGACCGATCGAATCGTCTCCATATAAAACTTCGGAGCGACGATCAGCTTGTTTATCCAGCTCAAATCTATGACTGGACAGAACGAGCCGTCTGGTTTCGGAACCAGAAACAGATGGCTGTAGAATCCCGGTGTCTCCTGGTTTTCTACGACCTCTACCGCGTTCTTCCCTAAAAGAGACTGCACCTCTGATAACAGAGAGTCTCTTTTCTGCGGATTTGACGGAAGTTGAGTCCATTTTGGACTTCGAGTTAATGGAGGCTTTCGTTTGAAGGATATCTTTAGACCTTCCGAAATCACCCCTCTCACCCAAGGGTCGTCCGTAATCGACGCCCACTCTTGTGAAAAACTCAACAACCTTCCGCCAACCGGCACGCGATAGAGGTTGAAGCCATCACCTCCTGGACCTGCGAGGCCTGCGGTAGGAGAAACCACGTCCTCCGCGACCCGCACCTCGTCCCGTCGACCTCGCGGTTGTCCCGGCCCGAAGGACGTCCCGCACGTGAGTCGCTGCCTTGACGGTCTCTTGAGTAAGACCAAGAGGATGCACCGGAACCTCTATAGGAACCTCTCTTGGGCGCATTAGACCCAGAAGTGCCTGTCTTACTCTTATCTGCCGTGTCCGACTTCTTAGAAGCAGATTTAAACAGCAGAGAATCCGAAGCTTTCTTAGTAATTTTATCGTAAATTGCAGAAAGCTTGCCGTCGAAGAGAAGTTCTCCGGAGACCGAAGCGACTCTAAGAGAGTTCTTCACCTTACTATCCACGAGTGTGGATGTAGCTAGGGCTGCGTCACGTCTAACCAACTCCAGGTTTGCCACTGAAAGGGCGGAGTTACACGTGGAATAAGCTACTGCCCTTGAAAGAAGTCTTAAAGAGGATTGTATATCCTGGAATTCTTTCCCTTGAAGACGCAGTGATAACGACTTAGTAAGGTGGTCTGCGTAAGATAAAGCATCTAAACTAGCTCTGTTAGACGAAATAGTCGTCTCCAACACCGCGGTTGGAATAGACACAGACGACGGTAATGATAATTCTAAGTCTCCCGCCTCGTCGTCCATACGCAGAGGAACTCTCGGGATACCCTGTCCTGCCGTATCGAATTTATTCCTTGCATTAATGAAAGGCAGGTTAAGAGTATTGGCGGACAAGAAACCTGCTTTTCCTGTTTTGGAAGCAAGTTTGAATATAGCGTCGTTCAATAATTCAAATGTTCTTGTGACATTATTGGACTGAGACGGATACTCGGGAGCGATGTCCCTGAACCGCTCAAAGAAATCAGTGTCCAATGACGCTATAATTCTCTTGTCCGGTACCGCAGCAGTCTGGCCCGACGGAACAACTTGAGGAAGAAAGTGCCAGATGAAGTCCACGGCAGCTTTATGTTGTTCCGAAAGGGATAGCTCCAAGTCATCCGTATCCCTTTCACCATCCGGTCGGACCTCATGTTGCTCTCGGTCGTCCGCACCTGATGCTTCGGCGGAGCGTAACGACCCAGCGCCGTCGGATAATTCCCGATCCAACACCGTTTCTGTCGGTTGCTGGGATGCTTCGATAAGTTGTGCTATTTGAACGAGCACGTCCGACATCGAGGCCTGCGGAGACGCAGTCTTTCGCTGCTTCGCCGAGGGCAGCTCCGCATCTGGTGACTCCCGCATACTCTTCCTATGCGAACGTCCGGAGTCAACCGTCCTCGTGTCCCTGGCTACCGGATGGCGTGACCTGGTCGCCGATGAATCCCTGATCGACGAAGCTGGCAAAATATCGGCGGTCACGTAGCCAAGGTGCGGTCGTGTGCGCTGGTGAGAGGAAGAAGCCTGAGCAGTCTCAGCGGACTGCCTAAACAACGGAGTGTCCCGAGCGACGGACGTGTGCTCCGCTTGCGACACATTTTGTACCACAACATCTGGTCCCAGATGTTGTTGTACGAGAGAGGGGCCTCTCTCGCTCGTGGCCCGGCTGGACCTGGACGAGCTAGGAACCGGACTCGAAGGCTTCCTCCGATCTCTCCTACTATCCGCCATCACTGGGTGTGCACGTTGAATATTTATAGTGCTCACATCACCCAACATTTCCTCCTGGATCGCATCGGACGAACCCGGCAGCCGAACCATTCGGTGAATGGACGCTACACCGGGCGAGCTAGCAGACGACATTTGTCTTATCTCCATGAGCACTTTTGCCGCTAGCTCTGTATTCATTTGTGACGACGGAAGCGCACTTGCGGAAGATAACATGGAAACATCACCCTGTTCTTGTTCCTCTGAAATAGAAACTGATAGAGTAGAGTGACCCTGCGGAGAAAGAGCCGGCATAGCCCTTTCTCCACTAACAACATATCGTGACACACGTTTCCAATGTTTGTCATCCCAATATTGACATATTGAACAGGGATTAGTGTGAGTACACTGACTACAATTAATACAATGATCATGAAAGTCAGAGGAAGATTTCTTCCTATTACAATTTAAACAATATCCTTTCATTGTGAAAAGTCAACAACAAGTCCTAGTACTCGCACAAACCCCTAAACACAAAGATACATAATAACATGATCCATTAATATAGAAAAAACAATTGAAAATCAAAATAATTTTGAAAAATATTTTTTCAGCGAAGCCCAAGTTTCTGAAAAGTAACGTTGAGCCCCAATGGATCCCAAGGCTAAGTGTGGTCAAAAATTTTAAAATTATATTAAATAATTAATGCAACACTTACGGATAATAATAATGTATCTTATAGTGAGATAAACTACTCCAAAGGCAAACAGCCCCCCTCAAAAGAGACTGTTGCCAATGTAAACAAACAGTGTAAAAACACCAGAAAACATGACTCCAGGCACTGACAATACTGGCCCGAAATCGGTCATCAAAATTACACACTATCTGATGCAAAACAGAGACTCCCAGAGGAGAATCTGCAGAACATCAGATGGTAGATGCAGAACACAACGTTTATACACCCATGGGTGAAAACATAAATATGGGGAAAATAACAGAATTCATTCTGTAACCAAGCTAATTCTCCCAAGAGAATTTAGAAATGATCTTTCTCAAAAATATGCCAAAAGCATGGGAGAATAGCAAGGGGGGTCTTAGAAGACCAGGGGAGAGGAAACACTGAATAAGCAGTGCAACTTTATAGCAAGAATGACAACAACAGGCCCATGCCTCGAAAATAGGCAACTTAACATAATTTCATAAAAAATTTTAACTACCGCCCTGATTATTTTTTGTCACTCCTTTTTCCTCTCCTCCTTCTATATCCTCCTTAGAATCACCATTTCTCCAATAATTACGTGTCTGGCATCCTTTAAACTGAGATTTACAAGCACAAAGATCAGTGAGATGTTGACTGATGAAGGGCCAAACAGAGAATGATAATTGGTGCCAATTTCGGAACGTCCTTGACACTGCGTATGCGCAGTAAGGGCAAAGTATGGAGGTCCTTCAGGACATGATTTCTTTTGGTTTTAGATGCAAATTTTGGGGATTGGGTGGCAAAATTTGTGTTTGGCCCTAGTTTTTTAAGAGTTAGCACCAGCTATGTCTGGGTCATTGGTACAGTATAAAAATTTAAAGACTTCTTTACCATATTCTCCTATTTTACCTTGTGTACTTATTGATAAAATTTATTTATTGCAGTTTAATGACACTTTTGACAGTCAGGGTCACCTCGTGTCAGACAATTTTATGGGTGGAGGAAGCTGCAGTACCCAGAGAGAACCACTGAGCAATGACAAGCAACTGTCAGACTCCCCAACATACTAACTCTGCACAAGCAGAGTTAACATTGGTTGAGGATGCCTTAGTACACAGTGCCATCGTGCCCCCATATGGGCAATCAGCATGAAGTGACTTGCCCAAGGACACAATGCAGTTAACCCTGGCAGGGATCGAACCATAAATTTTTCGGTTTGAAATCCAATGCTACTGAGCCACCGCACTCCCATTGATAAAATGAACACAGAATGTTTGCATGTACTGGATTAAGTTCTGAATGAAACATAAATCCAAAACTGAGGTATTTATGCATAAAAAAACCAAAACCAAAGCAAAACCTGGCTCAAATGCTCTTTTACTAAAAAAGGATTCTCTTTCTAGAATGTTCTGACTTGAGAAAGTTTTTTCATGATTTTTTAAAAAATATGCCATATTTCCAGTTCTACATTCAGAATGTGGTACAATCAGTCCTGTATTTATGCATAGCAATGTAGGAAGTGGAATGGCATCACTATTCTGAATCGCCAACATTTAAGAGTTGAACGAACGTCCTGTCATACACCTCAAAACTACATTTCTGTTAGTGAATCTCAAATACATTTCCTGAACAAACATACTAAAGCCCCTACCCAAGTAGCTGAAAACATATCTGTCTTACACTGGTTTCAGGGAGAGAACTCGAATTCATAGTGTTTTGATCCTCAACAGACACACAAAGCTTCTGATTGGAAATGGACTGACAAACAAACATTACTAGTTCTTCAGTTGCTCATATTTTGGTATAGGTAAACATTCTTCTGCAGCTATCTCCAAATAAAGGTTGTCTTAAAGATAAATCGCCCAATTTCAATGCATAAAGACTCCTATAATTATACCATTTCAATGACATAGCAAAGCAAACCTCTGTACACTGATGGTGAAATACCAAAATTTGAACATTCAAGGTTTTCCCATAATACAACTGGGAATTCAACCAATTTAATCTTATTTAACAGACCTCAACACAAGACTGAATTGATTAAATTCCAAGTTGCATTTTGGGAAAAGTTATCTTTTTTAAATATTGGTATTTTGATGTCAGCATACAAAGGGTTACTCATACTTACCACTGTTCTCTCCATTATACACAATACAATTACTGAACATCAGTCTGAAATCATCAACAAAATCTTCTCTGCTTTTGTATTTCCCTTCTCTACAGCTACTCTCTATCTGGGAAAGATCAATTGGTTTCTGTAAAAATTAAAGCAAAGATAATCAACAATAACTCTACATGCTGAATGTAGAAACACCAAAAAATTCTCATCTCTATTACATGACTTACAGTTCAGAAAAGCGACTCATTTCTGTCATTCATGATGAGTAAAAACTCAAGAGTTGGTGAGTGGGTTAACCCTTTACCCAATGAATCAGCCACATCTGCACCCATAAAATGCAAATTCAGCAGTTGAAAAAATGTTTTAAAAAAAATTTCAACAAAAGCATGTCATGTCACCCCTGATTGGAACGAGCTCAGTGAGCTCATTCCAATGAGGGGTCACATGATATGGGTTTCATGGAAATTATTTTAAAAATTTTAAAAACTAATTTAAAATAATAAATTTTGATACCGTCTGCACTGAGTAAAGGGTTACCAAGAGCTGCCTTTGCCAGATGGTAGGTAACTTACCAGCAAATATTAATCTCATACTATCTTTTGTTTAGCCTTTTTAATAGAAACAAATCTGTACACAGGGTTCCCACACCTAACAAGAAACTAGAAGCAGTCACAGTGCCGAAGCTGCGACGATTCGTGCAATGCCAATGATTTAAAACTCATTGGTGACAAAAAAACTTGTTGGTGACAAAAAAACTTGTTGGTGACAAGTCCATAATTGTGACAGAAATTATCCGAATGACATGCACTATTGAGAGGGTGTAGACATCATGAAGATACACTTGCATACCAAGTATGGCATCATTCCATCAAGTATTTTAGGAGTTATGGTGTTTTTTAAACTCGATGGTGACAGACCAACCAACAGACCGAAATTGCCATATATAGAGCTGATTGTCGCAGCTAAAAAATATAGAACCTTAGTGAGCGCACTCACATACCCCACGCGCCCCCCGATATTTCAAGCTCTAATCATTTTTTAAAAATAAACATAGATTCTAGGAATACTGCAGAAAACAGTGTTCTGTAGTTTCAACGGTATTGAAAGAATTCAAGCAGAATTAATTTTAATTGAAATATGGAGCCATGTTAAGATTTAATGATACCAACCTTTTTAAATCCAATTTGATCTTTCCAACACACATTGTAAATAATGTAAGGTCATACTAGGTCTTTGCTGATAAAATTACTTTAGTGTATGCTTGTTTATAAAAAAGGTGTCAGATTTAGAATTGCTATACCCAAATAACAGTGTTTATACACAAAAAGTGAAATAGATTATTGTTTTACTTCATGAACAAATTCGAAGTCGCTTCATATTCTAATCCTGACTTGAATAACTGCATGCTGGGAATATGGAACCGGGATTATTCTTGTGTCACAAGCTATGTCTTTTGTTATGTACACATGGTCAATACAGGAGCCAGAAATGTAAGTCGGTGAGCAAATAACTTGGCTTTAACACTTTGGAGACAATGTTTTTACTAATGCGTTGCTTGGTTCTTTCAAAGTATTGACATTTAAGTTACCAACAATTACAGTAGGAGGTCTATCTAATTTATCCATAACTTGAACTAAGTTTTTCAGCCCAGCAGAACAAAACGCGAACTTCATCTGTAAGTCATTGTGGTAGATTCACATACTAAAATGGACGTAATTTAGATAATAACTGGAAGCGTGTAGAAAAAAAGTCCGGAAAACTGTAATGTTTAGAAAAATGACCCGGAAATCTGTTACTTGTATTTTTCAGAGTCCAGGGCCCGTAATTTCCGCAAAAATCAGACGAGCAGAACGAAACGCAAACTTGATCTGTAAGTCATTGTGGAAGACTCACATACTAAAATGGCCGTAATTTCGATAATATCTGAAAGCATGTAGAAAAAAAGTCTGGAAAACTGTAATTTTGATAAACTTTTCAAAGTCAAAGAGCCGTAATTTTGGTAAAAATCAGTGCAGCAGAACACAATGCAAACTTGATATGTAGGCCACCATGTTAGACAAACATACCAAAAATCAGCTCAATATCTGGAAGCATGTAGAGAAAAAGCCCGGAAAACTGTAATTTTGATGAACTTTTCAAAGTCTATGAGGCCGTAATTATGGTAAAAATCAGTGGAGCAGAACAAAACCCAAACTTGTTCTGTAGGCCACCATGTTAGACTAACATACCAAAAATCAGCTCAATATCTGGAAGCGTGTAGGAAAAAAGTCCGCAAAATTGTGATTTTGATGAACTTTTCAAAGTTCAAGGGCCGTAATTTCGGTAAAAATCTCTGGAGCGGAACAAAATGCAAACTTGATCTGTAGGCCACCAGGTCAGACTAACATACCAAAAATCAGCTCAATATCTGGAAGCGTGTAGAAAAAAAGTCCAGAAAACTGTAATTTTGATGCATTTTTCAGAGTCCAAGGGCCGTAATTTCGGTAAAAATCAGTGGAGTGGAACAAAACGCAAACTTGTTCTGTAGGCCACCATGTTAGACTAACATACCAAAAATCAGCTCAATATCTGGAAGCGTGTAGGAAAAAAGTCCGCAAAACTGAAATTTTGATGAACTTTTCAAAGTTCAAGGGCCGTAATTTCGGTAAAAATCAGTGGAGCGGAACAAAATGCAAACTTGATCTGTAGGCCACCATGTCAGACTGACATACCAAAAATCAGCTCAATATCTGGAAGCGTGTAGAAAAAAAGTCTGGAAAACTGTAATTTTGATGAATGTTTCAGAGTCCAAGGGCCGTAATTTTGGTAAAAATCAGTGGAGCAGAACAAAATGCAAACTTGATCTGTAGGCCACCATGTTAGACTGACATACCAAAAATCAGCTCAATATCTGGAAGCGTGTAGGAAAAAAGTCTGCAAAATTGTGATTTTGATGAACTTTTCAAAGTTCAAGGGCCGTAATTTCGGTAAAAATCTCTGGAGCGGAACAAAATGCAAACTTGATCTGTAGGCCACCATGTCAGACTAACATACCAAAAATCAGCTCAATATCTGGAAGCGTGTAGAAAAAAAGTCCAGAAAACTGTAATTTTGATGCATTTTTCAGAGTCCAAGGGCCGTAATTTCGGTAAAAATCAGTGGAGTGGAACAAAACGCAAACTTGTTCTGTAGGCCACAATGTTAGACTAACATACCAAAAATCAGCTCAATATCTGGAAGCGTGTAGGAAAAAAGTCCGCAAAATTGTGATTTTGATGAACTTTTCAAAGTTCAAGGGCCGTAATTTCGGTAAAAATCTCTGGAGCGGAACAAAATGCAAACTTGATCTGTAGGCCACCATGTCAGACTAACATACCAAAAATCAGCTCAATATCTGGAAGCGTGTAGAAAAAAAGTCCAGAAAACTGTAATTTTGATGCATTTTTCAGAGTCCAAGGGCCGTAATTTCGGTAAAAATCAGTGGAGTGGAACAAAACGCAAACTTGTTCTGTAGGCCACCATGTTAGACTAACATACCAAAAATCAGCTCAATATCTGGAAGCGTGTAGGAAAAAAGTCCGCAAAATTGTGATTTTGATGAACTTTTCAAAGTTCAAGGGCCGTAATTTCGGTAAAAATCTCTGGAGCGGAACAAAATGCAAACTTGATCTGTAGGCCACCAGGTCAGACTAACATACCAAAAATCAGCTCAATATCTGGAAGCGTGTAGAAAAAAAGTCCAGAAAACTGTAATTTTGATGCATTTTTCAGAGTCCAAGGGCCGTAATTTCGGTAAAAATCAGTGGAGTGGAACAAAACGCAAACTTGTTCTGTAGGCCACCATGTTAGACTAACATACCAAAAATCAGCTCCATATCTGGAAGCGTGTAGGAAAAAAGTCCGCAAAACTGAAATTTTGATGAACTTTTCAAAGTTCAAGGGCCATAATTTCGGTAAAAATCAGTGGAGCGGAACAAAATGCAAACTTGATCTGTAGGCCACCATGTCAGACTGACATACCAAAAATCAGCTCAATATCTGGAAGCGTGTAGAAAAAAAGTCTGGAAAACTGTAATTTTGATGAATGTTTCAGAGTCCAAGGGCCGTAATTTTGGTAAAAATCAGTGGAGCGGAACAAAATGCAAACTTGATCTGTAGGCCACCATGTTAGACTGACATACCAAAAATCAGCTCAATATCTGGAAGGGTGTAGAAAAAAAGTCCGGAAAACAAGTAGGACGGACTGACGGACTGACAGACTGACGGACGGACCAGTCAAAAACATTATACCCCCGCAACTTCGTTGTGTGGGGTATAAAAATGCAGACTTTTTCCAGACCCTCCTCTATTTTGTCCATTCCCTTCGCAGCCACCGCTGTTCTTTCTAACTTCTTGGCTGACCAGATAAATCAAAAATGCATCTTACAAAACACTTACATGTACATGCAATGTGTTGGGAGTTTAACCTCATTGCCAGTTCTCTTGAGTTTTACCACCAATTACCACAACTAATAAAACAAAACTATTAAAATTCTTTAGTAACAAGTCAATCAATAACAGTTACTGTTGGCAAAGCTGCGTTTTTGGGTTTGTTTTTTTTTTTTTTTTTTTTTTTTTTGCGTTTTCGATCCAAAATATTAACAAAAAAATCAGGGACAAAATGTCTCATTTGTGACATTCACGTCTTTTGCCAACTCAGATACACGGTAAGTGGCATTAACAAGACATAAGGCCTCCAGAAAACATACTTTTCGTGTTCCCGCTAATCCAGTGTGTGTATTTGGGATTTTCCAACCACGTTTCTGAAAACAAATATTTCCACATTTCCTTTCACTTCAATTTGTTGACGGTATTGCACAATCACTCAACTTAGCAGATCAAACTTTTAAGTTTGTGTAGTTCTTCTTGATGTTAACAACACGTTATTAGTGGGCGCAACCATTTTGATCGCAGAAATAAATGGATCGATTAATGGTCGTTAATGCTCGTATCAGATTGGTTATTTCCGTGCTGGGTTTCAAAGACCTAAATTTTATGAGTTTTGAAATTTGATTCAAAATGAAATAAAACCTAAAATAAAGAGAAATTTAGTAAGAAATTTATATATCAGGAACAGCGAAAGTGATTTTCTGAAAACAGTTAATTAAATTTCCATACTTTTTTCATACCATTTACATGAAAACATAATTTTCCATACTTTTTCCAGGCCAGAAAAATATTTTTAAAAATTCCATACTTTTTCCAGACTTGTGTACGGACCCTCTGTAAATAAGACTTTTTTTTTTAAATCACAAAACATGGCAAATGATGCAGATCAAACCTTCCATCACTATGCTCACAACAATCGATATATACATTATGAATTATTACATCGTGAAAGATGTCACAAATAAAACTATGTCACAAGGCCATCTACTTGGTTTGATTAGTGTTCAACCAATTACCAAAAATGACCACTGACTGATTATTGGTTATCTGAGCTCACAATCTGCCAATTTCGATTGTAATACAGTGCACTACTAGACAAGTCGAGGCTCGCAAAGAACTACACTAAATTGAACATATTTTACTTATTTCCTAGTGTTAAACTCTGTTGACTCAGGTCCAGTAAAATTACCTGTCTTGCATACTTGGGTGGTAAACGTGGCTCTGAGCTCAACTGGTAATTTGTACTGCGAACTGAGTCAATGGCGTGCAACCTTCACTTTTCCGGTATGAACTGGCATTTGCCACAAGTATGCTCGATTGTAAGCTTTACATGTCGTTTAACTTGTATATCACGTAAAAGGGCATCTGGAAATATTAAGAATACACATTGTGGTGGTTTTTCAACTTTATTGAATGGTATCAATGACATCATTTTACATTAACAATTGAACAATTGCAGAAGATAATAAAATTTATGAACCATCACAAAATGCTTGGCAACAATCGGTTGAACCGATGTTCCAGGAGCCATTGCCATCAGGTTGCCCCAATCCGCCGATTGTGGTGAACGGTTCCAATCATCAGTTGAACACTGGTTTTGATGGTAACATCTCTCAAGTGACCTGCGGGCCTTTAGGCCACACAAAATAAATTATTGTTTCTCGAGCAATTTCTTTTCAAATTAGTGATGGTGGGAGGGTTTTATTTTTAATTTAAATTTTTTTCTTGAATACAGAGGCATGAATTGAGAGGCTTTCCACTGCCTTTTTACACACTGACAATATAGAAAGTGAATAATTAATTTGGCATTAGTCTAATATGGGTCCACTGTATTGTGGCCTGGTTGGAGTGAAAACGGCGATATTTTTGTCTTCTCTGTGTCAGTTTCATATACTTTTCAGGTGCCCCCCCCAACCCAACCAAGAATCATAGTTTAAAGCCTCTTGTTACAGGTCTTCTTCATTATTATTGGTTCTCCTTTTGATAAAGTTTACTCAAAGGTTTCTGAGTTTTGCAGTGTCACTAAAAAAAAATCCTATTTAAACTAAATTTAGCATGATAATTAACTTGTAAAGTGCTAAAAGCCACTATCAGGACTCTACTGAAAAGTGCTCAAAGCCACATTAGTGGTTTTACACTGTGTGGACAACTTGTTCTTCTGAAACAGTGAATAAAGAAATGTTCATATAAAATTGTTTTATTATAATTTATTGGAGTGCCTATTGGCACTCTCCAATAAACAGTAACAAAACAATAAATGATGAAGAAAATTTTGCAAAACTAAGCCCCCACACCTCCTACTGGCAGTATGGTATCTTCAAAAAAAATACTCATGTTACAAATTACCTTCGAAAAATAACTTAGCACTCTAAAAGTTAATAGGAAATGCCATAAATATGAATATATTAGAGCTCAAGCTTTGAATACATGCTTATACAGAATTCATCAGCAGATAATGTTATTTTCCACACTGTTGGTGCAGATTACTTATTACAGCTGAACTTTATGGTTTTCTAAACTTATTTAACTATTACATTGTTTGAATGCTACGGTAGGCCCTATATTACTTGCATCAGGGAAACTTTACAAAAAGTTTTAACCCTTTACCCAACGTAACGGCCAAAACCGGCCAGCGCTATTCTCAAAAATCGCCAATTAATTTTCATTATTTTTTTCATTTTTTGTCTCAAAAACATAGGTTATGACCCCTCATTGGAACGAGCTCGTCGAGCTCGTTCCAATGAGGGGTCATAACCTATGTTTTTGAGACAAAAAATGAAAAAAATAAGTTATTCAAGAATTTTTTTGCAAGTGTCGTCTGCTTTTCATGTTAGGTAAAGGGTTAAAACACCACAAAATTTGAGCACAGTCACATTATTTGGGCATACCATTGTTAGCATCTCTAAAAGTCTGGTGACCTGGTGCACTCTCCAGTCCAGATTTGACATAGTAAAGCGAAAAATTAATTTTAGTCCAATACGTCTTTGATGATGTACCATACCAAAAATGAACTTGCAATAACATACTGTCAAAGTCTATTTCTGATGCATTCTAAGTTTGTTGAGAAAATTCAGAAAAGTCTTGTTATTTCAAGAGCAAGAAACAGAGTGACAACTTGAGTTATCATGGATAAGGGATTTATGAATACTTTTTGTTACACTTGTGTCTGCTGGATGAATGCATTAACTCTTTAGCCAACGCACATATCAAATTTGTCATATCATACTTGTTATTTTCATTTTTGTAATTTTTCAAATATTTTCAACAAAACCATACAATGTGACCCCCTCATGAGAACACACTCAACAAGCTTGCCCCAATAAGGGGGTCACATGATACAGTTTTGTAGAAATGTTTTGAAAAATTTGTTTTTTCCAACTGCTCAATTTGTAATTTGGATATGGCTAATTTGTTTGGTAAAGGGTTAAAAGGTTTTCATGAGCTGGGGGGGTTGTAAAGAAAATATAGTAACAGTTGAAGCAAGACAGATAACCAAAAGAAAATTTTGCATACATTCTCTCGATATTTCATCTGCACACTTGATTTGTCTGCAATTAGCATTTTCTGTTGTCACTTTAGCCACTTGACAACATCAGTCTTACAAACAAAACAAAAGCTGCCCACCTCCCCCCCCCTCTCCATACCCTCCCCACGCATATCCTAACTTAAGAAAGACACCTATTAAAAACCAGGGCTTCCACTAGGTTAAAATTATTCGGTCCGTTTTAGATATAGGGAAAATTATTGTCGAAGGGACATTTGCGTGTTTTCTCCTCTAAGAAAAATTTGAATTTTAGCTGCTCTGAGGTGGCCTCTCGAGGCATTCTGACTGCAAAAATACTGGTAAAAGTCATGAGGAAAATGAGTCAAATTCATGCCTGGAGACACTTTCCGTTGCCAACGGCTGTCGGTCATATTTTTGCGATAATATAAATTAATACCTGGCAGCTCCAACAATTCATGATCTATTTCTGAATCAACGTTTGACCTTACTTTATAAAATTTGTGGTCACAATTGTCAAAAATAAATAATTCTTAAATATATAAGAAATGATCTGTACTAGCCAACTGGGGAAGTCCAGTATAAGCATCAACTTGCTGGCTTATCTTTTTCTGTAATATTTTGTGCTACATTGTGTGCCTACTGTAATAATGTTCTGTTTTAAAACATTTCAGAAAAAAAATATTGTGTAAAAAAAAAATAACTCTCCTATTTTCGAGATACCCAGTACATTGTAAGTACAAATTATGGTGGCAATGTAAAAACCAGAGGTTCAAATGAGCCTAAAACGCACACCTGGCACAAGTTGTCAAAAGCCATGAGTGTGTCAGTAAGTGATGGGTAGCAAGAGCAATTTTCTGATTTGCCATGACACGACCAAAGGCAATTTTTTTAGCCATTCATTTCTGGTCAGAACGATTCCCCCCACACCCCCAAGAGAAAAAGAATTACAAGCATATATCAAGTACTTATAACCCAGTTATGCTACATGATAAATTTGCATCAAATCAGCCCATTGGTTCTGGAAACAGAAATTTTGAGTGGAGCCCAAATTTGGGAACCCAGATTTGACCCACTGAGTTCCTTTGAAAAAAAAGTGGATTTGCATCACTAAATTAAGTTCCATACCAGAAATCTAAGCATTATTGTGAGTGGCTTATGAGAAGATGATTTTTGAAGCATTTTAGGGTGATGGAGCATTAAACCCACCCAGAGGGGTATAGTAACTTTTTTTTGGAAAAAAAATGATAAATTTAAAGTAATTTGTATATTTAATATACTTACCAATGGCCCAGACTCAGCTGGTGCAAACTCAATATCAAGGACAAAACACAAATTTTGAATCCCCAAAATTTGCATACAATACCAAAATTTGAAAGTCCTATCTGGCCCTCCATACTTTTAGTACTGCGCATGCACAGTACCCAGAAAGAGACCGGAATTGGCACCAAGTATTATTCTTCCTAGTTTTGCCTACTAATGTTATAACTCATCAGGGAGGTACGAGTGCCCACTCATGGGAGGGCCATCCCCGTCTGGGCCATTGGTAAGTATAAAAAATATACAAATTACTTTAAATTAATCATATTTTTATTCTAGAACCAATGGCTCAGACTTATCTGAATAGTAAAAAGGCTGGAGGGCCTAGGACTTGAAGGAATAACAGCCTAAATTTTAGTTCCCTAGCCTGCAATAGGACTCCCAAGGTGAATAGGAGATTAAAATTTGATGAATTACATATATCCCTCTCTATACAACAATAGAGAAGGATATACCACCAAAATAAGGAGCAATATCCAAGTGATTCCTTATTACTTAGCATAAATGATTACACTAAATGGGAGTAACAAGCCCCCAATTTTAGGGCTAGTCTGGACTAAGAGACTTAAAATTAGGAAAAGCGTGTCTGAGAGTTGGAGACTAATGCCCACAGACACATGTCGAATACAATGCAATGAGCTGTACATAAGATCAGTATTATCTATAAACAATAACATCTTCACACAAAGTGACACACTTTCTATAAGGACAGAAGAGGTTAAGAGAAATCCCACCCCTCCCTATTTTTGAAGGAATTAACCTTAAAAAAAAAGAGGAAAGGCGGCCTGGAATCAGAGATAAAGCGGTACTGAATAATATATAGTCATCTAAAAGGCTCCCAGTTACTAAAATCGCAAGCATCTAAAATGCATGGCGTATCTGGAATACGGAGATAGGTCGATAACTGGAGATATTAATATGTACGACCTAAAACTTGTCCAACTGAATCCCAATGAAAAGTTTTCGGAGAGAACTTATACGCTTCTGAGCCAACCAACAGGCGACCACATTCAGATGTACATGTAAATTCCAATAATAAACTACCAAATTGTAACCACTGAATCTACAAGAATGAGAGTGTAGGATTCCCCTTTGTGTACTGCTTCCAGTTGAAAACTGGATTCAGAACCTGGGACAGGATATGAATTAAAAACCCATCAACGACCGTCCCTAAATAAACCATTGTTCCCTTGGTCTGTTAAAACCAATGACCGTTTGGAGAATGAATATACCACTCTGAATAATGAAGACAAAAATAGCAAACGTACGCATAGACGACCTGTAGGAAAATCCATTACTGATCCAACTAGCTCAAAATTCTCATAAGCTCTGACACTGAGCAAGAATTTAAGAGAATCTTTTCAAGAAATACGTCTGCGTAATGATTAATACATATTATGCACGCAACCAACAGAATCCCGCATGTACCCTCGACTGAATACAGCCTGTATCATCGGCGTAACCGAGCTACACAAAATGTAACCAGGAAACAGAAGGAATAAAATGATGATAATGCGATTTAGAACCCGAGGAATAGACTCATATTGTAACAAAAGCAGACAACTCTGAAAGAAACTTCTCAGAGTGGACTAATTGCCATGTTGGAGAATGTCAGCAAGATAACTGACATACCTGCCACACAGGTACACGAAGGCTAGCAATATCAACCGAATGAATTCATGAAGAATTCGGAATCCCAAAACAGTTACTGTTCAGGAATCATATGCTCGTATATGAACAATGAATGAACAACCCCAGGAAGCAAACCAACTGAAGAGTGGATGTGCTCCTGAAGTCGCCATTATACCACAATCCACCCGCCAATCGAAGAGCAATGAAAGACTTGCATATAATTGAATGCATACAAGACTTACGGGAAGAGAACAACGTCCTGCCCTGTAATCGCCCCTTAACATATTGGTTGGGAGATAAGTATGGCTGGTGAATAATACTAAAGCTTGGAACTGTGACAAATTCCTTTTTCACTAAAGGAAAGGGAAACCTCATTCTAACTTCCCAAAGTTATGCTGCTGCTGCTATTCTCAATAAAAGTGTAATAACAGTGAATAGAAGCTTATCATAACAAAATAACTAGGCAAAAACAAAGCATGACCAGTTTTGACGTGGCACAACTCTTAACGCTTTAGTGTAAGTCATCAAGAATAGTATAAAACCATTAGGCTCCATCATGTCTGACTGACTCTATAATGCCACTAAAGGACGGAGAGGGACATGATGAAGATGGCACTATTGCAAGGAATACACCCACCGAAATAGCGTTGATATATCCCTTGAAATCAAGACAGTATGCCATGGCCCCCAAAAATACACCATATAGACACAATATCCATAATCCTCTGAGTGGAAATATAATCCACGACAATAGATCAGATGTAAAATGAAGCGGGCAACGAAAAACTAAGCCCGGCACCAGATCATAAAAACTTAGATGAACTCCTTGTGCCTAATTTCGATTATTGCAGGAAACATATTCCTGAAAAAGGAACGAACTACAGGCATCTCAAAGAACGTTCATTCTTTCTCACTAGGTGAATATGACGTCGTCAATAGGGCTAAAACCCTCAGACAACTAACACAAAAAAATACTGTTAAGGAGAGAACCTCTTTTCTTATAAAAATACCTTGTCCGAGAGGACAGTGGTCTTAGCCTAGCTGACACAGCTAAAGATGTTCCTGTTCATGAAGACAATTATATGGCTGTTAACAGCGGCCCCAGAAGCTCACTAAAGGAGACTTAAAATGCTAGCCGCAAATGATAGGGAAAAAACACTGCTCATAATTCGAGCTAGGCTACTATGGTGTCAACAATAAGACTAATGTCTTTGACACCTAAGAAAACAACACCAAGAAGGAAAGAATGTACTCTTTCCTTCTAGCAATCTATTCCCAAAAGAAGGCATTCTCAGCCTAGATAACATAGCTTAGAAGTCTTCATCTCCGTGAAGATAGAAATCTCGGTGTATCTTGCGACCTTAGAAAGCTCACTAAATGGAGACATACGACGTTAGTCGCTCAAGTTAAGGAAAAAAAAGGCTGCTCTTGATACACAATAAGGCGTCAACAAAAAAAACTAAAGCCTTAGACACCTCAGAATACAACACTGAGAAGGAAACAATGTACTCATTCTTTCTAACGGCCCTAATTCCAAAGAGACATAAGTCTTTTAGGCTTCTACCCCTTAGCGTGCTTTTCCATGGAAGAAGAGGAAGCCATACAGCAGCCAACCCTGGCTGAAGAGTGGAAGAAGCATCCCAAACCACCTAGTTCGGATGGGGGCTCCGACTCAATTAAGTTTCTCACAGCAGAAACAGTTGACCCCTGAATGCTGACGGATGCTCTCCAACTCACAATCTGACTCCAGATCTCGCCAAGTTTCCCGTTGAGAAACGTGTAGGCTAATCCACTTTTGCGTGCTCTTCCATGTAAGAAGAAGAAGCCACAACTGCAGCCAACCCTAGCTGCAGTGTGGAAGGAACATCCTGACTCGCACAATTTGGACAGGTGCTCCGACTCATTGAAGTTTCTCGCGACGAACACAGTCGACCCCAGATCTCGCCAAGCGACCCATAGGGAAACTTTCAGGCTTCTTCTCCTTTTGCCATCGTCACTGTGTGAGTTTTTGTTTATGACTTGCTCGCTCTACCCACATTTATACTTCTCGACCGCAACTGACCTAGCTGGCATCCTGGTTCCCATATAGGGACAACCGCTTCAGCATTCGAGCAAGCTGCATGCAGAGGATTAAGCGAACTAACTAGAGACCTCAATCCCCTGCTAAAAATCATGAGCATCTTGGCAGCCAGCTCTGTTTACTTATCAAAACGGGGCTCATCAGAGTGTGGTGACGGCAGCACTTAACAGACAGGTGTCAAAGTACCATCACCATGTTCTTGTTCCTCTGAAAAAGAGACTGAAAGACTAGTATTAGCCTGCAGTGAAAGCTCCGATATCGGAACTTCACCGCCAACACACACAGGTTGACACCCGTTTCCAATGTTCGCATCCCATAGTAAAAGTATTGAGGGAGTGCAGTGACTACCGGCAGACAACAAGGATTTAAATCCTAGACTTCCTGGACTTACACAAGGTATCAAATTATTGTAATAGACACAATAATAATGAAGCCAAAATCATAGTGCACTGCACTTCCAATAATAATACAGAATAAACATCGCAAAAATACATAACATATACAATCACAAATATTTTCGAAACACAAGAAATAAATTTTTTGAATGACACCAAGTACCCCAAGGCAACCTCATGAGCCCAAGGGCATCCCGATAGAGCCTAAGTGGGGACAATTACTACCTAATTAAAGCTAGACTACTGGAATAAGATATAATATCTATCCTAATAGAAAAAACAATAACTGTTTTTAACTAAACACTGAATTAATACGTATCCAAAACATTATTGAACAGACAACAACGTTAAGAGGAACAAGAGCACCGCCTAGCGGGGCAACATATGCCCGTGGTGATCACCATGTGTGCAAAGTTCGAACTATATAGCATGTAAAATGTTAAAGGAGTAGGCGACACAATACTGTAATGTTTTAAGTACTAAAAGGGGGCATAACTCTGGAAAAACAAAACAGAGTTACCTGCTCTTGTCACATGCACAATGGCAATTGGTGATCAACATGTGTGCAAAGTTTGAACAATATAGCATGTAAAATGTTGAAGGAGAAGGTGACAATACTGTAATGTTTTAAGTACTGAAAGGGGTGTAACTCTGGAAATACAAAATGGAGTTACCTGCTCTTGTCACATGCACAACGGCATCTTGTGATCACCAAGTGTGCAAAGTTTTAACAATACTGCATGTAAAATGTTGAAGGAGTAGGCAACACAATAATGTATTGTTACAAGTATTAAAAGGGGGCATAACTCTGGAAATACAAAACAGAGTTACCTGCTCTTGTCATATGCACAACGGCAATTGGTGATCAACAGGTGTGCAAAGTTTGAACAATATAGCATGTAAAATGTTGAAGGAGAAGGCAACTCAATACTGTAATGTTTTAAGTACTGAAAGGCGCATAACTCTGGAAATACAAAAGAGAGTTACTTGCTCTTGTCACATGCACAACGGCAATTGGTGGTCAACATGTGTGCAAAGTTTGAACAAAAAAGCATGTAAAACGTTGAATGAGAAGGTGACACAATACTGTAATGTTTAAGTACAAAAAGGGGGCATAACTCTGGAAATAGAAAATGGAGTTACCTGCACTTGTCACATGCACAATGGCAATTACTGATCAACATGTGTGCAAAGTTTGAACAATGTAGCATGTAAACTTTTGGAGAAGTTGGCGACACAAAAATTGTTTACGGATGGCCGTACAGATAATGCCATAAAATAATACTCCCGTTTTTTCAAAACGGGCGTATAAAAAACGGAAACTAACCAACAACAGGCACAATAGAAGCCCAAAGTCAGTAACCAATCAACAACCACCTGATGCAAAGCTAGATCTTCATAGGAAGAAACGTAATACCCCCCCCCCCCCCCCCGTGACCGGGCTATGGTGTGTGACGCATCCACTCATTGACCTTTATAATTGAGCGAAGTTAGATGATTGTAACCCTAATAGTTTTGGAGTTATGCTTGAGACACGATTTGTGACCCTGAACATATGAAGGTCAATTATGACCTTCACCTTGCAGATGCAGCGGAAACTATTTTTTGCGACACACCTTCTGACTGTCCTTAACATTTGTAAAAAGTTTACCAATTGTACTATGATTTGTTTCTGAGTTATGGCTGAGACACGAACATTGATCGATTTTTAGTGTGACCTTGAAATGTGACCTTGACCACACACACACACACACACACACATGGACACACGGACGGGCACATGCACACTTCAATCACTATATACCATCTGACTTAAGTCGGGGGGCATAAAAACAATGCATCTGGTAGAAGATGCAAGAAGACAAAATGTCCTGAACAGTAAACGAACAGGATGTAAACAGAGGGGTTTAAACGGAATACCTATTCCGTAAAAAAAGTTAAACTCCCAAGAATTTTAATAAATGAAAGTGTCAATGACACTGTAGCTCAACTTGTCAAGACAAAGACATGTACATGTATAGTATGTGACACAGCAATGACAAACATCTAGGTAATGACCTGATAACAAAGGTACATATAAAGTATTGTAACGGTCTGTACATAAATACTGACTGTTGCCTGTAACAAATGTATAGGTAAAGTATTGTAAAGGTGGGTGACAGTCAGATGCTAAACTAGAAAAAAATCTTTGGCGTCCCAGAGTGGGTCTGACTGAACCCAAAAATATTTGTTCTCATAGCACAGTGATAACAAAGGCACACCAAAACACACTCGTTTCTGTCCCAAGGTGAAAACAAAGGTACCCAAGAAGTTTTGTGAAGATCAGTTCATAAATACGAGCTGTATAGAACTTGTGACAAAAAACTGATTGGACCTAATTTCGGTACAAAATGGCCACTGGCAGCCATCTTGAATTTTGGACCGTACCCAGAAACACTCATTCTCGTCCCAAGGTGATAACAAAGGTACCCAAAAATTTTTGTGAAGATCGGTTCATAAATACAGCCTCTACCCTGAGCCGTATTGACATGTGTGTTTACATTGTGTAAGTAGCACTAAATAAATCAAAGTTCATCTAATTTGCATAATTTCTGCACGAAAAAAAACCCCTTATAATAATATGTGATGTATTCCATGTTACTAAACATTCATTCAAAAATTTATTCAAATCAGAACTTTCATACAGAAGTTCTGTACAAAAGACTGATTGCACTAATTTTGGTACAAAATGGCTGCTGGTGGCCATATTGAATTTCGGACCACACCCAAAAACACTCGCTCTCATCCCACGGTGATAACAAAGGTACCCAAGAAGTTTCGTTAAGACTGGTTCATAAATATGGCCTCTAGTCTGAGCTGTATAGAAGTTGTGTACAAAAAACTGATTAGACCTAATTTCGGTACAAAATGGCCACTGGCAGCCATCTTGAATTTTAGACCACACCCAGAAACACTCATTCTCGTCCCAAGGTGATAACAAAGGTACCCAAGACATTTCGTGAAGAACAGTTCATAAATACAGACTCCAGTCTGAGCCGAATTGACATGTGCTCTTACTGTGTATGTGTAGCACTGAATAAATCAAAGTTCATCTAATTTGCATAATTTCTGCATGAGAAAAAAACCTGTATTATGTGTTATGTATCCCATGGTACTAAACATTCACACAAAAAATTATTCAAATCAGCGCTTTCATATGGAAGTTCTGTGCAAAAATCTGATTGCACCTAATTTTGTACAAAATGGCTGCCATCGGCCATCTTGAATTTCGGACCAGACCCAAAAACACTCGTTCTCGTCCCACGGTGATACCAAAGGTACCCAAGAAGTTTCGTAAAGATCGGTTCATAAATACGGCCCTCTAGCCCGAGACGTATTGGCATTTGCACTTACAGTGTTGAAAGTAACACCAAAAAACATAAAAATTAGTCTAATTTGCACAATTTACGCACAAGAAAAAAACCTGTATTATATGTGATGTATCCCATGGTACTAAACACTTATACAAAAAATTATTCAAATCGGAGCTTTCATATGGAAGTTCTGTACAAAAAACAGATTTCTGCATCGTTGGTACAAAATGGCGGCTGGCAGCCATCTTGAATTTCGGACCGCACCCAAAAACACTCGTTCTCGTCCCACGGTCATAACAAAGGTACCCAAGAAGTTTCGTAAAGATCGGTTCATAAATACGGCCTCTAGCCCGAGCCGTATCCAATTGTTGACGTACGGACAGACAGACAGACAAACGGACGACGGGCCATGACAAAAGCTCAAGTTTGGCTTCGCCAAAGTTGAGCTAAAAATTCTCAATAAAAAAGCCGAAAGAGCTTGGGAGTATAACAGGAGGGTTCAGGAGAGGGAAGGGAAATAACACTAACAAAACAACAGTGGAGTCATATTATAATGACGACGTTCAGAATCATATCCCGAAAATGGGAAACATGAATAATTTTACATAAAAATTATAAAGTTACAACCCTAACATCCAAAACCACCATTATTCACTTCCAACATCCTGCTACACTGTTGATTCCATGAAAACCATCATTGATTTGTGTCTGGCATCTTCAATGAAAGTGTCAATGACACTGTAGCTTAACTTGTCTGTGTGTTGTGTTTGATGAAAAGGATAATGTTCAATGTTTATGAAAGGATTATAAAATAAGACAAGAATTGTGATAATTGGGAATATGTTAATTTCTGTTCCCTGTATGCTATGTTTTTAATAAAAATAATATGAGGTGTAGACTGTACTAAAGAACTGAGGGGTGGATTAATGTGGACCTCACAGATAATGTATGTGGCCCTCACAGTTAACATATGTCAATGAAAGTTACCAAGTTACAGTGAAATTATTCCAAAACGAGTCATCCTATCAAGTAACATTGAAATTCCTTCATAAATATGTCCTGTAGACTGTGCTAAAGGTTTTCGGGCTTTAGGCCTGTGTAGCCATCACAGTTGACCAATTGCAACTAAAAGGGGACGTCCTTATCTCGACATTATTCTGAGTCATTCTACCAAGTTACAATGAAATCCCTTCACAAATACGACCTGTCGCCTGTACTAATGTTTTTCGGGTTTTGGGCTTGGGCAGCCATCATGGTTGAATGATCGCGACCAAAAGGGGACGTTCTCATCTGGGCATTATCTGAAGTGATCCTACGAAGTTACAATGAAATCCCTTCATAAATATGACCTGTAGACTGTGCTCAAGGTTTTTTGGGCTTTGGGCCTCTGTAGCCGTCACAGTTGACTAATCACGACCAAAAGGGGATGTCGTCATATAGGCATTATATGGAGTCAACCTAACAAGTTACAATAAAAGCCTTCCGTAAATACGACCTATAGACTATGCTAAAGGTTTTTGGTCTTGGGCAGCCATCAAGGTTGAATGACCGCGACCAAAAGGGGATGTTCTCATCTAGACATTATATGAAGTCAACCAACCAAGTTACAATGAAATCCCTCCATAAATATGACCTGTAGACTGTGCTAAAGGTTTCCGGGGTTTTGGGCTCGGGCAGTCATCACGGTTGACAGATCATGACCAAATGGGGGAAGTTCTCATCTAGATATCATACGGAGTCATCCTACGAAGTTACAATGAAATCCCTCCATATTAAATATGACCTGCAGACTGTGCTAAAAGTTTTTGGGTTTCGGGCTTGGGCAGCCATCATGGTTGACAGATCATGACCATAACGGGACGTTCTCATCTAGGCATTATACAGAGGCATCCTACCAAGTTACAATGAAATCCCTTCATAAATACAACCTGTAGACTGTGCTAATGGTTTTCAGGTTTTGGGCTCGCACGGCTATACCGGTTGACCGATCCCGACTAAAAAGGGACGTTCTCATCTGGACATGTCCCCAAACCTGCATATGAAATTTTGTGACGATCAGACAAGAACTACAGGGTGTAGCCTATGTTAAAGGAAAATGTGAACCGACTCGGAGACTAACAGACTTCCACACACATGATGACAATAGCTTATCTTGACTTTGTCAAGTTAAGCTAAACGTGAGAATTTATTGCACAGATGTCAGTTCAAATGTTTACTGACTTGGGCCAAAACAAAAGAATGATGCTTTGCGCCAATTCCAGTTTCTTCCTGGGTACTGCACATGCGCAGTACTAATAGGACTTTCAAATTTCGGTATTGTATGCAAATTTTGGTGACTGGGGGGGGGGGGGGGGGGGGGGGGGGGTTCAAAATTTGTGTTTGGCCCTTGATATTATTGAGTTTGCACCAGGTAAGTCTGGGACATTGGTTCTAGTATAATAATATCAGAAGAGTAAACTCCACCAGCCAGAAGATGGCAGCAGCTTCTTTTGAACAAAGTAGAAAGGGTGTACTCCAAAGATGTTTTGTGCCGTATATGAATGAATTTGGCCCCGTGGTTTTATAGAAGAAAAGTTTCAAATTAGTTGGAGTACAAGAAAGATGATGACTCTGCATTTTCCCATCACCAAAAGTGTTAAACTGGGCATCTCCATAAGGAACTACATGACAAAGCTGATACAATTTTTTTAGAGCATCTGATTCCACTGGACCTAAGGAAGCTGCATACCAAAATGCAATATTCTGGCCAGTGCAGTTTTTGAAATAATAATACTGCACTAAGTTAAACTTTGGGCTCCCATAGAGAACCCACCTATTAGGCCAGGGACTCGATTTGAACAAACTTGAATCTGATACCTCTAGAGATGTCACTTATCAAATATAAAAGGATTCTGACTGGTGCATCTGAAGAAGATTTTTAAAGAAATTTTTTCATATTGCACTAAGTTAAACTTTGGGATCCAATAAAGAGCCCAAATATTAACCCAGGGACCTGATTTGA